>JAWNNM010000051.1:6000000-7200000 GCA_035044965.1 Lordiphosa andalusiaca | reverse complement strand
AAAGTTTTTGATTGAAACTTTTATTCTTGCAACAGTTTTGAAAATTGATGTCATTGGATAGCAGAATGGAAAGCTTAGTTAACTAAGCGAGTGTGCAAGAGACCGTTGATTGAGCTTCTTATTATCTTCTTTTTTTCTTGTTTTTAAGGTTTAGATTTAAGATTTTTGAGTCTTAATCTTTTGTCTACGCTATTGTCATCATCCTTGGACATCGACTTTCGGTTTGAACCAGCTGCCTGTACACTTAAGGACAGCTTGATAGTTTCTTTCTACTTTATATATCAATATTAAAACTCAATTTCTACATTCTTGTCCCCCACTCGGAACAGCCTGTTGCTTTCCAATGTCGTCTTCAGGGTGCAGCTTTCCGTGCTTCGTGGACAACAGAGTCATACCGAAGGCAGTTGTTTTCTTAAATTTACCTACTTACTTTTTACTAAACTTTACTTAATTGTTTATATATCTGAAATAACCTAGCTTACTTCTATCGCTGGTTCCAAAATTTACTGCAATAGCTCAAATCCAGAGATAGCTGAAGCAAATTTCATACGTTTCCCTCATCGTCTTCAGGATCAATATTAAACCTCAATGTCTACATTCTTGTCCCCCACTCGGAACAGCCTGTTGCTTTCCAATGTCGTCTTCAGGGTGCAGCTTTCCGTGCTTCGTGGACAACAGAGTCATACCGAAGGCAGTTGTTTTCTTAAATTTACCTACTTACTTTTTACTTAACTTTACTTTTTTGTTTATATATCTGAAATAACCTAGCTTACTTCTATCGCTGGTTCCAAAATTTACAGCAATAGCTCAAATCCAGAGATAGCTGAAGCAAATTTCATACGTTTCCCTCATCGTCTTCAGGATCAATATTAAACCTCAATGTCTACATTCTTGTCCCCCACTCGGAACAGCCTGTTGCTTTCCAATGTCGTCTTCAGGGTGCAGCTTTCCGTGCTTCGTGGACAACAGAGTCATACCGAAGGCAGTTGTTTTCTTAAATTTACCTACTTACTTTTTACTTAACTTTACTTTTTTGTTTATATATCTGAAATAACCTAGCTTACTTCTATCGCTGGTTCCAAAATTTACAGCAATAGCTCAAATCCAGAGATAGCTGAAGCAAATTTCATACGTTTCCCTCATCGTCTTCAGGATCAATATTAAACCTCAATGTCTACATTCTTGTCCCCCACTCGGAACAGCCTGTTGCTTTCCAATGTCGTCTTCAGGGTGCAGCTTTCCGTGCTTCGTGGACAATAGAGTCATACCGAAGGCAGTTGTTTTCTTAAATTTACCTACTTACTTTTTACTTAACTTTACTTTTTTGTTTATATATCTGAAATAACCTAGCTTACTTCTATCGCTGGTTCCAAAATTTACAGCAATAGCTCAAATCCAGAGATAGCTGAAGCAAATTTCATACGTTTCCCTCATCGTCTTCAGGATCAATATTAAACCTCAATGTCTACATTCTTGTCCCCCACTCGGAACAGCCTGTTGCTTTCCAATGTCGTCTTCAGGGTGCAGCTTTCCGTGCTTCGTGGACAACAGAGTCATACCGAAGGCAGTTGTTTTCTTAAATTTACCTACTTACTTTTTACTAAACTTTACTTAATTGTTTATATATCTGAAATAACCTAGCTTACTTCTATCGCTGGTTCCAAAATTTACAGCAATAGCTCAAATCCAGAGATAGCTGAAGCAAATTTCATACGTTTCCCTCATCGTCTTCAGGATCAATATTAAACCTCAATGTCTACATTCTTGTCCCCCACTCGGAACAGCCTGTTGCTTTCCAATGTCGTCTTCAGGGTGCAGCTTTCCGTGCTTCGTGGACAATAGAGTCATACCGAAGGCAGTTGTTTTCTTAAATTTACCTACTTACTTTTTACTTAACTTTACTTTTTTGTTTATATATCTGAAATAACCTAGCTTACTTCTATCGCTGGTTCCAAAATTTACAGCAATAGCTCAAATCCAGAGATAGCTGAAGCAAATTTCATACGTTTCCCTCATCGTCTTCAGGATCAATATTAAACCTCAATGTCTACATTCTTGTCCCCCACTCGGAACAGCCTGTTGCTTTCCAATGTCGTCTTCAGGGTGCAGCTTTCCGTGCTTCGTGGACAATAGAGTCATACCGAAGGCAGTTGTTTTCTTAAATTTACCTACTTACTTTTTACTTAACTTTACTTAATTGTTTATATTATATATCTGAAATAACCTTAGTTTGCTGTTGTCGCGATTGATAGATTCAGATTCAGAGTTCGCTGCTTGTTAAGCTGTAGATATGCTTGATCTATTCACTAAGTACGTTTTAGTTATTTTGTTAATTTTACAAATTCACCTATTCACAAGAGTCGATGCTTGATCCATTTTGGGCTTCTTTTGTTTGATATTTTTCTATTTCTTCTTCATATGCCTAGGCAATGTTTGGAGATGTGTTTGATTTATGAGTTTAATAATTCAACTTTCAAGTTCCCCTAAAGATAACTTCTTGGATTCTTTCTTGGTTTGCGGCATTAAACATTTCAAATTGCTTAGTTCTGATATGATCCTAAAACCAAACTACGTTTTAATTCTGCAATCATATCTAATCTATATGTTGGAAGACTATGCCTCTCCTCACCCATCATCAAAGGATTTCCTGGGACATATAGAATGTTGATATTCCTTTTTATCAATATTGAAATCAATATTGTATGATTTTTATTATTCCAATATAATTCCAACTTTTCTGAAACTAACAAATTACTGAGCACAACTTGAGTTTATCTGACAGAGCCTGACAAATAGGAAATAATCTATATATATATATAAATGTAACTTGTTCCTAGACTCTCGACGCTTTCGTCATTGTTCTTGTGGGAATTGGGTAGCATTATGTTAATTTCTTATGTTTCTTAATAGTTCTCTCTCTTGCAATATTTATACAATTCCAAGGTCCAAGAGCGGCTTTCGGTTGACTCTAAAAAAACAGACCTTGAACGTTTCCAACTTGGTGATCTTTGCATTAAAAAACTGTTTTTTTTTTTGTTTGTAAATTTCTGAAAGATTTCTCTTAGAGTTTTCTGTATGTCAATAGTTTTTGATGGCTCTTCTTTATCCTAGTGTGAACTTCTTTTGTATATTTTCGTTAATGTTTAAGAACTCTTCTCGTTGCTTTCTCATGAAGTAAGCACTGACCATTGATATTCTTTCTTCTGGAAAAGTTTAAAAGTCTTGGAATCTTTCTGTGAAGAGTTTGTATCTAAAATTTATATTTAAATTATGTGATCTTTAAGTGGAAGGGATCAAGCAACACCTTTAATTTGAAGGATGGGCTTAATGTGGTTTAGTTTCTTTTATTCTAATTACACTTAGACCAGCTGCTTTCGGTAGGTCTTTTGTAACAAAAACAACGCATTTTAAAACCGCAAAAACTTCTTTTTTTAATTAACATATTGCTATCAATTGGTTCACATGAATGCCATCACTCTGATATCGCTTCAAACTCTGCGAGTGTCAAACAAATTAATCGGTACAATTACATCGCTGTCTCTGCTATCCATTCTGATCATTCGGAAAGCAGTTAATCAACAGAAGAAAAACTAAATTTAGGGGTTTTCGGCGCTTTCGTCGTTTTTCATGGCTAGAATTTGTTTACTGTTTGGAAAACCCTTGGTTTTTTTTTTAGTAGATCTTCTTTTATTTATTTTTATTCTTCGTAATTATATGCTTTATCCTTTTTCTTATATTCCTGGTATTTCAACACAGTTTCAACTGCTTTCGGTTGGCTGCGAATCATCACATTCTCTTTGGAGGTTTTGTAGGAACCTCTTGTATTAGTAGATATTTTCTTTGGAGTCAATTCAAACTAATAAGTTTTATACTTACAGCTGTATCCAAATTATAATGAAAGTATTGCTGATATTGGTTCTATATTATGGATAGTTTCTTGCAGTTACATTTTCGCCCCCCCATGATTTGATTCATGGAAATGATTGAAGCATTTCTTACTCCACTGTTATAATTGGAACTGGAACTAAACTAAATGAGTCGATGGTGCCCATTGCTGGGCCATGGAAGAAATGCTGCTGAGTCGCTGCTGGGTTTTTAATTCTTAAATTTCTGTCGCTGTTTATTTTAAATTGTAACACGTTTCATTCTATTTCCTTTCGACTTGTTATAAATAAATCAAGATAATTTTTATATATTAACTCAATCTGCACTTGTTTTTATTATATACATTAGCTCAAGATATTAAATATTAAGTAGAACTCAACTGTTTGCATGGATCATTTCCCTCTTAAGGCACCAAAACTCTGTAGAAACTTCAATCCAAATATTTTAAGCACAGGAATCATCTTCTGACTCTTTTGCCTAAAGGTTCCTTTGTGAAGTTATGAAGTTATGGATCAGACGTTTGTAAAGCATAGAAGAAACCATCTCCGACCACAAAGTAAATATATATTCTTGATCAACACGACGAGCTGAGTTGATGTAGCTATGTCCGACTGTTTCTAGGCTATCTCCTCCGTCAATTTGGGAGCTATCTTCACCAAACTTTGCACGAAGTCTTTCAGTACAAATACGCTGCACATTTGTCAGAACCGGTCGGATCGTATGACAATAGCATCTAGCTGTCACAGGAACGATCGGTCGAAAAACTAGTTTTAGTGAGAAAAACGCCTCCAAACGTTGTATTTCTTTGTTTGCTGTGCTTGCCCATGATTCTGCCAAGTTTGGTCGTAGTCGGACATCTATCTAGTATAGCTCCCATAGAGAAGTTGGTCCGAAAAGTGGTGCTAGTTGGAAAACGTGCTGCCAGGGTATACAAACTTCGGCCGAGCTGAAGCTAACTTTTCTCTATTTTTATACCCTTGCAAAGGGTATTATAATTTTGCCCAGGAGTTTGCAACGTATAGAAATATTCATTTCCGACCCCATAAACCATATATATTCTTGATCAGGGTAACGAGCTGAGTCGATTGAGCTTTGTCCGTCCGTCTGTCTGTCTGTTTCCACGCAAACTAGTCTGTCAGTTTTAAAGCTATCGCGCGGAAATTTTGCACAGAGTCTTCTTTTCGGTCGGAAAACTAGTTTTAGTGAGAAAAACTTTTCTTTTCAATGGAAACGTCTCTAAACTTTGTAATCGTAGGTTTTCTATATTTTTTTATAATTCTACCAAGTTTTATTAAAATCGGACAACTATATGGTATTACTGCCATACAAAAGATAGTTCTGAAAAAATGTCTTAGTTAGTAAAACTTTTTTGATTTTAATGGTAGCATCCTGCAATTTTGTACTTGTTTGTTTCACATGCTTGTGCATAATTTTACAAATTTTTGACCAAATCGGATGACTGTATCAAATAGCTCACATACTAATGATCGGTCGGAAAATGGGAAAAAGAGTATTTTTTTAAAAATATATTAGAGAAAGCACTTGCAATGGTATAAAAACTTCGTCACAGACGAAGTAAGCTTTGCTTTTTCGTTAAAAATGGTTTTAATCTTTCAAATAAAAGATGTCACTGTAGGTGAAGCCATAGAATTCCGAATCCAGAGGTTAATCAGAAACTAAGAGTAAATTGGATGAGTTTCTGAGATTCTGGCTGAAACTTTTAAGCAGAAACAGCAGAAATCAGCGCATAACTTGACTATTGTTCATCCGATCCGTTAAATAATGTTGATAATGTTAATGTTGATTCGAGGATGCGAAATAAACCTGATCTGCCTGATATCAGAAAGTGTTAAGGTCCAATAACAGATCTGAATTGTTCATACGAACAGAAAAACCATGAAAATGATTTCGTTTCTTTTAGTGTAGGCGCATATATTTCTTTGCAAAAGGTTCATCATATGGAATTTGGATGATCCTATTAAGACAACAAAAAAAAAAAAACAACAAAAAACTGGCCCATAAATCTTGTTTTGCAATTAATTAAATAGTCATTAAAATATAAATGAATTTTAAATTAGAATCCGTATATAAATATGACAAGTCACTTAAGGTGACTCCACGGCGATAAGCGGTCACAGCTCGCATCTCGCAGTCCCAGGTCTAGCCAAAAGAAGCAATATTTACGCATAAATAACAATCAGCAGGGTCAACCAGGCCAGTGCTATCAATCATCCTTTTGGAAAGGGGGGAAGGAAGGGACATGGCACATGTGTAGAGACCTTTTAATCAGAGTCGGACCGGAAAAGTGTGGATAATGCTAACTGCATGTGGATGTGAAATCAAGTGCAGCTTATCCCAGCAATACTCCCACTCCCACTCGCACACACACACACACACTGCTCCGCCTCGCTTGGAGACATGCGAATTTGTTGATGCAGTAATCGGTTTCAGTGCTTTGGTAGCATTTTATGAATTTTATTCAATTTCTATATTCAGTGCCGGCAAATGGGGCTTATCATCGGCAGCGGGGGAGTGTTATCAATTCACCGGCTGCTGTTTGCTATAAAAAAGATTCGAACCGGCTGCTTTCCACTTCAGTTTGTACGCGTTGTTAGACCGAGCAGTGCCCCAAGAATTTTCCTTAAAAGGTAATTTTTTTTTTCTAATTTGTTTTTGTGCCATCCTGTTAAGTATCCTTGAACTAATTCGAGTATGCCGAGAATAATACAAAACGACGACTCCAGCCCGGACTCTGGAATATCTTCTAAGTGATGTTTAGTTTGCCGCTGGAATTTACGGTATCAGTTTTAAAATCAAAGTTGTTTTAAGAGTGACCGTTCATTCTTAAGTGAAGGAATATTATTCTAATAAAATTGTGGTTATATTTCTCAGACTTAAAAAACTTCAATCTCAATACAAAAGCTGAAACTGAAACAGCTCGCTTAGGATTCTTGAAAATGAATAATTGAAATTTCGATTTCGCGTTTTGTGACACCCTTCTCCTCATTGCCAAGTTCAGAGTCGGAACTCGCAAACAATTCGAAGGGGTTGATAACCTTCTTATAAGGCTAATCAAAAAGATTAAGATTAAGGTGGCCCACAACATTTATATGTAGACACTACACTCAGCAAGAAATTAGTTCTACATCTACCGAAATCAGGCCATTTGTTGGCAAGTGGTAAATAATCTCGTTTTTTCCTGATATTGAGTTTAGTTGCAAATTTAAAAGTGGAAATTTCATTTTTTTGGTATTTTTTTTAAACGTATTGCTATTGAATTTTCCCTCAGTGCAACCAAAGGACTAAATAACAGGACGAGTAAAGCCCTTAAAGTGAATTGCCAATGTGGACCTTCAATTTGACATGATTGTGCTGTGCGTGTGCCAAGTGTGTCGAACAAACTCTGTAAAAATGTAAAATGGTAGATCCACGTGGCAAGTTTCCATCACATTCGCTTGTATGACAGTTATTCATCTTGTTGTTCTAAATCTTTGGCTGCACCGATGATTAGCAGTAATGAATTAACCCTTAGTAAGTGATATCCGTACTATTTTACTATTGTACAATAAATTTAGTACTCAAATCTGTTCCCAATAAAGCGAAAGTCATAAAGGAACGCCCTGCATATGTCCAATTCAAGCCATGTTTCTTATATTTATTCTTCCTTTATCCCACAAAAACCTGAAATTTTTAAATATATTTCACCTATTTTCTTAGATTTCGTTTGTAATATTCTTTCAAGCCCCACTTTGATACTGTGCCAAATATTTGAATTGAAGAGAATAATTATTGGCTGATCTGAACGAAATCACAAACTTTCCTTCAGCTCAGTTTTTTTTTTCTATTCTACTTCTATTTTTATACCCTTGCAAAGGGTAATACCAAAACAATCGGTTGGAAAACTAGTTTTAGTGAGAAAAACTTTTTTCTTTTCAATGGAAACGTCTTCAAGCTTTGTAATCGTCGGTTTTCTATGTTTTTTTTATAATTCTACCAAGTTTTATTAAAATCGGTTAACTATATGTTATAGCTGCCATACAAAAGATGAGTCTGAAAAACAGTCTTAGTTAGAAAAACTTTTTTGTTTTTAATGGTAGCATCCTGCAATTTTGTAATTGTTTGTTTCACATGCTTTCACATAATTTTAAAAATTTTTGTACAAATCGGATAACTAGATCATATAGCTCCCATTCGATCGATCGGTCGGAAAATGTGAAAAAGAGTATTTTTTAAAAATATATAAAAGAGAACTTGCAAGGGTATAAAAACTTTGGCACAGACGAAGTTGGCTTAGCTTTCTCGTTATGTACATAATTTTACAAAGGTTAGTTCAATTATTTATGTATTTGTTAATAATGCAGTGGAGTAACTTATGCAATTTGGCATAAGTCTTGTTTATGTTTATTTTAATTATTTAAAAATTTCGTTATATTAAGTCAAATTTTTAAGATAATGAGTGAGTGAGAACTTATTTCCGAGTCAGCTCAACTATGTGGGTTTGGGTTGGTTCGCAACATTTCAAATTTCTCTAGCAACATTTACATTGTACACATGTTGCTTGGGTGTTATTGTTGCTAACAGATGTGTCCTTTTACAACGGTTGGATTTGTTCACTTGAACTCCATGCAGGTATTTGGATTCAAATGTATTCGTTCTCAACTTTCGACAACGGGCTAAAAAAAAAACAAGCTCTTCGCGAACTATTGTAAAAAAGGCGTCGGATAATTCGTTTTCCGAAAGCCTCATAAGCGACATCATTTTCGAAGTGTCTGACTCTCACAACTTGCGGTACATCTCGTACAACGGCATACAAAAAGGCCTAATCAATTAGAATCGCCAACAACAAAAGTAACCGCAATCAAAGTCAAGCTTAAAGCGCGACGCCTGATGCTGAGTAAGTGAAGGGCATGACGTCACAAGCGAACAGCTGCATCACATCTGCGGGCGGGCGAACAATTAACAGCCGAATCAATTTGCATTGAACTCGCCGTTATTGTTGTTTTTGTCGCTGCAGTGCAGCAGTGGGGTTCCGCAGTGTTGCCTGGCCATAAAAGCTCTGGCAACGGTCGTCAGCAGCTTCAGTCCAGAAGATGCAGTCCAGTAGATTTGTTTTAGCATGTGCCTCTCTGCTGGGTTTCCTCTTCAGTCTAACGGTACGGCAACTCAACTTTCGCTCTCTCTCTTTCTCTTTCTGAACCTTCCTCCCTCAGATGTCCTACAAGATTGAACCCCTACCTGACTCCTTTGCCGGCCTGGGCGAAGGTCCTCACTGGGATGTGGACCGTCAGAGTCTGTACTATGTGGACATCGAGGCAGCCGGTCTGCATCGCTACGACTTCAACCAGAACAAAGTGTACAAGGCCAAAATCGAGGGTGAAACTCTGGCCGGATTCGTTCTGCCCATTGAGGGCAAGCCGCAGGAGTTTGCCGTCGGCTGTGGCCGTCGTGTTCTGATTGTCAACTGGGATGGTGTGTCGCCGGTGGCCAAGGTGGTGAGCACTCTGTTCGAGGTGCAGCCCGAGTTCGAGGCCAATCGCCTGAATGATGCCAAAACTGATCCGCGTGGACGTTTCTTTGGCGGCACCATGCGCTACATTGGCGACGAGTTTGTGCATCGTCACGGCGAGCTGTACAAATGGGAGGCTGGCAGTGGGGTCAGTGTGGTGAAGAGCGATGTGGGCATCTCCAATGGCCTGGCCTGGGACGAGAAGGCCAAGAAGTTCTACTACATCGACACCACCGACTATGAGGTCAAGTCGTACGACTACGATTTCGAGAAGGGCGTGGCCACCAATCCCCAGGTGGTCTTCAATCTGCGCAAAACCAGTCCCAAGGATCATCTGCTGCCCGATGGCCTGACAATTGATACGGAGGGTAATCTGTATGTGGCCACCTTCAATGGTGCCACCATCTACAAGGTTAATCCCAGGTGAGAGTGCACGATTTTATATTGCCATTTTCCCCCCTCACCTCACCTTTTCGCCTTTGCAGCACGGGCAAAGTGCTGCTGGAGATCAAGTTTCCCACCAAGCAGATCACCTCCGCTGCCTTTGGAGGTCCCAATCTGGATATCCTGTATGTGACCACTGCAGCCAAATTCGACCAGCCCCCTCCGGCTGGCACCACCTACAAGGTGACGGGCCTGAATGCCCATGGCTATGCGGGCTTCAGTCTGAAGATCTAGATCCGCTGTGAAACATTTTGTGCAATTGTAATTAATAAATATTTGTTGACAACAATAAGAGGAGGGACTTGGAGGTACCTCATAATCGCTCAAATCACTTGGCTTAGTTTGGTTTATTGGTTCGAGAGTATATTCAATCAGTGGACACAAACAATCACTTAGCACTAACAATCACTTAAAATGGGTGGGTAAAAAATCACTCATTAGAGTCGGACTCCGAACCGGTTTCCTCATCCTCCTCCTCCTCATCATCGCTGCCGCCGGAGCGGTTCAGCCGCAGCATTTCTTGAAACTCGTAGACGCGTATCTTTTCGGGCACAATCTGCAGCAGGAATTCCAAATTTGTGCTCTGGTTGACCAGCTGGGATAAATGCTCATATTTAAGAGTGTCGCCGCCGCCGCTCTGCTTGGAGCAGTATGTGTACGCCTCGCGCGCCAAATCCTGTACAAAGAGTTCGGTGCATTTGGTTACCAGAAAGAGTACTTCGTTGGTGATTAGGCCCGTGTCCAGAGAGCTCTTCATGATGGTGCGTACGCGGGTGAGGGGCAGAAAGGTTTCGGTGCTGGGGACACGCTGCTGATCGGATTTTTGAGTCATTTTGAAGTAATGCCACTAGCGGCTGGTACAGGGAGATCGACAATGTTTGGGCGCACAATTGTGCGCTGAGATAGCCGCGAAATGCCAAATTCCCTATTGCAAGGATTATGGTAACACTGTTTTGTCAGCTGGGCTCAGGTTGCTATAAAGTTTAGCTGTTTTTTTTTTTTTGACTCGTTACTTCAGGCAAGTCGCAGTTGAATTTCAAATAGCTATAAAAGCTACAAACACATCGAAGTATTTTTCAAAGCATTGTTGTTGGCCAATGCTTATTGTGAAAGTAGAACAAAATAGATTGATTCTAGACAGATTTGATACGCAGACATCGAATCCGGGTCTAAAAGCTCCAGACCTCTAATAGATTAGCTGCAAATTTTAATTTAAAATGTTAAAAATGAATAGTTTGACCATTTTTTGGAACGTTCGAAACTCTTAAATCAGCTTGAAGCTTTAGACTTTATATGTATACAATAATAATACATACATTAATACATTTAGTGTTGATGAGTTTTCTATGCTCTCTCATGTTTCCACAAGGTGTGGCAGAAATCAAACAACCAAATAGTATAGCTGCCATATACATTTTAGTTCTTATCAGTCACCAGCACTCCAGTTGGGATTCCCCAACACCGGTTGCTCCATACTTAAAAGATTAAGCTAATTGGCAACCTAGAGATGGGAGTCTCTGTGCACTAGATTTAATAGAGACTGCATACTATCGATGTATCGATGATTCCGTCAAGTTGGCGCTATCGATAAGATACGCCCACAACTCTGCGTTCTCTGCTGCCACCTTTTGGCTGTTGTTTCGTCGTGCGTTGACCAATAAAGATTTTCGCAACTTCTCAATTACAAAACCCTCAAATACGTATTTATTAATTAAATTACGCCCGAACTACCCGCCTAGCCCGAATCTTTCGACCAGCCCGCCAGTTACCTCACCTTGCAGGTGCCAGCATTCGAATTGGCGCAACGCAACGTGAATGTGAAAGCGGCGAAGGAAAAAAAAAACGACTGGTAAAGAGAGAGCGAGCGAGAGAGACAGGGAGAGTAAATGCAACATCAACAGCACCGACAACAGCCATACGTGGGCAAAGAAGAGTTGTGTAAACACAAAACTGCAGCCAAGTGACGACGTGTGCAGTGCCATCACCGCTTCAGCAGCCTCCGCAACAGCAGCAGCAGTTTAATATCCCATCACTTTGGTCCGGATTCCCCCAGTTCCAGTTCGGTAGCAATTAAAAATGGCCGCTGCTACCGCTGCTGCCGTAGCTGTGAATGCAGTCAACGATTGCTTCAGCATTGGTTCCACAGTGGTCTGCACCACCTGTTTTAGTGAGGAGGTGGAGGGCGAGGTTCTGGCCTTTGATCACAACACAAAAATGCTGATACTGAGTATCCTTTTCCTAACAAGAGGCGGGCAGTGGGTTTCGAATTGACTTCCTGGGGTGCTCCTTACATCGCGCCAAATTCTTTCTCTGTCTCTTCCGCAGAATGCCGCTCCAAGGCCACAGAAGAACTGAACGATGTTTATGTGATGAATCTGTCGCTCTGCAGCAATGTACAAGTCATCAAGGAGTGCAATGGCAATTTCATTGATGACCCGCAAAAACTTAACCTGGAACAGGTCAGTCCCGCAGACCTTCACTATGCCCTTATTAACAATTCACCATCTCTCTCTCTCTGGCTGGTTAGGTCAAGATGCGACTGCGTAAAACAGTGGAGCGTCGACAAGATTTTCTCAAGTCCAAAAATGCTGATGTTAGTCCAGAGGCACAAGAACTCTATAGAGCAATAGCCAAACAATATGGGGTAGGGCATTAACCATTCCTTGCTTCAGCTACCCTACGGTGTAACTAACCATGAACCCCTTTCTCCGTTTAGTACAATGAGGTGTCCTGGCAGGGGCCCAACATACAAATCTTAAACGAAGTTACCATCTCGCCACCCTACCGAGTGGATAATGTTGTATCCAGTTCAAACAACGAAACATCTTGCAACTACATCAAACGCATTGTAAGCTTGAATATCCCTGACACGGAGTCCCGACCAATGAATTATTTATGAATGCATTTCCCCATGCACAGATCAAACAGTTCTTCAACACGAGACCCACAACGGCTCAGGAAAATACACACGGCGGGGCTGCTGCCACGGCCAGTGCTTCCTCAGCCTCCGTATCGCCAACGTCCTCATCTCTGTCGTCGAGTAATGCTGCTTCTGGCTCACCGGTTCCCGCTAACTAATAATAAAACACAAACAACAACAAATATTTGCTTCAGAAATGAAAATGGGAAATTGTTCTTTTCTGTCTCGCTCTGTCTCCCTGCGGTCTTTATTTTAGCACACAGTTGACAATGGGTGGCAGTAAAGTGCCACTGCATCTTCCTGTTCCTGTGATGTCCAGCACATACTGCTATCCATTAAAATGCCACAAATGGGGCTAGTTTAGATTGATTGTTGACGTATTGTTCTGGCAACAAGGTCAATGGCAAAGTAACAAACGGCTGCAGGAAATGTTAATATTAACAACGTAAAGGACTACTTTGCACCATTCAGAAATATGTCAGTTTTGATTGGATCTCTTATGTAAAATCAAGCTGCATTTTACTGCATCAACAAATATACTTTTTGATGGCAAATCCATTCTGTGACTGTTCCTGTGCCAATATAGAAAATAGAAATGATCTTCGCATATCAAAACTCCTAATTCAAAAGAGTGACTTAAGCCAAGGCAAATAATTTGTACAAATTTCGATGAAAAATTGGCTAAATAGCCATGATGACAGATGTGGTAGGACTTAAAACTTAAGCTAATTTGTTGAAAGCCTTCCAAAACTTGTGTTTTTCATCTCCGCGCAGGACTAACAGGTGGTTTTATCAACTACTTTTAAAAATTGCATAAGAAATTGCCCACTTTGTACTTATGGACTTCTCTCAACCCTGGTCGCAATTGCTCTTTGATATAAATTGCCTTCATTGAACGCTCTTGTGTGCCTCTTTTGCTTCTTTGTCAAGCACTTGCCCCATTCCTAATTTGTAGAGAAGATAGCAAATTTAACTTATTTATTTTTGGGCGCTGAATTTAGATCTTCTGGTTTAAACAATTTTTGGGATAAAGTTTAGCAACATATTCAAACCAGATCTGTTTTTAGGTAATCTGCACTTAACAAGGCTAAAGAAAATCAGAATTCGAAGATGGGCTCCAATATGTTTTAGTATATTTTTAATTTTTAATTTTTTAAAATTTTTGAATTACCTGAACAAGATATGCATATCGGTATCGAAAAAGCTTATCGATATACAATTGCAGCTAGTGGTAGCAGTCTTACTTGAAAGAACCGTACTATTTCCACGAAACATGCTTCTCTATCATGCGTCAAATTGTCACATCACATATTTGTTCTGGTGTTCAGCAGAAAGTTAATTGAAAATGGCTAGTTCATCAGGCAGCTAGTTCTTCTGCTGAACTGGGCCATTGATATACACAACTAGATAGTTTTTTGATAGAATCGAGTTTTTTTCCCAAGCTACAATAATTCTTAATTCTTTTGTGAGAAGCCAAGTTCACCACTAATGTCTCAATTAATTTTTAGCTATTGCAGGTCGCAGCAGATAAGTATGCTATTGATTTCCAACAATCGATTGTTATCAAAAGCTGACTTTAACACCTGTTTTGTTTGTAGGGCTGTGTTAAATCAAGATATCTGGTTTGCAACATTGAAGATTGATGTGACTGACGAGCAGTTTTTAAACTTTTGAATACTCTTGTAAATAATTTGTTTGCCTAGAAAAGGGGAAAATTTCCTATGGTGTGTTGTGTGAGCTATTTCATGGTCTTCAAGAATAACACTTATTTCAAAGTGGATTGAGATATTGTTAGATTAATTTTTTACCAGCTTAATACCCGGCTTTGCCCGGGAAATACAAATATTTTAAATATATGACAAGAAGTTCAAGGAAAAGCCACTTTAGCTAAGGTTTAACATGATAAAAAATCTGTTTGATATGACAAAGCTTTTATATGATACATTTTTTAATTTTTCAAGGATTAGCTAAGCTATTAATTGCTATTTCAAGCATAAGCCCGGGGCTTAATACCACTAAAAACCGAAACTAAACTTTATAATGTGTTTCGAACCCAACCTTATGTTACATCAAATAGTATCGGACACTTAGATTTATAGATTTTTTTAAGACTTCCTCACCTTCAGAACTAATTTCCGAACAGATTTAAGGAATTTACTGAATGTTAGACTTGAGAACGAGCTTACAAGCTCTAAGCTTCGAAAGTTTGGAAAAGAAATACCTTTTCGTGCAAGCTTAAGCGTAAAGCGGAACTTTATACCTAAGAACTTTAAGAAGTCACTGAAATTAACCAGTTCTTGTACCTCATCGTCTTACGTCCCTGCCTAAAAAACCAACAGATTGGCGGTCGATCATGTGGCCTTAAGTTTGACATGCTACTAAGGTCCACCCTAATATAATTTACAGTCACGTTTTAAATTAAACCTGGAGAAGGAATTATATTTAGGTGCCACAAAAAGACTTATACCATTTATAGGGCTTAGGCTCAAGTGGATACAAATGCAACTCAATTTCAAAATACCTGTATAAAAGAAACATACATCTAACATTTATCAGACACAACCACAAACAATGAGCAAAGGACAAACGAAATGTACCACAGTTACAAAAGCATAAGACATAACTGTACTAAAAACTTATGCTACATACAAACACACACACAAACGCACACAGACTTCTACACACATACGCACACAACAATTTACAATCTAATTTGTGACATTTGTGATTAACTTCTAAAGAGCAAGAGGAATGCTTTGTAATTGCTGACCACCATCATACTAAGTTGCCTTGATCGACTTGGCCGGCATCTGTGCTTTGGCCGCCTTCAATTGCTCCAAATTGAATTGTTTTCGTATTTCGGTGGACACCTGCCTGATCACCGCATCCGTATTGGCTTTTAGATCCCTTTCAAGCACTTCAATATCCACATCCTTGCTCTCCAGCCTCATCTGCATGTCCGAATAGAAATCACAGAACAGCACCGGTTCATCCGAGCCGTTCGGTGTTCTGGTGCTGCAGTACTGACCACGCCGATGCAGATCATCGTTGTTGGCATGCTTCGAGTCCAGCAAGCGGCGGGCGCCGAGCGGCAACTGCTGCTGGATGAGCCGCTCATGATTCTGGGATATGTGATATTTCAACTTTTTGAACTCCTTCACCTCGTTCTTCATGTACTTCACATAGCTATACATTTTCGACGTCTTCTTGGTCAAGTTCTCCAGGCAGCTGATGAAGTTTCGCACCTGCTGAGTGCGTGGCAAGGTACTGGGATCCAGACGTTCGGCCTCATCGAAGTGCTGCAGCGAGCGATTAAAGTCGTGTTTCATGGCCAGTGCCGAGGCCAGCACCACATGATTCTCGGCCACCAGTGGCGCATGCTCAACGGCGGCGGTTAGCAAGAGGTCCGCGTCTGCGAGACGACCCATACGAAAGAGTATGGTGCCCAGCGAGAGCAGCGGTATGTCCCGGAACATGGGTGGCGACAGCATGACAGCCAGGCGTGCACAGGGCAGCGCCTGCCGAGCATTGCCGCGCATACGCCAGTAGTAGGAGCTGAGTGTGTGAAATTTCCAGGAAGCGGGATGATGCTGGAGCCCATCGACAGCAAAGCGACGCGTCAGCTCCACCGTGGCTGTGCCAATATTAATGTCGTGCTCCTCTCGCTCCACATAGGCCGTGTCCATGACCTCGGGCTGGAAACTGTCCAGATGATCATAGGTCGCCGGACCCACACTCAGCTCATGGTAATTGCTGCACACCGGCTCCTCTTGCGTACGTTCCCGGGACTGGGCCTGATTCGCCTGCTGGTGCTTCAGTTCCTGCTGTTGCCCTTCGGGCAGATTGATGCGCTTCAACTGATCGGGAGTTATCTTTAGATAGGACATGCGCTTCTCCAGCATATAGTAGTCCATGGCACATTTGGCCTGCTCGGCCAGATCCTCACCAAAACGCAGGGAGAAGCGCAAATGCTCGACAATCTGCTCCCGCTTGCGCAGCAAGTCCAGATACGAGCTCTCCACATACTCATTGTAGCGAATCTGCTCAAGGAAGGCGGCCAGATTTTGCGGCTCCCGCATGTGGAACGGAGAGTCCAGTTTCTGGACAATGCGTTCATCCTTCAGCACCCAGTGGTTGCTGGCCGAGCAGCAGGTTAGCGTGTACAGGCAGCTGGCGGCCACAAAGTATTGACACAGCCGCATTTGGCGAGAAAAACATTTAAAATTTTTGGTAAACACAAGTCAGCTCCGAATGGCCTATGTGCCCGTATACCGTAAAGCCATAAAGCTGTTTGTCAACACTGAAAATCGATAGTTATCGATTACACTTACGGTAACGTCAATTCAAATCTATAGGCAAACCATCGCTCAACTAAAAAGGTGACAAGCACATTTCCAAACACACAAACTGCGACTGGTCCGCTCCAACAGGTAGCCGCTGCAGCCATTGATTTTGCGCCCGGCTATCTCTGTGATATCAAATTTTTAAGACCCATTTAATATAGATGGTTTAAGGTACTCCAGAGCATGCTGTCAATGTCGCGGCGGTGGCGATTGCATGTCCAACAAGTGAAGTGAGCTTTTGTCTTTCAAGCAAAAAAAGCTCTGGCCGGCCCGGCCCTGCCTGGCTTAACGCCTGGCATTTGGTATGATTAACTCTTCGCATTGTGTACAAACGAAAAAAAAATACAACTGGTGTGTGCGTACAAACATATGTTTGTATGTTTAGTGCTAGTCGCAAGCAAAACAGTTCAAAAGGCAGTTGGCAGTGAAGTGTGGACGACAGGCTACGCGTTGCCCAAGAAACCGAAAATCAATTTTGAAACCCGATTTTGTGTGAAGCAACAGTTTACGGCTCCTGGCATTGGCTCGCTTTCAGCATATGGTGGGCACGTGCGTGGTCAATTTTTGCGCCAAAACTAAAACGCAGGTTCGTGTTGGTGTCGCTGCCCCAAGACTTTGGCCAGCTCCTGGTGTTGATTTGTTATACCACTGCACGCAATGGTGCCTAGACGGAGGATAATGTGGTTGGTTCGATTCCAGTTGACTTGTTGGTCGACAGCTTTTCAAATGACCCGCCTGTAATTCACGCAAAAGCTTTCGATTCAGGATGATTGGGTCGAAGGAATTTTGTCGAAGATTTTGGAGACCCAATTCACAGAGACCTGGTTCGGTGCGAGTTTAACGTAGCCCGTACCTTATAAACATATGATCTGCCTATCCCATCATCCTCTAAGGGATCATGTTTGGACGCTTTTTTGAGTGTTTAAATAGCTTCATACTATGTGGATTGGAGGACTTGGTAAAGTCCAGTATTCAAACACTACTTTCACTTCTAGAACTGTTTGGTAGCGTCTTGAAAGAAATAAATGCCGAATTTAAAGAAGTTAACATTCAAAATAAACAAGTTTTTCTTACTAAGACCATTTTCAGACCCATCTTTTCTGTCCGATTTTGAGTAAACTTGGTGGAATTATGAAATGGCACAGAAAAGTAATAAATACAAAGTTTGGAGATTATTCCATTGAAAACAAACCAGTTTTTACTACTAAAACTAGTTTTTCGTTCGGTCTTTCCTTTAACAGCTATATGCTATAGCCATTTGAACTGGCCTAATCCGACCGATGTGCAGTTTTAATGCATTTTCAGACACAGAAACAGACGAACATGCCTAAACCAACTCAGCTCATCTTTGTTATCAAGAATATAAAAACTTAGTGTGATTGGAGATGCTTCCTTCTATCTGTTACAAACATCTGGACAATATTAATACACAATCTGCAAGGATATAAAATGATGCTAACTATCTATGAAAAAAAGAACCCCTAGTTGAGCCAAAACCTTACAATCTATAAGTCAAGGAACCGATCCGCAAACTGAACTAAGCACTTTGGAACGGGTTCAAACCTCCTTATCGAACCTTGTGTAGAATTTTATGTAGAATTTATAGAGTTACTTCTTAGACAACACAGACTTCCTCTAAAGTCTGTTCAAAAAATGGATACCTTAAATGAGGTTCCACAAAAAATTCCCCTAAAAGCTTGTATTCTCCTTCAAACCATTTTGTGCTCCTCTTCTTAAAGTTTGTTCATCTAAAACTCTTTTCTGAGCTGTTATAGAGGGTGATGAACCTTTTTTTTTTTTGCTTCGAAATCTATGAAATCGAATAACACTAAGAAAGTAGAATAAATAATTTGGGTGGGAGCCTTCTTGAATTTTTCAGATTTTCTTTAGAAACTGTGTGAAATTCATTCTGTTTCAAGATTTTGAACAATCAATTCGATATGCGAACAGGAAACTCACTCTTGAAACTCTCTCCATCTGGTTATCTATACGAGCTAGGAGTTTTACTAGAGTTTCCTTTGGTGGGAATTGTTAAAATTCTCGAATTCGCAAATCTTTTGTGATTTAAAATAGAATTTTCTACCAAATTTACTTAATTAATCTTAAATATTTTTGAAATATTCTATAAGATCCTCTATCGTTTTCCACCTTCAAGCATACCATGTAGTCGACCCCTTTTTGGTTGTCGGAACCTTAGATGCTTTTGGGTGTAGGATGACAGCGCAATATTTTGCCCTGCCTTTTCCTTCCAACTCCCCCTGGCTACCATCAAACCATTGCCATGGACATTATCAGTGCGTGATCATCGTGTCATTGTCAATATGTTTCGTGTTGTCCGTTTGTTTGTGTCTTTTATTTAAAGGTGATGGAAAAATTAATTACCCGCCCTGGCCGATAAGTTGGCCAACACAAATAATGTGGTCAGAGAGATTAATTCACCCCTCCGGCCGGCTGCCCCCGAATTTTTCGTCCATTCTGGTTAAAACCACTTCACTGTGGGGGGGCATTGGCAGAGGAAGTAGATAATGAAAGTGAATTTTTGGTAGGTCGTTCAATGATGCCCGGAAGGAAAAAGCTAAAGTTGATGCGTAATCGGTTTTCGAGACAGATGCCTGAATTCCTCATACACACCAGACAGCAAGGAGACGACAGAGCAGAAGCCTTTACTGGCGGTAATTTTTCAAATTTCAAAAAAACGAATGAGAGCTTAGTTATTAGTAGGCTCTGCTCGACTGCTTTGTACCCTTTAACAGAACGCTAGCACTAGCATAAACATTAACATTAACATTATGTAAGCAGACTGTTGATATACTATACATATATAACAGAAGTTGCATTGGAATGGGAATGGGTCAGATTGATGATAGTGGTATGCTTAGGCCCGATTTCACATCTTCTAGATAACTGCTATATGACAGATAAATCCAGACTTTTGGGCCAATTTCTCATTTCCTAAGTAGCTGCTATGTGTTGGGATATACTTAGAATTTTCTCTGTTATTTCTAGGTTTATGTGGCCGATAGCTTAGAAATCGGCTTTAAGTCTGTTGTTTGAAAATTTGTGTGACAGATAGAGATATTGTCACATTTATTAAATAGGCGAGAGTTGGCGTTGCAGACCATTTCAATCTATATTCCAAATGTGGTTGCTCTGGTTCTTATTGTCACCTAAAAATATCTGATTCCGTTTCGAGACCGACAAACGTCCATCCCGGTTTTATCAAAATCATAATTCAGAACTTAAGAAGTTTCCGTCCTGAATCCCACTTATGTCTATTCCGTCCCGTTACGCTTTCGAACCCAAATATTCGACTCAATCCCACATCCTGTCCATAACTAATATTAGATACCGCTGGACTTTCACCCACTTTGATTTTAAATGTTGATGGTTTCAAGTTAATGAATATTAAAGTTCTTGTTTTAAAATGTTACCTATAGTTGCTGTTATGCGGCGATGTCTTAAAGGCGAGATGAACAACAGCATCTCTCCTTTAAAGATCCCCTGAAGATCCCGAAGAGAGACAGAAAAAGTATACTGTTAGTCATAATACCAATATGTCTCACTGATTTTAGATTACCCAATAATAGTTCGACCAAAACTAACACATTATGGTTTATCTTAGAAATCTTAGGATTTTGGGATAACAGATTTTGAAAATCCTCCCCCCCCCCTTCCCCTTTTATCCCCCAAAAACCGTCAGATTTTAAACCCAAAAAACCGTCAGATTCACAATTTTTAAGTTAGAGCCTCGTGGTTTGATCTAAACCAAGCAAGGCTCAATTTAAATATCCATTCGAAACAACTGGGCCAATAGGGGCACCCCGCAAATGTTAGTAAGGACTAGAACCGCTAAATAATGTTGCCTACTTTCAGGATGATCCTTTAAAAAAATACGTACTTCGCTCAAGTATTGATGGTCTTGGATCAAGAAGAACAGGATCATACTTGGATCAAGAATTTTGCTCTTGGGTCAAGACTTTTCTTTCTTAATGAACCTCTGACACTAAACATACTTAATTCAAGTATGAAATTCTCTATTTTTCCTCTGACTGTGCAGAAACTTAAAAACTACAGAAATTTGTTTAGTTAGAATAAAAAAAAAAAACTTAAATTGTTAGTTTAGGCATAACTTTTCAGAATTTGAACCAAATTTTAGTTCTGGTCATTTGCATTGCTTCAAACTTACATGCCAACCCACTTGAAGTTTGAGCGAGCGAATTAGTCATTTAAATATTAAGTGAAGCTCACAAAAGTAGGCAGCGTTAAACTTTAGATCACACACACGCACGCACACACACACACTCAACGACAGTCGCATGTATGGGTGCATTTCGATGTTGAACCATCAAAATGTACTCTCTGAACGTCACAGGCTTTCCATATGTGTGATAATTACTTTCAGCTCTCCTATTCCCCGTCTCAACCTCACCCCTCCCCCCAAAAAAGCTCTTCATTCACATTTCAACTGTTTGTTGTGCGTTAGGCGCTGCCGGCGCCGTCGCTGGCTGCTTAAAAGCTAAGGACACGCGCTCAGAACGTTCAGTTCGCCACGAGAAGTCGCCTCGCGTGCGTCGTTGTCGTCGTCGTCGTCGTCGTTGCCGCCGTCGCTTGGCCAGAACCGAACCGAACCCAAACAGTTTCTCATATTCAATTCAAAACGGTGAAAGCCATAAACAGCGCAACAAACGTCCCCGGCAACGGCCGTTAACAACAATAACAAACGCCCCGCCGGACAAGTTCTCTGACGCGCTGACAAATACGACAAAAAAAACAAAAAAAAGAAGAGAAAAACATTTATAAAAAAAGTAATGCAAAATTTTAAACCATTTCCAGTTGTTGTTAGTTTTAAAAT
Source organism: Lordiphosa andalusiaca (assembly GCA_035044965.1). Taxonomy (NCBI): domain Eukaryota; kingdom Metazoa; phylum Arthropoda; class Insecta; order Diptera; family Drosophilidae; genus Lordiphosa; species Lordiphosa andalusiaca. The sequence goes on along the minus strand of JAWNNM010000051.1, from coordinate 7,178,050 downwards.
CAAAACACAGCCTCCCCCCCCCCCCCGCCACAACTTGTTATTCAATGCAAAATTAATGAGCCAGCCGCCTGACGCCTGCCACCTGCCGCGTTGCGGTGTTCCATTGCTTTTGCGACGCAGTCCGCTCCGGCTTCACGTGGCGCCCAAGCTTTAATTACTCTTCATCTGATCAAAAGACCCGAAATATTCATGAGCATCATCACGAGATCTGTTGGCTAATTCTGATTCTGATTCCGATTCGGATTCTGATCAGATGCGATCAGGCTTGCCCACATACTGAGTCGTGGTCATCGTTAACTGGGAGAACTAGTTTCAAGTTTCGTTTATTATTTATTTAGTTTGTATGTTTTTTTTTTTTTTTTGTGCAAATTTTGCAACAGATAAGTATAAGTCGCCGGCTGCTGTTGGCGCGCCAACATGTTGGCCCTGATCAAATGATTTGTGGTGCGACATCGGCCAGGAGCAGGGAGGCGGCACGTGCATGTGCATGGGATGCGTGTTGCCCGGTCTCAGTTACAAAATAATACAGTGGATACTGGCTAAGATTTGGATGCTTGCCAAAAAGGAAGCTGAGAAACTCTAAAAAAAAAGGGGTTCGATCAAACAGTTAAGAAGGTAAAAGCTAAGGGGTGTCATCTAAGAAACGGTTCTTAACTCGATTTGGTAGGTCCAAGGGACGACTGGTATGCCAATGTCATCATCATCTTTTTAGAATCTTGAAATAGTCCAAAAAAATGTCGAAGTTCAAAGTTTTAATACCCTTGAATGAAATGGACTCCCCAATTAAAGCTGAAGGCCACAAAATCCTCACAAACATTGACAGTTCTACAGTTGATCTGTGTATCTATCTCTTAAAAATGTACTCAAAAAAACTCATCACTCAAGATAATGTTCTAAATTTCACTGTTTTTAAGGACAGTTCGATCTTTACCTTCGATTTAACCTCCTATTTTTCCGACTTCATTTCTAATTCTACTCTCATACACTTAGAGAAAAAAAAGTTGAGAATTTCATACTTGGATCAAGAATGTTAAGTGTCAAAAGTTCGTTTTGATGCAAGTATGATTTTTGATCCTGTTTTTCTTAATTTAAGACCTTATATCAAGTAGAAAAATTCATGAAAAAATCATAAATAGCTCATTCTTGAATCAAGATCATAGTGCACTGCCCGAAACCAAGAATGTTTGCTTTTGTATTAACAGCTCATCAGGTTCAAAAGTAAGATAAATCACACTTGAACAAAGAGCGTATCAATTCCAACTTAAGGTCTTCCAAAATTCCAACAAAACAACAGCTTTAAGTCTATTTCAAAGGAAATAATTGTCAAACCATAACCACAACACAACACCACAAAGCAGCATCAGCCTTTGCCTGTTAACTATTAGTCTAACAGTCGTCTCTCCATGCCAGTAATGTCATAGCTGCTTGGGAATTCCAATGCAACATGAGTGTACAAATCGTTGGTGCTCTTCGCTCTATAGTTTCCCCACACATCCTCTCACTCTTTGCTCTGCTATCGAAACTGTGAGAGCTGGTTCAATGCTATTCTCTCAAATATGCGAACTCTCCTCTCTCAGTTCCTTTGCTTTACTTTTCTCCTCGCCCAAAAGCACCTAACAGAGAACGAATTTAGCTCGATTTCAAGCGCAAAATCATTGAAAATTCAAGAGCGTTTGTACTCAAATTATTCGTTCTGCTTTTTTCTGAGTGTAGAAGAATTTGGTTAATTTCTCGATTTGGCCTACAGCTTCTATTTACACCCGTCTACACTTGCCGTCCATTAAATTTTTATTATAATCTAAGCTGTTTTGAGCAATTGTGTTAACTTCGCAATACTTTGGCCCCGTTCAGCATTGCAATCTAAATCTCAAGCGCTTTTAAAAATACTCCATTTAAATTCTCTTAATATTTTGCGGTTTTAGACCCTTGGGATAAAAGTTATATTACTTTAATTGCCCGCCTTCTCCGGCGTAACTACAGATCTCAACCTAGCCTGACATTCAATTATACAAACTAACAATCTTTCACATTTTGGCATTAGTAAGAATGGAACTCCCAGTGCAACAGAAACAAGTGAGGATGTCCAAAGTTTATTTGTACCTTCCAAAGTTTGTATTTACCACAGAAAAGTTGTTAGTGTTATTGCTGTTCCAGCAGGTGCTGTCCATCATTGATTTCCCTATAACTCTACCATTGTTCATCCGATCTTTATCATTCGTTTGGCGTATCAATAAATTATAGTGATTACTAAATATGAATAGAAGGTACGAACCTTCTATCTATTAAACTGTGCGAAATGTGACGTTTTTTTTCCAAATTGCGGCGGCACGAGGGGGCGTGGCAGAAATTGAAAATATACTTGGTCTGCCTGCAAGTATATGAAACATATGTGACATACATGGGAAACCTCCATCTCTGAGTTTTGTGCGTTTAAATAGAACGACGGACATGGCTATATCGACTTGGCTGTTGATGCTGATCGAATATATATGGGGTACTCTTTCTGAACTACAACTCTTCTTCTTTGGAACCAACTAAATTTTGGTCCAATCTTACATAGCCTCGGGAGACAACATTTGGTCAGCGGTGCTTACGGCTCAGAAAGTAGTCCCTGCTGCTGGACTTTTCACTTTATTTGCCATGAACTCGTGTCCGTTCCATTATAAAAGCTTTAAACCTCACCAGGGATATTGAAAGGATAATTTCAGAATATTTTTCTAAGATATCAGAACAGTCGATTTCACTCTAGTTACTGTTATATATGATCAATCTCAAAGCAGTTTTGACATAATATTTTCACATATTTCTTTGGCATTTAATTTCTCTGAAAGACAATAAAACTTATACCGAGTTTTAAGAATATCATCGGTGATTATTTGCAATTTTTATAACAAAATAAAAAGGTTAATATAAGAGTTTTTGGCGATTTTTTTCTCCAGATTCTACTATCTCCACTCCAAGCATAAAAGGAATCATACATAAAGTATACAGATTCTCAATCAGCATGATGAGCTGAGTCGATTGAGCTTTATCCGTCCGTCTGTATGTTTCTGCGCAAACTAGTCCCTCAGTTTTGAAGATATTGAGCTGAAATTTTGCACAGATGTATCTTATAGCTGCACACTGCTTATCGAATCGGTTGGTTACTCCTTGTAGCTGACATAGGACTGATCTGTTTCAGGTTATTAAAACTTCGGCATAGACGACATTTTTTAAAGAAGGATAAATTATGAATTACGACCTGAAGCCGGCTAAAAACCCAAAAACCTATTTAATATGAGATATATATATTTTTATTTACCGCAACAAGGGGTATGGATGTTGTCCAGAAGAAAGAGTAAGAGCGGTTCGTAGTTGATCATATTATCATGATATCATCTCCTATCGAATTTTGACATTTCGTTTTGCCTTTCAGTTTTGTTATTTCTTTAGTTGAGTCTAATGGTTTATTAAGTGATCGGGTGTGGTGCAGCGGGTAGTGTGTGTGCCAAAATGAGAAGAGATTTAGATAAGCTGGACTTGGTCCTTCGGCCTGTGTAATGCCAAATATTTTGAATGGTCTATTAACAAGTTATTTTTGGGGACTTTTTTCAATTGGCATATGTTTTTGTGAATTTTTTAACTTGGGAAGAATGGGAGTTTCGCATAAAAACCCAAATTGGTATGAACGGACAATGGATTTGAGCTCAGCGCCTAAAAGCTGGCTTTTGATTTTCAAAATAGGCTCACCTGTCCAAGAGCAGCGCTGCAGCAGCGAACATTCTCTTGCTCATAACTTTACTGTCGTTTATCCGATCGATAAATAGTCCAAGAGGTTTTCCCGTTTTCGGTCATCTTCTGAGGGTTGAACAAATTTCCCCATCATGGGCTCTGTCTCCTTGTCTCCTTATCAACCATCAAGCTCCTCATCAGGTCTTTCTATCTCTATCCTCTTTTTGCAGTGTCGTCGTCGCCCTCGACGCTAATGTCGCCACCAGCGTCAGCTTTGAATTGAGTGCAAAACTCGAACACCAAAAGCCACAGCTTTAACCGTGGACAGCTGCTCATCAACATCATTCAGAAATCATTATTTGTAAGCCCTTCGGGTGCAGAGCATAGGCCATAAATCAATAGCTGGTCAGAGCTATGTTGGCCGCGCCAAATGTTGGAGCAGCGCCCGCGGATGTCCCTGTCCCGTCGTCTCAAGGGAAGCCTCTGAACAATGGCTATTTGCAGGCAAATGCTATGGACGAGCTAAATGACACAGTGGTGTCACCATTGCTAGGCACAGGATCGCCGCCCGCCGCCCAGTCACAGCAACAGCAGCCGCCCAACCAGCAGGCCAACAAACTGCCGACTGTGGTGTTCCTAAGTCCGGATGGCAGCGGCACTGTGGGCAGTGCACTGCAGAGGAGTCCCGCACCAAATCGTTCCAGCGACTGGCTGCTGAAGGAGACACAGCAGCGTCGACGACTGCTCATACTGGCCATTGCCTTCACGGTGCTGGGCGCGGCCATTGGAGCCCTGGCCATTTATTTTGCCAGCGTGCATCAGCGATGTCAAATGTATCAACGGACACGGGAGCCAGAGGCAGATGCAGTTGCAGGTGAGTGCTAACTGGGTCACCGGGCAATCAACAGGCACATCCTGTCGCCAAACAAATGATGTACCAAACTCAATTTCCTTGTGCCTGAAAAGCGGAGCAACAGGCAACAGGCAACAGGCGCTCGCCCTTATCGCGCGCCAGCTGCCAGCCAGAGTGTTGTAATCTCCGTTCCAGCCCATTCCTCCCCCCCTCCGACCCCCTCCTGCATGTCATCCCAACTGTTTGAAATTCAATTACAGAATATGTCAAACAATAAAACGAGAACAACAAAGGCAGCCAGGCACTTGCCACTGCTTACTCCGCCTGAGGCACACAGCCGTTGGTGGTTCATTCGCACTTCACAGTGGGCTGAAGGTGGGGCAAAAAGTGTAGAAATTGTATATCCAGTAAACGAATCGAAAGGACAACATGCCGAATATTTCTTCTTTTGAATACTTGCAGGCAGATTCAGGTTATTTTCATTTTAAACTAGGAATAATGGTTATATCTTTAATTTAAGAAAGTTTTTAGGAAAACATCTAGAGAATAGTTACCGTAAATTTAAGAAAAATTAAACCGAATTTCTTTATTTAAAAAAGATTTCCAGACAGACAGAGTAGTCAGATTTATCTGTAGATCTGAAAATTTGCCAAATCTCAAAACAGACAGAAGGAAGGACATGGCTATATCAACCCGTGTATAAACTGTATACAGTCAAAAAAAAAATGCACCCGATATCGCCCTAAAATTCTTCTAAATTCTTTCAAAGACTTTCTAAAATTAAGAAAATATTTTCTAGCTAAGAGTAAATATATTCATATTTTTCTAGCTAAAAGTAAACATAATTTTCTTTCTGTTGGTTCCCGTCAAATGCTAAGCACTCGGCTGCGCCTTTTATATTCCGAAAGCTGAGAAGTCGAGCTTGAGAATTACAAGCGGTGTCTTTTTCATACTTTTTCTAAATTGAAGTTTCTAGATTTATTTTTCTATTCATTTAATTTAATGGTTAAGACAACGTGCAATGTATTTTCTTTCTTTATACAATGTCAGATTTGACTTTAATTTAAGAAAGTTTTTAGGAAAACATCTAGAGAATAGTTACCGTAAATTTAAGAAAAATTAAACCGAGTTTCTTTATTTAAAAAAATGATTTCTAAACAATTTCATTTCGGGAAATGCTTTCTAAGTATTTAAACAAGAAATTTTCTTTAATTTTAACAGAAATGTATTTTAAAGCGAGTTTCTTAAAACTAGAAAGCACACAGAAAAAACAAAGATCCATTTGGAATGGATATGTCTTTAAAATCCTTTTAATAATCCAGCGGAACTGCAAAATCATTCAAATGATCATCAGTTTTCATATTCTTGGGATGATATTTAGCTCCGTTGGATGATTCAATTGATATTTAAGGCACATCGCGTCAAAATGGATACCGGAAATCATCCAATGGATATTCTTTAAAATCGTTTTTTTTTCTCAGTGTACATTTTTTGATTGAGGGTTCGGAATCGTTTCCTTCCTTCTGTTACATTCACTTGCACAACCCCCTCCCTCCCCTTTTACCAATGTTTAAGGGATACAGGCCGGGTTCGAAGCAGCGGATTGTGGGTGTGCCATAGGGTTATCGATATATCAAAAAAAATGTCAAATACAATAATATCAAAAATCTAAATTTCCAATATCGATATTTATATATTGATTATATATCAAATATTTTCTAAAAACATCGATATATCGATAATGTTGTATATCGTTACTACAAATATCAATATATAGGGACAAAAATATATCAAATAGTAAAATAAAAAGACGTTAAGACCTTAATCGATTAACTTCAGAAAATGTTAATCGTAGTTTTGGGAATTGTTTTTGGTTAAATTAAGTTTCGAATTGTTACCGGATTAATGTAGTCCTTAGAAAAGACCTGTTGTCCATTTTAGAAGTTATAAGTTGCTAAGTGATTTGTGTGAGTATTCCATTTCCTCTCCGGGACCATATTCTCAATATTTGGTAGTGCTTCTTCACTTGAAACCAGCTATAGCCAGTAGCAAGGTTATCAACATATCTAGATTCAAACATTAGCAACACTTATAATCGGATTTAAAAGCAATTCAAATTCCAGGAACTGAGAATATATTCGTAGCTATGCAAAACGGAAACAGGCATTTCAGTTCATTTCCACCCATTGCTCCAGATGCGTCAACCACTGTGTATGCCCCTGCCTGTGTCCCTGGCCCCCTTTCGCGAACCAACTGTGGATACGTTGTCATATTCATTCACATCTCTTGCACATAAACCAGCACGCAAGTTAATGCGATTCAAAGCAAACTGAAATATTCAAGACCTCGTGCGTCCTGTGCTGTGGGGGCATCGGGGGGTACGTAGGACTATTTGCAACATTTCCATCGTCATCTGCTCCTTCGTCATTTCTTCTCTTTTTTTTCTTCTCCGTTTTCGGTTTTTGTAAAACCCATCAATCGGCATTGCCGGGACCCGTCTATGAATTTTTTAAAGGCCGTTCAATCGATCTCGGGAGATGTGCACCCCCCCCCCGCCTCGGTCCCCGCCGTTCCTTGTGGTGCGTTCCGTGTTGTCAGTCAGCTTAATTGAATGGGCACACACTCATGTGTGTGTGTGTGTGTGTGTGTGTGTGTGTGCGTTATAAAACGTGCTTTTAATGTTTTGCGCCAAAATTCATTCATCGATGCTGGGACAGGGGACCATCAAAGCCTATTCCAAACCGCAGCCAGGACTCGCACATGAATACGCGCTTACGGCGTATGTATGTGGCTGTGGCTTTTTATAACTATTTAAAAATATATGACCGCCATCTCCAGGCTCTATAAATACATAAATACGAGCATGTGCAGCATTATTGTGGCGTTGGACTTGAATACTCCACCTCCGGATAGGCCGGGATGGCCTTGAATGGTCGCAGTGTGCGAGTGCGTTATCCACTCTGCGGTGACAAGTTTTGCTCGATGAATGTGAAATGTGTTTAATGGTTAGGAGTCCATCTAGTTGATGGCTCTTTAAAAGGGTTTCCGAGAAAGTCCTTAAAGTGCAGTGGCCATCTGTCGGACGAATCAAATCTTGTTCTAAAAGTTTGCCTAAGGTGAATAGCACCTGAGTAGAATAGCCGCCGAACCCTTAAAGTCCTTTGTTATTTTCCCGGTATACGAGCGAAATTGTATGCTCAATTTTTTTATAAAAACCAGAAGTTTGCAACGCATAGAAATATTCATTTCCGACCCCACACATCATATATATTCTTGATCAGGGTGACGAGCTGAGTCGATTGAGCTTTATCCGTCTGTTTCTACGCGAACTAGTCTCTCAGTTTTAGTTTGAAATTTTGCATAGGGTCTTTTTTTTGCTGCACGCTACTAATATGTTGGAACCGACCGAATCGGATGACTATATTTTATAGCTCCCATAGAAAACAACGGTCGGAAAACTAGTTTTAGTGAGAAAAACTTTTTCTTTTCAATGGAAACGTCTCCAAACTTTGGATTCATAGGTATTCTATGCATCATTATAATTCTGCCAAGTTTGATGAGAATCGAACAACTATATGGTATAGCTGCCATACAAAAGTTTGGTTCTAAAAATCAGTTTTAGTTAGAAAAACTTTTTTGTTTTTAATGGTAGCATACTGAAACTTTGTATTTGTTTGTTTCACTTGCTTTCAGCTAAATTTACAAATTTTTGTTCATATCGGATGACTATATCATATAGCTACCATATGAACGATCGGTCGAATAATGGGTCGTTGTGGGAAAAAGATTATTTTTTTTAAATATTTAGGCGAGCACTTTGCAAGGGTATACAAATTTTGACACAGACGAAGTTAGCTTAGTTTTTCGTTTTTTAACTTTCTTTTGCTCATAACTTGACCATCGATCATACAAACTTTACCAAGATAAAAGGTAATTGCACAAAACTGTTGGACCAAATGTGGATCTTATATTGTTTAGGAACCGCTGAAAAGGCCCCTCAGATATGTTGGAGGGATCTATTGTGCTAAGTGTGCACACACGAAGTTAGGTTTGCTTTTTCTTTTTAACATCATCATTTTTAACTCATCATTAATTGCAATCACAATTGCAAAAATCCTTTTGAATATCTTCCAATAATATACTCTGTGTATCTTTGTTAGGATATCTGATACATCGTCTCGTAAAAATATTAAAACATCGTTCCTCAAACTTGAATACGCTGCCATTTGATGTTTTGCACGCACGCTGCTTTGAAATTCCCAACCAGTTATGCCATCACAGGCATGGAGAGACATTTGATGGCATTGTTAGCTGATGGGAGAGGGTGATTTCGCTTAAAAAACAACTGGACTGTTCAAAGTTGACCTCGAGCAGGGTAAATCAGCAGGATATTTCGAAATGTTAACATTATTTCCGGTATTCCTCTAGTCATTCGCTTGGTTTCGTTGTTTAGCGAGTTTGTGAATGAGAAAGAGTTGAGCGTATCTTTGTCTTCCTTGAAAGAGTGAAAAGTCCTTTTTTTCTCGATTTCTTTTGCGTTACAACGGCCAGATGTCTCGCTTGAGTCTATTTACACCCCAGTAAATGTGATTAGCCGCCTGATAGGGTGGCCGTTGGCTAGGGGCGGGTAGACAGCTCAACCCAAGTGGCAATCGTTTTAATTAATAACTAAAGCAGGCTAGTACCAACTCGTCCAGCCCACCAGCACCGCCCCACTTCCACTTCCTCATCCTCCTCCCCCTCCCCCTCCCCGCCTGTATTGACAGCCGTGTGGATTCAGCGTTGTCGTTGACATGCAACAAGCCAACGTTGTGCTTGGTTGGAGCAGCAAGTGAAGCATTTCGTTATTTTAATTCAATAAGGAGGGCCATGACGTTGGGGCGCATCCCTTAATGAAAAATTCAAATTCAATTTACTTGAGTGGATTTCGAATCCTCGTGCCATATTAGAACCTTTCAAAAATCGAACCAACTCAATCCAATGCCTTATTCTAATTGCAGGACGCGATGACAGCCGGAGTGCCGGCCGACTGGGCCAGGACAACATTTGCATGACGCAAGAATGCGTGCGAACAGGTGAGTGATATGAGGCGAGGTGGGCGGTGGTGTGTATGCCCCCATATCCTGCTGGTAATGGAGGCAGTCAATCAAGGCACTTGTCGCGGATGTCATGAAAATGGCATTGCTTTTTCTATTATTTATTAGCAATTAACATAGTTTAGTGCTTCCCGTTTAACGACCTTTTTATGTGACTTGAGACATCTGGAGACGGTCCTGGCATTTGTTGGCCTACTTTTGGCAAATGTGTGCATTATGAATGCAATCGGGTTGTCCCCCATGGATAGAACTAGACCAAAGATGGGCGTGCATTTCAAACTAATTTCATAGAATGTAGTGCCGATTTGTCTGTATAGCTGTTTAAAGGTGGTTCCATCTGAAGAGAACATGTGTGGGTGTGTCTGTGCTTATCAACCTGCACCAACCCAGTTGACAGTGGTGACGCCTTCCCCTCAAGCACTATTGTCTCAACTTCAGGTCGTTGCTTTTTGTGGTAGACCAACTTGAGGCGTAAATTATGCACACACACACACACATCTCCTCCGAAACGGAGTGTAAAAGTTTTGGCGTATGATTTGTGCTTCAAGTTCCGAAGGCCTTTGTGATCACCGTGTGTGAGTTATGAGCTTAATTAAATGTCACCTGGTAGGCATCCCACGATGACAAGATAACATGATTTACTAGTATGGGGAAGACCCAGAGATAGTGAACAAATACGTCTCATTTTTTTGCAACGCTTCACGCACAGAATGGCTACATATGAAATAAATAAATTGTCAAACAACAACAACCACAAAAACTAACTTTGGCTCAGTTTATAAAGATTTTCATACAATTTACACAATTTCATTTTCATTTCAAGGAATATTAGTTGAGAGATTCCTCAATTAGACCAAATACTGTGTTGATTGTGGCCAATACGAAATGCAAGGGACAGATATGATTAAGTTAAACTTTATTGAGTTGATGGAGTCTGATCTGTGGTTGTATGTATGGGTTCGAGATGTAAGCATGAGTCACCTGGTTTACTTTTGAGCATACAGAAAGAATAATCGGAGATTTTCAAGCTGAAATCTATCTCAAACGATGTCAGAGGTCACTCAATCCTAAACTCCTCAAACCAAGTACAAAAGAATTAACTCCAGCACGGTTTATCCATTCCCGGACTTCTTGTCTTGATACCGATTTGAACTCCGGAAAGTTAGATTTTCGCTCGAATAGACTTGTTTCCATAACACAAGGGATTGATTTTAGCTCGTATCAAATCGGAAATGTTTATATGTTCTCCATGCACAACTTCATGATCCAAGTTTGCACAATTTTTAAAAGCTCCAAGATATAAAAATCGACCTCCAACCAAATGTGATAAATAAGGCACATTTTCCAAAATGTTTACGCTTAAAAAAAAGCAAAACACTCCGACTTTTCTGAACAAATGTAAATGATTCGATTCTACATTGAATGCTTGAAAGTTTCAGATATTTCCTGAATTCTAAAATTAAATTTCTCAACTATAACTATTCCCTGATGTGTGAGCTAGTAAAAACTTGAACTGACTTCATGGAATTTCCATGAACCTAAGCGAGAAATCAAAAATAAGTTAACAAAGTTATATTTTTATGGGAGGGATGTGGCACCAGTTTTTTTGATATTACTCATACGCAGTGTTGACTCTGGTTTTTATACTCTGTACCGAAGGTACATAGAGTATTATAAGTTTGTGCAAAAGTATGTAACATCCAGAAGGAAGCATCTCCGACCCCTTAAAGTATATATATTCTTGAGTCGATATAGCCATGTCCGTCCGTCCGTCCGTCCGTCTGTCTGTCCGTATGAACGCACAGATCTCAGAGATGGTAAGAGATAGAGGTTTGACATGTATGGGACATATGCTTCTTATGTCTGCAGGCAGATCAAGTTTATTTTCAATTTTGGCCACGCCCCCTGCCGCCCCCGCAATTTAGAAAAAACGTCATATCTCCCACAGTTTTGAAGATAGATGGCTTCTTCCTTCTGGACATATTTAGTTATTAGGATAACTTATCGATCCGCCAAAGCAATGAAGAAGATTGGATGAACGGTTTTCGAGTAATGATCAAAAGACAAATTTTCTTGGTACAGAGTATGTTATAGTCGGGCTTGACCGACTTTCTTTCTTGTTTATTTTAATGATTTGAAACCAATTGAACGCATCATCGTGCATCAATCTTGAATCGATTGATCCATTTACAGCCCTGCAAAAGACAGTTTCTCTTTTATTCGACTTGCTATGACATTTCGGTTTCGCATTAGATGCTAAGTCATCGTACCATATAAATTGCACATAAGGTTTTCGATAATCTAGAATTTTTCATCGAAATATCCAAAAAGGAAGAAAGTAAACGAAAGTAGAATAAGAAAGTGTCATTTGGAAAACAACTGAAAAACAAATTAAGTCGCATGAAATATCAGCTGAGCTGTCAAATGGAATGACCGCCTACTGCGCCACATGTTGAACTGTAATTTTAATTGAAATGAAAGCCGAAATGTGAGAATATAGAGCAACCTATGGAAAATATTCCCACTCCTTGTTTTTCTTAAACCTTTGTACACCCTTTTCAGTCTACTTATGAGTAATAGGTGTAAGTACTATTTATATAACGTGACTCAATCTTATTTAAGACAATGATCAATTTGAGAAAAACCTTTTGTAGCTGCATCCCAAGCAGGATCAATACCTCAAATGATTCTAACCGCTTTCCTGAGCTTTCAAAATTTTTGATCCATTTTTTCTTCACCATTTCAGCGGCCTCTTTACTCTCCGCCATGGATCTCACATCCGATCCATGTGAGGATTTTTTCCAGTATGCCTGCGGCACATGGAATAAAGTGCATCCCATACCAGAAGATCGCAGCTCCATTAGCACATTTGAGGTAATAAACGGAAACGGGTGGTAATCCCAAACGGGACCTCTCACTTTCGTATCTTACAGGTGCTGTCCGATCAACAGCAGGTGATCCTGCGCGGTGTCCTCGAAGAGCCCATCGATGAGCGTGACAATGAGGCCACCATCAAGGCGAAGACATTCTTTAAAAGCTGCATGGATATACGTGAGTGAATGCCTTAACATGTGGCTTCTTGTGGAACATCTTATTCAATTATGCTCTCTAGCCCAGATTCGCAAAGTCGGCTCGGGACGCCTGAAGCAGGTGCTGAAGCAACTGGGCGGTTGGCCCGTCATCGAACGGAATTGGCAGCCACCCACTGATCTCTCCATTGAACAGCTGATGGGCCAGCTGCGTCTCAACTACAGCGAATCGGTGCTGATTGAACTCTATGTGGGTGCGGATGACAAGAACAGTTCGGTCAATATCCTGCAGATGGATCAGTTGCAGTACGCGCTCCCCTCCCGCGATTATTATCTGAAGGCGAGCAGTGCCAACGACCGGCAGGCGTATCACAAGTATATGACACAGGTGTCCCTGCTGCTGGGCGCCGATCCGGCCACCGCGGCCAAGGAACTGGAAAAGGTGGTGCAGTTTGAGACGCAACTGGTGAACGTGTCCCTGGCGGAGGCCGACCGACATGACACCAGTGCTGTGTACCGCAAAATGATGCTCCCCGAGCTGCAGGAACTGGTGCCGGAGGTGAACTGGTCGGTATACCTGCAGACTTCCCTGGGTCCGAATATCCAGTTGCAAAACGACGAACCGCTGGTGACCTACGGCCTGCGATATTTGACCGAAATGGGTAAAATCGTGAAGGCCAGCGATCGCCGGGTGGTGCATAATTATTTGTTGTGGCGTCTGGTCATGTCCCTGATGACGCACATGATTGATGAATACCAAAGGGAACGGGTGGAGTTCCGTAAGATCCTAATGGGCATACAGTCGGAACGTACACGTTGGTCGCAGTGCGTCGAGTGGACCAACAAACGACTGGGCGTGGCCGTGGGAGCGCTATTCATACGCGACAATTTCAATCAGGAGAGCAAAGAGGTGGCCCTGGAGATGATACACACCATAAGGGCGGCGTTTAATGAACTGCTGGCCGAGAATCATTGGATGGACGATGAGACGCGAGCTGTGGCCAAAGAGAAGGCAGATTCGATGAATGAACGTATCGGTTATCCAGAGATTTTAACCAATGCCACCGAACTGGAGCAGGAGTATGTGAATGTGAGTGGGGGCGGATCCTTGATCATAAAATGATAAAAAAAAAACACATTTTTCATTGTACCGTCTACGGATTGGACCCATCCAAAGCCAAAACACTCAGAACTAGTTCGGGTTCACATTCGCGAGGTCGTTTATTTATCAGCTTTATCAGTTCCTTAGACCCAAAACTTCTTTGGGATGTTCAAAAAATACCCTTAAATCAACTTCTATATAAAAGAAATTCTGTAAAACGAAAATACAAACCTCGTAGATGGGGCTACCTTCCGCATACCGTTCACAATGGGGACTTGCTGATCGAAGGTCTTAAGGTGCATCTTTCGACAATTGGTAGTTATACTTACAATCAATACAAATTCCATCATTTGTCATATCATATTCCGAAAATGTTTTTAACGTTTAATTAGTTCAAAATCAATAGTATCCTTCAGTTCCACCAGCTTCTCAAATTATTCTCTACGCATCGATGAAATGATCTGCCCCAATTACCAAATAAATGGGCGCATTCAGCACATTAATCCGACTTACAATTACTGATTTATGATTTCCGACTGCTGAATACTTTGCATCCCGATTGCGATTGGTAAATTTGATAATCATGTTGGCTGAGATGGAATCAGATTCGGATTTATCTGCTGAGTGCGCCCAGTTTTTTTCTGGTATATTAAAAGGACTTTTAAAGATCAGATTCTCCTAGGACAATACAAATTCCTTCACTTCATCTCTTCTCGACTTTATAAGAAGATTAATGAGTGCCCTGCTTAGAAGCACCTTTAAGATCTTTGATACCAAATTGAGATGCAAAGCAGTATCAAAACAAGAAAGAAAGTCGGTCAAGCCCGACTATAACATACTCTGTACCAAGAAAATCCGTCTTTTGATCATAGTTCGAAAACCGTTCATCCGATCTTCTTCATTCTTTTGGCGGATCGATAAGTTATCCTAATAACTAAATATGTTCAGAAGGAATAAGCCATCTATCTTCAAAACTGTGGGAGATATTACGTTTTTTCTAAATTGCGGGGGCGGCAGGGGGCGTGGCCAAAATTGAAAATAAACTTGATCTGCCTGCAGACATAAGAAGCATATGTCCCATACATGTCAAGCCTCTATCTCTTACCATCTCTGAGATCTGTGCGTTCATACGGACAGACAGACGGACAGACGGACATGGCTATATCGACTCGGCTGTTGATGCTGATCAAGAATATATATACTTTATGGGGTCGGAGATGCTTCCTTCTGAATGTTACATGATGCTTCCTTTGAAAATCATGTTGGCTGAGATGGAATCAGATTCGGACTCATCTGCTGAGTGCGCCCAGTTTTTCCTGGTATATTAAAAAGACTTTTAAAGATCAGATTCTCCCAGGACAATACAAATTCCTTCACTTCATCTCTTCTCGACTTTATAAGAAGATTAATGAGTGCCCTGCTTAGAAGCACCTTTAAGATCTTCGATACCAAATTGAGATGCAAAGCAGTATCAAAAATAGTTTGGAACTGTCTCATTTAACTATTATCTCCTTTCATCTACGACCTAATCTGAAAAAAAGGTCATAAATGCGCTCGTTTTCTGTATACCTTTTCTTGTGGAATCGTTTCTAACCCGTTCTTCTGATCAGTTTTGACTCATATTCGAATCGATTGCGAGTCTTTTTCAAGTAAAATTTCCTATAATCACACTTTGAGTATATGCACGAGTTATTTTCGTGTCTTCTTTTCATCGCACATGATAGTAAAAAGTTCTGCAAGGGTATACAAACTTCCTCTATTCCTTCCTCTATGTTCAATCATCGAGAGGCTCGAAAAAGACACCAGGTGATATTTGTTTAAATGATCTTCCAAACGTTGGGTGTGTTATTAAGGCACCAAGTTGAGCTGCTGTTCCGGCAGTCTTTTTGTTGCAGTGAATACCAAGCTTAAGTCGGAATTTACAAACTTAATGAAGTTTGAATTAGATGAGATTAATTCCGTTCGTGTTTCCATGAAAGAAAACTTCATAATGTTTGCTTCCTCGCGTTAATCCTGACTGGGTCGTTAGGTGTACGGAAAAAGATCCAAAGATTCTTGAGATTCTTTGAATTAGGCACTTCATTTGCTTCAATTTCATTCTATCCCTTCTCCCATTTTTATTCTGCCAGCTCACCATAGTGTCGGATAACTTCATAGATAATGTATTAAGCATACTGCAATGGGAGGCGGAGAAGGTTTTACACATACTACGTCAGCCGGTGGACAAGGAGAAGTGGACCACTGAACCGGCCGTGGTGAATGCCTTTTACAATCCCAACAAGAATGACATAGGTAAGCCCCACCGGGCGCATACGCACAGAACTATGCATCTCATCAAGTTTATTCTTTGCTTAGTATTCCCGGCCGGCATTCTTCAGCCGCTCTTCTACAGTCAACACTTTCCAAAATCCCTTAACTATGGCGGCATTGGTGTCGTCATCGGCCACGAGATCACCCATGGCTTTGACGATAAGGGACGACAGTTTGACAAGGAGGGCAACATGATGCAGTGGTGGAATAATGCCACCATTGAGGCCTTTCGCGAGCGCACCCAATGCGTCATAGATCAGTATTCACGCTACAAGATCAACGAGGTGGACATGTTCATGGATGGACGCATGACCCAGGGAGAGAACATAGCCGATAACGGGGGCCTGAAGCAGGCATTCAGGGTAAGCTGGAGGGCAGAGGCCGAGCCAAGTTTGTTTTCCGCATAAACTTATTATTTACTTATTTTAGGCCTACAAGAAGTGGGAGAAACTGCATGGCCGGGAACAGCAGTTGCCTGGTCTGAACATGACCCACGATCAGCTTTTCTTTCTCAACTATGCCCAGATCTGGTGCGGCTCAATGCGTCCCGAGGATGCTCTCACCAAAATCCGCTCTTCGGTCCATTCACCTGGCTTTGTGCGGGTTCTGGGGCCGCTCTCGAATTCGCGCGACTTTGCGCACGCCTACAGCTGTGCCGTGGGCACCACCATGAATCCGGCGAACAAGTGCAGCGTGTGGTAGACGTGCTGATCAGACGGACCTAATGTCATAAGTTTATTTTTTTATATATTTATAACGCATACTATAGGAAAGGAGAAGGAGCATCCGTGTGTTTTTTTTTTTTGTTTGTTATAGCAACTATTATGTAGTATATATGAATATATTATATATATATATAAAATATCTGCATGTAATATGAACAAAAGTCATATCAAAGAATCCACAAGTCGTCGCATTTGTAGCACAAAACTCCCCCACCAACCCGAAGTAACCGCCGCAGGAAGAGCGTCCCAAGCGACGACATTCATTTACGATAAATAAAGTATAGAAATGAAAGCAAATCGGGGTGGGGCGATATTATGTCTAACTAAAGGGAGGTTGTACGAGGTTGTTGTAATGCGCAAACGCCTCAGCCACGCGCATAGGGCTGACGCATAGGCTTAGGCTGGCTGCTGTTGCGGAATTAGAGGCAACAATAATACGTGCAGACATTCGTATTTTGAATTAAACAGTGCTTCAAATTTCACAGAAGTACAAAAACCTGGAAAATTACCTAACGTATGCCATAGAGCGGGTCCCGTATGGCCCTTCCTCATTCTTTTTTTTCTTCCAAAATCTGCAAATATAGAAACATGACTAGCTAGCGGACCATCTGATAAACTGGTTAATACCGATACCGGCGAGCATGCTTAAGTATCTTAAAACCAATGGTTACAGATATATAACACGATGGCTGATAAACGCGTGTTATAGATCTGGTATTTTACTTATTTTCGGAAATTTCTACTTTAACCACCACTGGCTTAACAATGTAACTCCAAGCTTTGTTTTCTTCGAGTTTATTCTATTAGTCCATTTAGTTCTTCGTTAAACAAATGTTGTTTCGATGAATTCGGTTACCGTTTGTCGATGTTATTTGCTTATTTCTGAGCAAACATCGGCCTATATAGTATACTTTTTTAAGGTGTTTACAGAATAACTTTTGAGGTAACATAAATGCCCCCGGAAAGAAAACTTTCCGTATGTTTGGTGGAAAATTTCAATTATAATTTGCAAATGCTAGAATAGAATAGAATTCCCACTGAAGCACGGTGTTATTCTCAAAAAATTTGATTCAAATTTGATTTTTTGTAGGTAAAACTCAGCCATTAATCATTATATACCTTACTCAAATGCTCATTATGACTACTGTATACAAAATTGGGTAATGTTTGATGTATATACTTGTCAAGTAAATCAAATTGATTCAATAAAATCCATTTCCCTGCTTGCAAACATACATTTAAGTCCAGATTTTTAACAAAGTTTATGATTTTTTTTTTTGACTTCAAAAGAAACTTTAAAAGAACCGAAAAGAATCGCATTTTTTTATGATACTTTTGTACATCCGGCAAGAAATATCTACAAAGAATCATGATTTCCTATTCCTGATTTGCACAAAGTGTACAAATTTTTGCTCTACCCACAAAACGTCTGCACAGAACCCGGTCTAAACCTATTGTATGGCAAAATAGCTCTTCCATAATATGAACCGTTACTGTTATCGGTTCTTTATGTGCGATTTTAGAACCGATTTGCGTTCCTGAAATAGATTACAAAGGCAATTTGCCAGTCGTATCTACTAGGAAAACTCCCGGCGCCAACTATTTGACTAATTAAAAACTAGAACAAAGGCCGGTCACATAAAACAGAGAGACACAAACAACAACAACACAGCGCCGATCGATATGGAATTCTCATTCCTCACAGCTGATCGCCTCTTTCTGATATAGAATTCCATTCACCAAGATATATACCCGCACTCAAAGTAAAGTAATGATAAGCGGGTCTTTGTTGAATCATCAGAAGTCGGATAACGCCCACTTGGAAAGTCAAGGTTGAGGCTACATATATTGTTTAGCGATATGTTTTGTGCAGTTTTATTCATTTTCGACAGCACTTAGGTACTATGTGTATATATATATATATATATATATATGTGTGTATGTCTGTATATAGTATGTATGTATATATGGTATGCATAGTTCTGTATAATTTCGTGGGGGGAGGCAGCCTAACCGGAAGCTGCTCTAAAGCTATGTAGAACCTAGTTAGTTGTCTTCTCGGTCTGTACATAAATCGTATAAAAAAAGACGCCTAGCAAAAAAAAAAACAAAGTCCATATAAATCTGAAGTTAAACTGGAGTTAACAGGAAGCCCTTAGAGGCTCACAGGAATACTGCGTCTTCCACTATCACACTTGCTTAAGATTTGGAACACAGCGAACGCTAGGTACGCAGGAAACGCGTTCGACTGGGTGCCAGGGACCAGCTCTGCTCGTCGGCCTTGGCAAAGATCAGGTATATGAAATTCCCAGCTATATTGAGGCCCGCCGCCAGCCAGAAGACGATGTGCCACTGGGTGAGGGTCTCGCGATGATTGATTATCAAACCGATGACATAGGGCGCCAGGAAGCCGCAGATATTGGCCGCCGAATTGGTGATGCCGTACATGGTGCCCGCGTAGCGTGGACTGAGCGCGATGTGGTTCATTTGGTTGCCAGCATAGACCGCACCGCCAAACGAGCCGACGCCGGCAAGCATGAAGGTCACCCACACCCAATCGCAGCCCACATAAATGATGCCAATCAGACCCAGGGAGGGCACCACGGAGGCCACCGTATTCCACAGCTTGTACGAGTTCAGCTGGCTGATGTAGCGCTTGGAGAGCATCCAGTCGGCCAAAGTGGAGCAGGCGATGCCCACGAACCAGGCGGTGAGGTACGGAACAGCATTCAGCAGGGCGTTCGATTGGATGTCGAAGTGGAGTATGTTACTCATATAAGTGGGCAGCTCAGTTAGCTGGGTATAGAATGCCCAGCCCTGACCGCATTGGGTCAACAAAATGGCCCACATGGGCACCGAGGTGAGTATCTTGCACCAGGGTATGTCGTCGTCTGCGGGATAGGCCAACTGCACACCGTCCTCCTCCTCCTGCTCCTCCCCCTGTTCCTGCTCCTGTTCCATCACCAATTGCAGGGGACTCTTAAGGCTGCGCTCTATGTACTCCCTTTCGGCGCGAGAGATGCGCGGATGCAAGCTGGGCTTATCATAGACCAAATACATCCAGCAGGCGAACCACAGCATGCCCAGCAATCCGAATATGTAAAACGCCGACGGCCAGCCGCCCAGAAAGTCCAGGGAACACAGCCAGCCCGCCAGGGGCATGGAGATGACCGTGCCTATGTTGGAACCGGCATACACAATGGCGGCGAACTTGTTCCTCTCCAGCGGTGGTATCCAATGAGCCAGCATGGCATGCATGGCCGGATATGTGACACCCTCGCCCATGCCCTCCAGCACACGCACCAGCACCAGCAGGGGCAGATCCCATCTGGCCGCCCAGGGAGTTAGCAGCGTAAAAATGGCCGTGATGAGCACACCATAGCCATAGATCAGCTTGCCACCGATGAGCTCAGCCATGCGACCGCCGGGCACCTGGGTCAGCACATAGCCATAGAAGAAGCTGCCCAACACCAATCCCTGGGTGGCCTCGTCCCACACAAACTCGCCCTCAGCCAAGTGTCGGGTATCGTTCGGCCGCGGCGGCGGCACTGGACACGTATCATCATCCACTGTGGAGCCATTTGTGTGTGGTATGGCAGTCTGATTGACCATGGCCACAATGGCCACCGAGAGATTCACGCGCATGGCATAGACCACGGCAAAGCCCAGGAAGCCCATCAGGCCAAAGATGTGACGCGTTTGTGGGAAGTCGCCTGAAAGAAATCGTGTTAGATGTGGATCAACCATGGTCGCCATCAACTCACCTCCACCTGCTCTCTGGCCCGATATAAGCGGTCTCTCCCCGCTGCAGAACGCCTCCTGCTCATCGTCCGCCTCCTCGTCAGCGAAACCACCACCACCATTGTCATCGTCGTCGGTGGAGGCGTTACCCCTAAAGGAATCGTTATCATAGTAGCAGGAGGCGTCGCGCGTCTCATCTGTCCACTTGTGGGGGGGCATGTCGAATTTGGTGTTTATTTTTCCTTAGGATTCTTACTGCCAACAGCAGCAGCAGCGCATTTTCTCTTTGGCGGACAGACAGACACTTACCAACAGCTGGAACGCCAGCGACTACTACTACTACCACGACATCAGAAAAAACCAAACCAAACCAAACCAAAACCAAAACCAGTCACTGCAGCGCTCTCAAACTTCGCTCACACTTGCTCTCACTGGCTCTCTCTCTCTCACTCTCTCCCTCTATTGGTATCTAATGCTCTCGCTCCCCTCCCTCCCTCACGCTCGATGTGTCACTGCTCTCTTTGATTAGCAGCGGGCGGGCGGCC
This sequence comes from Lordiphosa andalusiaca, assembly GCA_035044965.1. Taxonomy (NCBI): domain Eukaryota; kingdom Metazoa; phylum Arthropoda; class Insecta; order Diptera; family Drosophilidae; genus Lordiphosa; species Lordiphosa andalusiaca. The sequence goes on along the minus strand of JAWNNM010000051.1, from coordinate 7,156,938 downwards.
ATGCTCCGCGGCGGTGTGAAAGTAGAGCGGCGACTGCGTCATCATCCAGCCATCCGTCCATCTGTCAGACACAGGCGCGCGAATTCGTAAAGTACAATCTCATTGTTTGGTAACAGTTAAAGTATCCACATAGATATATGTACACACAGACACACACACACACATAAAGATAATGCAAAGTATCCACAAATATTGCACAAATCGCACATTCCTGCCAAACACACAAACAACGAATGTGCTGCTACCCTCTCCTCCACTCCTAACATGCTGTGTGCTTCCCCCATCTTGGGTATCTTTCAAATGTCAATCTATTAATATCCGGCAGTGCGCTTGGATACCAAATGTTATTCAATTGCCTGGCCTTAATTATAAGTGAAACGGTTCGAACTTCAATTTGGGGGGGGGGGGTTTCTTGGGTGTCTATGAACCGAACCCCCACCACACCGAACCGATAATTCCAGCATCCGAACCCAAAACCGCAAGGAAAAAAAAAAGAAGGTGTGAGTGTGGCCAACACTCACGAGGCAATGATGTGGAACATGCTGTATAAAATGTGCTCGGCCTTTCACCTTCTAGATTCTCATGGCTCGATTCTCGATAAACCTTAACATAATACCGAATTCTTTAAACCTAAAACCTTATCCTAAAAACCTTAATCTCGAACCTAAACCTTAAACATGAAATCTTAACCTAAGACCCAAAAACTAAAACTTAGAACTTAAAAACTAAAATAAAAACCTAAATCCTCATCCTCCACATAATCCTCCTCCTCCACCTACTCCGCATATCCTCCTCCTCATCCTCATCCACATCCCAGCCACATCCACATCCACATCCCAGCCACATCCACATCCCATATCCACATCCACATCCCATATCCACATCCACATCCATGCCCAGCCACCCAACCTCCACCTACCCGACCACATTCAAACTCAAAACAACAACACCACAAAATATGCAAGTCAGCGTGACGCGTGACGCTGAAATCAAATTTTACCTCTACTAAAAACCTCCGTACCGAAATCAAAGATGTTTCACATCAAAAAACCAGTTCGGTTCATTCCACCGACAAGTTTTAAGTTCTGTATTCAGCATTCCGGAATTTGTACTTTCCCCACAACTCATTATATTAACAGAAACACTTTCCAACAGCTCATGAGCATCAAAGCAAGGCCAATATAAATGAAGAAATTCAAATTCTTTTCAATGGAAACGTCTCCAAACTTTGTGTTCATAGGTTTTCTATGCTTTTTTTTTATAATTCTGCCAAGTTTGATGAAAATCGGACAACTATATGGTATAGCTGCCATACAAAAGATAGGTTTGAAAAACAGTCTTAGCTAGAAAAACTATTTTGTTTTTCATGGTAGCATTCCAAAATTTTGCATTTGTTTGTTACGCATGCTTTCACCTATTTCTGAAAATTTTTGTAAAAATCTGATGACTATCATCTATCATATAGCTACCATACGAACAATCGGTCGGAAAATGGGTCGTAGTGGTAAAAATATTATTTTTTGCAAATCATCGGATCATATGTATCATGTATTGAACCGGAACGGCGATTCCCTGAACCGAAACACTTCTAACTGTGTTCTCCCCTTTTCTAAGACATATATGGTAATATGTTTGATTTTCACCAACTAAACCAAATCATGCGATATGCAAAACACACATACATAGAAACTGGTTTAATTACACTTCAAACGCATTTTAATTAAGTAAACCCATTAATGAATATGGAGAACTTGCAATGTACGTTCCCGGACTTAGATACTCTCTTAGTTCAGACTAAACTAAAAGTCGGAGCTTAGTGGCTCGCAGTTTCTCTATGGCGCTCTCTCAGTTTCTTAATGCAAAACAATAAAAGTTTTAATGACTACTTAAGCCAATGCATATCTGATTTTTTTAGTAACCTGATGCTTTATTTAACAGCTTCCATATAAATATTCATAAATATTCATATAAATATTCATATTCATTCACCCTAACCTCATTGCTTACATTTAATTCTATCGCAGGAAATTTTATTTCGAAAATCATTTCCAATTTCATTTTACCACATTGTAAACTTCTCAAGGGCTGCCAAGATTTCTGTGATACAAAATCTGTTTGAGTAAATTAAAGCTTCTTAGTTGTTCCCTCATTTCTACATTTTTACTCAACATTCTGATGCAATCTGATGTTATTCATAATGATTTCAGTAAAACGTTCCATTCTGTTTCTTTGTGTTTGACTAAACATTGTTTACCAGGACAAAAAGCCCACTCACAACTCATCGACCAAGTCTATGAAGGTTTTACTGAGCAAAATCTAAGATCTCTGCTAAACAGTTTTAAGAAGAACAGGTTCTAAAATGAATGTCAGACATACTTTTTACTGTGAACCAAGCTTAAGAAAATAGTGGAACCTGAACGTGTGCACCGAACAGCCAAGACTTGAGTTTGATATAACAAAAATGATCCCCGAATACTTTTCAACTGTTAAGAATTAGTTGAACCTGAAACTGTTTAAAGGCTAGGATTTTAGTATGGCCATGTTATATGGATTAGGTTTGATGACAATCGGAACTGCTTAAGCAGTTGAAACCGATTGCTCAATGCCAAGTGGATTCAATTTGTCAAAAAGAGTCGTCGTGATTTAGTAACTCTTGATACGTTGGTATATTTTTCGAACTTTTTAAATACAATTTTGAACTAGAAATCCAACGTTTACACGAAAACCGACATGGAATTCAGAACATGGCCGATTATCCCTCTTTATCTAGACACTTAAATCTCTCAAATTATAGCAAGATAGAGCCGACATTGAATTCGGAACAGGGCTGATTATCTATCTTTATCTAGACTCTTGAATCTCAAAAATGATATATAGATGGAGCTGATTTCTTCCACTTCCAATTCATTGTTTGATTTAAACCCAAATTAGGCACAACATTTATATGATCTCTAAATCACATAGCTTTTGCGGAAGTGGAATAGAGAAGTAGACTGATAGAATCTTTTAGTTATTAAGACTACGCTAAGAAAACTGCCAACAAATGTTCGTCTCCCTTTTTAGCTTAGTAAATCAAATTCAATTACTCCAAGATTTATACTATTTGTTTGTATTAGTGTTATGAGTTGACGAACACCAATAAAAAATGGAATATGCAACTAACCAATTTTGTTTGTAATGTACTAATACACTCTCACCGATTAGTGTGAACGTCAAGCAGAGAGAGTGGACTTTTCCCTGCTTGATTCTCTAAAAACTTTACACTAAGACAGTGAAGAGAAGATCGGATCGTTCTTATGAAATAACAGAACACGCAAAACAAGGTTTGTTTAGGGTTTGACATTGAAATCCAATAAAAGTAAATTCTATGCAAAGAAAGCTTCTAATTAGCATTTAAAGGCCCGCAAATGAAATTGGTAAATTAAAACCAAAATAAACAAGTAAGAAAGTGGGTCAATCCTGCCTAAAATATAATCTGAGCCAACGAAAGTGTTTGCTCAGTATAAATTTGGATGCAATAGTAGCATCTGAAAGCAGCGAACATGCTATTGCTATCGAATGCTATTAACTTGACTATCGTACATATGAGATTTAGCAATTCTTTGTTGGATCGATGAATACTGCTGATTACTAAATATGTCTAATAATAATTCTAATAATTCTCATACAAAAATAGCCGATTGTTGGGCTATTATCGCGTAACGCACTCCTAGTGTTAATCAGCTTTAAGAAGGTACGAACTAGAGATGGGAGCGTCTCAAATATTTTTAACACGACACGACGCTAGGTTCTCGTGCTAGTAAGAATAATCTTTAACTATTCAAGACTACATTTCAATTCTCTGTACCATAATACGTTACGTTAATACAAAAATATGGATGTCTGTGTTTCTTCGGAACATAAAATATTTTGAGAATTCTGTGGAGAACTTATTTAGGAATTACGAAAGTGTTCGGTTCAGTGTGTTTCAAGTGTAATATATAAAGAACTAAGAGTGAACCATCGAATCGAAACGAAAGCGAACCAAACGGTTTTTTAAAACCTGTAAAGCACTGAACCGAACCACCACTTATTTCCGAGCGGTTTGCATTTCTGCATTTTTTCTTTCCTTAGAACCGAACTATGAATCTACTAATGAACTTTGAAATTCCTCCTCTTATTTATAAGATCAGTAGCTGGTTATATGTATGCTAGTTGGTCAAAATACTGAATTTCAAGTACGGTTTCTATTGAATCTGTTGATGCGAAAAAAAGTGAAAGAATTTCATCAAACCTTAAAGTAAATCCTACTTCTTCGTATATATTTTTCATTTTTAGTGCTTTAGTAAGGCGTTAGCCGCATGTTTATGGGAATCAACAAAGAACATATCCACTGCTATCTGTTTTTGACACATCGTTACTACGCATGACTATGTTAAATATAGAAGAGCAAATCTCTCCTGTTGCGTCACGACATTGTATACTCTCACTCAACTCTCACCCTCTCATTCCTGCTCGCTTTCTCTCTTATTGTTCGCATGCAACATGTATTGATAACGTTCTTGGGGGGGGCGGGGGTACAAAAATAAATGCATCAGACATATCAAAAATATATATAGCTAAACTAAGCACCTTGATGATTTGCCTCCTGTATTCCTGTGTGGTCAATCCTCCTCCTCAATTGGCAAAAATGGTGCCCACTGGAAAGACAATCACTTTGCGTTTGGAGTTGACCATTAGCGTCTCATAGTGATAGCCCTTGGCCAGGCAGACATCATTGCGATTGGCAGCCAGCGCTTCCCGGATGGGTTCCAAGTCCACACTGAAGCAGTTCACCATAAAGGTGTCGGCCTTGAGTAGCGCCACGAGCTCATAGGCGCAGGCCAGTTTCTCATTCCATATGCTAACCCGGCCAAAGGACAATTTCTCATTGCCGTACACCTGGCTGGCCTCCTTGGCGGTGCGGAAGGTGTGCAACGTTATCACACCGGTGGGTCCCTCACCCAAATAGCTCTGTATAAAATCGTACACCAAGGTGGGTGAAGCCTCGGGCGAAACCTTGTCGGCTGGTGCCTGAACCACCTTGGCCTTTAGCTCTTTGATTTTCTCCAGCGTGCGCTTATAGTTGGGGTGCTGGGCCACCGTGGAGTCCAATTCCTTGAAATGTTCCACCGCACGTTTGATGAACTGTTCCAGTATACTTTCCTGTATCAGGAGAGTGGCGACCGATTCGTCTGCGAAGGGCTGGTGCAGCGATTGCAGAAGATAATGCATGGCCGAGTTAAGATCACCGCCATCGAAAATTATCATCAAAATAGGGGACGTCCACTTGGCTTGCGGCTGTGTCTGATCAGCCGACACCTAAACACGATGATGATGATCGGTCAAAGTTATCACAATGTCAAGGTTAGGTACGGGTTTTCTCTCACATTGGCGCACGGCAGCTGCAGCTCCTTGACCATATTGCTGGTAATCACTGGGCTATGTGATAATCCTTTCGATGCTAAGCAATTCTGAGCCATGCCACACAATTTAATTCACCACCAGGCCAAGGCAATTGAAACTGAAAACAGGCGTCGATGATGCCGATCGCTGATCGTGTTATCAGCAGCTCACATACACACACACACACATGCACATTATCTCCCTCGCATGTGTGCACGCGCTAGTGATGGGCAAGATATAAGATCGTGACTGCACGATTATACGAGTATTTTAATTATGAAAAGTGTTGATATATATCATGAGCATATTTAGTGCATTTTAATAATTTATGCTAATTTTTTAACTAAAAAATACTGAACTAGTTCCCAATGGAACTAACTCAATGTTTTGATCAGCTTGAATTTATACACTCCAACAAGATATTAATGTGGATTTAAATTGAAATATCCGGAATTAAATCACTTCCTTTCATACCTGTTACCAAATGGAAAACTTTATATTAGCTAACATTATTATCACATTGTAAAAGCCAAGCAAAAATTCATTTAACCAGTTTTATACACCTTAACAACGCTTTTTACAAATTATTTTTCGTTTAATAAAATTTTTTAATTCAAGGAAACATTTGAACAGAATTTTTGGGAACCGAGCGAAGCCGGGTATTTAGTTATAATTAAAAAGCGAAAATATGAAGTATCAATGGTCGACTTCGATCTTCAAATTTAGTCGAGCATGGCCACACTAGACGATTACCAAATCAATACACGGTCTTACTAAATGGCAAATCAAACTTGGTCACACTAATCGATAATCAAAATCGAAATTGGTTTTGCCACTGGTCCAAAACAAAAGAGAAAACTGAAGACTCGCACCGGCATACCAAGTTTGGCGTTAACAAACGTCAGCCCGGCTATTATGAACTTCCCCCTGGCCAATGCCAACAAGGACACGTTGCGTGCGGCGTGCAAAAAATGCGGCTATGCGGGTCACCTGACTTACCAATGCCGGAATTTTCTCAAGGTAAGCAGCTGCGCCACCGCGCATTGCCGCAGTACTAAAGTGTAAACATGGCCATTGTTTAGGTGGATCCAAACAAGGAGATCCTGCTGGACGTGGAGAGCACTAGCTCCGACTCTGAATTGGACTATTTGACGCCGCTTACAGAACTGCGTGCCGCAGAACTCAAAGGCAGCGCACCGGCAGCGGTGGTGGCGGCGGCAACAACAACAACAACGACGACACTCACGGCTAGTAAACAAGATAAGAAGCGCAGCAGCAGCTGCAGCAACAACAACTCCTCCAAGAAATCGGCCACGAAATCAACTTCACATCATCACAAGAAGCGCAAGAAAAAGCGCAGCAGTGGCAACAGCAGCAAGAAGCATAAGAAGAGCGACAGCAAGACGAAGTCCAGATCGAAGCATAGCAAGAAATCTAAGCGACGCCGCGCTTCCACCAGCAGCAGTAGCAGCTCCACCAGCGACACCGACTCCTCCTCCACTTCCGAAGACTCTTCCACGGACACTGAGTCCGATTCCAGCGACAACGAGGAGTCCAGCACCAGCGAATCGGATGAATACGGCCGCAAGAAGAAACGTCAGGGTAAATACAAGCGTAAGGCGGACACTGCCCAGATGCGACGCAAAAAGTCCAAGGTGAAGCGCAAGCGGCATCGTGCCGGCGGCTCGACGGCACCCACAGCTTACCTGAGCAGCCTCAGTGACAGCAGCACCTACTAGCCAGGCCAGCTGCCGTCTCGCTTGCTCTCCCTTAGCTTTAGCCGTCTCTCTCTCTCTCTCTCCCCCCCGTCAGTTTCTCTCTCTCTCTTTCTATTTCATATGTAGTTTTGATTTGTAAGCAAAATGTCATAACTTAGGTTAGGCGACACTGAACAAACAGCTGTCAACAGGCTTGGTTTATACGAGAGTAAATACACAAGATTGTGTTCAATTGATGATCACCGAGCGACAAATTGTTTCCTTTTGAGCAGCTTCCAAGACACCTCGCATTCAAAGGCTGATTAGGGTCTACTAAATTTAGCAAATTGCAAGAGACTTCACGAATTATTTTCAAATTGGTTTTCTTTATCGTAGAGTGATTTTGCTTAGGTCTTTTAATTAAGTTAATTTAAGTTAGTTCAAATTTTGATTTTCACTCATCAATCTGCAATAACAAGGGGACACAAACATTCGAAGGAATCATGAACCTTATAATCCTGACACTTGGCCAAGATCGATCAAATAAATAATAAATTATATATATATAAATATATATAATTGTTATTTTAAATCTTTTATTATAAAAGTTGAAAATTACGTTTAGATGCCACGGAGAATATCTGGAAATTATTGAAATTTTATATTTTTATAATAAAAATTTTGGAATAACAAAAATATTGACGTCAATTTTCGAATAAACGTTCGCAAAATAATGTATAAAAAAACAACTACACTTTTATTGTATGTATTTAGGACTGTTCCGATTTTCAAATGTTGGATAAAAATGAAAAGTAACTTGGATCGAGATGAATTGAAATGGATTAGCTTGATTGATGATTAGAAAAGAGACCACTTTCGTTGGCTGTCTTATGTTATTTTAACATATTTGCAAAAATTTCGAGTTTCAAAATCGAATTAAGTTGATTGCTGTTTCGAATTTTTCCTAATCAGTTCAAAAGTTTATTCAAATGCAAATTTAAAAGCATTGAACTGAAATTTCTAATAATGCTCTAGTAATTATACTCTGTACCAGAGGTACACAGAGTATATTTAGTTTGTGCTAAAGTATGCAACAGCCTGACGGAAACATTTCCGACCCCATAAACTATATATATTCTTGTTCAGCATGACAAGCTTAGTTGATATAGCCATGTACATCTGTTTCTATGCGATTTCCTCCGTCAGTGTGAAAGCTATTTTCAAGAAATTATGCACGAAGACTTGTTACAAATATGCTGCACATTTATCGAAACCAGCCTGATCTGATGACTATATATATATAGCTGTCATAGAATCATAGTCGAAAAACTAGCTTTAGTGAGAAAAACTTTTTTGTTTTCAATGGAAACGCCTTCAAACTTTGTATTTCTTAGTTTGCTATGCTTTCCCACAATTCCACTAATTTTGGTCGAAATCGGACATCTATATGGTATAGCTCTCATAGAAAATAAAGCTACCAAAAGTAGTCTTCGTTAGAAAAACGTGCTGCAAGTGTACACAAATTTCATTTACATTTTGTCTAGATGCTTTTTAAGTAAAAATACCGGATTCCAATTTACAAAAAAATCTGTAAAACTACAATAGGTCGAACTGATTCTCAGCGATTTCTACTCAACTGGGTACACTTGTCGCACACACGTTCTGAAGTCTTCTGCAAAATACTGTAATATCTTACTAAATTGCTTAGAAAAACGTTCTCACATCATAAGTTCAGTACCAATTCTAACATCTGTTTTTTTTTTGGATCCAATAAACCAAATATTTTTGACCTTTCAACAAAAACAGCTTGCAAAGAAACACATTGCAAAATTATATAATCCTATATAATCCTTATATAATCTTTCTTCACGATGTTTATCTTCTTCTGAAGTTGAATTTGTCCAGATGTTTGTAACGCATAGAAGTAAGCATTTCCGACCACATAAAGTATATATACTCTTGATTAGCATGACGAGCTGAGTCGATATAGCCATGTCCATCTGTTTCTATGCTATCTTCTCCGTCAGTTTTAAAGCTATCGCCACCAAATTTTGCACGAAGTATTCTGGTACAAATACGGTGCACATTTGTCGGAACCGGCCGGATCGGTTGACTATATCTCATGGCTTCCATAGGAACAATCAGTCGGAAAACTAGTTTTAGTATGGAAAACTTTTTTCTTTTCAATGGAATCGTCTCCAAACTTTGCAATCGTAGGTTTTCTATGTTTTTTTATAATTCTACCAAGTTTTATTATAATCGGACAACCATGTGGTATAGCTGCCATACAAAAAATAGGTCTGAAAAACAGTATTAGTTAGAAAAACTTTTTTGGTTTTAATGGTAGCATCCTGAAATTTTGTATTTTTTTGTTTTACATGCTTTCCCCCCAATTCTTTTAATTTTTATCCAAATCGGATGACTATATCATATGGCTCCCATACGAACGATCGGTCGGAAAATGGGAAAAAGAGTATTTTTTTTTTAAATTATTCAAGCGAGCACTTGCAAGGGTATAAAAATTTCGGCACAGACGAAGTTAGCTTAGCTTTTTCGTTTTAAATAAAAGTAGTCAAATATCTAATACCTAAGATGATTACTAATCAATTTTTAACAGCTGTGGCCTAAAGCTATTCCTAACATAGAATCCAACCGGTACCCAAGAATTAGCTAAAATGCTGAAATGGAAACCCTGATCAATAATGAAAACTGTTTCGGTTTTAGTTCCTGCTCTTAAATGACATTTTTGTAGGAAATGTTAAAGAAGAGGTGAGGTTTCTGGTTTCGTGTGGTACTTTAACTGGTCGAGTGTGTCTTGGATTAGCTGCAGATCTATGACATGGATGTTGTGAATACGTATAGCTTGCCAATTTCTGTGTATACCTTATTCCCAATCAATTATTCACTCTTAATTTTGCTTTTTAGAACGATTTTATTGCTATTTATCTTGGTTTTTCTGTGACGGTTTCTTTTCTGAATCTTTTTAATAATTTTGAGCCTTGTTTTGCATTTACTTTGACAAATATTTTGGATAGTCTTCCGTTGTTTATTGTGATATTATAGAAAGACGTTTTTTGGTATATTTTTAGATTATGCTTCTACCTACGCTCGAGTGAATAGAATAGTTGTAATCGTGACTATTTCGAAAAGTTAATGATAAATGCTGTATAAGTTTCTTCTCTTTTGAAAACTTGCTTAGAAAATCTCAGTCCTGAGTTGATAGATCAATCAACAATCTCATCTTTCAAGCTAAAGTCGGAAATAATGTATTTGAAAAGGTTTCCTAATCTCTTTTATTGCCTTAAAATCCAATCAAGAGCAAGTTTTCTTTTCGGTCGAACGGGAAATTCTGAAATTGGAGTTTCCCTAATTGCTTATTTGGAGAATGTCTGGTGGAACAGCTTAGGTAATTCGTTACACACATTCAAATTTCGCTCAAGCTCCTCGTTTAAACCAAGCCACAAAAAAAGGTGACCTCTTCCCTTTCCCCTCTCTCTTCCTGCATAGATTTGTCTTAGCTGTAAGTTGCCAAAAACAATAACAAATACAAACAACAACAAGAACATTTGGAATTTTTTTGTTGTATTTATCCCCTCCTCCCTGTCTTTTTCCTCCCCTGGAGGGGAGGGGTCAACAATTTTGCTTAAACAACTAAGGAAACATAAAATAAATGAAATACATACGAATGCTATTCCCCCCCACTGGATTTGCTTTGCAGCAGAGCATTCTGTAAAGTGAAAATGCGACGCTCTAGACTCGTTATCTTGACAGCAGATTGTTCGCAATGTGAACAGGAATCGGCCGAATGGTTCAACTGAACTTGATTGGTCATGGCCGCCAGGAGTGCACTGTTCTGTTGCTTCAGGTCGGTGTTCTGGGCCAGCAGTTCCTCGCACAAGGCACAGGTGGACGAGCGTAAATCCTCCAGAGCCTGCTCCTTGGCCTTAAGACTTTTCATTAGAGCTCGATTCTCCTTTTTGAAATTGAGCAACTTTTGCTCCAGCTCTAGCAGTTCATCTTCGTTGTCCTGTTGTATGATATTCGCTGTAGACGAGGTGGAGGAGCAGCTGTGATCGCTGGTTCCGAGACGTGACATGGCCTGCAGTATGGAGTCCATTTTCTTTTCCATTACTTCACCGGAGGCCCGCTGCTGATCGAGATAAAGATTTAGCTGGTCCACTTCGACGGCAGGCAATTGGGTGCTGCTGGAGCGCAGGGGCACCAAGGCAGTACTGTTGTTTTTGGGTTCTGGCGTGATTATGATATCCTCAGGATTTTGAGACAGCTCTTCCTCGGTACTCTCCGAGCGCGGTCTAATGTGGGCCCTGGGTTGAGGTTTCGGCGGCAACGCAACCGTACCCAATTTCTTGAGCTGTTCTGAGCTGTCACTGCTAGACTTCACCTGCTCCAGTGGCAGTTTCTCCTTTAGCATAACCTTCACAAACTCCAGCTCATCCGGAGGCTCTTCAAAGCGCACGCTCCAGAAGCGTTGCTCATCGTCATAGAATTGCATATAGGATTCGCGAAGTATGACATTGGGTTGGGCTGAGTTGGCAGTTAGCAACAGGGTGCAGAGCACTTGGCTCCTGGTCTTATAGACAATCAGCTTGGCGGTCGATCCCTCCTCATTTTTGGTCAAAGCCACACCCACACGTCCCACATTTTCACTGCCCCGATAGCCGTAGGCCACCTTTGCTATCACTGTGGTCCATTGCTCCTGGACTGCGGTGTGTTCGCCCCGTTTCTCTGCGGATTTGATTCGCTGTGTGGAGTGGCTAGTTAGGTGTGGTTTAGTCTTCAGCTGTTGAGGTTTGTGCGGCTTGTAGCGCAAACTGCTGGATTCAGTTTGCAATGGTTTGTCATCGTCCTCAAAGATTTGGCGCAAATTGCTGGGTCCTGCATTGCTAGAGGGGTAGAAATAGAATGGTAAACCCAGAGCGGCGCGAAAACTGAGCACACGACTCACCTGCGGAGCCTGTCGAAAAAATCCTGATATGATTGATCCTCACCAAGTTCCATCGTCCCGTTTAAGTTGTCGCGTGCAGTATAAAATTTGTTTTAAGGTAAATTTCCTAACAAAATCTAAATATTTACAATTCCAGCACATAATCAAATTGGTTTGTGTAAATTGAACAAAGTCACACACACAAACACACGCACACTTGAGTGACCATACCAGGTATGACCGTTTTCGTAAGTTTTGCGTAGTGTGACCAGTGCGAGACAGTTGGCCTTTTCAAGCCAAATAATCCGATAGCTAAATTTAATATAACCGTTAAGTTCTGCTTAATATTTATTAGCTGAGAGATATCCCTGGAAAACTAAGAATTACTGCAGCAATATATAATATATTCTCTTGGAATTGAATTACCAACAGGTCTCCAATCTTTCGGACTATGCTTTTGTTCTTTTTAGCAGCTTTTTAAGGGTACTGTATACCTTCAGCAGCATCTTTTTTCTGCTTTCATTATGTGTTATGGTGTTTAGAAAATCCTTTGAAAATTTCAAGTCTAAAAAATATATGGGTTTTTTCCGAACTGTTTTTATCATGCGCATTTTTGCTTATATTTTTGATATTTTTGAACCACCCTCGAATTTCGAAATATATAACATAACCACTTCAGTTCTTAACAAAACCCCCGTTTCACTTTTACTTTCAGATAATCCGTTCTCAAAAAATCGTGCACGATATTGGAGTGATGTGAAGAAGTAGTACAGGGACGGGCGGCAGGTTTTAATGATCCCAAAATTCCCGCGGGTTCTGCCAGTGGTCATAAAATAAAGTGGTTGTAATACCTCATGATTGTATTTAAATGCCTCAAGCTTCTATTTGAACGTTTTTGGAGTACACGAAATAAATTTCTACTAAACCTCTTTCTAAACTTCATCAGCCCACATAAAATACTGAAAGAAACTTCAAAAAGCAGGGATACAAGTCTCTAGTTTGGATTTGGAGTAAAATTTACCAACATTATTGAACACTTTGTATATATTGCTTAATGAAATAGTGTATTTCGTCAAAATCGAGGATTTCCTATTCAGAGATTACATACTAACCCCTTTGATATGATGTCGTCAGTTGTAAACAGCTTCTGGGATCTTATCAAGTGGCTTATCTTCCGGCGTCTAAGCAGTCATCTGATTATGACCAAAACGGGCATCATCATCTGGTCTCTGCAGAAGAGGAATAGAGCAGCTACCAACTCCCAGCGAATTCCTTGACTCCAGTATCCCACAGTGAGAAAGATAGAGAGAGAGAGAGAGAGAGGGAGAGAGGGAGAAAAGGTTTCATCAGCAAAATGTTGATAAGCCAATGTCTATAAAGCCACGGGCCGTACTGTGAAACGTCTCAGTTAGATCTTCGGATTTCAGTGAAACGAATTCAGTGCCAGAATCCCCCATCCACACCGCTCGCCCCACAGTTTAAACAAATAAATACAAAGTTTCAGTTACGTAACAAAACTAGACACAAGAATGGAGGTGCCACCGCCTTTGGTGCTCAAGCGTCCCTTGTATGTGCCCAGCAAGACACTAATGGGCCCAGGACCCTCCAATTGCTCGCATCGCGTGCGGGATGCCATGAGTAATCCTGTTTTGGGTCATATGCATCCAGAGTGTCTGCAGGTAGGTGACACTTGCAACGCAATCCATGCCAACCAGCAATCAAACAGTTGTTCCACTTAAGCTTATCAGGAATATATAATATATATATATATACATATGCAAATCTTACAGAAGGTGGGATCAGAGTTTAATCAGTCATTGGGTGGGATTTGTGTGTTGTTTTGATGGAGCCGGAGAGAAGGTGCATGCGTACACATATTTTTGTAAACTGAACAACAAAAAAACAACTCGCAGTGACGTCGCTCATCAATCGCTATGCAGCTTAAAGGTGATTAGTTAGGGGATCAGGGCAACGCTCAGGAATCTCAAAAGAATTTTGAAAGAAATAGATATCATTTTGGAGTAGCTTAGATCAATTTGGAATTACTTTGATAAACTTTTCGACCCACCATATAGTATCGTCGGGAAGTCCTAAATCGAAAATCTGTATCTTCTTTAAGTGTTTTCAAATCAAAAAAATTAGCTCAAAAATAACTTTTTGACTTGCCAAAGTTGCTCTACCGCTTAGAATCCATTATCGTCGGGAGTACCTATCTCGAAAATCTAAATCCCAGAAGTCATTGTGTATCTTTAAGTGTTTTCAAATCAAAGAAATTAGCTAAGAAATAACTTTTCGACCTACTAAAGTCGCTCTGCCGCTTAGAATCTAGCAGCGTCGGGAGTCCCTACCTCGAAATCAGAATCCCAGAAGTCATTGTGAATCTTAAAGTGATTTCAATTCAAAGAAATTAGCTTAAAATTAAACTTTGACTTACAAAAGTCGCTCTGCCGCTTAGAATCTAGCAGCGTCGGGAGTCCCTAACTCGAAAATCTGAATCACTGTGTATCTTAAAGTGATTTCAATTCAAAGAAATTAGCTAAGATATAACTTTTTGACCTACTGAAGTCGCTCTACTGCCCGAATATGTTATCGTCAGTGGCCTTTAACTCCAAATTCTGTCTTAGAAGACGATTTTACTTAAGGATGCAGATTCTAAATGTCGCTAAAAGGGACTAAAAAGGAAAACCATTAGAAATCGATTAAGAATGGTTTAGGAGTCTCTGACTCATAAGTCAATCTAAGAATTCCCTCTACATCTTAAAGATCGCTCAGATGAAATGATAAACCAGCTTGTTACTAAAGTTGATCTGTCGCTTAGAGGTCAAGTCGCTTAGGATTCACTTAAACTTCTTTTCAATCCGCTTGAAATTCACAAATCGCTCAGAGTCAGAAAAACCTTGCAAGTACTTCCCCCCCTTCTCTTTTCACCAGATCATGGACGAGGTGAAGGAGGGTATTAAATACATTTTCCAAACCCTCAACGATGCGACCATGTGCATCAGTGGTTCCGGTCACAGTGGCATGGAGGCCGCTCTCTGCAATCTGATCGAAGAGGGCGATGTGGTGCTCATGGGCATCACCGGCGTCTGGGGTCATCGAGCAGCGGACATGTCCAGTCGCTATGGTGCCGATGTGCGTTGTGTGGAGGCCAGCTTTGGCTGTTCCCTGTCCCTGGAGGAGATTCAGTTTGCCTTCGATACGCACAAGCCGCGCGTATTCTTTGTGGCCCAGGGTGACACCTCAACGGGCATCCTCCAGCGTCACTTGCGCGAAATCGGTGAGCTGTGCCGGCGTCATGAGTGCTTTCTGGTGGTCGATGTGGTGGGCTCACTGGGCGGCACAGTGTTCCTGATGGATGAATGGAAGGTGGATGTGGCGTATACGGGATCACAGAAGGCTTTGGGCGGTCCGGCCGGACTGACGCCCATCTCGTTTAGCAAGCGCGCCCTGAACCACATTCGCCAGCGCAAGACCAAGGTGAAGGTGTACTACTTTGATATTCTGCTCTTGGGCAAGTACTGGGGCTGCTATGGCACACCCAGGGTCTATCATCACACCATCTCGTCCACCCTGCTCTATGGCCTGCGCGAGGCACTGGCTCACTTCTGTGCCATGGGCCTGCAGGCGGTGGTGCGTCGCCATCAGGAGTGTTCGGCACGGCTTCAGCTGGGCATCGAGGAGCTGGGCCTGGAGATGTTTGTGCAAAGGGAACCGGATCGGTTGCCCACGGTCAACACAATAAAAGTGCCGTTTGGCGTCGACTGGAAGAAGGTGGCCGAGTATGCCATGCGAAAGTGAGTTGGAAGTGGGATGGGATGGTGCAACTACTGGGAGACATGTGCTCATTTTATATTGTTTCCACATTTTGCAGATATAATCTGGAAGTTAGCGGTGGTCTGGGTCCCACGGCGGAGCATGTCTTTCGCATTGGACTGATGGGTGAGAATGCCACACTGGAAAAGGTGGATATGGTGCTGAGCATACTGAACGAGGCCATACTGAGCAATAAACTGAAGGCAGTCAAGGTGGAACGATCGAAAATATGAGAAATGTGCTTGGAACTAATCAAAATAGTTGAAACAGGACTGAAATAATGTCAAATAAATGAAGTCTATAATGTCCATTTACGCATCTGGAACTTTTAGGTACAAGAATTAACGATAATTTTCTGAGATCTCCAAGAATAAGGCCGAAATTCGCATAGATTCGCAGTAGTATTGTCAGATGCCCACTCGAGAACATGCCACGTATAATTGTTAGTGTAAAAATCTTAGTGTTCCCCAAGCGAAGCCGCAAAACAGACTTGATTGTCATTGCGAATGCCAATCTAATGGGAAGTTAAAAGCGTTTGATGGAGTTCGTGACACCTAAACATTTTCGGCTCGAAATTTGTCTTTCAACAAATTTGTCTTTTAACAAGCCTGGAACATCCAGAAAATTCAAAGAATCTGTTGAAGAATTTATAGCTTTATCGAATGCTTTGATTGATACCAAGTCGCCCGGCAACGACTTACATCGGGAAATTCGCTATCAATGAGAGATGCTGGTGTGCAACTCAATACATCCAGTATTTCGAGGGGCAGGAACAATTGGTTGGTCAGCGCATAGATCTTAAGGCATTTGGAAGCGCATTTTCCAGCTACTCTTTTTCAACATTACGCCACAGTGGTGTTGATGTCAAGCAAGCGGAGATTTTCTCAGCTTACTTTAAACGTGGACTGACTGAAAATGCTTGTCTGATATTAACTGAAAGGCGTAAAAACAAGTTCTATATCTTTTGAGTGTTCTGTTTCAAGCCTCAAGCGATAGTTGGTGTGCTCTAGAGCATTCATCCCAGCTACTAATGAGATCGAGATATGCCCCTTGTACTTATACCGCCGAAACTGCATCAGCTAGCGGTATGAAATAGAGAGAGAATACCTACCAAAAATACACAAAAAAAAGTGTCTTCCAAAATGAGTCCAGCCGTTAAGGAGGGAGTGCGACGACAAATAACTTGACAGCAGATTTTTATGTATGTAGATAACTAGTTAGAAAACGAATCTCAAGTGTTACGGTTCGGGAAATTGTGATCCCATTCGAGGGACACCAAAAACCCGAACAGCTTTTGCGGGGTACAACTCAAGACTTGGAATTGACCCATTCGACTTTAGATAAAGCAAAGGAGTCCTGCTTACAGTTTTGATAAACCCTTTTGTGAGACAATTTCAGACTTCCCAAACAGGTCATAATTTTAAAAAAATATGGATATAGGATAACCTATAACCTATATCGAATGTATTCCAGACATACTTAACCAAATAATTACTATACAAATTCGAAGAACTTCTGAAATTGCTGAATGAACGAAATGCGTATTGTGCTTCTTACTTCTTCGGGAAAGTAATCACCATACTATAATTTGATCGAGCTGAAGAAGCACAACAATATATTGAACATATTTAACCACAGGAGGAAAGGGAGACTCACACAAATCAATTAACCTTCCAAGACGATTTGCAGTCTGATGAAATGTACATAGAAGATCTGAGGGATAATCATTTAAAAAGACTACAACAATTTGGCATCGCTAGGTATCAGCTCGAATCTTAATACAACAGAAAGTTGATTAATTGTAGATTTAGGAATCGATGAGATATACCAAAAGTAAAGGTATAATGATAGATGAATGGTCTAGAGATGGCCGCTTTAAGACTCGGCATGGAAGTGAACCGAAGCAAACCGTCTTTCCTAGCGGTTTTCGGAAAGGACGCCGGTTCGACAGTCAACTGGAGTTAGCGGTTTGGTTGAGAATCGGTTTGTATACCTGATTTGAACAAGTTTTCTTAAACGTTTCGTCTTAAAACTCGGTTTGTAAGAAAAGTAAGCAGAGTCATAAGACCAGTAAAGTTTCGATATACAAAAATCCGCCTTCTCCTGTGGGAAAATAGCCGGAAAATTGTTTAGGAATATCGATTTATCATCCTATTGATTTGAAACTCAGTTTAGAAGCTAAGTATGCCATATAATTGAGCGGTTTCCCATTTTGGGGTACTAAGGATCGAACTGCATCTTTACTATCTTGAGTTTTCAAAGACAGAACTGTCCCGAGGCGGAATCGAACTCGTAACCTCTTCCATTGAAGGCAGACATACAACCGAACATCAAAACATAATTTCCTGTTTAATTTCCATAAGCGTTAAGGTGTCCTGGTAAGAAATGCACAACCAGTTGGTTACTAGATAGGATTGTAGGTAAGTATCAAGCCAATTTTACTAAGCTTACAATCTGAATCTTGCCTTGGGAGATAAACAATTATTTCAATGAAAGCCTTTCTCTAATTTCCTGTTCCAACTCGGGCGCTAATCATATGAAAATTTCCCCCATCAACAAATTTCAACAATTTTGAGTTGCAATTAAAGTTGGTTTTGAAGTAAGCCATAATTCTGGTTGAAGTTGATTCGCCTATTGCCAATTTCCCTTTAGCTTTAACCAAGTCCTCGACTTGTGAAGCTGTGTGAGGGTCAAAGACATTCATTTGCTTTCATTTATGGACCCGATGCTGTTTTAGCACTTTGCTTGGAGTAAGTAAAAACTTCATGGGCACCAAAGGTACCCGAAAGTCCACAGAGATTAAAGCCATGTTAGACTTAAAACTGGCTGCACACGGTTCAACACACATTGTGCTTAGCAGCTGTCTCCTTTGTCTTTGCCGGACAATCATAATTCACACAACATTTAAATACAGGAACTTAACGCTTTATTGAACGTCCATCTCAGCCACGTTCAAAAAAACACACTAAAAAAAAAACAAAAAAAAATGTGTACACTTAATTGTTTATTTGTTGATTTTATGTTTCTCTCATTATCCTTTTGGGGTAGGAGGAGTGTGTACTTTAATAAAAAAAGTGTATGTCTCTCTCTCCGTCACTTAACCCTGCTTCTGGGCCAGCTCACGAGCCTTGGCACGCTCCAATTTGGCAATGCGGGCCAAACTCTTAGAGCCGAGAATACCACCGCCCCAGTGACGACGGATCTCCTCGTGGCGCTCATTGAAGTTGGTCTTGACAGCCTCTAGAACCTTGCCAAAGTTGGCCTTGTCGTTGTTGTCCACTGTGGTCAGGGCCAGAGCGGTGCAGGTCTTGCGACGAACGAGACGTCCCAAGCGGGCTTTGCCCTTGATAATGCAATAGGGCACGCCCATTTTGCGGCACAGGGCAGGCAGGAAGAGCACAAGCTGAAACAAGTACAGAGGAAGGCATAATTAGAGTTGGCCTTGGGTTTGAGTTGGTCAGGAGTCACACCACGTTTGGTTAAACTCAGCTGTCAATTTTCCACATTGTGCTTCTTTTTGTTTAAAGAATTCAGTTGAAGAAATTCAAAAATTTTTACATCATTCGAGGTGTGAAAGTGACGAAACTGGCAACTACACAAGATGCTTACCTCCAAAGGATTCACATCGTGGGCAATGACCACCAGCTGGGCCTTCTTCTGCTCAATCAGCTTGGTGACCGTGTTGGTGCCGGCGGACACATAGCTGGGCTTCTTCTTGGGCTCAACTTCCTTGCCCTTGGCCTTAGCCTCGGCAATTTTCTTCAAGCGCTGCTTCTTGGCCAGCGGCGATTCTGGACGATATTTCTCCAGCAGCTTGAATAGCTTGACAGCTGTGGTCTTGTCCAGAGTCTGGCTGAACTGATGGATTGGTGGTGGCACCTTCAGACGCTTCTGGAGCACAGCCTTCTGGCGCTGGACGCGAATGTATTTGGGCCAACGCACAAAACGAGACAGATCGCGCTTGGGCTGCACATTCTGACCTAAAAACGGAAAAGAGTTAATTCTGATTCAATCCATATTGAAGAGTATGATTCAACTCACCGATGCCAAAATTCTTGGGACGCTTCTCGAAGAGTTGGTTAACAACTTTCTTCACAACTGGCTTCTTGACAGCCAAAGGAGCTGGGGCAACCTTCTTGGTCACTGGCTTCTTCTTTGGCCTGGGCTGTAAAGAGATTCGAAAGAAGTCATTAGTACGGCGTTACAACAACAACAAAAAAAAAAAACAAAATACAAACAAACGCAAATTAAATCCATTGATTTCGATTTATATGGTTGCTGGCCGCGAAATCATGGATCCATTCACTGTGTACACTCAACGCACCTTCTTAACCACCATTGTCACTTAGTTTGAATCAAAGATGTTTACAGAAATAGCAGATTTTTGCGGTCCGCAAAAAAAGACCAGCTTCACGTCTGCCTGTCAAAAAGGTAAAGGAATGGTGACAGCAGCGGAAGTCGCCTGCTTGACAGTTGCCCACAACAGGGTTGCAAATCGGTAGGCGATGACAAGCTATCGAAGAGTATCGATAGTTTTGGCAAGAGTCGTGAGTGAGTGGTGAACGTGGAACGAATTTAAAATTCGTTTTGATTAAATCAAATTAACATCTAAGTTTATATACAGTTCTTTTAGCTACAGTAGGTTCAAAAGCAATTCAAACAGTAGAGTAATCGTCTGGAGTATTTTTTAAAGTTTGTTACTATGAATTCTTAAAATTATTATTAAAAAAATATATTTTTTACGTTGTTCCTTCATGGGCTCTCTTATACATTCATGGCTAATTTGTTCGGATTTTTTTTTTTGAATTAACATTTATGTTTAGAGGACTTATTATTAAAGATAGTGTATTTATATATATGTATTATGTAATGAAAAAAAGAGGACAAAAACATTACAGTTTTTCAGTATTAATAAAAGAGACAAACAGGATAGAAATAAATAATATCTATTTAAGGCTAATTTGTGCGCCACCAATACATGCAAGCGTATTTTTTAAAAATAGTCTCCTCACAGATGGTTTTCTTATGGAGTATTTTTGCATTGAGAATATTCACTAAATGTCCATTCATGAGAAATATCGATGTCACGGCTAACGTCACAGTCACGCTTAGCTTTTTTCCGCTAAAAGGCTACATTAATTATCGCAGTGTTATCGCACCGTCAAGAGCAAGCAATCGGCAGAGGGAAATGGCTAAATTTAACAGTTAGGTAAGTTTTTAAATTACTTTTGACTTTATGGAAATGTTATACAAAAATACTATAACTCAAAAATTAGATTTGGATATTTTGGTTCTGGATATTATCGACAAAGTCTGTCGTTGGTAAGTGCAATTCACGCCAGACGCTTGCAAGTGGTTCCGAAATTGAACTGGTTCTGAAGTGAAGAGGATTAATTTAAGATGAAAAAATTGGAATTAAACAAAAACGATGAGATTTCGTAGAATTTATTTTATTACTAAATATAACTGTTCATTTATAAGTTACAGTAGAATTTTGTTAAAAGAAAATGGTCACACTACGTCCCACAACAACTGCTGGGTTTTACATACAAGTTTGCTTTGGAAATTCTATTAGTGGTAGCAACGAGAAAAAAATGACATTTCTCTATTTCCATTTTACTCCGATATAAGTAGAAGTAGAAAATTTATAAAGTTTTTTAGTTTTTACGTATTATAAGTGAACTTTTAGTATCATTCTGAAAGTATTTAAATTTAAATCCATGTATTTATATTATTTTGCATTAGAGATATATATTTTTATTCCGATATTTTTGTCTCGGTGTATACCTGATTTAGACCCCTTGGCACATTTTGGAGGTCATTCTCTGGATGACCCAAATGATCTCGTTCTCTCTGTGTGTTTCGTCTTATACCCCTGTTCCAGTGGCTCATTCTTGAGGCCATTTGCTAGATGAGCTGAATGACCTCATTCCTTTTGTGTAGTTCCCCCTAAGAGATAAATGTCAATTCGCTGCGGATGATCAAATCACTGTGACTGCATTTGACATTCACCTGGGCATTTTTTTGTTTAAGCTTTTTCCTGCTAAATGGCTAGATTTTCTATCGATAAGTCCATGTGTCATCAATAGAACAGCTGATTGTGAGAGGTCAAGGTAAGCGGAAAAACTTTAAATCTTTTAAAAATAAGAATAATATATGATTATCAGATGAATGAAACCCGAAAACAATCCGTTACTGCACGGAATTCAATCTTGAGAATTACTAATTATAATTCTCACAACTTTTCTAACTTTTGGATATAAGGATGTTAAACATGATATTTTAAATTTCTTCATGATTATTTTACAATTATCATTGTTTTTGATATACAAAATGTACTTGTGCCTCAATTCGTTTAACACTTATAATTCGTATACGTAGTTTTACACCACGAACATACATATATCGAGCAGCGTTTTGTGCTAAACTCAAGCGCCACATTATATTTGAAAAGAGAAACCAAGTGCAAAAATGGTTGATAGCTTTATACTCTAGGGACTTCAATGAATAAGTTGTCATTTTTAATTGCTTGCGCTTACATATGCTATAAACGTAATACTCTACGGAGCCCAATTACATTTGCTAACGAGAGCGTAAGCTAAAGTCGGCCCTGTCTGACTTCGATATACCCGTTGCCCAGAGGAATTAATGTAAATTAACAGAGCAATAAAATTAATGTAAATATATTAAAATTATGTTAGCAAATTACGCAAGCCGCTTCGAAAAGTATGCAACGCTTTCTATACCCTTTTTATCGCTGCAGAGGAAAAAAATAATGATATGTTCTGGGGCTCAATGTTATATTTTCTGATATCAATTAAAAGCCAATATTATACACTTGGCAAAGAGCTGTCCAAAAATATCATCCTATGTATGTACTATCAATATTTTAAGATCCAATTGATCTTTAATAATTTCTTTTTGCTACCATAAATAATCAAAATATTGGAAATGAAAGGTACTTGGTCTTATATAATTGGCATTTCACTCTGCTTTTTTGGTTAAGTATTCTAAATAGTTTGAGAGAATCAAAAAATATCGAATTAGTAATTGAACGACATTTCAATTGAAAACAAACAAGTTTTCTCACTAAGACTACCTTTCTAACTCTACTTTTGTATGACAGTTATACTATATAGATGTCCAATTTCTACCAAACTTAGTGAAATCATGAGAAAGCATAGCAAACTAACAAATTCAAAGTTTGCAGGCGTTTTCTTTGAAAACAAATAAGTTTTTCTCACTAAAACTAGTTTCTCGACCGATCGTAACCTATAATCATCCCATTTTGATAAAACTTTAAAGAATTGTTTAAAAGCAAGTAAAATATATATATGCCAATTTTAAAGAGGTTTACATTGAAAACAAAAAAGTTTTTCTTACTAAGACTATTTTTCTAACCTTACTTTTGTGTGGCAGCTTCACTATTTAGTTGTCCCATTTCCAACAAACTTGGCAGACAAATGGAGAAACAAAAGAAAACTTGTAAATACGGAGTTTGGAGACGTTCGCAATGAAAACAAATAAGTTTTTCTCACTAGAACTAGTTTTTCGACCGATCGTTCCCATGGCAGCTATATGTTATAGTCATCCGATCTCGCCGGTTTCGACAAATGTGCAGCGTACTTGGACCAGAAGACTTCGTGCAAAGTTTGGTGGCGATAGCTTTAAAACTGACGGAGGAGATAGCATAGAAACAGACGGACAGACGGACATGGCTATATCGACTCAGCTCGTCATGCTGATCAAGAATATATATACTTTACGTGGTCGGAAATGCTTCCTTCTATGCGTTACAAACATCTGGACAAATTCAATATACCCTCTGCAAGGGTATAAAAATCATTGCGGAAATGAATAGAATAGCGAAATATAGTCGTATTTTATAATGATTAATTTTTTCATACGGGTACTTCAAGTTGATGACTTTTGAGAATGCAATAATCAGTTTTTACGGTCTCTCAAAAATTCACAAATAATACTGATTTGGACAAAGTCCCTATGCTCCGTGACCTAATTCTCAATACTGAGATCAGCTTTCTATATACTTATATGCGAGATTTTGATTCTATATTGCAGTATTGTAGATTTTTGATGTCTTAGTTCTCTGAATAGTAATTTTTTAAGTAGTTCTTTGATTTTCGACACAATAGCACATATTTTCTTCAGTTTTAACTCTCAGCTTATATTTTTATACCCTGTTCCCATTGAAAATGGGAAAAGGGGGATCATGAAGTTGTGCGAATGTGTGTAGCAGGGAGAAGGATACATTTACGACTCCATAAATTATATATATGCTTGTTCAGCGGAAACTGCCGAGTCGGTATAGCCATGCCCCGTCTGTCTGTCTGTATGACCGCGTCGATCTCCGAGACTGTAAGAGATAGAGCCACAAATTTTTGCATGAAGATTTGAAAAATGAAATTGAAATTGATATTTAAAGATAGTGGGAAGTATGCAGCGTTTCTTATTGCGTGGCCAACATTTGAAACAAACTTTATCTGAGTACAGGCCATACTAAGTACACAGAGGGAAAAAACCAAGAACATTGGACTCAAAGTGAGAAAGTTCGGTGTCAAAAACTAATCAACATTTTCTTACTTCGAGAACTTTTTTTTGAGAACGCCTTATCTTGATGTGAGTTAAAATGTTCAGTTTTTGAGAACATTTTAAACTCAAAATTAAACAAAATTGAGGTCCAGAGGGGGTGCACAGGACCCAGGAGATACCAGATACCAGGGCCAGCTGCAGTCCAGAACCAGATACAATTCCAAGTCTAGGTCCGATTCCAGCTGCTCCAAGTCCGCAGAGACCTCCGCCTTTTACAACACCCCCCCACCTGCTTCAGATAATTAAATTAAAGACAGAAAAATTGTTCGGACTTACTGGGGGAGTAGAGCCCAAGAACCCCCGACGCGCAACAACGCGACGGCGGACATATTAGCTCGCTAGGCTATTGCCCAATTCTCCAGCCGAATGTCTGAATGTCTGCTTGTACTTTTCGGTGGTGAGCTAAATTTGTCTCATTTCAAGAACATTCGGAACATTTGTTCTCACAAATTTGAGAGAACATTCTGTGCTTCTTTTGAGATGAAAAAATCTCATTTTCTGAACACGGTTTTTCCCTCTGTGTAGTCTACATTTCAATAATCACCAAAGAAATTAGATGACATGTGGAAAGCAGTGATTGTTGTGTGGCCTTCGCCACCTTTCCCGCATCAGCCATTTTCAAATTCCAGTCTAAATCAACACGTCTGGGAACTACGACTTGAGAACTCCAAGAATGCAAAACTCGTTAGAGCTAAGTTTGTAAGGACAGGCGAAAGGTGTGTTGTGCAATGTTGTTTAAAGTTTTGCCAATGTAATTAAATCTTTGTTGTCAAATGGCGACTGTTAATTACCGTGGAACATCGCCGCAGTGTAAGTTTTAACATGGCCTAGATATCTTGTTCGCAATCTTAAGAGGTATGCTTTCTGGGTAAATACCAAGAGAAGTATTTATTGTTTGTTTAATGGGGAAACCAACCTATTTATATTCAAATATTTTTCATTTATTTCCAAATGAAAAAAATTACAAAATTACAAATCCAAAACTAAAGAACATGTAGCCACATTTATCGTGCATTCCAGTTAAGTAAGAAATTATGACATTATCCTTGTTCATTTTTCCATCCAATTAACAAAAAGTTATATATATAATATATATATTTTTTTTTGTATCCTAATCAAAGTTATGTAAATTGGCTTTAATATACTAATTACTTTCAAATTAAGTCTTTGGTCAGTATTTTTTTTTTAATGCTTAGTATTTTCCCCTTTATCTTTTGCCCGGTGCAGCGCATGTTATGGCCAGGAGACGGAAGTGGGGCAGCTTCCATCCTGTTAAAGCCGCGCGCTCTCTTGGTACTGCTGCTGCTGTTGCTGCTCTCTCTGGGGCATGTTCTCACCACGCGCTCAGCAAGCTGTCCTGTGTGGGTGCATGGGGGTTGAGGAGAGGGTTGTTGGGTGGGGGGGGGAGTGGATGGTCGAGGTAGGCCATGTGTGTTTGTAGACTTCTAGCCAACCCCCACACATTGCCGCTGCTTGCTACGGTTCGGCTTTTGTTGCTGTTGGTCCGGCGAATGCTGCGCACTATGGGACAGTTTAAATAAAATTTACTGCAAAAAATACTGAAAATACTGCAAATTTTTTAATAACAATTAAATAATAATTTTATTTTGGTGTAACACATTTTTCAAATTACCCCTATCTACTATTACAACAAAAATATCCCATCAATTTGCCATAAGTCGATTTACTAAAAGAACATTTTTCAAATTACCCCTATCTACTACTTCAACAAAATTATCCCATAAATTAACTTACTTAATTACTTAGCAAAGACCAAGATTAATGTACATTGGTAACCTTAAAAAATACCATAACATACCTTCAGGCTGTTCAAGAAAAATGGAGTTTTAAAAGGGAATTTAGGGAATTTAGCATTAAAATTTTCATAGAAGCAAATTTGATTTGATGTCGGCGAAAATTAATAGTTGGTTAGTGTTTTGTATTAAATTCTTATGAAATTTTCCACATCCACTGCATATATTTTTGGGGCCCAGCAAAACATTTTACGTAATTTTTGATCACATTCGAGTCTTTTTCGAATCCTCGATCAGATTAAAATAGTCAGAAATGCGCTCGTTTTCTGATCGTAAATGATACTTTTGTTGGGAGAAAATTGTACCCTAGCAGCGATACTTCTTAAAGAGTCGTTTTTAGCCCGGATTGCTTATCAGTTTCAAGTCATATTCGAGTTATTTTGCGGGTGCTGCTCAAATCGTATTTCAATAAATCACATATTACATTTTAGAGTCTTCTTTTAATCGCAAAAGATAGTAATCATTAT
This sequence comes from Lordiphosa andalusiaca, assembly GCA_035044965.1. NCBI lineage: Eukaryota > Metazoa > Arthropoda > Insecta > Diptera > Drosophilidae > Lordiphosa > Lordiphosa andalusiaca. The sequence continues at coordinate 7,130,168 of JAWNNM010000051.1, read as the reverse complement.
TGAATCATTAAAAGGGCTCTAAAAAGACTCATTAAGCTGATTTTCTCAAAATGATCTTCCAAATGTTGGGTGGGGGTACTCCAAAATGGTATACTATCGCTTAAAAAAATCGCAGAAATATTTCGGACATGTGCTGTAAGTATATTTTCTACTTAATCCAAGCTATTATGCACTTCAATTAGGAAGGCGATTTTCTTAAATTTTTCGAAAAGTTCTTGATTTATGAATGCATGTTCTTATGTGATGAATCATAAAGGATCAAAGCACTTCCAAGAACAAAACATACGCTTGAAGTTTAAAGTACAAAGTGATAAAGATACAATCCCAAGCGATATTTAACTTTGCCAGTTGTGTTTTTTTTTGTCCAGAGTGTACGGTTAGAATACAAAATCTTGACGCAAGATGGAAATAATATGAAAAAGACAATTGTTAAGAAGCTATTATAGCCATGCCATGGTGTTCTATTCATATAGAATACTGTAATGGAAATAATTTTTAGTTGATCTGCGAATATGCCTTAAAAGCTGGTTGCCAGAAGGCACGAACATAAACTTTAAAGTCGAACTTCCCATGCATAGAAACACTTTAAAAAGGTTTTAAAATCTGAGTACTTGAATTTATTAGTGTTAAGAGTTAAAAACGAAGACAATCATTTGTATGGGATTAAAAATATAATGCATTTTTAAACAATATTAAATAGTTAGATGCTTAGAGCTTATTATACTCTGTACCGAAGGTACATAGAGTATTATAAGTTTGTGCAAAAGTATGTAACATCCAGAAGGCAGCATCTCCGACCCCATAAAGTATATATATTCTTGATCAGCATCAACAGCCGAGTCGATATGGCCATGTCCGTCTGTCCGTCCGTCCGTCTGTCTGTCCGTATGAACTCACAGATCTCAGAGATGGTAAGAGATAGAGGTTTGACATGTATGGGACATATGCTTCTTATGTCTGCAGGCAGATCAAGTTTATTTTCAATTTTGACCACGCCCCCTCCCGCAGTTTTGAAGATAGATGGCTTGTTCCTTCTGGACATATTTAGTTATTAGGATAACTTATCGATCCGCCAAAGGAATGAAGAAGATCGGATGAACGGTTTTCGAGTTATGATCAAAAGACAAATTTTCTTGGTACAGAGTATGTTAAAGTCGGGCTTGACCGACTTTCTTTCTTGTTTTTTCAACAGCACTTGCTCCGCTCTAAGTTTTCCTGCCAGTTGGATTTTAGTGAGATTAGCATGTAACCGAAACTGTAAATCTGCTGAAAACAAAAACAAAACACAAGTATAAGTTTTTTTTTATCGTCGATCGTCTCTTTAAACTGTAAAGTTTACAGAGGGAGAGAGCCTAACTGAGAGCCACTCTCTTTACTTAAGTGACGACATCGCAGAGAGTTCACTTAGTACTGTTGTTGCACTTCTTTGCTTTGCTCACCTATGGGTGTAAAGCGTGTGTGTATTGGTACAACTTTTAATTCGTTAAACGGGAGGCTGAACAGTCGTATGAAAAATTCTAAGCGTGTTAATAATATAGATAATATAGAGATCATAAAACAGTAGACAATTCTTAACAATTCAAGTGCAATTAAATTTAATTCAATTGAATATGTTTAACAAACCCCCCGCCCCCCCTCCAGACGGTCTTACTCTCTAATCACATTTCAGCCACCATTCGCCTCGCTGCTGCCCATCGTACCTCGGCATTAGCATCATCGGGCTCCTCGTGTGTTATCGTCGCGTCGTCGGCTGCTGCGGCATTTGGCAGCTGAGCCATCTGGTTCGAATGCCCAGAGCCTGCGAACGGCAACTGAAAACTGAAACAGACACTGAGCCCAGTGCTACCGCACGGGGCAACGGCAACGGCTGCTGTTCACGCACCAAAACGCAAAATATACCGAAATATTCTCGAGTACAAAACAGAAGGCAACACACACAAAACCAAACCAAAAAAAGAAAAAAAAGAAAAAAACAAAAAAAAAAAACGCCTCGCTTCAGTTACGCGCAAGATTTCAACACAAATTGTAGCACAGTTTACGGCGGCAAGCGCGGGCGTGCGCAACGCAGAGGCACAAATAGCAGGGGAACTCGGAAAAGTTGCACTAGAACTGAAACGGGCTAAATAAATAACAAATAGCACACCGATATCGGTAAAAATAGAAGCTGAGTTAAATTTATCTAAGCAAATCATTTCGGTGCGATTTTTTTTTTGCTCGCCCGCCGCGTGCGCGTGTATTTGTATTGGTGTACGCTGAGTGTCAGTGAGTGAGTGAGTGCGTGCGTGCGTGCGTGCGTGTGTGCGTGCGTGTGTGTGTGTGTGTGTTTTTTTTGTATATTTTTTAAACCTGCCAAAACAAAATGTAAAACAGCAGCCGCCTTTTTGGCGAGCATACCGAAGCGCACAACTCCCAAAAGAAAGCCAAATACGAGAAAATGAAAATCTAGTTTTAAGCAACAAAAACGAAACGCACAACAAAGCAACGCATAATTCTAAAAAACAAATCAGAAGTAAACAAATAACCCAACAGCAACGTAAGGTAAATGTTCAATTTCAATTTATTGTTAGAGTTAAGCAGGGCGGCCGCACGATCCTGCGGATTATCTAATCGGGCACTTGGAGTTTCCTTGACACTATTTCCTATGCTTACCTTTTTTTTTTTTTTTTGTAGCTGAATAAACTTTCAGAAAGAAACAGAAAAAGACAGTCACCAATACACACACACACTGACACACACAGAGGAGTACAAGTCCGTGTAAAGCTGTTGCCTGGCCTCTAAAATGGCTGCCGCCGCTGCTGCTGCTGCTAGCGCCTACGCCGGCAGCGTGGTAAGCAGCGCGCAAGAAGTTGAGGTTATGTCTGCGCCACAAAATGTGCTGCTGGTGCTGGTGCTAGTGCCGCTGCTGTCATGTCCTTGGCATCTTAGCGCCCATTCTTTGCTCTTGGGTTGGGCGTGCCGGCAGCAATAGCAATCGCTTAGCATCCATCGCTGTCCTTGCTCACCATTTCACCATTTTTGGGCAGAGCTGTAAATGACCTAGCCCTACTTTTTTTTTTTTTGTGTTTTTGTTGTTTGCCATATTGACTCTTGCTTTTGCTCGGGGAGAGCATCGCGTTGGAGCAAAGTGTTGCATACTGCAAGGGGCAGGCCTACCGTTGACTGGGGAGAGACTGGCAAGGAAAGGGATTTCATGAATAATGTTAAGTGGCGACCGTATCTCTCTATTTCGCATGTTCTCAAGAGGTTGAACAACATAAATTGTCCACCCTCTGGTTGGGGGGGATTGCCAGTTTGGTTTGAAATAATACACTGAAATTGGTTTTAACTGAAGGAGAATTTTAGACATTTAGTGTTTAAATATGCGGAGAATAGAGGGAATGCATTCTCTTCAATGGTTCTTTAAATTTAGTCACCCTAAGAGATAAAGCTCCCCAAAGCAAGCACAGAGTCTTCTGTCGGCTGCACACTACTAATGTGTCGGAATCGACCGGATCGAATGACTATATCTCATAGCTCCCATCGGTCGGAAAACTAGTTTTAGTGTGAAATACTTTTTTATTTTCAATGGAAAAGTCTACAAAAACTTGTTAATCGTAGTTTTCTATGTTTTTCTTATAATTCTACCAAGTTTTATTAAAATCGGACAAAACGCCATACAAAAGATAGGTCCGAAAAACAGTCTTAGTTAGAAAAACTTTTTTGTTTTTAATGGTAGCATCCTGCAATTTTGTATTTGTTTGTTTTACATGCTTTCACATAACTTTACATATTTTTGGCTTAATCGGATGACTATATCAAATAGCTCCCATACGAACGATAGGTTGGAAAATGGGAAAACGAGTATTTTTGAAAAATATTTAAGTGAGCACTTCGGTTAAGCTTTTCTTTAAAAGAAGTTAGCTAAGCTTTCTTGTCTGATTCTACTTTAGTATGACAGCTATACTATATAGAATTCCGAGTTTGACCAAACTTGGTGGAATCATGGGAAAGCATAGCAAACTAAGAAATACAAAGTTTGAAGGCATTTTCTTTGAAATCAAAATTTGTTTTTCTCCCTAAACCTCGTTTCTTGGCCGATCATTCCTATGGCAGCTATAGCCCATAGTCATACGATTTCAACAAAATTTTAAAGAATTGTGTGAAAGCTTATGAAATAAATATATGCTAATTTTAAAGAGGCTTACATTGAAAACAAAAAGGTTTTTCTTATTAAGACTAATTTTCTAACCTTACTTTTCTGTACTATAAAGATGTACGATTTCGACCAAACTTGGTAAAATCATGGAAAAGCTTGGCAAACTAAGAAATACAAAGTTTTGGAGGCGGTTTTATTCAAAACAAAAAGTTTTTCTCACTAAAACTAGTATTTCGACCGATCGTTTCTATGACAGCTTGATGGTATAGTCATCCTATCCGGCCGGTTCCGTTAAATGTGCAGCGTTTTTGTACTTAAGGACCTCGAGCAAAAGTTTGGTTAAGATAGCTTTCAAACGGAAGGATAAGATGGCATAGAAGCAGACGGCTGGACGGACGGACATGGCTAAATCAACTCAGCTTAGCGACATTTGCAATGTGGACCTACGATTTTTAATGTGTGTGCTGTTTGTGTGCCAAGTTTTTTGACTAAAATCGAGGGTCCACATTGAAATTGACACTTGCCCCGGACTTGTATGGTCTTGTCTTTGAATTGACTTTGTTTTTAGATCCATGTCTGCAGTAAAAATGGCTTTGTTTTGTATCTCGAAGAATTTTCCATTCCTTTGCTTCAACCTGTCTACGTTTCTCTTACCGTTTCAGCGCTCGATAATAAGTATCAACCAGCAGGAGCAAGAAAACACCAAATAACGAAAAACCCACTACGCTTCCACCTAGTCTAAGCCCAAGTTCCAGCTACAGTACAGTATGGGCCCGATGATACTGATCACTCATCACCATAGTGTAGGCTAAGCTGAATCGACAAATAACAATGCTACCTAGCTTAGCGCCGCCTCCCACTCCGTACTGTTGCAATCAACTGCAGACGGAGCAAGTGCATCATCATCTGGTACACCTTTGATGCTGGCAACGGCCGCGAAAGCAAGTTGATTGCATCTGGATTTGGATTCCAGGTCGTCGCCTTTGCGCCCCTGGGCTGAGAAATGCAAGCAAACAGCAGCCGATCCACATTAAGCGCACAATCCTCGGGCACACCGTCAGCCTCAACGATATCCTCATCGCAGGGCAAGGTAAGTTTCCAAAAAAACCAAAAAAAAAAACCAAAAAGCGAACAAAAGGATGAAAAAAAAAAGAACGAACTAACGAAAACAGGGACTCCCACTTGTAGGCACATCCCCAAGGAGTTGGCCTAAGTGCCTGATGGGGCCGCCCTTTTGAAGTGCCCCTTAATGCGTGAGTGTGAGTGTGTGTGTGCGTGTGCGTGTGCTTGTGTGTGTGTGCTTCTCAATTATGCAACACATGTAAACGACAGTCCCAAAAGCATCTTCTGTAGGCTGCATTTGCTGCTACACCCTCCTCCTGAGACCCACACAGGCAAATCAATGGCAACCTTTATTTTTCACTTTCAACACAAATCGGATGCCGTTTCTTAAAGATTCACCTAACTTTCGCTAATGTAGGCCATATCTTTTGGGGAAGTACAAATGAAAGACGCCCGTTGACGTGGAATTATAAATAAATTATGCAACTACAAAAGGTGTAATGTAAGCTGAGTCAGTCGTCTGTTGTCGGCTTTTAGGTGAGCCACTTAAATGGAATATATTTTCAATCAGGGCAGCTCTTTTATTGGTTAGCATCATACATCAGCTGATTCTAGGGAGCAGGCATCTCTGTTGTATTAATCTTACAGTCAGATGGGTGCCTTGTTCATTGATAGTTGTGACGAGTTTGGGGGAGTATTTTAGAAATTTTTTGAATTGAGAAGAAATGTAAGGCAAGCAAATGTTACATATTCATATGAGTCGGCACAAATAAGTACCCATGTTCTTCAGTTATGGTTGATACATCTACATTGGTAAATTTTCTAAAGTTCCTTCACGTTCTTAAAAACGAAAGTGCAAGCTAAAGTCGGCCGTGCCCGACTTCGATATATCCGTTTATCAGGGGAATTAGTGCTTAATACCCTCTCCTTATGTTAATTAACAGAGCATTAACATTTATTGAAAAATTTCAACATTATGTAAGCAAATAGCACATGTAGCGCAGAGAAGTATGCCATGGTTTTATAACCTTTAAAACTCTGCCATTTATTATTCGATCTTTATGCAAATTTTAAAGAAACATGAACTTGATATCTTCAAAATTTTTGGAGTTATTCAACATTTTTATACTCTGTACCGTATTTACATAGAGTATTATAAGTTTGTGCAAAAGTATGTAACATCCAGAAGGAAGCATCTCCGACCCCATAAAGTATATATATACTTGATCAGCATCAACAGCCGAGTCATGTCCGTCATGTCCGTCTGTCCGTCTGTCCGTCTGTCTGTCCGTATGAACGCACAGATCTCAGAGATGGTAAGAGATAGAGGTTTGACATGTATGGGACATATGCTTCTAATGTCTGCAGGCAGATCAAGTTTATTTTCAATTTTGGCCACGCCCCCTCCCGCCCCCGCAATTTAGAAAAAACGTCATATCTCCCACAGTTTTGAAGATAGATGGCTTGTTCCTTCTGGACATATTTAGTTATTAGGATAACTTATCGATCCGCCAAAGGAATGAAGAAGATCGGATGAACGGTTTTCGAGTTATGATCAAAAGAAATTTTCTTGGTACAGAGTATGTTATAGTCGGGCTTGACCGACTTTCTTTCTTGTTTATTGCAGGGAATGGTGGATCTGCGTGCAGACAATAGAAAAGTAGACCATAAAACTAGATGTGTATTACACAAGTCAAGTCAAAAGTAGACTTTTTACAGTGTATTAAAGGGTTGGTGGTGATTCTGGATGATTTTTGGGTAGTGAACACGAATCCGTTATCAGAAATCACGTTTTGATTAGCTAAATGTTTCCTTTTACACTTTTCAGACACGTGTTATGGGAAAACCATACTATTGTTTTAGCTCTCTTTGATATTATCGAAAAGTGTAACTTGTTAGTCTTTAAACACACTAGTCCAAACAATTTTGTGAATTTTTAAAGTGAAGATATACCATTCAGAGTACATGTACTTAGTACAATCAAATGGTCTCCTGCCTAAAAATATTTAACAACATTGCATTGCATATCTATGGGCTGTACAAATTATGTGCATTTCCAATATATGTTTGTACTAAAAATGGTATATCTTTGCTTTAAAAAAATTGCAGAAATGTTGGAGATAGTTACTTTTAAAGCTGAGAAATAGTTATAAACGATAATGTTAAAGTAATCCTATAAAACGATCCTAAAACAAGAAAGAAAGTCGGTCAAACCCGACCATAACATACTCTGTATCAATGAAATTATACGCTCAGCCTAAAATTTTGATGCTGCAGTAGCAACTCAAGGCAGCGCTGCCACTGCGCTGCAGCAGCGAACGGTCTTTTGGTCATAACTTCACAACTGTTCATCCGATCTTCTTGTCGATAGATAATGTTGATAAGTTAATATGTCTAAAAGGTATGACCCAGCTATCTTTAAGACTGTGAGAGATATGACGTTTTTTCCAAATTGCGGAGGCGGGAAGGGGCGTGGCCAAAATTGAAAATAAACTTGAATTGCCTGCAAGTATGGGAAGTTTTTGTTCCGTACACGTCAAACCTCTATTTCTTACCATCTCTGAGATCTGTGCATTCATACGGACGTGGCTATATCGACTCGGCTGTTGATGCTGATCAAGAATATATATACTTTATAGTGTCGGAGATGCTTCCTTCTGGCTGTTACATACTTTTGCATAAACTGAATATACTCTGAAAAGGTACAAATGAGGCATTAAAGCATTTTCAAGTTTAAATTCCCAAAAATATAGACATGTTGGACCATTTCCGGAAACAGATTCGTTTCCTTCAATATCCTGGACCTTGTGTTATTATACTTTTGGTTTTATCTTGGTTTTTTGTTTGCCGTAAGATGGCTCTGGGCACCTCTGAATTTTTGGCTAAATTGTCGATTCATTTCTTGGTACTTAAATCCTGTACCAATTTCGTTTTATCGAACTCAGAAAGAAGAACCGGCATGACCCCTTTTGAGCCACGAGAAATGTCAGCAAGCCTAGGCTCAACTCATGAACTGATATTCTACTGGCGACGCTGTTGTTTGCTGCCAGAACCTTGTAAATGCAAATTATGCCAAGGACGGACACTTTCCTAATCGATGACAGTGCGAATTTCGTGGAAAGTCGCAATAAATGTAAATTAATTTTGTTGTCTTTCACAGACGTTAATGGAATATTTTATTTAACTAACTAAATTAAGCTAACTTCGTCTGTGCCGAAGTTTCTATACCCTAGCAAGTGATCGATTAAATATTTCCCATTTTCCGACCGATCGTTCGTATGGGAGCTACATGATATAGTCATCCGATTTGGCCAAAAGTTTGTTAAATTATGTGAAAGCGTGTGAAACTAACAAATACAAAATTAGAGGATGCTACCATTAAAAATAAAAAGTTTTTCTAACTAACACTGTTTTTTAGACCTATCTTTTGTATGGCAGCTATACCAAATAGTTGTCCGATTTTAATAAAACTTCAGTACATAAAAAAACATAGAAAACGTACAATTACAAAGATTGGAGACGTTTCCATTGAAAAGAAAAAAGTTTTTCCCACTAAAACTAGTTTTCCGACCGATTGTTTCTATGGGAACTATGAGATATAGTCATCCGATCCGGTCGGTACCGACTTATTAGTAGAGTGCCGTAAAAAGAAGACTCTGTGCAAAATTTCAGCTCGATAACTTGAAAACAATCGACAATCGACAATCGACTCAGCTCGTCACCCTGATCAAGAATATATATAGTTTGTGGGGTCGGAAATGAATATTTCTATGCGTTGCAAACTTCTATATATAAACAAGAAAGAAAGTCGGTCAAGCCCGACTATAGCATACTCTGTACCAACGAAATTATACGCTCAGCACAAATTTTGATGCTGCAGTAGTAGCTGAAAGCAGCGCTGCTTCTGCGCTGCTGCAGCGAACAGTCTTTTGATCATAACTCGAAAACCGTTCATCCAATCTTCACCATTCCTTTGGCTGATCGATAAGTTATCCATATTACTAAATATATCTAGAAGGAACAACCCACCTTTAAAACTGTAGGAGATATGACGTTTTTTCTAAATTGCGGGGGCGGCAGGGGGCGTGCCCAAAATTGAAAATAAACTTGATCTGCCTGCAGACATAAGAAGCATATGTCCCATACATGTCAAACCTCTATCTCTTAACATCTCTGAGATCTGTGCGTTCATACGGACTGACAGACGGACAGACGGACAGACGGACATGGCTATATCGACTCGGCTGTTGATGCTGATCAAGAATATATATACTTTATGGGGTCGGAGATGCTTCCTTCTGGATGTTACATACTTTTGCACAAACTTATAATACTCTATGTACCTACGGTACAGAGTATAAAAATAAACCGAAATGTGACCGGTTTTGGTTACAATATCGACTTGCTTCGGATAAACCGTTTAAACTGACGGTTGTTGTTTCTCTGAGATACCCTGAGATACCCTCGTTTTATGCCAATTGTTTCACCAGTCGGTCCAGACCAGCAACGAGCATAAGTTCCACTGTGTCTTTTTCCAGCTGAATCGAATGTTACATCCACACATAGATACATATGTTTGTATATTTCCAGCTTATTGTCATGGGGATATAATCGAATTTGCTGGAGGAGAAAACTGAAATCTAGAACGAGACAATACAAGCTGCCAAAAAAATGTTTCTCTTTAGCAAAACACACAAAAAAAAAACTGTTGCCTATTTTTAGGTGTCTGCAGTTTAACATGCAAGTGGAAGCTTTGACTTAAGCTCTATGAGAATAATGACAAGCGGAGATTTTTACTGTTCTTTTTTTATGGCTTATTCACAGACACACACACACACGCATCTCTCGTCAGCTCAACTTCAAAGTGTGACGGGCAAGGCCAAAGACAACAGAACTCATACACACACACATCAGTCAGGGGGGTGGGTGGGGGCGTGTCATGTATGGGTGCATATGTAAAAGAAAAAACAAGAAAAACTGAACCAAAATAAAGTATTTTCGAAAGTGTTGGTTTGTTGTTGTTCCATTTACAGACAACCAAACAGATGTGCGTGTATGCGTGTGTGTGTGTGTGTGTGCGTGTGTGTGTGTATGTATGTGTGTGAGTGGCCCAAAACGGCAATGTTTAATTAAAAACGATAGCAACAAAATGCCGAGCATAAAAGTCGCGACGACGAAGCCAAATGCAAATGAGAAATGGCGAACGGTTGAAAAAGGACTGAGACGCGGCGACGAGCGGGGTGGGGGCAGCTAGAGTAACGGTTGCCAAATAGTTTACGCATTCATCACAATAAACAACAACAAAACTCGATTGACTGAACGGGAATGAGAAAGCATTTAATTGTAAATGGTGGCTGGCGCAAATATCGCATGTATGTGCGTTCCTGTGTGTGTGTGTGTGTGTGTGTGTGGCGTAGCCAAAACGTCGTTCGACCAGCCAAATATTGACTGTGGGAAACTCAAAGCGGTTGTCGATGGAAAACAAGCTTTAAAATGAGTTTAGATTGAAAGAAAAATGTTTGCGGAAAGATAATACGCTTGTTTTTGTGCTCTATCTTTGATGTATGTATCTCTCTCTCTTTCTCGCTCTCGCTCTCACTCCCATCCGAACCTAAAAATAAACCTGAATATTCGAATCAGCTTAAACTTTAAAGGCTGCTTACCTAAATTTATGACCCTCCAAGCAGAAACGTACTACATACTACTGTTTTGGCGAAAGGTGCGTTTTGGCAAATAACAATTCATATTTTTAAAGAACTTACTGACCTGTTACCAGTATATTTGATGTATCGACTCAGCTAGATATATATATATTTATAAATCAATTAAACCAATGAAAAGCTTTCAAAGAATACACCACTAACTCGCTAGTTAGATCTCAAGAGGCAGCATTTGATACTCAGTAGTTAGTTAGTTTTATTTAATATTTCTTCTTCTCGTAGTCAGTATATGATACTCAGTGCTCTAAAATGAGTATACCTTACTCAGAGAACTGTATAAGTACTCGATACTTAGTATTTGAAACTCAAGACTCAATGCTTAGCACTCAATACTCAGTATTCGGTACTCAGTACTCGATACGGAGTACTTAACACTCAGCATTCGATACACAGTACTCGATATGCAGTACTCAAAACTGAGTTTTCAATACTCAGAGTTCGATACTTCGTATTCGATACTCCGAACTCAATTTTTAGTATACGATACTCAGTATTCGAAACTTAGTTCTCGATACATAGTACTAAATTCTCCGTATTCTATAATCAGGAAACAATAGACAGTACCCGATACTCAATATTTGAAACTTATCTCTCAATTCTCAGCACTCAATATTAAGTATACGGTACTCAGTATAAGATACACAGTACTCGATACGTCAGTATATGATACACTCAATAATATTTAGCACTCAATACTTAGTGTTTGATACTCAGCATTCAATTATCAGTATTCGATACTCATTGCTCAATACTCGACTATATACATATAATATATATATATATAAAATGGTGCAGATGCTTGTACATATAGAATAAAGCATCGCAGACCTCAGAAATAAGGTATATGGGCATTTCCATTCTGTCGAACGCGGCCGTCGTACACATTAAAAGTAAAAATTAATTAAAATTAATTCGTTCTTTACTTCATATTAAAGGTCTTCGATAGCACTTTAGTTATTGCTTAAAGAGAATAGAAAGTGACGTCGAGTTAAGAAAATATAGACAAAATAAGAAGCGATTCGAACGCGACAAAAACAGAAGTGATTTTCGTGCCTATCTATATAAAGACAAAGTTTAGCGTATACTGAGGCCCCAACAAAGCTCAAATTGATTTAATATCTTATCAATGAATTGCTCTTTCAAATGTATTTTGTTTGATTTGGAAATCTTCTGTATTTTTTTATTTTTATTAAATATTGATCTGTGTCTCTACGTGACATGTCGAACGCGACATTTTTTCCATCAAGATATTTATATGGTTTCTGATTAATGCAGAGCAAAAACTTACAGTTAATTGGAATTACATAGTTTGATATAGCCTCTTATCCAATATTTTTTAACCCTTTGGACCCTTAGAACAGTTTCAGATATCAAAAGTCAATGAAATCCATGGGCAATTATTTAAAAAAAAACTTGCCATAAAAGTATAAAAATGGGAAAAACTGTGATTGCGCGAATTTGCGTTCGAAAATCTCGAAACGGGCTATGAGAAAATTTGCCACTGGCTTAATTTAGTTTAATTTAATTGTTTCCCTGGGGAAATGTGACAAAATATACTATTTTTAACTACTTTTAATTTTTTCGTGTCGGTGGACCTTTTTGCGGAAATGCCCATATGGCATAATTTCGTCATAAAGATTTTAGAAAAAGATCCATTTGGAGTGTCTTTAATATCCTTTTAACAACCAATTGAGATGAAAAACCATTCAAAAGACTCGAATTTTTCATATTCTTTGGATAATTTTCAACTCCGTTTCATGATAGAAGGACATTAAAGTCGTATCTAGTCCAAATGGATATGAGAAATCATCCAATGGATATTTTTTTTATCCAATTTTCATTTTCAATTCATATTCATATTCAAGGAGTCATACTTGAAGCATCTCCGACCCTATAAAGTATATATAATATATTCTGATCAGCATCAACAGCCGAGTCGATATAGCCACGTCCGTATGAATGCACAGATCTCAGAGATGGTAAGAGATAGAGGTTTGACATGTATGGGACATATGCTTCTTTCTTGTTTTCTCAGTATATACAGTGAAAAGCAGCATTCGCCCAATATGAATGCCTTGATCGATACCGAATTTTGTATTATCTTTTATCAGATACATCAGCGCATAAAATATATCATATCGGAGTATCACAAATCGACTCGGAAAAACATTGATATATCGATTTATTGCCACGCTACTGGCAAACCTCCCCGTTAAAAGATGAAAGCTTCTTTGAAGTTTCTGCAATTTTTTTGAAGCCAGAAAATTTTGTTCAAAAATCGACTTAGAATAGTTTTAAATTATGACCAAGGTGGCTCAACTCAATAATCAACAGAAATCAACAAGGGATTGTCGTATACAGCCCTGGTTGTCTCAATTATCATTCAATGATTTTCTTCCAGAGAAGCTAAAACTTTCTAAGAATCCCCCCCAAAGGGCCAACCCCAGAACAACCCACATAGTTTCTGCATTCTCCTCCCTACGTCAGAGGTAGAGCCCTGCATGAATGGAGTCAAAGTGCCCCTTGACTCATCATTAAAAGCTATTTTTGTAGCCTCTTCCATACGCAACTCGTGGAAAGGCAGCACCAAAGGAAACGAGTAATGGCACACTTTTTGTGTGCAGCTCGACACAGGACACAGCCCACATGCATTTTATGTGTGCCATCTGAGCATGTTAAGGGTAGTCAACACCTTTCGAGCAGACTTAGAGCAGTGAAATTCATTAATTTCCCGGCAGCAGCGACTGAAGTCAGAGTCAAAGATAACAACAGAAAAATGGGGAAGGTAGAAGAAAAAAAAAAAACATAAAGTTTCTATTAAAAAGAAAAAAAAAACAACTTGTTTTTTTACATTTTTTTATTTTTTATTGGAAAACTTTGTGTGTCACTTCTGCGACTTCTGTGTTATTTGTCTGTCAATGTCACACGCGTTGGTTGTCCTGGCTGGCTGGCTGAATGAAATGAAACATATGCAGGGAAGCGCTCGAAAGTATGCAATAAAAAAGCAGGAAAATGTGCAGTAAGCTGCATTACGCATACGCCGCCTTGTCTGCGTGTGCAGATGTGTGTGTGTGTGTGTGTGTGTGCGTAAATGTGTGAAATTGCTATACACCCCCGCCCCCTGCAGTCCCTGCAGCCGGCCTGTCAAAAAACTTTGCCATGAAATTTCGAAAAGTTCCTGGCTGTTATTGCTCCTGTTTTTGTTGCTGTAGCAGCAAAAAAAGGGGGGCTGGCGGGAACCGAACAGGAAAAAAAGCGAAATATGATTGAGGAAAAGAATGAAAAGTATGAAACATTTGCTTCATTAACTGAAGTGTGTCTGCTTTTAATTCACAAAACACCCATCGAAGTGTGGCTGTGCGTGTGTGCCTGTGCGTGTGCGTGTGCGTTTTGCGGTGTTTGAATTGCGCATGTGCTGGCCTAAGCTACCACCAACATCCAGCCGCCCACAAAGCGTCCCTCTACTTCACCATGTGGCCAAAAGACATATGCTCTGATAATGCCCACTGATTGCTGATGACAACAAATTGGAGCTTCAATTGCCCAACTCTCTGCCCCAGAAAGGACACTTCAGCCCTCTCTCTCTCTGTCTCTTTCACTTTCTCTTGCCTTATTAGCCCAGAGAAAGCTCGCGACGTCTTTTTCTCTCTGTGTGCGCCATTTAAAACAATATCCAGAGATTTGTTTTGCCATTTATATGTCAAAAATGACAAGTCAAGTGTTTTGTTCTTGTTCGCGCTTTGTCATTAGCAGCCAAGTAACAAAAACCGAAGCCTACACAACACAAAAGTTACTCGTCGTTTCGTAAAACGATTTTCAAATGCTCTTGTGGGAGGCATCAAATGAATTGGCAGAGCAAAACGGCCAAGGAGTTCATTTTAAGCAGAGTTTGTAAAGAATTTTGTTGTGCCTGATATCGTACAAATGTGGCACCAAACGAACTGTTTAAAGTTCTGCCCCATTCGACCCTCCCAGGGGAGGCTGTGGGAAAAGAAAACGGACAACAATGTTTGCAAAATTTGTCTGTCTAGTTGATGTTGGATCCACAACATTTCTACATTACACGATTCCATAATCTAAAACAGTTGTTAGCGGATTTTCTATCAACTTAATCTTTGTCTGCTGGAAATGGTGGGGGTTAATTAAGAGCAATGATAATAGCTTAAGTAAAATGCAGGATGTATGCTTCTCTTGGTTAGTACCATCGCTTAGATCAGAGTTCCACTTGCAAGTAAAGTGAAGCATACTTTTAAGCTGTGCACTCAGAAAATAAGTGCCACCGGCTTTCTAGAACAAACGGTATAGAATCTAAACTGTTTTGTACTTAAAGTTTCAAGTATGATTCGTTCTGGGCTGTACTTAAATTGAGTAAGAAATATTCTAATATTATTGAAAAGAGAACATACGTTCTTGAATCAAGAACATTTTATACACCCAGAAAAAAGTAGAACAAATAATTTAAGAACAAACGCTCTGGGCAAAAAAAATTGATTCGTTCTTAAATTTTCAAGAATTTTGCTCTTGAAGTCGAGCTAAATATGTTCTTTGCTTGGTGCTTTTAGGCGAGGGAAGTGCGGTTTAGAAACTGAGAGAGGAGAGAATGAGAAAGGTTTGTGTGGCGATTGTTTCACTAATGTTGCCTTGGAATCCTCAAGTGGTTATGGCATTGCTGGCATGGAGAGACGATTGTTCGACTAACAGTTCAAAGGCAAAGACTGCTGCATTTATGAATATTATATGGACTAGGAGCTCTTGATTTAAGAGTGAATGATATTATTTTTGCACATGAAATCTTGATACAAGAACGAACATTATTGGCTTTTTAACAATGCGCTTTACTCTTAATTCTAGAATTTGCAATCTTGAATTTTTGTGATTGATTTAAGAATGTTTCGTACTTGGTTTAAGTATTAAAACTCTTCTTTCAAGAAAAACGGGATCAAAAACGCATACTTAAATCAAGAATTTAGCTCTTGGATTAAGAATTTTTATGTTTATCGAGCTGCTGATATGAAACATGCTTGATTTAAGTATGAAAATCTCTATTATTACTCTGAGTGTAGTTTTTTACACCTAAAAATTGGAAAAATTAAAGATTTGTGACATTCCAACTTCGGAAAGTTATGTGAATTGAAAAAGAGACCTCTTGATAACAACAAAATGGAAAAACCAAATTACACAACTTCTTTTTCTGAAAATATTCTGGTGCTGAGAACTACAAAATTTTGAAGTATGCAAATTCATTTCGGCTAAGGACTACTCGGAGCTATGGGTTAGGTTAGGTAGTTCCGACTTACCCCAGATGGGGAGCAATAAGTAGGATTAAAAAATTATTCAAAGAGGTAAATCAAGTATTTCAGTACTTTGAAATTTGGCTTGTTTTATTCGCTTGTTTTCATGTTCCTCAACTGTTGAGAGCAGTTGTCATTGCCAGATGTTGCATCCAAACTCACAGACTTATCGAACTGCCCTCGTTCATGTGTCAAGGAAGGTTTTGGCCCAGCTTAGTCAGTTAAGGGCATTTGCAAAAGGCAACAAAAAAAGTTGTCGCCTAGACTTTTATACGCAATGCCAGCTTCTGTGACTCTCGCTCTCTCTCTCTCTCTCTCTGTCTCACTGTCTCATTCTCTCTCAGTTTTTTTTTCTTCTTTGCCTTTGCCTGCGTTTGTGGTGTGGGTGTGTGCTTGCGTCTCTCTATATGTCTATGTGTGAAATGAGCTTCAAGTACAACAGCAGCGGCAGCAACAACAACAACAACAACAACAACAACTGACAAGGACGCTCATATGAAAACAAACGCATAATTTAAGCGTAATTGCTGTCATTTTTCATTCGAGTGCGAGTGCGGCGGGGGTGGAGGACAGCGGATGGAGGACGGACTGTTCAAGTGCCCCAGTTTGTCTATGCCGCCGGTTGCCCTCGTCCTCGTCCTACACATGCCTCATCAGTGTGTGTGTGCTGAGTGCCTGCATCCGGCATTGAAGCGCCAATAATTATGCAGCTTAGCTTTTTTTTCCGCCGCTGCCGCTGCCGCTCTCTCTCTCTCTCTGTCTCTTTGCCTGCACTTTGGCGCCCTCTGGCGACAGTCAGTCCATCAATTGGCTGACTTTTTTTTGTGCTTCGCTAATCCCATCAAAAGTCAACAACTCCAAGCGAAAAGTGAACAAAACAAATAAGAAAACATCAGTCCAAATGTACAGAATCTTAATCTGTACGACTGTGATATATATGTATATGTATACCAGGACTATCATGACATTTGGCTTCAGTGAATGTTGAATCCGCACTCTTTGTTGCCATTACGGTCTTTCGACAAAGGCGAACTTGGGGCAATTTGGTCACAGGAAAAGCAAATGGCACATAGTTCATTGTAGTCCACTGATCTTAGGCAGAGATGCCCATTGCCAGCTTATGGCCGCGTCGACACCAATACAAATGAAGAAAAGCAACAAAGAGAATACCTAGTATTTGCCGGGTGCGGGGTGTGTGGGTGTTTGAGGCACTCGAAATTATTTGTAAGCAACAACAGAGGCATAGGAGAGAAAGAGAAGCATAAAGCGCGAAAAACAACAACGAATGCAGCCCGCGCGTATAGGCTGCGTGCAACCCTAATCTATGGAATCTAAGTATACTTATCTTAAGTGTTTTTTCTTTGACAACACACAAATCCAACATTTTATCAGAATTACATGAATTAGAGAGAAAGAGAAGCATAAAACGCTTAAATTCACAACGAATGCAGCCCCCGCGTATAGGCTACGTGCAACCCTATTACAATATATCTAATGAAGTTTACGTTTCCATAGTTTTTTTTTTCCAAATCCAACATTTTATCAGAATTGCACGAATCGAACAGTTTCAGGGAGCCCAGGAATCTAACGTTGATGGAAAGTCAATGGAAAGTAAGGGTTTGTTGTATGCACAAAAATCTTTAGGGTTTGAGGACTCATACGGATGTAATGCTTCTTTGGAGAGCACTCTGATCCAACAATTAAGCTGTTGAAATTCCCAACCAGTTGTGACATTGCTGGAATGGAGAGACACGGCTGTTCGACTGACAGTTGACAGGCACAGACTAATGCTCCGTTTAAGTGTTGTGTATTTCCCGAGCCGGTTTGGCTTATCAATTAAATTTCTATGAAATAAATTTAAACGAATTGGCAAAAACAGCTGATTTCAAATGGTTGTATGCTTGGAATCTGTGAAGCTCTTGATTTAAGAGTAAATAATCTAACTTTTGAATCTGCTGAGCTCTTGATATTAGAAAGAACATACTGGGGTTTTGACAATGCTGTAGGATCTTGATTCAAGAATGAGCAGTCTTGAATTTGACTTGATTCAAGAAAAATGCTGCTTGATTTGAGCATGATTTGTGCCAGGATCAAGTATAAAAGCTCTTGAATCCAGAAAAACGGGATCAAAAATGCATACTTGGATCAAGAATTTTCATTCTTGGATCAAGAACTTTTATTCTTGGATCAAGAATTTTCATTGTTGGATCTAGAATTTTCGTTCTTGGACTAAAATTTTTATTTTGGATCAAGAATTTGTATTCTTGGATCAAGAATTTTTATTCTTGGATCAAGAATTTGTATTCTTGGATCAAGAATTTTCATTCTTATGATTACTTTTGTGAAATTTTCATTAAATATTATATATATAATTATATATTCTTTGCTTTTATACTAAAATATGCATTTTTCATATCCTTTGGATGATTTTCAGCTCCATTGGATGATAATTTAAGATTCATTTAACATTAAATGAATATTTTAATATACAAAAATGGTTATGATACCGAAATCCCTTTTCCTTTTTCACTGTGCAATCCCTTGAATGTTCCTGATTCCCGATTTTTCTATTTTAAAGCCAACTACTCGCACTTGATCCGCTTGCTGCATTGCCTGAGATTGAATTTCCACATACAAACATACATATATCCCTTCCCAAAGAGAAACGGATCAACCAGCTGCTGTTGTTGGCTTCTTCGTACCCTTGTAGCTATAAATACACAGGTTATACTTATTGTATTCCCATTTCAATCTGTGTTGCATTCAGTTACACTTTTGCCTCATATTTTATTGATTGCATTTCACATTTCACAGCAGGCAGGGCAACAAATGCGCTGCCGGTTCAGAACTAATGTGGCGCTGCCTCTCTCAAATGTCAAGTTTGTCTTCCCTCATTGTTGTTAGCTGTTTGCTGTTTATTGCTCGTTTGTGCTTGGCGGCCCCGCTCAACTATTTTTCCCACCTGCCTTTTTGGGGCATTGTATGCTGGACCAGAAATCTGGTCCTTTTGGCTCTGGGCCAACTCAACTCAACTCGGCTTGAGTTCAGTTCAGTGCAGTTCAGTTTTGAGTTTTGCG
Source organism: Lordiphosa andalusiaca (assembly GCA_035044965.1). Taxonomy (NCBI): domain Eukaryota; kingdom Metazoa; phylum Arthropoda; class Insecta; order Diptera; family Drosophilidae; genus Lordiphosa; species Lordiphosa andalusiaca. Next base: position 7,110,883 of record JAWNNM010000051.1, on the reverse strand, counting down.
TGTTGAATTCCACTTTGCAACAATTGCGATTTTGCCACGCCCACTTTTCCTCAGACACCCACTCAGTTTGCCTTTGTGTCGTTTTGTATTTGCCGCAGGATTCACTTTGTGACCCGATAATGTTTTTTTGTTCGTTTTGTATGTGTTGGTTGGGGTCTTTTTTTTTAAGCATTTTTGTAATTAGGCCACTTTTTTGTGGTTGTGTCTCGGTCGGTCGGTCGGTCGTGTCAGGGAGAGGCCAGGTTTAAATGCTTTTCAAGTGCCTTTGCCAATTTGGGTTGCAGTTTGTGGTTTGCTGTGGCAGCACTCTTTGTGTCGCATTCACTTTGCATGGCATGAAATTGACTTAACGTTATTGGATGCGAGGGGCAGCAGCAACTGTATTGGTAAAGCGGTTCAGCAGCGCAGCCAAAACTGTGAAAAGATGTAAGAATTAGAAAGTTTTATTGAACGTTAACACTGGTTAACACTGTTTTATTAGTTTGTGCTTTAATTTATTAGGCTCATTCGGCATATAATTTTGATATGCGATTACTAGTTTGTGATTGCCTGTTGCATACACTCAAATTGGGCCTCAAAATACATGAAAGTATACAGTCTCAATGGGGCAACCAGCAATTTATGGCGTCGCAGAGACATGGTGCTTATATTTTGCGGTTTTTTTGTGCATTTAATTGAATTTTGAGAAAAATATGGGGGGGGCGGACTTATGAATCATGAATCAACACTTCAGTTTACAAAAAATGGACCCATTTTGTTTGGATTTCGTCTTCTAACAATATGCCTTTCCATCAATGAAACTTTTTCTAAATGTTTTTCAAATAAAGTTGTAACAACTCTTATTTCTGAGAGGCGACTCTGCCTGTTTCTTCTTCAAAAGAGTTCGCTTTTGGGTATTCCAACTTTTAGATTGAATCATTCTTAAAATTCAAAAATTTACATAAAATTCTTCAATCTTGAAAAAAATATAATTAATATCATTTTGTTGATCATGAGGTTAAAATAAAATGAATAATAATCTTTCTTAGTTTCCACAAATTCACAAAGAGATAACCCTGTTTTCGAAAAAAAAGAAGAAAGTTAACTTCTAACTTTAGAAGCACGTTTTTCTAACTAATTTGAAGGACATTTCTAATCTAAACAAACAAGTTTTTCTCACTAAAACTACTTTTTTGACTCTACTTTTCTATGACAGCTATACTATATACACGTTCGATTTCGACCAAACTTAGTGAAATTATGAAAAATCATAGCAAACTAAGAAATACAAAGTTTGAAGCTGTTTTCTTTGAAAACAAAAAAGTTTTTCTCACTAAAACTAGTTTCTCGACCGATTATTCCTATGGCAGCTATAACCTATAGTCATTCGATTTTGACAAAACTTTAAAGAATTGTGTGAAAGTTTATAAAATAAATATATGCAAATTTTGAAGAGGTTTATATTGAAAACAGAAAAGTTTTTCCTACTAAGACTATTTTGCGAACCTTACTTTTCTATGACAGCTATACTATAAAGATGTCTGATTTAGACCAAACTTGGCACAATTATGGAGAAGCATAGAAAACTAGTAAATACGAAGTTTGCAGACGTTTGCATTAAAAACAAAAAAGTTTTTCTCACTAGAACTAGTTTTTCGACCGATCATTCCTATGGCAGCTATATGTGATAGTCATCCGATTCAGCCGGTTCAGACAAATGCACAGCGTATTTGTACCAGAAGACTTCGTGCAAAGTTTGGTGGCGATAGCTTTAAAACTGACGGAGGTGGAATAGCATAGAAACAGACGGACAAGGCTAAATCGACTCAGCTCGTCATGCTGATCAAGAATATGTATTCTATGCGCAACAAACATCTGTACAATTTGAATATATCCTCTGCAAGTTTGGCTTCAACTTAAAATAGAATCAAGATGTTCCTACAAATTGTTAAGAGTAAATTTTTAAAAAGTTCTTCAAATGAGCACAAATCAACTAAACTCAACCACTGCACCGAAAAAGTAGAAGCTGCCAATTAGACAGAGGTGTGCAATGGCACGGTGAGCTAACACGTCGCCGTCAACAACGGTTTGGTTATCGACTCCACATAAATCTTACAAAAGTTGTTATTTCCAAAATGAACTGAGCCAGGTAAAAATGGTTGTAGCCACGAACCCAAATAACCCAAATTCTAAGGAACATTGACTGGCGGCACAGCAGAAGCACATCTCAGAGGCTGAAAAATAATATTTGCTGCCGATCCAATCAATTGAGATTCTCCAAAAGGTGTGCCTTTTGTTAAAAATGTTCTTAAAAACAGAATTTTTCAACTCAAATACATTTTTTTCGCCATAAAATAGAACGTAGCTCTACACTTAGAGAATACTTAGATAATTTCATACTTGGATACCAGAATTTTTGGATGTCAAAAGTGTTGTAAGAATTATAATCGCCTTTAAACCGCTGATTGATGTTATAAATTCAATGAAATTATTCTTTTCGCTTAAGTAATCCCTTACATTTCAAAATAATGAAAGAATTTCGGAATTTTAACAACATTTTTTTAATTTTTAAGGATTATTTTCTTCTGTATAATTTGAGAAATTTTTTACGGATGGTAAATTAAGTTCTTAAATTTTTTTCGTAAAGTTCAAAAGGAAACATTTCTGACCCTATAAATGATACATATATATTCTTGATCAGCATTCAGAGCCGTGTCGTTAAAGCCTTGTGCGTCCATCTTTTCATAAAAGCAAACAGATCTCAGAGATGGTAAGAGATAGAGAAAGGAAGAGATATGATATTTATACTTGAAAGCAGCTTAATTTTTGCCACGCCCCCTACATTTGGAAAACACTTTATACCTCACACATTTTGCACTTAAGAGTACATTGTACTTTTTCTAGCTATTTAGTAAACAGTATTACTTATGGATCCTTCCTTGGATTGAAGCACCGTCAAGTTATGAGCAAAAGAAAGTTTGCTTTTAACAGCAGTGAACATACACATTTATTGCACAGTGGGGCTTCGTCAACTTTCTTATTTGGTTTGTTATAAAATACTAAAATGTTTTCATCCAATTTGGACAGAATATCCTTAGATAATCTCTCTCCTTGGATAACTTATTCTTTGTCTTATTTCTTATGCAGATCTTCAACTTTCCAACTAGTTTAGATCTATTTAAGCCGCTGCCATCGATTAATGATCGACTAATGAAAATGTCTATTCTTCAAAAACTTGCATACCCGGTCATCTTCACCAGCTATGTGAAGTATCTAGCCCTAAGAAAGCTTCTTAGAATTTGTTAAGCTGTAGGTTCCTTTATCTTTGAAGCACACAAGCCAAGAGATTGAAAGAAGCTCGGCATGGTCCTTTGGGGACTGCATAAAGCCCCAATTGGTTTGAGTTTAAGGCTCAGCTAGAAAAAAAGAGAAAAACTTGTGGCGCGGAGTGCGTTGAAAATATTCCGGCTGCCAAAACTGTTGTGGCATTTAAGTGGACCGCCTTCGTGATGAAGCATACAAAGACGCACCACATAACCTTTAGTTATGCGGCAACCGCGACCTGCATAATTTTTGCACATCAAAAGGGATGACACAAAGTAGCTTTTCCACAGCGCCTTCGGAGTGCCAAGCTTGATTTAAAGACTTGAAAGACCACACTTAAAGCTCTGATGTAAAAATCAGAATTTAAAACGAAGCGAAACCATTACGCTTCAATTGGAGTCCATCGCATAAGCATATAACATGACCAAAAGGAAACTAAAAGAGAAGAGAGCTTAAAATTACAAAAGTTGCAGACTGTGTGGCACACACACACACACACACACACAAAGGAGGAGGACAACGACGCGGACGAGGAGCAGTAAGGCGAGCGTACAGAAGGAGTCTCCTTTTGCGATATGCAAAAAGAAAAGGCAAAAGTTCAGACCTAGGCCCTGGGCTTGCATCCAAAAATACATGCACACACGCATCCATACATCCATACACTTATGTACTTGTCCGGAATTAAGTGCTTAATGTTGGTGCCAATCAATATGTCAGCCCGCTGCTGGCCCAATGTTTCTGGGAATGAGAAGCAATTAGGATACTTTCATCATCAAAAGTGTGTTACAAATCATTCTAATCTCATTTAATCTAACTGAAAAGTTTGCTTAAAAATTAAGCTTAAATATGATGGCAAAAAGGGAGGCTACCATAATGGATGGATGCGTTGATGATGATGATCTATAATGATTAGGATTTAATAAACTGACCGATTAAAAGTTCACAATTCTGTATAATTAAATGTTGAAGGATTTGATGCTAAAAGGAAAGTAAGACTTTCAACTGAAAATCTCTTTGAGAGTCCTTAAGAATGAATCAATATCAAAAGTATTCCATTTTGCTGTACTCAATTCCCATGAATTGGGTTTTGGACCTGGGATGCAAACCGGTTCTGAGCTGAACCGGTTTTGAACCGAACCGCTTCCTTTCAGAATTTCTGAACCGAACCGAAAACCACAAATAACAAGAAAGAAAGTCGGTCAAGCCCGACTATAGCATATTCTGTACCAACGAAATTATACGCTCAGCATACATAAATATTGATGCTGCAGTGGTAGCTGAAAGCAGCGCTGCTTCTGCGCTGCTGCAGCGAACAGTCCTTTGATCATAACTCGAAAACCGTTCATCCAATCTTCACCATTCCTTTGGCTGATCGATAAGTTATGTTTATTACTAAATATATCTAGAAGGAACAACCCACTTATTTTTAAAACTGTAGGAGATATGACGTTTTTTCTAAATTGCGGGGGCGGCAGGGGGCGTGGCCAAAATTGAAAATAAACTTGATCTGCCTGCAGACATAAGAAGCATATGTCCCATACATGTCAAACCTCTATCTCTTACCATCTCTGAGATCTGTGCGTTCATACGGACAGACAGACGGACGGACGGACATGGCTATATCGACTCGGCTGTTGATGCTGATCAAGAATATATATACTTTATGGGGTCGGAGATGCTTCCTTCTGGATGTTACACACTTTTGCACAAACTCATAATACTCTATGTACCTTCGGTACAGAGTATAAAAACGGTTCGGTTCGGTTCGGTTCAGTTCTCTGACGAGTTTTAACGGGAATTGCATTCCTCTAGCCAATGATTTTGATTAATTAGGGAATTTGAATCGTTTCCCGAAGATAATTTACAAACATTTCGTCCGACCCTCTACATATTTAGCTTTGTCGGATCGATATAACTTTTAAGGATGACCTGAAGAGAATTCTACAAGTCTTCTGCAATTTCCCACCGATCTCTTAATTTACCTGTCATCAATCTAAATTTGTTTTTTCATTAGACAATATTTAGAATTTTCGGTGGTACTTCTTAACCTTAATTCAATAAGGGCATTCCACCAGGAACTGATAGACGAGTCCTGGGAATCCGACATAATAATCTTTGCAGATTGTTCTCAGGATTTTAAAGATATTCGAATGGATTATGGGAATCAAATTTCAAAAATGATCGAATAGCCACTTCACCGAAATCATATTTTATAATGTGCCTTTGTGAACCACTGAACCGAACCGAAACCGCGGTTCATTTAACTCCAAAAACCATGTTATGAACCGAACCGGCGGTTTAGTAACTGTGCGAACCACTGAACCGAAACAGTACTTATTTTCGAGTGGTTTGCATCCCTGGTTTTGGACAACGAGATTTGTTAACAACTCCTTTGCTAAATTCGTCGAATTTGTGAAATTGCTGTATACTTCTCATCCCCTTACTACTTGAGTACTAAAGAACAATCCTTAGCCTAGCTTCCCGCTACGTTTTTCTCTCCTGAGATGAATTGCTTTTCGAAATTAAGCACATTTCGGCCAAGGCTCTCAAAACGTGCCCAGAGCATCGCCAACTGTGCACACTTAATTCGAGTGTGTGTATTGCATTTTCCAATGTCCTGTCAATGAATGCGCCTTTTATGTCACCCAAAATGCCTATTAGAACTATCAACTGCCCAGGCCAGACATAAGCTGAGACTTTAAGGCCATTGAATTTAGTCTTTGGAGTAAGTGGAAACTGTTGGATACGGAGGAGGAGGAGGAGGAGTGTTGGTTGGTTGGTTGAGCTGGTGTAGGAGTAGAATAACTTGGTCTCACGCATTGCCGCACGAGCATAATTTGTTGTAATTAACATAACGAGCCAACCCAAGCAATAATGGGCAAACTTCCCACACATTCCCACACACACATACATACACCCACCCACACACACACACACACACAATAAGGAATCTACGCCTACACAAGCAAAACGGGAGTTGGAACTGTGCGACTCCTGCTGTTGCCTTTGTCCTTCATCCTTTTGTGTAATTAATTTGTTTTTGGACGGCTTGAGGTCTGCGACCACCCCTCCCCCTCACCCTTCCCCTAACCCACCCCCCCCCCAGGGTACCTGGCTTCAGTTCTTCGAGGCATTTGTGAAAATTATGAAAATTACTTTATGCGAAACATTTAAATTGAAAGCCAAACTCTATTACACATTTCCTCTTTCCACTTTCCTTTCTTGCAGCAACAAGTTGTCGAGCTATCCGGCTATGTCATCATTCTCGTTGAGAATGTGGAGGGTAAAATTAAATTATATGGCTCACCGCCCGATCGCGATAATCTGGAAGTGGGCGATGAGATACTCGAGGTTAATGGATTGACCTTGGACAATATATCGCGCACCGAAGTCATCCGGCATATACACGATGTACGTTAAGAATCGGCGACTAGTTTTGTACAGAACAATTGATATTAATCGTTTTTTTTTCTTACAGTGCATCAAATCCTGCACAATTTGCTTGCGAGTGCGCAAAAAGAATGACTCCAGATTGGGTAAGTGTGGGGCTCAACGTTTATTTAAGGCAGTAGCTTAAAAGCTTACAAAAAGGATGGTAAATTTGTTTAGATTTTAAGAATTTCATACTTGTTTTAAGTATAATCAATGTCAGAAGTACACCAGGAATGAAAACTCTGCATCCAAGAGCGAATTTCCTGCATGAATTATGACTTATATCAAGAGCTTGATATACACATATTCAAGATTGCTCCCTTAAGAGCCAAGAGCACCATAAATTCAATTTCAACCACGCTCATTCTTGAATCAAGACCTCAATAAAATGATATTCGTGACGCGTGACGCTTAAAACTCGGCCACGTTGAAGTCCTTTCGATGATTTACCTTGCCGTTACGAGCACGAAGTAAAATAGCTCTTTTCCTAGCGGGGATTTCACATCTTCTCGCTTTCTCAGTGCTCGATACTTAGTTCCCGATTCTCAGTACTTGATACTGTCTACTCGAAAAATGATATTTAGGACTCATTAGTCAATTTTACATTCATAGCTTCGAGCTCCATACTCGATTCTCAGTTTTCTATAAGCAGCACATACTACTCAGTACTTGATACTGACTACTCTCTACTCAGTACTCGATACTAAGCATTTCATACTAATTACTCGTTTCTCAGAACGCGATACTTAGTTTCCGATTCTCAGTTCTGCACACTTTGTACTCGATAACTGATATTAAGTACTCGATAGTCATCCTAGGATTCATAGTTTGATACTTATACTCGATACTTAGTACGCAGTACTCGATCGTCAGTTTTCAATAATTAGCATTCAATACTCAGCACTTGATACTGACTACTCTTTACTTAATATTCGATACTAAGCAATTTATAGTAAGAACTCGATTCTCAGTATTCGACGCTTAGTATTCGATTCTCAGTACTTGATAGTTTGTACTCGTCTACGATATTTATAACTCGAGTACTCCGTAGTCGATCCTGAGTTCTCAATAATGAATACTTAATACTCAAAATTTGATGCTTATTGCATGATATTTACTACTCTTAACCTAGTTCTCGATAATAAGTACTCGATACTAAACATTTCATACAAAGAACTTGATTCTTAGTACTCGATAGTTTGTACTGGATAGTTAGTACTCGAAAGTAATCACTCGATACTAAGTATTACATAGTAAATACTCGATCCTAAGCACTTTGTAAATAGAACTTGAAATTTTAGGGTTTTGCTTTGCTTTGACAGTGGTCCAAGGCTTAAGAAAAACACCACAAAATTTGAAAGCTCAGCGTGACGCGTGACGCTGATATCAAGACTTACTTCTAACGTAAATCTTTCGTACCGAAACTCAAGAAGTTTTATAACAAAATTAGAGCTTTGCCCCCAGCTTCTTCACTTGAGAATGCACCCACATGGTAAGAGGGTTTCCTTTTATACCAACTTTTCGTGTGATTCAGCCACAAAAGAGGTTATCCAAAATTTCTGTCAAAAAAAAAAAAAAGATCGCTTCTGTCTTTTAGGAGCCGAATTAATCAAGTTTCCATTTAATTTATGGCTCCGATTAATTTGAACAAAACTGTGCGCCACAGTGCTTTCCAAACTGCCCGAATCAGGTTAATAGTAACTCTTCAAGTGTTGTCTTAACTCTCACATTTCTCTCTGGCTCTCGCTGCCTCTCCATCGCTTTGAGCGTCGCGCGCAGTTTTGTTTGTGTTTTGCAAAATTTGTGGTCACTCTCTCTCATTTGCTGTGGCTCATGCTCTCCGCTGGCCGCCACCTTTCTCTCCGTCTCTCTCTCGCGGTAGCTTTGGGGCCAACTGGCCCCCAACGAGAACTAACCGCATCAGTTGTGCGGCGACTGTCGCCGTTTTCATAGCGTTCAGCGTCGCAAGTCTGTGTCGTCGCTCGGTTCGCGTTTCGGTACGGTTTCGGTTAGATTCGGTTCTTCCTCCCCACTCGCCACCGCCACCGCCACCGCCACCCCGTCAAGTGTGTGTGCGCGCACGCGCGTTGGCGTCTTGCGTCTGCGCAATTTCGTTTCGTTTTTTTTTTGAATCAAATCTTATTTTTTTTTTCTGTCCACTTCACGTGCTTGTGCCCCCTCTGTGTGTGTGTCTGTGTATTAGAATCATCATCATATTATTTTTTTTCGGTGTAACCAATTTGATTTGTGCTTGGAGATTACAAGTAAGTGAATGTCAAACTGCATTCTTTGGCATTTCGCACAGCTGCTGTCAGTCAGTCTGTCTGTCTGTCTGAGAGAGTCATGAATCAACAAGGGCGCAATGGCCCAGTACTTGAGTCATACATACATACAAATGTGCTTAATTATGTGCATAAAGCCGGCCAGCTGGCGGGGTGCAAGGGGGGGCGGCGGCCAAATCATTAAGCTAAGCTCAAATCGTGGAAAGTTTTGTCTGGTTGTATGGTCAATACTTCAGTGCTTAACCCATTAACAACTCCGCTGTTGATTTTGGTGTTTGTTGGTGGGCGTGAGAGTGCAAAAAGTGACAGCCAACAGTTTAAAAAAAAAAAAAAAACAACAAAAAAATAGTTAAGCCAAAGAGTGAAGCAAAAAGCTGTGGGAGTACACTCTTTTTTGTGTTTGAGCTAAAGCTGTTGAATCAACCAACTGGAAATGCCTGCAAAATACTTGTACATGATGCGAGTGTATGTAGATGTCTTACAGTTTTGGCTGCATTGGCTGCCACGTGTTGTTGTTGTTGCTGCTGCTGCTGTAGCTGTGAAAGAGGCAAAACAAGAAAAACACTTAAAAAGAAAACTGGCCTCAGCCACACGAAAAAATAAAAAAATTAAACAAGTTTTTTTTTTTTTGTTGAAGAGTGGAAATTAAAACATAAAAACGTTGCTTCGAGATTTCTATTTCAATAAAGGAATACACAACAACAACAACTGAAATGGAGATAAAAAATAGAATATGAAAATTAAACTGAAATTACTTCAAACTAAAGCTGGAAATGAATTTTAAGCCAACAACTCACTCTGGGTATTTCATTTTGACATTTGCTGTGAAATTCCGAGTGTTTTTTTAGGTTGACTATTATCCGAAGCTTGTGGCATTATATCCAAAAATGTGGAAGAAAATTGTATGAACGTTTCTCTGGAATTGGAAAACATTGACTAGAAATTAACCGAATGATGAAAATAGTTTTATTATATTCCATTTATTTGGTTTTTGGCAGCAGTTTACACTGGGACAGCATGACAAACTGAGCGTTAGAAATTCCAAAAATCGTGGTTGTATTTCTGTTGCATTAAGTGGCTTAAACAGTTGGCCAATTAACCCCCAGAGTTCGTAATGTACCGTTTTTGAAGGTTCTTTGAACGATGTACCGCAGTCAAGCAACCCAAAGCTGCGCATTGTTGTCATACGAAGGCTAATTGCAGATTGCTTACTATGTGAAGGCTATATTTCTGGTTCCTGCTAACCCTTTTTGTATTAATTTGGTGTTACTTGAGGTACAAAATTACTGCTTAGGTTAAAGAAATGAACTAAAAATCACATTTTCCATCTATTTTGGAACGGGACAAAATAAGGCTCCGGCTATTTCTTAATACTTCTTGAACCTTTACGGACGTCACTAATCCAATTTCATTCTCCGATACTGTCAGATGTGAAACAAACTTCTTTCATTTTTAAATGTGAGCATATATTTTTGGCTATTCACTTTTTATGGGAGCTACGTCTTAGAATTGACCGATCATAATGATACTCTGGCAGTATGTTAGGCAGCAGCATCTTATGTGCAATCCAATAAACTGGCCAGCCAAATGTTCATACTACAGGAGGAACAGGAATATCGTATTACCCTTGATTTTGTCTGTTTCCATTAATTTTCCAGCCGCACATCAACACGTTCTGGCAATTGTCGCTCCGGCACCGATTCTTGTATAATTCCCATATATTTGTATACTCTGTACCGAAGGTACATAGAGTATTATAAGTTTGTGCAAAAGTATGTAACATCCAGAAGGAAGCATCGCCGACTCCATAAAGTATATATATTCTTGATCAGCATCAACAGCCGAGTCGATATAGCCATGTCCGTCTGTCCGTCTGTCTGTCCGTATGAACGCACAGATCTCAGAGATGGTAAGAGATAGAGGTTTGACATGTATGGGACATAAGCTTCTTATGTCTGCAGGCAGATCAAGTTTATTTTCAATTTTGGCCACGCCCCTCGCCCCCGCAATTTAGAAAAAACGTCATATCTCCCACAGTTTTGAAGATAGATGGCTTGTTCCTTCTGGACATATTTAGTTATTAGGATAACTTATCGATCCGCCAAAGGAATGAAGAAGATCGGATGAACGGTTTTCGAATTATGATCAAAAGACAAATTTTCTTGGTACAGAGTATGTTATAGTCGGGCTTGACCGACTTTCTTTCTTGTTTCATAATAGATGGGTATTAGACTTGACTTTGTATATACTAATTAACCAAGCTGTCAATCTTGGTTTCTTCTTCTCGATCATATCATTCGGGCAGTTGGTGAATACTACCATAGCTTAACTTAACTGGGATGCCCCAATTAGCTTTTAAGGGTTCAGGTTTTTGCAAAATGAAGTGTTCGGCTTAATAATATTGCTAGGTATGTTTTCAATATTAGGCTGAGGCATCGTCTTACTGAATTTGCAAAAGAATTATTTAAGCTCAGTCTGAAATCTTTTACAACCTTGGTGGGTACTAACTCTGCTTTCCAAAAGTAATTTAAACTAAAGAATCTACACTTTGTTTATATTAAGAGCTTCACCAAGAACAAGTACAGCAGAATAATCATTTCTGATTCCCAATTCTTTACTCCTGACTTTCGTCTGTGGAAACAACTTCCTTTTACTATAACATCAATTACAAGCGCATCTCAATTTAAGGTCAAAACATTTAGCGTCGATTTCAACTGTCACATAAACTCACAAATAACAGTTTAAAATCTAAGTTTATCTGACACATAGCAGCTGAGTGGAAGATGAGAAATCGGCCCTAAGTCACCTAAACACCAATAATGCAAAAAATAACAAAATTATTTAAAGAGTTTGCAATCATTGTAGTTTTCAGTCTGAAGTTTTTAGTTTTAATTAACAAAATGTACGTCTTCTTAAAGTTTTTTTTAAAATGTAGTTGTGCTTATACCGAATGTTTTGTTTATAAACAATTCGTGCCAGCATGCTAATCTAATAAACTAAACTACCTATAGACTACAAAGAACAGGTTGACACAAAGACAAAACGCTGAAATCATAATCTGCTTGATAGCACGTATATTCTACATACCTTTAACTTTATTCTCCATATTTTGTACTTGTTGTTTACACAGAAAATATTTCACCACACGTGTTTAAACGGTTCGTAGCAAAATCGAAAGTTGCTATAAATGAACAGCTTTTAACTTTTAGCACTGACTAAAAATCACATTGTTAACTCTACCTTAAAAAAGGTGAGAATAACTATTTATGTCAACAAATATGGCATTTTTGCAGGTTCTTCCAATACAAAACCAAAGAATTTTTTGAGATTTTTCTTTTAACCCAACTTAGAAACTTGGAAAAACGCCAACTTTTAGAAAAAACGTAATATCTCTGTCAGTTTTTTAGATATAAGGTTTGTATCTTTTGAACTTATTTAGTAATCAAAATTATAAATCGATCTGCTAAAGAATGGCTAATGCTTGGACGAACGGTAGTTAAGTTATATGTACAAAATAAGGACCTTGTAAACCAGGGATGCAATACGGTTTTGAATTGAACCGCTTATTCCAACGCTGCCTTTCAGAAATGCTGAACCAAACCGAAAACCACAAAGGAAAACGGTTCGGTTCAGTTCTCTGACGAGTTATATGAAGGATCGGTCGGAAAACTAGTTCTAGTGAAAAAAACTTTTTTGTTTTCAATGCAAACGTCTCCAAACTTCGTATTTACTAGTTTTTAATGCTTCTCCATAATTGTGCAAAATTTGGTCAAAATCGAACATCTATATGGTATAGCTGCCATAGAAAAGTAAGGTTAAAAATATAGTCTTAGTAAGAAAAACATTTTTGTTTTCAATGTAAACCTCTTTAAAGTTGGCCCATCCTTATTTTATAAGCTTTCACACAATTCTTCAAAGTTTTGTCAAAATAGGTTGACTGTAGGTTATAGCTGCCATAGGACTGATCGGTTGAGAAACTAGTTTTGGTGAGAAAAACTTGTTTGTTTTCAATGCAAACGCCTCAAAACTTTGTTTTTCGTAGTTTTCTATGTTTTTTTATAATTCTACTAAGTTTTAATAAAATCGGACAACTATATGGTATAGCTGCCATTCAAAAGTTGGGTGTGAAAAACAGTCTTAGTTAGAAAAACTTTTTGGGTTTTAATGGTAGCATCCTGCAATTTTGTATTTGTTTGTTTCACATGCTTTGACATAAATTTTTAAAATTTTGGCCATATCGGATGACTATATCACATAGCTCCCATACGAACGATTGGTCGAAAATTGGGAAAAAGAGTAGTTTTTGGAAAATATTTCAGCGAGCACTTGCAAGGGTATAAAAACTAAGTTAGCTTAGCTTTCTCGTTTCTCATCTAATATGATAAATAGGGTGTGTAAGCTGCATGATACTTATTCTCTTCTAGCCGATATTCTGTGTTTTTGAAGGGCATTCTTTTAGGTACTTTAGATCAATTCTGCAATTTTGATATCATAAATTATGGATATTCTTCTCAAGGTTTTAGGGATATTCAAATGGTTTAGAAGTAGGCAATTAATTTCCAAAGTGTGCGAAAAGTCCCCTGACTTTTGCTTATTGAACCACTGAACCCCGTTTTCGGTTCATTTTATACACCGAACGATCGGTTCGGAAACTGTGTGAACCTCTGAACCGAACCAGTGCTTATGTTCGAATGGTTCGCATACCTGTATTAAGCACAAGTACTCAAAATGGTATATCTAAGCTTGAAAAAAATCACAGAAATGTTTGGAATAGTTAGTTTTGAAGCTAAGGAAAAGTACTTTAAGAGACTATTAAAGTGAGTCCAAAACGGACAAAAACATGCTCCCTAAAATGTGCCTAAAATGGGTAAGAATATACCTTTTAAGCAGCTGAGGATCATTTCCCTTAAACAGATTTCGTTTGAGGAATCAATCGTCACCAAAACTTTATCATAATTCAATTGATATTTCTAACCAAGTTACAAAATGATAACCACTTTAGATAAGAAATAGGCCATCACTTGTCAAGTTTGCACAAGTCTCAAGTTTGAGAGGCTGATAAAAATCAAAATGTTGCAGAATAATAGCATTTTCCGGCAGCATTTCTCTGCTTAAAACAAAAATTGCAGCACAGTTTGGAGTTATTTTCCAAAATTGCAGGCCACGATTACAGTTTTTTATGAAAAGAAATGAATGTGCCCAGGAAATCTTCTACTTAGCGAAACCGCTTTTAAAAGAGAAGACCACACAATTCGCAGAATCAAGGGGACACTTTGGGTTTGAGGCGTTTCTCAACTGCGTGGGCCAATCCTGCGCTTCCACCTATCACAAAAGTGTCCATAAAACGAACATTAAGTGATCTTTTTCCAAATGCAAATAAAATAGTAATAATAATCATCAAAAACCCAGCCAATGAATAGTTGGAGCTTATCCAACCCCGAAAATAGTCATGAATATAAATTTGAGTACTTTTTTTTTTTGCAAGTCTTTAATGTGACACTTGAAATCAATGTGTGTATCCACGGGCATTCATATGCGCTTCTGTGGCCACTGAGGTCAAGCAAAGACATCTATGGGTATCCATATGCCACCGCTTCCCCCGTCCCCCGTCCCTCACCCACCGCTCCCCCCTTCTGGCACAGCACATTCTGCACAGCATGTCAATGCAATTCCATGGCCAACTGAGAAAACACTTTTGGGTCTCTTTGAGGCAATGACTTTTACACATGGCTAACCAAACACTCCCCTCCCCAACACCCGGTCAGCGCATCTGAGCGCGCTCAATTGTATCGCCAGCGCCTCGCCATTGCCATCGCCCTCACCCTCGCCCCTCCACTCCATTGACGTCGTCGCCGCAGCCATTTGGCCGCGTGTAAAATCGTAAGACTTACTCACACAATTGACTCAGACGGCGACGTGCAACTGGAGCCAAGAAACTTGCGTTACCGGATTTCGGATGCTGTTTTGTTGCCTCCCCCCCCCCCAACACCCCGTCCGGCTCACCCACCTGCACCTGCAGAAGGGAGAGGGGGGGGGGGGGGGGGCCCAAAGCAATAGACGAGCATTGAAGCCACAGCTACAGCTTCTACTCTTCTCTCCGTTTTGTATCTCTATTGATTTCGTTTTATCCAACAAAATTTTGTTGCTTTGGAATGTGTGCGTCTGTGTGTGTGTGTGTGTGTGTGTGTGTGTGTGTGTGTGTGTGCGTCTGTGTGTGTGTGTGTTGGTGTTGGTGTTGAAAACTGGAAATTCTTTTTTGGGTTCGTTGATGTTGACCCAAAAATAAAGGAGAAAGACAGAGAGAGAGAGAGAGAGAGACAGTGTGTGTGTGTGTGCTGGTAGGAAGCGAGTCCAGAGAAGATATATAGAAATACCAACACTGATTGTGTGGCCTTATCAAAAAAAAAAAAAAAAACGCCCCTCAAAATGAACAAATTCCCCCTGCACAGTGCAGCTCAAACTGTACCCCGATTTCAGCTTCCACGAAATGTCAAATGAATTGTGAAAAAAAGTTTTAATAACTTCATTTTACATTAAACGACAAAGAGGCAATCACTTGGAAACACTGAGGGTATTAGGACCAGACCTAAACTTGCTACACGCGAGGTATTTGCCCAATGACCCTTTGTGGTTCTCCATTGTTGTATTCCATTGTTGTTGTAAACGACACTCGGAAAAGAATTTCACAAAATTAATTTTTGGAAATTCGCCCTGGTATTCAGAAAAAATTTCCTAATAAACATAAAAAGTTTTCTGAAAGTTGGCAAAAAATATGCCAGAAAGTAGAAAGTATTTTTCTTAAATTTAGGCAGATTTACCTTAGGGCGGGATTCATAGGAGAATTTCTACTTTCTGTGCCTTTTTTTTCACTCTGTACCGTAGGTACATAGAGTATTATAAGTTTGTGCAAAAGTATGTAACAGACAGAAGATACATCTCCAATCCCATAAGGCGTACTTATATATTGTTGATCAGCATCAACAGCCGAGTCGATATAGCCATGATGCACAGATCTCAGAGATGGTAACAGATAGAGGTTTGATATGTATGGGACATATGCAGGTTTATTTTTAGTTTTGACCATGTCCCCTCCCGCCCCCGAAATTTAGAAAATACGTCATATCTTCGACAGTTTTAAAGATTGATGGATTGATGGATTGATGGAAAAAATAGTTTTTTACCATCTTCCGGCCGATCGTTCGTATGGGAGGGGGGGGGCATGGTATGAGGATATAGTCATCCGATTTGGCCAAAAATATGTAAAACTATTCGAAAGCATGTGAAACAAACAAATACAAAATTGCAGAATGCTACCATTAAAAACAAAAAAGTTTTTCTAGCAAAAACTGTTTTTCAGACCTATCTTTTGTATGGCAGTTATACCATATAGTTGTCCGATTTTCATCAAACTTGGCAGAACTATTAAAAAACATAGAAAACTTTCGATTATAAAGTATGGAGACGTTTCCATTGAAAAGAAAAAAGTTTTTCCCACTAAAACTAGTTTTTCGACCGATTCTTCCCATGGGAGCTATGAGATATAGTCATCCGATCCGGTTGGTTCCGACTTATTAGTATTGTGCAGCAAAAAGAAGACTCTGTGCAAAATTTCAGCTCGATAGCTTTAAAACTGAGAGACTAGTTCGTGTAGAAACAGATAGACAGACAGACGGACGGACGGACAAAGCTCAATCGACTCAGCTCGTCAACCTGATCAAGAATATATATAGTTTATGGGGTCGGAAATTTATACTTCTGGGCGAAATTATAATACCCTTTGCAATGGTATAAAAAACTATTGTAGAGCATCTTGAGGTATGAACGAAAATGACATATCGTAAAAGTTAGTGAAGTCTCAGGAACCTTAGATCCATCTAGCATGAGTGTTTTTTTTTTAAGATATTCCTCGATAAACCCATTAAACCCCGATTTCAAACTTTGACTTAATTCCTGCGGAACGTTTCTTTTATGACCTAATTTTCATGTATTTGATTTTTTTTTGGTATTCCCCTTCAGGTAGGTCCTTGTTCACTTGATGCTAAAATTTAATCACTAGAGCTTAATGTACCTAACTGCCATAGTGGAAATAGGCTAAAAATCGACTGCTCACCAGCACAAGCACATTTTTCTCTTTATTTGTACTCTTTATTTGGCCGGGTCTGCTTAAGAATGGGAAGCAGGCTCTGAGTTGAGAGCAACATCTCAAGAGCCTTGAACCGTGAACCACAAAGCTCAGAAATATCACAAAGGTTTATGAAATAAAGTCGTGCTTGGCAACGGTTTCGACCCTAAACTATCTTCAAGACTTTAAAGGATGTTGAGCATAGATTTGTTCATTCATTCACACAAATGTATGCTTGTCTCTCTTAAAGTCAATTGACAAATACATATATATTATGTCCGGAGTCCGGTGACTGACATAAGCACCTCATACAAATACAAATGCATGTCCGTAAATAGAAAAGCAAAAGGAAATTCGTTGTTTGTTTTCTAATTATAACTGGCAGAAAACCCACACACAGTGTGCCACAATGCACTGCCCACAATCCACACAATCCACACAGCCCCCACAGCCCCCACAGCGGCCCCCAATCTCCCAGTTGCTTTGTGTTCTTCTTTTGCTGCCAATGGATTCTGCTGCAGCTGCAATTGTTATGCTGCTTTTTGTTGTTGTTGTTATGTTTTTATCAGCAGTTGTTGTTGCCATTGTTGTTGCTGCCGTTGTTTTACCTGAACATTCTTGTTCTTCGGCTTGTGCTTGTGTTGTGGCTTTCAAACCTTTCACCACAGCCACAGCAGTTGCCGTTGCATTCTGCTAAAAGGGCCATTATCTAACAATTCTTCTCCGTGTCTCGCTCTCTCTCTCTCTTATTATTGTAGCTGCTCTTTCTTGCTATCGCTGTGTACCGCTATGAAATCCGTTTTTAATAATTGGATATGCGCAGATAATTTTGAAAGCCAATTTATTGGATACATATGTATCTTGCAGCCATTCTTCTAGCTCGCACTTGTTGCCAGGTGGAGCGAAGCGCAGCACGCAACGAGAGAGTAAGCGGGCGGCAAGAGGTATGGCTTAGAGTGGAGTCGGGGGGGAGGAATGGGGTGAGGCAACTGCAATTGAAGTCGTTGTCACACAAGAGAACCAAAAGAAAAACCATGTGTGAGGCAATCAAGCGAGCAAATAAATAAACAAACGTGAGACAATGCGCACCTGAGTAATAACAGAACAGACAACCGTCCCGCCGCGACCCTGAGATGCTGAACGTCCGCCCGTCCAGCGACTTTTTCAATTTCAATTTCCTCAGTTGAAAGTACTTCGAAACGTATGTACGTATGTATGTACGTATGCACACATATGTCCAATGAGAGGGTAAACATTTGGTATTCTGTCTCATAAAAAGCTGCGACCGTCCATCAGCCACATCAGTTGTCATCGTCCTACGGAACCCAACCCCTCCGCCACCCACATTTATTGCAATGCCAACAATTATAAAAACAAAAACTAAACAAAACAAAAACTTCGTGTTTACCTAGAAATAAAACAGCGATAAGCAGCGATAAGCAGGCGGACTACTTGTCCATGCGGCGTATGAGTAATTTATTTCGTGAGCCAGCCAAAGGGGGGCGATAGTGGGGGGGGGGGGGCAGCAATTATTGCCAAATCCCTCCAAAAGCCGTTAATGATTGCCCATCAAATCTGATTGACACATTCTGTTGATATGCAATACGGTAGGGTGGCTTATTATGATTGTAAATGGGCAATGAAATGCCCTGCATTGGCAGGTGAATAATTAGACTTACACATGTACATATATATGTACCTACCGAACAGCAGAAATACATAGAAACAACTCATAAAGACTTCATGCTTAAAATGAATTGAATGAGTTACTCATACACCCACTCATACTCATCCGAACGTAGCCCACCCAAAAGGAAAAGTATGTTAAATGCTTCACAACGTTCCGTTCGGAAGTGGCAAATAACATTGTGACACATTTTATACCCTTGCAGAGGGTATATTGAAATTGTGCAGATGTTTGGAACGCATAGAAGCAAGCATTTTCGATCACATTAAGTATATATATATGTATATATTCGTGATCGGCATGGCGACCTTCGTTGATTCAGTTTGAAAGTTATCTTCACCAAACTTTGCATGAAGTCTTCTGGTACAAAAACGCTGCACATATGTCTGAACCGGCCGGATCGGATGGCTTTAACGTATAGCTGCCATGGGAACGATCGTTCAAAAAACTAATTCTAGTGAGAAAAACTTTTTTGTTTTCAATGCAAACGTTTTCAAACTCCGTATTTGCTAGTTTTCTATGCTTCTCCATGATTCTGTCAAGTTTGGTCGAAGTCGGACTTCTATATAGTTTAGCTGCCATACAAAAATATGTTTAGAAACGTCGTCTTAGTATGAAAAACTTTTATGTTTTCAATGTAAACCTCTTTAAAATGGGCCCATATATATTTTATAAGCTTTCACACAATTCCTAAAAGTTTTGTCAAAATCGGATGACTATAGGTTATAGCTGACATAGAAATGATCGGTTGAGAAACTAGTTTTAGTGAGAAAAACTTTTTTGTTTCCAAAGAAAACGCCTCCAAACTTTGTATTTCTTAGTTTGCTATGTTTTCCCATGGTTCCACTAAGTTTGGTCGACATCGGACATCTATAAAGTATAGTTGTCATAGCAAAGTAGGGTGCGAAAAGTCGTTTTAGTGAGAAAAACTTTTTTTGTTTTCAATGTAAACCTCTTTAAAATTGGCCCATATATATTTCATAAGCTTTCACACAATTCCTAAAAGTTTTCTCAAAATCGGATGACTCTAGGTTATAGCTGACATAGAAATGATCGGTTGAGAAACTAGTTTTAGTGAGAAAAATTTTTTTGTTTCCAAAGAAAACGCCTTCAAACTTTGTATTTCTTAGTTTGCTATGTTTTCCCATGGTTCCACTAAGTTTGGTCGAAATCGGACTTCTATAAAGTATAGTTGTCATAGCAAAGTAGGGTTCGAAAAGTCGTTTTAGTGAGAAAAACTTTTTTGTTTTCAATGTAAACCTCTTTAAAATTGGCTTAAAATTATTCCATAAGCTTTCACACAATTCTTTAAAGTTTTGTCAAAATCGGATGACTATAGGTTATAGCTGCCATAGGAATGATCGGTCGAAAAACTAGTTTTAGTAAGAAAAACTTTTTTGTTTTCAATGGAAACGCCTCCAAACTTATTATATCTTAGTTTGCCATGCTTTCCCATGATTCCACCAAGTTTGGTCGACATCGGACATCTATATAGTATAGCTGTCATAGAGAAGTAGAGTCAGAAAAGTAGTTTTAGTGAGAAAAACTTGTTTGTTTTCAGTGGAAATGTCTTTCAAATTAGTTAGAAAAACGTGCTGCAAGGGTATACACACTTCGGCTAACATACTCTACTTTTGTGCTGTACCAAAGATGCACAGAGTATATTAGGTTTGTGAAAAGAAAGTATCTTCAACCCCATACAATTTGTATATATTATATATTCCTGATTAGCATCATTTCCTTCTAGACATATTTTGTAATCAGTATTATTTATCGATACGTCTAAGAAATGGTAAAAATCGACTAAACAATAGTCGAGTTAAAGGAAAAACAAACATTTATGCTGGGCATCACCAGCAGCAACAGCAATGGGCAGCACTTTACCCCTTTTTTGTTTGATAAATACAAACTTTGAAAGGTACAGCGTATGTTAATGTCGGGTTTGCCCAACTTTGTTACTTGTATTAGTTTCGTTTTTCATTCAAAAAATAATCATCAAGGCTTGAGTTGTTTAGAAAAACTCTCAAAACAATCATTATTGTGTAAACAAATAAGTAAATAAGTAATCAATTACTTGGAATTTATATAATATAGCTTACAATGTTTGCGTTCCCTGGTTCAAATGATTAATAATCAAATTATATGCCAACATTTTTCATTTTTTTGTTAGTCAAACTATTAAGTGAAACAATGTCTGATTGGCACATGATACAGAAATGACTGGAGAAATGTGTGTAATCATCTGAAATCAAACAACTTGAAGCACAATGTTTCACTGCCGCATGCAGAGGGTATATTAAAAGCATCTTCGACCACATAAAGTATATATATTTTGTTGACCAGCTTGACGAACTAAGTTGATGTAGCCATGCTTTTTCTATGATATCTCAATTTAGCAATTTTTAATATTAAATATAATATATTTAAGTTGATGGATGTTCAGTTGACATCATCATTAAATGCCATGCATTCCTCTAAAATGTACTTAATGTGTCCAAACTAGGGGGAAACAATCGGTCTGAAAATTGAAAATGTGTGAAAACTTTGCAAGCTATTTTTTTTTTTCCGATTGCGTGACCAAATCAAATAGTTCTCTACCTCTAAATGATATGTCTAATTGGCTACTTATATGAAATTGTGTTGATGGGAACATTCTGCAGTGCTTGTCGCTTTGCATCAAATTGTTGATAATTTGCATTAAGCATTGCTTAATTTTTATTATATTTAACAGGTAATTCAAAAAGTTATAATAATATTACAAAAAAAATCCGAAATTATTATTATGAGCAGAAGAGCTTGTTCCCTGAGCAATTATTCATTTTCATTCATCCTTTTTTTTCTAAACTCCAGTGATATGGTATCATGATAGAGGTAATCGAGAAGCATTTCTTGAGGAAATAGTTTGCTCCTTTCAAGTGGTACAGCTACCACGAGCTGCTGCTATATATCGATAAATATATCTTGTTTAATTTTGTGCATTTAATTTTAAAATGAATTATTTAATTAACTAAAATTGCATTACAACTCATGAGAACTCATGAACATTTCTCAATAATTCAAAAATACAATAATTTTCAAGCGCTTTCCTTTTGTAAGTGAAACGGCAAACCTTACTAAGCATTTTTGGTTCTGCCATTTGTTAAGAATCAGTCGTCAGGTGTCTAAAATATGCAATGGAAAACCAAATAGCAAAGAAATAACCCTCAATATATATTAACTTGGGCCTAATGTCATGTAATAACGCCCTAGATGCTGTATTTGAAACAAGGGAATCCCGGAGCAGGCTTGGAGTGATCCTATTTTTCGGGACAAAAAAAAAAAGTGGGAATGAAATCAATCTTTTCCGGGATCACCCCGTTTTCAATGCCATTTCGGTCCGATTTTTTGTTGAGTGCTGGAGAGACATTGCGACCGCGTGCTTTGATAACTTTTGATTGTGTCATAACGCCCGCTTTCAGTGTGTCAAAGCATCCGCCGGCATTTCATGCGAGAGACTTTAGTACGAAATATTATACACCATTTGTTATGTTACCTCTTGCATCCAAATACCTTTAATTATGTTTTCTCCCATCTGCATCTTATGCATAATGATATTCTTATAAGTGTATCATTCATGCTTAAAAAGCGTAGACGTGAAATGGATTTAGTCTAAGAGAGTGGATTTGTTCAAGGTTTTCGAAAAAATTCGAAACAGTTGTTGCTTCTAGCCAAGAATCATGGTTCCAAATCAAGGATTCGACCCAGAATAGATCGATGTTGGTTTGCCATATTAAAAATCATGTAGAATAGTTATCCCTTCTCCGAACTTTCAACTCTAAGAGCGTCATAACGCCCAAGGGCGCTATTACTTGCACCCATCTACAGATTCTGCAATGCATCATAAGATGCAAGAAAAAACACTTAAGTTATGCACAAATCAATTTTGTTAGATGGACTAAGGGGTACAGCCTCGCGTCTGTGAGTTCAGCATGTATAAATTCGGCCACAAAATGAATGAAAATACACAATATATATATATATATATATATACGATATATATATATATAGCTCGATCTTTTAAAAACCTGGAAAATTAATTTTTAACTGACGCTTTTAAAGTATCGCACCCAACATGACCAAATAAATGTCGAAGTGCTTGCCTTGATGCGCGGTATGGAACTGAGACGCCTTTTTTTCTATAAGAAAACCAGAAAACTTAATGTGCATACTAAGATTGTGTGAGTTTTGCCTCCAGAAACACTAATCAGTCGTCGACCTGCTTGTCTTGTTGTGCGGAAGGCAACAGAGTCCTTGTTTTAACTATTTGAAATGCTTATGACTATATGGAAACCAGAAAAACTAGTATTCCATCTGAGATTGTTTGATTATTGTCCACGAAATGACAAATCGGACGTTGACATGCTTGCCTTGTTGTGCGGAGTGTTGCTAAGGGCTTGTGTTAAGTATTTGAGATAAGGAAAATGAATATTCCAACTTAAGTCGCTTAAATCTTGCCACCAATACGACTAAGCAGACGTTGACATGCTTACCTTGATGCGCGGTATGGAACTGAGACGCCTATTTTCTATAAGAAAACCAGAAAACTTAATGTGCATACTTAGATTGTGTAAGTTTTGCCTCCAGAAACACTAAGCGCACGTTGACATGCTTGCCTTGTTGTGCGGAGTGTTGCTAAGGGCTGCATGAGACGCCTCTGTCCTATATAGACCCCAGGAAAATGAATATTCCAACTAAAGCCACCAAGACGACCAAACCGGCGTCGACTTGCTTACCTTGATGCGCGGCATGCAACTGAGGCATTGTGACAAGTGAGAAGTATCTTCTTCTCATTACACTCATCCGATTTCCCTTTTTTTTAAGGTTCGCGGGAAATTATACATTGGTTTTCCTGGCATATTTTTAAAAATGAAAATTAAGAACTACACAGAAAAAAAAGATACAAAAAAGTAGCCATTTGGGACGGATATGTCTTAAATATTCTTTTATTCATCCAACGGAGCTGAAAAATCATCCCAAGAATCATCATTTTTCATATCCTTTGGATGATTTGAAGCTTCGTTGGATGATTAAAAGTATATTTCAGACATATCCTTCCCAAATGGATACCGGAAATCATTCTTTTTTTTCTCTGTGTATGGAAAATGGAAGAGAAAGGCAGAGGTATGGACAGCCCTTGCCCTAGGAGCAGAAGTGTTGCTGTAAAGCAAGCACATTTCCTTCTAGCATGTTTTTGGGAGCTGGCATTAAAGATTACTGGTGTTTAAAAACAAACGCTTTGTACTTATTTTGAGAAATAATCGGGCTTGACTTGAGACCATTATAAGCTTGAAGTATGATGAAATTTGTATATATCAATGAAAAGTGTCAGATCGATCCGTTTACATCCAACTTTACTTGGCCTTTATGAAAAGCCCCATGACCTTTGATGCTTTAAGTGAAATCCAACCAGCAAGAGATTATCCCACTTCGTCCATTAGACTCACAAGCTCTACCACCACCACCACCACCACCATCCAAATCACTTCTGTTAGAGAGACCCCAAATGGGTCACACAGCACAGCACAGCACAGCACACGCCTTACCCCAGTTCAGTGTGGCAAAAGCCATTAAAAAAATTGGCTTAAGTTTATGCAATTTTCCCCTGGAATACCTTTGATTTTATGCTGTCCAGCTAGTTTATAACTTTGGTAACTCGCCTCTCACGTCCCCCCCTTGGCCCATGGAGCACTGCACTCGTTTTTCTACTTAGCTAATGCCATCGCAATTCCAATTTTAAATCCGTCTGAAAAATGAAACCTTCACAGACATCAATCGCTGCGGCAGCGGCACCTGTCCCTTGTCTTGTTTTATGGCTGCTTCAGGAAAGTTCATGGCTCTTTCCACCCGCTTTTTGATGGTCATGGACAGAGGCAGGTCCCAGCCTCCAGATCGGAGTGGACCCGCAGCAGCAGTGGCAGTAGCCTCGGCCGCAGTCAATGCCGTCGCCGGTTTGGAAATGCGATACAGATACATCATTTTTGCGGTTACATAACCCGCGCACATGCTTTGTAGATAAAAAAAAAGATAAATAAAATATATATATATATGTATATATGTATATAGGTATGGGTATAGGTATGGGTGTAGCTATGCTGGTGTATTCGAAGAGCAGAAGCAGATAAAGCAAATATACAACAAAATCTTGTGAGCCAAAACGGGTTTCAACCGAAAAGTAAGAGCCGAAGCGACGACCTGGCCAAAAGTGGCCACCAAGGAATGTCAAAATGGTATATAATAATAGTTGTAGAACAACAGTTAATAATAGTTTGCAATTGAAATTCTTTGGCCATGCAGACACACACTCGCACACTCGCACACTCGCACACACACACGTGCAACCGTATGCTGATGCTTATTATTTAATGGCCAATTAGTGAGTGATTTAATGTGCAAGCAACAAAAGAAAAATAAGCTACCTTACTTGCAATTTATCTTTATCCACATTCTACACACACACACACACACGCGACACATCATTATTTAATTGCAAATTAAAATTTAATTGCGTATGTGTGTATGTGTGTGTGTGCCAGTGTGTGTGTGTGCGCCTCTGATTCTGATTAGAGGCCACAGCATCACAGCAAGCTACCCCATACTGCCACCTTTTGTTTGCCCCAATGACTTGGCTAGCAATTAAATTATATAAAATAAATCGTGTTTTCCTCAGACACAGAATTCGCTTGTAAAACGACCAAAATAAAGTGTTAACAATGGTCCTGCCACACTCAAGAGAATTGTCCTTGCTGGGGGGTTGTTGGACACATAATGGGAATGTCAACTTCTGAAGGAAACAGTTAGCGGGAAACATTAATGAGAGGTGTCATGTGTGCATGTTGGTTGCCAAAGTGTCGATGGTGAAGACGCTTGCATTCTATTTGAAGTATTTCTAGCAGAGCTGCAAACCAAAAACAAGAAAGAAAGTCGGTCAAGCCCGACTATAACATACTCTGTACCAAGAAAATTTTTCTTTTGATCATAACTCGAAAACCGTTCATCCGATCTTCTTTATTCCTTTGGCGGATCGATACGTTATCCTAATAACTAAATATGTCCAGAAGGAACAAGCCATCTATCTTCAAAACTGTGGGAGATATGACGTTTTTTCTAAATTGCGGGGGCGGGAGGGGGCGTGGCCAAAATTGAAAATAAACTTGATCTGCCTGCAGACATTAGAAGCATATGTCCCATACATGTCAAACCTCTATCTCTTACCATCTCTGAGATCTGTGCGTTCATACGGACAGACAGACGGACAGACGGACATGACGGACATGACTCGGCTGTTGATGCTGATCAAGAATATATATACTTTATGGGGTCGGAGATGCTTCCTTCTGGATGTTACATACTTTTGCACAAACTTATAATACTCTATGTACCTACGATACAGAGTATAAAACTATATTCGGATCTGCGGTGCACTGGTTCGAACCCAAATTTACGAATGGTTAAGGTTCGGAAATTTAAGGTTCGAGGTTTTTGGGAGAAGGTTTTGGTTCGAACCTTGGTTCAATCAATGCGTTTTTGCAACATTACTAATTTTTGCCTTCTATGTATGTTTTAAAAACAGCATTCGACCTAAAAACTCACCAAATTGTTTGGGATCCGAGTGGTATTAGGGTTAGTAGAAAACTTGGAAATATTCAATATATAATTTACAGTTTAGTTAAATTCCATTTTGTGGTTTACATAGATAATTTTTAACAAAATAATGTCAGACTCTTGCTTTTGAGAATTATTCAAGAAGCTTTGGAGTCGAGGAGCTTTAAAAACAGAGACTTTAATGGGTAGGGATTTTACAAGGAAATCTAAACGTTTTGCTAGATTTTTTTTCCACCCTCCTGTCCATTTTAGGAGTCAGTTCCACCAAATAACAGATGAAGTCGGTAGACAAAAGGTCAAATTTAGGTGGCAGTTTTGTTGAACCGAACCGAAATTTTGGGTTCGGAACAGGTTCGGGTTCAGCTTTAATTTCTAATTAGGTTCGGTTCAAGGTTCGGTTCGTAGTAAAATAAAAGTCGAAATTCCAGGTTCGAACCGGTTCGGTTCAAAACCGGTTTGCAGCCCTGATTTCTAGTATCTAGATAGTTCTATCTGACAACTGACAGATCAAGAATTTATATAATTTATAGCGCCCAATTCTCATCTTCTACATCTGAGCAATCTGTCACATAAACCTACAAATAAGAAAGCAAATTTCAAGTTTAACTGACACATACGAGCTATTTGGAAGATAAGAAATAGGCCCTTAGGGTCAGAAATTATGTCTTCTGACATTTGCATTAGCTTGTTATAGTCTATTAGTGTTGGGTTGTTCATGAGTGAGTGAACAAAATTGAGTTGTTCACTAAACTGAGCAAGTGAACATGTTCTTCATTAGTTGTTCATTATACCCGTTACTCGTAGAGTAAAAAGGGTATACTAAAGTCGTGCAAATGTATGTAACAGGCAGAAGGAAGCATCTCCGATATCATAAAGTATATATATTCTTCATCAGCATCAACAGCCGAGTCGATATAGCCATGTCCGTCTGTACGTCCGTCCGTCTATATGAACACCTAGATCTCAGAGACTAGAAGAGCTAGACCAACCAAATTTTAGATGTTAGCTAGTATTGTCTGTAGGCAGATCAAGTTTGTTTCAAATTTTGGCCACGCCCCTCCCGCCCCCGCAATAAAAAATGTTGAATATCTCCTACAATGTGTAAGCTATCGAGCTCAGATTTTGCAGTGCATTTGCAACTGAGCAAATGAACAACTGAGCAACTGAACAACTGAACAACTGAACAACTGAACAACTGAGCAACTGAACAACTGAACAACTGAACAACTGAACAACTGAGCAACTGAACAACTGAACAACTGAACAACTGAACAACTGAACAACTGAACAACTGAACAACTGAACAGCTGAGCAACTGAACAACTGAACAACTGAACAACTGAACAACTGAACAACTGAACAACTGAACAACTGAACAACTGAACAACTGAACTACTGAACAACTGAACAACTGAACAACTGAACAACTGAACAACTGAACAACTGAACAACTGAGCAACTGAGCAACTGAGCAACTGAGCAACTGAGCAACTGAACAACTGAACAACTGAACAACTGAACAACTGAACAACTGAACAACTGAACAACTGAACAACTGAACAACTGAGCAACTGAACAACTGAACAACTGAGCAACTGAGCAATTTGACTGAGTTGACTCACTTTGAAAAAAAAGAACAAGTGAACATGTTCACTGAAATGAACAACCTTTACCCAACACTATAGCCTATATTCCTTTGGTACAGCGTATTATAATCAAGGCTGCAAACCTTCAAAATTATCCATGAGGTTCGGTACGGGGGTTCGAACCCATTGTAAACTATAAGGTTCTGTTCCCGGACCGGTTCTTGGCACCCCTGAACCCAGGGTTCGCTTGCACATAAAAGAATAGTTTCACTTTTGATTTATTAATACGTTCAAAATGAAACATATATACTTTTCCATCTGTATGCTTAATCCTAATGATCATTACTTAAGTTATTTCAATAATCAAATCCATTAGATGACATTAAGTGCTTTTAGAAACTGTTTAGTTTAAGCTAATTAGCATTATATCTTCCAAGAGCTGTTCATCTATACTAGCTCCGAAATCAGAAAGAACAAACTTAAGTACTGAAAATGCATCTTCAATTGATACCTGAGTTGCTGGTACAGCTAGTTTAGTCAAAGCAATATTTTGTAAGTCTTCTTTATTATGACCTTTCCAACATTTTGAAACATTTGTCGATGGATGTGATCTTAGACAACTTTCAAAGGAATCTATAACATCCTTCATAGATTTTATATTTGATATTTGTTTATTGCTTTCATAAACTTCTCGTCTCAATTAGACGTTGAGTCATTTATTGTTGAATTTTGAAAACTCTCATTAAGCATATTAAATTGGTGAACCGAACCTTATTCTTCGAAAAGTGGTCCGGTTCGGGTTCGGGTTCGGGTTCGGGTTCGAGGAGTCAAAAATGTAAGGCGCCTGGTTCATGGTCCGGTTCGCAAACCGGAAAGAAATGCCATGAAGATACTGATTCGTAACCCTAGGATATAGAATCGAAATCAACGATAGTGTGGTGGATCTGGGCAATGAAGAATTGGTTTGATGCCGTTGATGGAAATCACTTTTTGATATCGATTGTGAAAAATTTGTGCCAATAGTTCTTTCGGATTTTTACTGAAAACGAAAGCTCTGATGGTGCCCCCCTCGCATTTTGCAGAGTTCCAGAGCCAACGGCCAGTAGTTGTTGTTGTTGTTGCTCGTTTGTTTGCTGTTTTAGTTGTTGTTGTTGTTGTTGCTGTTGTTGCTGCTGCAGGGCACTTCTCACGTTGTGTGGCTGCAATTGGAGAGCACTTTGGTTTATTGTTTATCGATTTGCTTGCGGGCAATTAAAGTGCTGGGGCTCGCTCCCTGGTTAGGGCTATGATTTCAGTAGGGCAGCCCATTAAAATGGAGACGGAGTCGCCACTTGCCTCCTGCAACAGCCTCGCCTCGGAAATGTGTGAAGTGCAACACGAGCGAGCAAGGTAGGAAGCGAAAGAAACCCAAGTGCAAATGTAAACAGAAAGCGGTGCAGGAAGATGATGGCAAGTGTCTGGGGCTCGAAGCGGCGGCTACCCAGTGTCTGTGCGCGGGGAATGACTGTCCGCCGGTCGGATATACCCCCTGCTGGACATACCCTGTGTGTGTGTGTGTGTGTGTGTGAGCTTGCACTTCATTGATGGCTTCTCAAGTGCGAAACTCACCGGTCTCCGGTCTCTGGTCTCTGGCCCAGTCTGGCCTCAGCGCCATTAATTGCTAATTAAGGTTAATAATATTGCACAAACAGAGTGAACAATGGCCAGCGGCCACAGCCGGGCCGAAGCGGGACACTCTGATGGGGCAACGGCTCTTTGTCGCATTCAGTTTACAGTTTTAACTCGATTACAAATGGGGCAAGTTAAACATTTGCATGTGTCAAACGAGATAGTGTCCGATTCAGGCAGCCCGCGACCCCGCCACAACGCAGCTGACATGGTCTTGTCATGTCTTACGGATGGGCTTGGTAAAGGGGTAGGTGGGATGCGGAAATGAATGCCTAACACACACACACACACAAATGAGATTAAAAGTCAAAGCATGGAAAAGGAGGCGGCCTCCAACTGGGGTGGGTTCAACGACATGTGGCGGCCGACGACGACGACGACGACGACGACGACTCTGGGGCTGACAACGCGGCGCCTAATTGGATTTGCCTGAGCGTCCCACTTTGCGTTGGGCGCGACCTCGGATCGAGGGCGCCTCCTGCCACCCATTCGACCACTTTTCGGCGCAATCAACAGCCGAAAACGCAAGGGCAGCGAAATGAAATTAAAGCCGAGGTCGTGATGGAGCGCTCACCGAGTTAGAAGGATGTGGGAGGCGGCACAGACGACTGCAGCCGAAAAGCAATAAAAGTGACAGCAAAAAGTTGAGTGAGAGAGTGGGCGGGCGGCCGAAGCGAAGATGTCGGCGCTGACAGTCAGCCAGCAGTGAGTTTTCACACAAGAAAGTTGCCAGCATTCACCACCCACCCAACCACTCACCCACTCACCCAACCCACCCCTTTGGCTTTGGCCTTGCCCCATCATCTTCACCAGGGCGGCTGGCAAAGGGACTTGTTGTGGGCCCTGGAAATCAACGTTTTGTGGCCCGTTGTGAATGCATTCATGAATAATGAATGTTTGGCCATCAACGAGAATGCAATGAATAAACATACTTCGAACCGGGGAATACCCATCCACCTGTCATCATCTCAAGTTCCAATGGCAGGTGCCCACATGAAATTTCATGAAATTATGCCAAAAGACTTGCAACTTTTCAACAGATGCAATCTCGCATTCTGTTTAATTACAACTAACTCTATTACATTTCCATATGTAAATACGCCCCCTTATATGGTTATACATAGTATCGCCCCTTCTTCCCCTCCCCATTACTCTTCTGCCTTGTACGAGATTTCATTGAATGCCACCCACTTTTTGCCATTACTCGAGATTACAATTGAATATTGAGAGGCGGACAATTTCATGCATGTGTTTATATATATATATATGAATATATATAGTAAAATGTATACGGATGTGCATCTACTTATAAGCTGGCAAGTTCAACTGTTGTTCCATTTTTTCAATGGGTAGCAAATGCCAAACGGAAATGCCTTTTTAATGAATATGTTTCAATTTTTCTGTTTCAGTGTGTGTAATATTTATGTACCTATGCATATATTAGGGGTATGTGGGTAGATGTGTAGAGGAGAGTCATTTCTCACCTCAAATCAATCACAATTCGTTGAGCCGTAGAGTTGGATCACTGAATGGATCTTACCCAAGTTGTTAAGGGTGATTTCATAGACATTTTCTTTTCAACTTTTGCACCTAATTAAAAGAATAAGACTTTGCCAATCGATAAATAAGAAATTCGCCTTAATAAAGGGATCAAAGGCGATTCAGCACATATTATAGCAAAAGTCTTTCAACTAATCAGGTCTGCAAACCGGTTTTCGAACCGAATCAGCTTGAACCTGGAACACCAACTTTTTATACTCTGTACAGTAGGTACATAGAGTATTATAAGTTTGTGCAAAAGTATGTAACATCGAGACGAAAGCATCTCCGACCCTATAAAATATATGTATTCTTGATCAGCATCAATAGCCGAGTCATGTCCGTCATGTCCGTCTGTCTGAGCGTATGAACGCACAGATCTCAGAAATGGTAAGAGATAGAGGTTTGACATGTATGGGACATATGCTTCTTATGTCTGCAGGCAGATCAAGTTAATTTCCAATTTGGGCCACGACCCCTGCCGCCCCCGCAATATAGAAAAAACGGCATATCTCCCACAGTTTTGAAGATAGATGGGTTGTTCCTTCTAGATATATTTAGTAATAAGGATAACTTATCGATCAGCCAAAGGAATGGTGAAGATTGGATTAACGGTTTTCGAGTTATGATCAAAAGACTGTTCGCTGCTGCAGCGCAGTGGCAGCGCTGCTTTCAGCTGCTACTGCAGCATCAAAATTTATGCTGAGCGTATAATTTCGTTGGTACAGAGTATGCTATTGTCGGGCTTGACCGACGTTCTTGTTTCAAACTGTAAAGCAGACCTTGACCACATAAAGTATATATATTCTTGTTCAGCATAACTAGGTGAGTCCACTTAGCCTTGTCCGTCTGTTTCTATGCTATCTTCTCCGTCAGTTTTAAAACTATGGCGGCCAAACTTTGCACAAAGTCTTCTGGTACAAATACGCTGCACATTTGCCGAAACCGGACGGATCGGATGACTATCACATATAGCTGCCATAGGAACAATCGGTCGAAAAACTAGTTTTGGTGTGAAAAACTTTTTTGTTTTCAATGCAAACCTCGCCAAACTTCGTATTTACTAGTTGTTCATGCTTCTGCCAAGTTTGCTCAAAATCGGACATCATTAGAGTATAGCTGCCAAAAAAAAGTAGGGTTAGAAAACTAGTCTTAGTAAGAAAAACTTTTTTTGTGTTCCATGAAAGCTTCTTTAAAATTGGCATATATTTATTTCATAAGCTTTCACAAAGTTCTTAAAAGTTTTGTCAAAATCGGATGACTATAGGTTATAGCTGTCATAGGAATGATCGGTCGAAAAACTAGTTTTAGTAAGAAAAACTTTTTTGTTTTCAATGGAAACGCCTCCAAACTTTTTATATCTTAGTTTGCCATGCTTCCCCATGATTCCATTAAGTTTGGTCGAAATCGGACATCTATATAGTATAGCTGTCATACAAAAGTAGACTCAGAAAAGTAGTCTTATTGAGAAAAACGTGTTTGTTTTCAGTGGAAATGTCGTTCTAATTAGTTAGAAAAACGTGCTGTAAGGGTATACAAACATCGGCAGAGCCAAATTTAAGTTTCCTCTAATTTTTGGTATCAAATAGATCGGTGAGGTTCTTTTCTACTTGGAAGGAGATTTGTTGTGTGCTTCTCAACGTCACAGACATTGCTACAAAGAACCTAGACCTATAAGAAATCAGAATTATATATCGAATTATATAACTATTCTCAAGTTATAAACAAAATTATACCACAGTTGGCCTTGATCGACCTTGTCACTTGTGTTATCGTTACTAAAACGAAACACTTAAACCATTAACATTTGGGGATTAATTTAAGAATTCACGTTTTTGATT
This sequence comes from Lordiphosa andalusiaca, assembly GCA_035044965.1. Lineage (NCBI taxonomy): Eukaryota > Metazoa > Arthropoda > Insecta > Diptera > Drosophilidae > Lordiphosa > Lordiphosa andalusiaca. The sequence continues at coordinate 7,077,782 of JAWNNM010000051.1, read as the reverse complement.
CAAGGACCCAAGTAGTAGAGGTTTGAGAGCGTTTCTTGGACTCAAATGAACGGTGGTATTCTGCTCAAATATCCCCATTAATTGTTTTTTTTTTATTCTGTGGCTTTCATTGTGGCGGTTCTTGTTATGCTCCCTGGCTGTGGCTCTGGCATCGACAGCAGCAGCAGCCGCCGCCGTCGGAGCCGCATTCGACGCATTTTGGCCCCCATAAATCATTGCGAAGCTTTTGCTGCTTATGGCAATTTTATTAATTTTTTCTCTTCCTTTTTTCCATTCCATTCTAGCTTGGGATATTGGCAACTCCGTGCAGGACGCGTTTGTCATTGCCGTTGAGGAGCACGCCCGCGAGCGTCTGCAGCGCCTGGCCGCCCTGAATCGCGTCACGCCCGTGGACATAACGCAGCTGTCGAAGAAGGTAAGTGTTGGCCTCGCATTGGGCAGGGGCGGGGGTAGGGGAATGGGTGAATGGGGAAACGGGTAGCTGGAAATCGAAATGGAAATTGTGTTGCACTTTTATCAGCCGGAGTGCAGCATGCCACCAACTAAACACAGACACACACACCCCGTCCAGCCTGATTGTTGCCATAACACTCGACTGACCAAAACACACGGCCCCGCCCCATCAACAGACATTCATTCACATTCGCACACAAAAATGAGGAAGTAGTCACAAAATTCAATTAAAAATTCAACCAGCTCCCCGCACCAAACCCAGAGAAACGAAACCAAAAGTGCAAAAAAACACACGAAAGCAGCAAAGACAACGAAACCAAAACGTTGGTTGTAGTATAAACTTGAAAACAAACAACAAAATAACAAAACAACAACAAAAAACTTGCCATCAAAAGTTACGCAAAAAAAAAAAAAAAAAAAAAACCTAAGCTAACTTCGTCTGTGCCGAAGTTTTTATACCCTTGCAAAATGCTCGCTTAAATATTTTTAAATAATACCCATTTTTTCCATTTTCCGACCGATCGTTCGTATGGGAGCTATACGATATAGTAAAATTATGTGAAAGCATGTGAAACAAAAAAATACAAAATTGCAGAATGCTACCATTAAAAACTAAAAAGTTTTTCGAACTAAAACTGATTTTAAGACCTATCTTTTGTATGGCAGCTATACCATATAGTTTTCCGATTTTAATAAAACTTATTAGAATTATTAGAAAACATAGAAAACTTACAATTACAAAGTTTGGAGACGTTTCCGTTGAAAAGAAAAAAGTTTTTCATACTAAAACTAGTTTTCCGACCGATAATTCCTATGGGAGCTATGGGATATAGTCATTCGATCCGGTCGGCTCCGACATATTAGTAGTGTGCAGCAAAAAGAAGACTCTTTCAGCTCGAAAGCTTCAAAACTGAGAGACTAGTTCGCGTAGAAACAGACAGACAGACGGACGGACAAAGCTCAATCGACTCAGCTCGTCACCCTGATCAAGAGTATATATATATAGTTTATGGGATCGGAAATGAATATTTCTATGCGTTGCAAACTTCTTGGCGAAATTATAATGCCCTTTGCAAGGGTATAAAAATGGGCAAACAAACAAAAACAAAAAACAAAACCAAACACAAAAAAAAAACCATGCAAAACTGAAACTACAAATCAAATATGTGGGTAATTGAAAGTGAGCTCGGCAATCCGATGTCCGTGCAGGTGTATGCGTGAGGGTATTCATATGGGGGACTAATCAAGCGATTCACTTCTTGCCCCGCCCACCTCCCCTACTAACTGGCCGGTGTTATGCAAGGCGCAGACGGGCAGAATGAATGTTTCACTGCGTGTGGAATGAGTGCGTCTACCGAATTCAGTTGCAAGGGGAGTGTACAAATCTTGGATGAATGCTACGGAATGTCATTGGAAAAATTTGTACATATCTGTGATTGAATTGGTCTAAGAGAAGAGCTTCAATCAATTTCCTGAAGTCCGAATCAAAGTTTTAGAAGCAATATTGTGCAGGCTTTTTGTAGAGGGGACCGGTTGTGTCAAAGTTTCTTAAAGAAATTAAATCTCCCCAGACTTGTTCGAGCCCACAATCTTTTGCACAGCAGGCACACACACACACACACACACACACACTACCCACTGCACCACAGCAGGCCATAACTGAATTGAATTGAGGCGTTTGCTCTTAATACTCGGATTGATACCAAAAGGTACTTTCCAAATATTTGTTGTTGTAGCTTCATTTCCTTGGATTTTAATACCCATTACTCGTAGAGTGAAAAGGGTATACTAAAGTCGTGCAAATGTATGTAACAGGCAGAGGGAAGCAACTCCGATATCATATCACAAAACGGTTAATAAGTGGCAGTGTTGAAAAAACGTTGCATACTTATCTGAGCCGCATGAGGTTATTAAACACTAATTGCCTTGAGTAACGGGTATTTCGAAGTCGAGCAGGGCCGACTTTAACATACGCTCTCGTTTTCTGTAACAACGGGAGAGACAGTAAAATGATTCATTTCTTATTTTACATTTTTTCGGTATTCTATTCTATGATAAGAGAGCTACAAGGTAGAGCCTTCAGTAGCGAATCTTCGCATGAGCAATAAATGATTGTAACCCCCTCCAAAACCAGGGTCACACATGTTAGACATCTAGAACCTTCTCGTTTTGAAGCGATATCAAGTAAGGCCAATTCGTGTTGAAATCTTGATTTTGCGAACCAAGACCGACTAAAAGCTACAGGGTTATATAAACCCGACTCAAACTGTTTTTATTCCCTTTCTAATTTGACAAACAAAAGAAATTCCGTACTCTCAAACCGCTTACAAACGTTAACCAAACATTCAGAATAGGAAAAACAGCCAGGCTGGCTGGGATAAGCTTTCATTATAACTACTCAAGGGTGATTTTGAAGCTAAATGGTTTTATAAGTGCAAATTTTTTGACACCTTGCAGCACCAAAAATGCTCAGTAAGGTTTGCCATTACACTTAAAAACATCTTTGGCAAATTATTGAATCAAATGAAAATCAAATTAAGTATGAAGTATATAAATACACTCAAAAAACGGGATTGAAAACAGGGTGATCCCGGTTATTCTTGAGCTGATCCCGGAAGAAGATTGATTCACTTCCACTTTTTCTTTAATCCCGAAAAACAGCATCACTTCAAGCGTGCTACGAGATTTCTGATTTTCTTTTTCTGTGTATGGTCTTTATAATCGGCCCTCGGAACAGTCTAGTCAAGCTATAGGGGTGTGTCCCAGAAATCTCCATAGAGATTTTCGTTTGAACGTTCCAACTTTGAACCAAACTAGGCAGAATTTATATGTAAGGCGACAACATCAAAGTAGGCTACTATTTTCTAGGGAAGCGAAACCGTATGCACTAAATCTACTTGGCCTTTAACAGTAGGTTTCACATCTCTCAACTATTGTCATCTGATCTTAAGGGTGATTATGGATTTGATAAACAGAAATACATATAATTCAGAATAATGTATGAAATCTTTATTTGAGTTGATATAATGATCTATCAATGTTGATCGCGGCTGCTCTTCAAACGGTTTATAAGCTGGGTCCAATTTTGGCATACTCTCTACAACATATAGGCCCATCAATAGTGGCTTCCAGTGCGTCAACTGTTGAGGGCTGGTTGCTATAGACATGATCCACAAAAATAGTCTAAACGCGGTATAGAATTTAGGCAATTGATTGACCGTCCCCAAAGTTGAAATAAACTGTTCATTTGCCATTGTTTCGCGTGCTGTCTGTCTAAAACCCCCAGCTCTTCCATTTTGGGCAAGTAAAAAGTTTGTAATCATCGCACGGTAGCGCTCTCCATTCACAGAAATCAGCTGAGCTGCCAAAAAACCATGTTGCCAAAAAGAAAGTTTGCCAAAAAATTACCCTTTTATATACTTTACTTGGTCGGAGATGATGCCCTCCAAAGCGTTCCAAACTTTTAGAAAATTTATTATAATTTACTTTTCAAGTGTATAAAAAGTTAATGAAACTTTTTGAGTAGAAATACAAGTAATGAATGGGTGAAATTATGGGGAAAATGGGGAAAATTGATCAGTTCCTTGCAAGGAAGTGTTCCTCTCAGCGTGGCACAGCTGGGTCCTTGTGACACCGGTGCATTTTACAAGTATCAAGGGAAATTGAACTAGTTAATACAAATTAAACAATATACCAACAAAAACGTTGCCTTTCTTATACCTAAGAAAAAGCGGACGCTGTATATTAGTGTAAAGCTGCGTTATATTTCCATAACTCCATAACTTTTATGGAGATGAATTTGGTTTGTATAAAGTATGAGCATTTGTGACACGTCCTTGCAATGTGCCTGATGCGTGAGTGACAACGCTTAGAAAACTATGTGTGTCAATTGTGCGTTTAGTTTTGCAAAAGCGTCGCTCGCTAACAATGGGCACAGACTAAGTTCCAGTTTACAGTTTTCAGTAGTTACTGCACCGCTTACATGTTAAACGAAGAGGTGGCGATTGGTTATTCCCCGAGCAAAAAGTAAGCAGTGATGAAAACCGACCAGCACTGCTAATATTTCTGGTTACTACAATGCTGTTGTACGTTTCAATACTGCACTTTTCAGCACTGATTCAGATCAGAGCAGTAGAAATAGGAATATCCGATTTTCATGCCTGAATTCAGGCATATGTATTTAGACTTCGCATGAAACTCACCCATGGGCTCAGTGCTGAAATCATGCCTTACATCAGTGTCTGTGTTTCATTCATGGCTGAAACTCATATAAAGAATGCCATGGTGCTGATTCAGCTATGAATCAGGTCTGAGCCGAACTAAAGGGTAGTAAGTACTTCAGCACATAAGCACTAGGTAGTGCAGCTAACTGCATTATTATGCCTGAATTTTCATATCAAATAAGTATGCAGCATTTTGTTAACTCTGCCATTAACCATCTGATCTTTATGAAAATTTATCAGATTGTAGATATTGGCCATATACACTACACAGCAAAATCGGAGCTCAATTTCTTAAAAAATGTAGGAGATGTTCAACTTTTTATACCCTTTCAGAGGGTATATTAAAATTGCCAAGATGTTTGCAACGCATAGAAGACAGCATTTGCGATCACATAAAGTATATATAATATATTCTTGATCAGTAAGACGAGCCGAGTCGATATAGCTATGTCCGTCTGTCCGTTTATCCGTCCGTCCGTCTGTTTCTATGCTATCTCCTCTGTCAGTTTTAAAGCTATCGTGACCAAACTTTGCACAAAGTCTTCGGGTACAAATACGCTGCACATTTGGCGGAACCAGCCGGATCGGATGACTATAACATATAGCTGCCATTGAAACGATCGGTCGAAAAACTAGTTTGAGTGAGAAAAACTTTTTGTTTTTCATGCAAACGTCCCCAAACTCCGTATTTACTAGTTTCTAATGCTTCGCCATGACTCCGCCAAGTTTGGTCAAAATCGTACATCTATATAGTATAGCTGTCATAGAAAAGTAAGGTTAGAATAACAGTCTTAGTGAGAAAAACTTCTTTGTTTTCAATGTAAACCTCTTTAAAATTGGCATATATATATTTTATAAGCATTCACACAATTCCTTAAAGTTTTGTCAAAATCGCATAACTATAGGTTATAGCTGCCATAGGAATGATCGGTCGATAAACTGGTTTTAGTGAGAAAAACTTTTTTGTTTTCAAAGAAAACAGCTTCAAACTTTGTATTTCTTAGTTTGCTATGCTTTTCCATGATTCCATTATATTTGGTCGAAATCGGACATCTATATAGTATAGCTGTCATACAAAAGTAGAGCCAGAAATGTAGTCTTATTGAGAAAAACTTGTTTGGTTTCAGTGGATTTGACCCTCAAATTCGTTAGAAAAAGGTGCTGCAAGGGTATACAAACTTCGGCCGAGCTGAAGTTAACTCAGTTAACCGGGGCGTGGCCAAAATTTGAAAATAAACTTGTTCTGCGTGCAGACAATACTGGTCTACATTTAAAATTTGATGGCTGTAGCTCTTCTAGTCTCTGAGATCTAGGTGTTCATACAGACAGACGGACATGACTATTGATGCTGATCAAGAATATATATATGGTTTATGGGGTCGGAGATCCCTTCCTTCTGCCTGTTACTTACATTTGCAGAACTTTGGTATACCCTTTTTACTCTTCTTTATACTGAGTTATTTTTTTTGATAAATTGAAATTAATTATAAATAAAACAAATTTTCCTTTTGGACTCGAAACACTTTGCATTCCCATTAAAATGCACAGCCCAGTTCAGTCCAGTTCAGTCCATTCCATCCCTCCTCCATGTGTTTTGTGGTGCACGAGATGAATCGATGTATGCACAACACGTTCCACTTCTCCAATTGTTTGCTAACGAATCCATTCAACCGAGAACTGTGCCTCCTCGTAGAAGAATTTGGATCTGAGCTTTAAAAATGTGGACAATTGAATTCTAATTTTTGCTTTGCACACAATTTGAATGGCTGTTAATCCTGATGAAATGAGCCCCACATGGAATGATGTAACTTGAATGAAACTGATGACATATTCTTGTACAAGAGCACTACACTCATTTGCATCCATTGAGTACTCCCAGCCACAATGAATGATTCATGGGTATTAAGAATACATTCAGTGATTAAATTATCAAATACATAAATTCTTCAGTGAATGATTGATGTGCCCATTGAGTGGCATTAACACACACACACTCACACACACACTCCCCTCCGCCCCCGCTGGATGGTGTCAACATTTGGTATCAATTGGGTTAATATTCAAATTAGCCATTCAACGAGCCACCCCCAGCCCAGCTCTCGATCTCTCAAGCGTTCTATCTCAGATTTTAAGCGCCTCAAATGCTTTTGTCATTATCACAGTTGAACGCTCCAACAATTGCTTTCAAACGTCCGCATCCGGATGGAGTTGGAGCGGGAGCGGGAGCGGGAGCGGGAGCGGGTGGGTTGGTTGGCTGGTTGCTGGCCGGGTCAGGTGCCAGGGGTGGGGGTTCTCTTCTCTCCTCTTTTTTTTGGCAGCTATTAAAACTGAGACTGGAGTCAATCTAGGCTGTTACCAGGCCAACCGAACAAATGATTATACATACATACTGACATGTAGGTGGGTCTGTGTGTGAGCGACAAGTGCTTAAGTGCAATCGTGCCGGGCTTCGTGCGGTAACCGACCGACCGACCGGCTGACAAACCGACTTGCCTGTCAATAATCCGATAAAATTGTGAAAAAAAATAAAAATGAATGAAGCGTCGCCGCTGACAGCGCATCGGCATCGGGGAGGAGGGGGGAGGGGGGAGGGGGCAGGGCTCCCCGAGGCAAGTCAGAGCAATTGAACGCACAAGTGGAATGTGCACGAAGCGTAAAGCATTTTGAGAGTCAAGCGGTGGCATCGCTGGAGGAAGACCTGCCACTGCCATCGTAATTGCATCAAACGTTTTTGAGTTTTTGGGCCACCGTTACAGTTTGACAGCCACTGCTCTGTCTGTGCACCAGGCTAATTGCTGAGGTGCGTTTTGCCGTTGTCATCCGCCCACAGAGTTGATGGTGTGCGCCTTTTGTTCGGCCCACGCAGTCAGACACAACAGACACACCCTTAGCCGGGCCCAGCCGGGCCCAGCCCTAACGAAACGTAGCCGGCGAACGCATCACCGGATCACCCAACAGCCACATCCATTATGTGTGTCGCATTAATAATGCATATTTCATTAGGAGACGGCGGAGACTCCTCGCGGAGTCTGGGCGACGGGCGACAGGCGGCGGCTGTTCGTCTGGATTATTTTGGTTGGCTTTATTCTAATGAAATTTGATTGATTTGCATATGTGTGCGTGTGCGCGTGTGTGTGTGTGGGTACAATGTGTGCGAATTGGGGCCAGTCAACAATGGGGGCCCAAATGATGACAATGTTTATTATCCCCGATATATTAATACACATTATTGTTTTCAATTTGGGACCAAGTGAATTTGTATGGCTGAGCAAAGGTCAAATGTGGAGGATGATTGGATATTCTCGAAGCTATTGATTTTTAATCAAAGTCAATTACCATTAAGCAGCCAGAGAACAGTGGGTGTAATTGGACAGAAGAGGACGTAAACATGGGGAAACGCCTTCTTGAACTTGAACATTGAATTCCGAACTGAAGAGTATTCAACTCCGTGCAACCAGAATACTATTCAGAAGTTTTGTACTCAGATTTTGCTCTGTTATTTGTAGGTTTATGTTGATGATTAGAAATTGGCCCTCAGTCTGGACCTAGCGAAAACAACAACTTATACAGCTGTATCAAACGGTCACTCTATAATGGGCTTGTTGGTGTAGTTCTAACTTTTGGTTGTATTTTGCTGCAGCCATTATTCAATCAATTAAGTTGGCGTAAGCTGCGGAAAAATTGTAAACTATTTTTCAGCCTCTACCCAGCTAAACTCAATCAGCTGTTAAACTAGTCAAGGTTGCGGCGCTACAAGTTATTAGCTGGGTATGAGCAAAAGCGTTTGGTTTGTCTGAAAACTGGCCCAGCTAAGAGAATAGTTGGCATTTTTTAGCTAACCTTTCTAATACCCTTGCAGAGGGTATATTGAAATTGCCAAAATGTTTGTAAATCATAGAAGGAAGCATAAAGTATATATATTCTTGATCAGCATAACAAACTGAGTTGATTTTGCCTTGTCCGTTTGTTTCTATGCTATCTCCTCCCTCAGTTTTAAAGCTATCTACACCAAACTTTGCACAAAGTCTTCTGGTACACATACGCTGCTCATTTGTCGGAACCGGCCAGATCGGATGACTATAACATATAGCTGCCATAGGAACGATCGGTCGAAAAACTAGTTCTAGTGAGAAAAACTTTTTTGTTTTCAACGCAAACCTCTCCAAACTCCGTATTTACTAGTTGTTTATGCTTCTCCATGATTTTGCCAAGTTTGGTCGAAATCGGACATCTAAATAGTATAGCTGCCATAGAAAAGTAAGGTTAGCAAAATTGTCTTAATAGGAAAAACTTGTTTGTTTTCCATGTAAACCTCTTTAAAATTGGCATATATTTGTTTTATAAGCTTTTACACAATTCTTTAAAGTTTTGTCAAAATCGGATTACCATAGGTTATAGCTGCCATAGGAATGATCGGTCGAGAAACTAGTTTTAGTGAGAAAAACTTTTTGTTTTCCATGGAAACGCCTCCAAACTCTGTATTTCTAAGTTTGCTATGCTTTTCAATGGTTCCACTAAGTTTGGTCGAAATTGGGAATCTATAAAGTATAGTTGTCATAGAAAAGTAGGGTTCGAAAGAAGGCTTTGTGAGAAAAATTTTTGGGTTTTCAATGTAAACCTCTTTAAAATTTTCCTATATTTATTTTATAAGCTTTCACACAATTCTTCAAAGTTTTGTCAAAATCGGATGACTATAACATATAGCTGGCATAGGAATGATTGGTCGAGAAACTGATTTTAGTGAGAAAAACTTTTTTGTTTTGAAAGAAAACGTGTCCAAACTTTGTATTTCTTAGTTTAATATGCTTTCCCACGATTTTACTAAGTTTGGTCGAAATCGGACATCTATATAGTATAGCTGTCATACAAAAGTAGAGTCAGAAAAGTAGTCTTATTGAGAAAATCTTGTTTGTTTTCAGTGGAAATGTCTTTCAATTTAGTTAGAACAATTAGGGGCGCTGCAGTCGAGTGTCCCGACTACAAAATACCCTGTTGATGTAATGCAATCGTTTTGATCTGCGTACGGTATACATATACCTTCATGCTAAAATTTGTGGCTCTATTTGGCTATATCGACTCGGCTGTTTATGCTGATCAAGAATAAATATACTTTATGGGGTCGGAAATGTTTCCTTCTCCCTGTTACATACATTCGCACAACTTCATGATCCCCCTTTTCCCATTTTTAATAGAAATAGAAATATAGAATAGATATAGCAAAGGGATGGCATCATCCAATTGTAGTTTGTGAAGAAAAATCAGAGATATTAGACCAATTGACAGGTATCCTAGCACACGGCTGGGATACCACCCCAGTACAGGTCAGTGGGAATCACAATCAAATTTAAGTTGGAATGTCGGAAATCTTTGCCGAGCTTATCTCATTCTCTTGGCTTGTGTACGATTTTTAACACAAGAGAATGGGACCTACAGTAAAACTTGTTCACCAAAGGGGAAATATGTCATGGACTTAACGGGGGGGGCCAATAATATGCTAACCGATATTTGCGTTTAACTTAACGTTGCAATTATGTGTTATCCGATATATTATCTATATCTTTGTTCATATATCTATGTAGAGGCTAACGATAAATGTTACTTATCTATCGATAATTGGCATCTATACGCAAATTCCAAATTCGCATCAATAATTGTGTTTGTAATTAATCGAAATACTTCAATTTTCGTTCAATTTTAGCAAGTTATCGATAAATTACGCTCAACTAAAAAGCAAATGGCAATCGAATGGTGGAAAGGAAATTTGCATGAGCTGACGATATTATTCGATTGCCCCGGCACCATTAGCCAATCAATATATATATATACATAAATGTATAATTTTTGTCTCCTTCCAAATTGTCTCTCTCTCTCTCTTTCTCTCTCTTTGTTCTTCCCCCTCCCTGTCAATGTGTCTACCTTTGCCTTTGCTCTCGCGCGCGCTCCCCTCTGTGAATGTGTTGCAGTTGCAACAAACGAAGAGCGGCACCACAGCCGGCCAGAAACAGGATCTAAGCTTCCTGAACGACTCCACACCCATCTATGTGACCTCCTTCACCAGCAATCAGATCACCTGCAGCAGCGCCACGATGACAACGGCCACAGCCGGCGGCCCCATCAGTGCCCCATCATTGGCGCCCACCACGGCCACGGCCACCATGCCCACGCCCGCCTCGGTGGTGTCCCTGGAGCAGCAGGTGGCCAGTCAGGGTGCCTCGGCCTTGGTGAGTGCCGCCGTTGCCGCTGCCACCGCCGCCGATCGCAATGCCAACAACACCACCACGGCTGCCCTCAACAAGCAGCACCAGCTGCAGCAGCAGCAGCAGCTATCGCAATCTCAGTCACAGTCACAGTCCCAATCCCAGCCACCCACCTCCACCAGCAGCGCCACCGGGCACATCTATCAGACCAGCCAGGCCCAGCAGCAGCAGTTGCAGCAATTGCAACAGCAACTGGCGGCAGCTGCTGCTGCCGGCAAGCCATTGCAGGCCAAGTCACTGCTGGCCAGCAGTCTGCAGCATCTGGCCGAGGAGGTGGATGACGAGGATCTCGATGATGATGACGATGTGGATGGGGCCAACTATTGTGGCATCACCTACATCAGCTACAACAACAAGCATGCTCAGCTGCCGACGACCACATTGCCGGCGACCACCATGCTGCCGGCGGCAGCGGCAACTCTGGCCACCACGGCGGCCATCCACCAGCAGCGGCAGCCGGCGGCCAAGCCGACGCCCCTCCAGCTGAGCGCCGCGTGCACGGACGTCCACTTTGTGGATGCCCAGACATCGACATCGCCGCTGCTGGCGGCGACGAGTATTGTGACGGCGGCGGACATCACGCTGCCGCCGCACCATCCGCACGTGCATGGGACGACCACACCGAAGACGGAGTACTCCACAGCCATATCCAGTGGCCAGCTGCAGCAGGCCTTTGCCGAGCTGCAGATGCACAACAACAACGCGCCACAGCAGCAGCAGCAGCATTTACTTTTAAGCAACAACAATAATAGCAATAATTCCATCGCATACGCATCCGCATCCGCATCCGCATCCGCATCCACAGCAAACACTTCGGCGACTCTAATGAAAAATTGTGATTTACTAATATCGAATAATTTGTATCCACCGAGAAGAGAGGTACCACCCAAATGAAGCCCCAATGTCCTAACTAAATGTTGCATGCTTTTTGTGCATTTATGTTTCTATTTGTTTAAAGCTTTTGTTGTTCCGCCAAAAAAAAAAAGAAACAAACAAAACCCCACCAATACCCCATGAGTAACAACCAATTGTCATTCTCTGCTCTCTGTCTCCCAGTTACTAGCTACACATAACGATGACATCGTAGTGCATCAGTCCAATGATGGCCTCCAGGCAGCCACCGCCAGCAGCAGCAGCAGCAGGAGTCTACAGCAACAGCAACAGCAGCAACAGTTGCTAAATGAGCTGCAGCAACAGCAGCAGCAGCAGCAGCAACAATTGCAGTTACAGCAGCAACACAGTCCCACAAGTAGCATATCAAAAGGAAGAACTGAACTTTTATTGGGCGATCAGAGTTTGCGGCAGGAGAAGGAGAGGTGAGTTGGAAATATATTGCGCTGCCCCAGCATTTGCATTGGGGGGAAACCAAAGTGGATGATAAAAATACAACATGTAATGTTTGCAATTGCTTGGAGGGCCGCCATGTTAAAATATTTGGTGTGAATGCCGGAATTTTCTGGTGTTCGGGGCCAGGCCAAGAGGGGACCAACAGGTGGTTCGCGGTTTAACGCCCATCCACGTGGTGGAGAGGGCTGCATTCTGCTGGAATTCATTTTTGTTCGCTGTAAAATGGAATTTTCTTAAACCTCGAACCGTTTAGTCAGCCATCAGCTGGCTTTTGAGTAACTTGAAAGCCAATGCCGACCTCAAAGCGCCTCTGCAAGTGTGACCCTTTCTTTTGCTTCAATCAACCTAAGGCGGATGAACAATCAACCAGACTCCTGGCGAGGATCAATTTGATAATCTAATTGGTATAAATAGACTTCAATACCCTTTTAATACCCCAACGCATAGAAGCAAGCATCTCCGACCACATTAGGCATATATATTCTTGATCAGCACGAAGAGCTTAGTTGATTTAGCCAAGTTCGTTCGTCTGTCCATCTATTTCTCCGTCAGTTTGAAAGCTATCTGCACCAAACTTTGCACAAAGTCTTCTGGTACAAATACGCTGCACATTTGTCGAAACCGGCCGGATCGGAGCTGACTATAACCAAAGATTTATAGATGTTATAGATGACGCAAGTGGAACATATCGAAAATTGGTAGCCAATGTCAGCTACCAGGAATAATCGTGGTTTCTTTCACATGCGTCATCTATAATATCCATAAATCATTGGTAAAACATTTATAGAGTTATATCGAAGATATATATGGATATTGATAGATGACGCATGAGGATCAAATCAGAAATTAGAAGCCCATGTTAGCTTCCAGGAATAATCCTGTTTTCTTTCACAGGTCATCCATAATATCTATAAATCTTTGCTATAACATAGGAATGATCGGTCCAAAAACTAGTTTTAGCTAACTTCGTCTGTGCCGAAGTTTTTATACCCTTATTTTCAAAACAAACACTTTTTGCCATTTTCCGATCGATCGTTAGTATGGGAGCTATATGATATAGTCATCCGATTTGGCCAAAAATTTGTAAAACTATGTAAAAGCATGTGAAACAAACAACTACAAAATTGCAGGATGTTACCATTAAAAACAAAAAAGTTTTTCGAACTAAAACTGTTTTTCAGACCTATCTTTTGTATGACAGCTATACCATATAGTTGTCCGATTTTAGTAAAACTTGGTAGAATTATAAAACAGCATAGAAAACCTACGATTACAAACTTTAGAGACGTTTTCATTGAAAAGGAACAAGTTTTTCTCAATAAAACTAGTTTTTCGACCGATTATTCTTATGGGAGCCATGAGATATAGTCATCCGATCCGGTCGGTTGCGACATAATAGCAGTATGCAGCAAAAAGAAGACTCTGTGCAAAAATTCAGCTCGATAGCCTTAAAACTGGGAGACTAGTTCTCGTAGAACAGACAGAAAGACGGACGGACAAAGCTCAATCGACTCAGCTCGTCACCCTGATCAAGAATATATATGGTTTATGGGGTCGGAAATGAATATTTCTATACGTTGCAAACTTCTGGGCAAAATTGTAATACCCTTTGCAAGGGTATAAAAATATGGACACACTGTTTGGACAGAAGTGCCCGAATTAGAGTCACGGCAAGCTGCACACAACTTGTTTAGAACAAAGTGCTGTTGTGATTGCTTACACATCTGCCCAGCTGATCAAGTGCACAACAAAGTGAATACCCTAACTATTTTATTATTTAAAGTCTTCCATTAAAATATTAATAAATGTGTGAGTGCTTGTAATTGTTTTTAAATTATGAGGTAGTTTGTTTCAGTTGAGCTTGTCAGACTTTCTTTCTTGTATTTGAATGGACTGTGTCATAAAAATGTGTACTCCGCGCATCTGAGAACAGTCCCTAATCTATAACTAGGCACTTAGGCTTCTTTCTGTGAGGATGTTTTTCGAATGGCCTTTAAAAGATTGCTAAAATTAGATTGGAAGCCATGAACAACCTTTACGAAATCAATGTGAACTTGCTTATTTCAGCAAAATTAGGGCACACTTTCTTAGTGTTAGATACAGGTCTTAAGCCCGATTTCCCAAAGGTTCCGGTTAGCCAACCACCGGTCAGATTTGTTCGTCAAGATCTCGAACGGTTAAGTCATTTCTTTTTCGCCTGATATCGATAAATGCCTATCGCCGCTTCAGGGTGACCATACTGTTTGACTAAACTAACGAGTAACACAGCTGACTCGGTTTGGTTTGTTTGTTTTTTAATGCGATTGGTTGTTGCTGGTCATTGTTTTGTGAAAAGTTGATTAAAATTACTTAAGTTGACGAGTGAAAGAAGAGTGATGGTGATAGAAAGTCACCCTGAATCGTTGAACATACTTGTAAATATATTTAGGCTTCTCCCTGTACTTTCTTGCAATATTTATTTGATGCTCTGCCTCTACGAATTGCATTTCCATTGCGAGGAGTAAAGAAAATTCGTTTATTCATAAACATTTTGTGTTGCAAGCAAGTGTGCACAGCCAGCTGTTTGTATATATCGATAAAAATATCGATAATTCCATTGGGCGTTCTGAGCTAGCGGTTAAAGTTAATCGGTGGATGAGCAGCGTTTAAGTTTGGTCCTCCGGTTACGCCACAATTGACCAAATTGGGCCATAAACTGTTATTTTCGATCCCTTATTTCCCTCGCGCACTTACTCGCCTCACAATATGATTTAAAATGTTAATCGTATTTTGCAGAGCTGTTTGTAAACAAATTATTTACCCCACTCACCTCATACAGAAATGCAATTTTGATGGAAACGGGCTTAATTCAGTTTGCAACAACTGCACTCGCACTCGCACACAACAATGTGACTGTTTTAACAAACCCAAATAATATTCAACAACTAGAAAACTATTTGTATTCTTTTTTTTTTTTTTACTTTTGGATAGGTTTGCCCACAATATTTTTGCATAAATAATGAAAAGCAAAAACATGTTTGGCAAACTTTATGCTGGTTTTTGTTCGAGCCAAAAATATTCCAGAGAAAAAAATGCCACTGAGGATTACATTTCAGAGATACAAGTTCAAAATGTTCCAATTACTGTTGCGCTGCCACAAAAACGATGCATTTTTATACCCTGTTCCCATTGAAAATGGGAAAAGGGGGATCATGAAGTTGTGCGAATGTATGTAACAGGGAGAAGGAAACATTTCCGACCCCATAAAGTATATATATTCTTGATCAGCCGAGTCGATATAGCCATGTCCGTCTGTCCGTCTGTCTGTATGAACGCGTCGATCTCAGAGACTATAAGAGATAGAGCCACAAATTTTTGCATGAAGGTAAACTTATGCTGTACGCACATCAAGTTTGTTTCAGATTTGGAAAACTCCACCCCGTCCCCCTTTTATCACCAAAAAACCAAGACCTTCTCTAGCCATCCTAGACCTAAAAAACCGTCAGATCCACCATTTTTAAGTTAGAGCCTTGTGGTTTAGTATACATCCAGCTAGGCCCAGTATCTATCTATTCTGAAAAGTACAAAATCACCGGAGCTATAAGCGAAACAGTTGAGCTGATAAGAGCACCCCCCCGCCCAGTTGTTGGTCAGAAGTAGAAAAAAGTGTTGCCTACATTTGGGATGATAATTTTGTTACATTCATCTTCAAAAATTTCAAAAACAAATAAATGAAAACAAATGAACAGGGTATTTTGTGGTCGGGAAACTCGACTGCAGCGCCCTTACTTGTTTTTTATACTCTGTACCGAAGGTACTTTTATACTCTATGTAACATCCAGAAGGAAGCATCTCCGACCCCATAAAGTATATATATTCTTGATCAGCATCAACAGCCGAGTCGATATAGCCATGTCCGTCTGTCCGTCCGACCGTCTGTCTGTCCGTATGAACGCATAGATCTCAGAGATGGAGGTTTGACATGTATGGGACATATGCTTCTTATGTCTGCAGGCAGATCAAGTTTATTTTCAATTTTGGCCACGCCCCCGAAATTTAGAAAGCCGAGTCGATATAGCCATGTCCGTCTGTCCGTCCGTCCGTCTGTCTATCCGTATGAACGCACAGATCTCAGAGATGGAGGTTTGACATGTAAGGGACATATGCTTCTTATGTCTGCAGGCAGATCAAGTTTATTTTCAATTTTGGCCACGCCCCCGCAATTTAGAAAAAAACGTCATATCTCCCACAGTTTTGAAGATAGATGGCTTGTTCCTTCTGGACATATTTAATTATTCGGATAACTTATCGATCCGCCAAAGGAATGAAGAAGATCGGATAAACGGTTTTCGAGCTATGATCATTATGATATTTTCTTCGTACAGAGTATGTTATAGTCGGGCTTGACCGACTTTCTTTTTTGTTTTGTATTTCTCTCAGTATTTTGTAATAATGAAATTCTGAAATTTTTCCCATTTTTCCTTAGTTTTAGTTTTGGAATGACCAACAGTTTGTAAGATTTTCATTTCAATTCTATTGATTTTCTTTGATGTTTCGTTTATTAACCTTGAGGACCTGTGCCCAGGGCCCAGTTTGACAGCCACTGTGCGGGTGGACCCACTTAAAATTAGTGTTGCATAAGCTGCAGGCGTTTTGTTTTAGTCAAATGCAGGCGCAATGGCTGCCAAACTGTTCTTGTTCTTTCTTTGATTTTGTTTGTTTGTCTGTCTCAGCGTTTGTTTGTTTGTCTCTTAGTCCGTGCAGGCGCATGGGTGTGCGTGTGTGTGTGCGTGTGTGTGTGTGTTTGGGTGTATGTTTGTTTGTATTTGGCCAAGCATTTATTACCGCTTAGCTCTCGGCTCCGGGACTCGCTTTCGCATCCAGATCCCAGCCCCCTGGGCAGTGTGCCGTGCGTTGAATGGAATTTTGCGCGCCATGGAAATGCCCAGCATGTGTGTGTTTGTGTGTGGGTGTGCACGTGCACACCCACACACACAGGCACATGCGTTGTTTTTATGACTGCTTATTTATTTACTTGCTTTTGCTTGCTGGGTTTTCCAGCTGGCTGGCTGGCTGGCTGGCTGACTGGCTATCCAAGTCCTCGTTCGTTCGCGTTCCGCCTTTGGCCAGCACTGACATTTTTCACACATTTTTCGCAGCTCTCTCTCGTCCTGCAGGTGTGTGTGTGTGTGTGTGTCCCTGTCTAGGACCCAAGCTCTCCTTTGGCTGGCATAGCAAATGAACCTGTTGTGATTTTGCCTGCGGCCAAGCCCTGCCATAAGCAGCAAACTATGTGCCACTAAGCGACCCCACCCCTCTACCCCCACCCACCCTACCCCCACCCACCGTGGCCCATCACCATCATCGGCCATTTTTGCACGCGCGCTTTCATTTTATGCTCATTATTAATTAACGAGTTATTTTCCACACCCTGCGCTGAATATTTATACATTTTTAATCGATTTTCCCTTAAACCGCCATCAGTTACAGTTTGACAGCGATTGCGTTGCTTAACAACAATAATCAGCTGGCGGTAATAATAAACGTTGATTTATGATTTAGTGGGGGGGGGGGGGTGTGGGGGGCAACGGGCAACCCATCATAAATGGAAACCCAATCAATTGCTAGTAATTGTCTAATAATGCTGATAAAATTGATTTTGCATAGCAAACTGAGTGCCATCAATTCTTCTCAAATGAGCAAATTTGGTTGAATAAATTGACAAATTTTTAGCCACATCTCAGAGTTGACCAGTTGGGGTTTTCCATGTGGAAAGTTTATCAGCGAAAACCTGCAAAACTGTGCAAAAGAAAGTTGCTGCGACTTTCCATTCAAGTTCTACTAACTCAAGCTGCCGAAATCCGAAAAGATTATAGAAATGGAGTTTTAGTCCCCAGTTCGTTATTTAAATTCGAATAAAAAGCCTTACGATGATAAAGTGTTGTCTAAAGCATACCTTTCTCTATACGTTACTTTCAGGGAGTAATCTCAGACTAAAAAGTTAAGAACGATTAACTTCGGTTCTATAAAAGCTTATAACAACTCTTGCAGGCTTGAGGCAATCCTGAAGAGCGTGTATTTGTCCCAAAGCTTCAATTTCAATATACTTACTGAAAAGTCAACTAGGACCAACTCAGGATTGTAATGAGTGTCAACGCAAAAGAAACAGAGAGCAATAAAATCTCTCTAACCCAGCGATGTTCACCCCTAGCCCCCAGGGGCCTAGCAATTCATGCCGAATGCTTGCCAAAGTAATGCTTCAGTGAGTGTCAAAAAGAGAGACAGAGTGCTACAGAGTGCCTCTCTTCTTCAATATCGCTGCTCTGACCAATACCATCAGACTACATGGGCACACACACACATACGCAGAAGACGTTTCATTGTATGTGTCGATTTTTGCACATACAATGCCTTCAAATTCCCAAGCAGTCTTAGCAATGCTTTCATAAAAAGGAAGCTGAAGTCTTTTAACTTAAAACCGAAGGTAAACAAATAACAAATGTCCTGGGCTAGAACTTGTTGCTGTCGGTAAACTAGTAAAATAGTAATAGTAATATAAAATCTTTTGTGAGAAGCTCATTTTGGGATACCATATATTTTGAAAATCAAGGTTGAGTCCATCTCGGTCATTTTTGAATCAGTTCATTTCCAGATTGAATGCAGTCCGATATACCGAGCTTAATTTAATCTTGGACAAACTTGCACCAAGCCGATTTTAAGATCAAATCACGAACCAATTTTGATATTAAATCAATATCGGGCCTGCTTGAGTTGATCCTACACAGAAAAACAAAAAAACAGACCCAAAGATTGAACCATTTGGACTGGATATGTTTTTAATATCCTTTAAATCATCCAAAGCAGCTGAATCACCTATTCAAAGAGTGATTTTTTTTTCATATCATAGAAATATTCTAGCAATGCCAGCATATCTTACACGGACACAATGAGCTCATGAAGCTGATAAAAGCGGACAAACGACCAGCAGAGACTTATGAACCAGCAGAGAATAATGCACCTATACTTGGACCGGTTTCTATCTGTCACATAAACCTACAAATAACAAAGCAAAATCCAAGATTTTCTAACACAGCGGCAGCCATTAAGCAGACACGAAATCGCCCCTAAACGGGGAACAACAACAGTCGATATTTCATTACGACGGGCTTTACACGGTGAAGCAAACTTCATGCAGTTTTTCAAATAGCTCATGCTTACAAGAAAGAGGTGTAAGGGGGTAAGGTGTAAGGAGGCAAGCGAATTCATTACACCAATGATACAAGTAAGTGAGAAGTTAAGTACTAAGCTTTTGCGCGACGAAACTCACGCCTCAAGAGTACGCAAAACACTGAACGTTTTAAGTACTTTGCTGAGGGCGCACACTGCAAGCACCGTACCTTTAATGTGGTATCATGATCACACCTCTCTCCTATAAACCAAAGCTTTTTTAAAAACTTCATAAAGTTTGCTTCACTTTAAACCCTTGATATTGTCCAGATGTTTGTAACGCTTAGAAGGAAGCATTTCCGACCACATAAAGTATATATATTCTTGGTCAGCATGACGAGCTGAGTTGATTTAGCCTTGTCCGTCCGTTCATCTGTTTCCATGCTATCTCCTACTCCAGTTTTTAAGCTTTCGCGACCAATCTTTCCACGAAGTCTTCTGGTACACATACGCTGCACATTTGTCGGAACCAGCTGGATCGAATGACTATAACATATTGCTGGCATAGGAACGATTGGTCGAAAAACTAGTTCTAGTGAGAAAAACTTTTTTGTTTTCAACGCAAACCTCTCCAAACTCCGTATTTTCTAGTTTTCTATGCTTCTCCATGATTCTGACAAGTTTGGTTGAAAACGGACATCTATATAGTATAGCTGCCATACAAACGTAAGGTTAGAATAACAGTCTTAGTGAGAAAAACTTTTATGTTTTCAATGTAAACCTCTTTAAAATTGTCATATATTTATTTTATAAGCTTATACACTGTTCCATAAAGTTTTGTAAAAATCGGATGACTCTAGGTTATAGCTGCCATAGGAATGATCGGTCGAGAAACTGATTTTAGTGAGAAAAACTTTTTCGTTTTCAAAGAAAACACCACCAAACTTTGTATTTCTTAGTTTGCTATACTTTCCCATGATTCCACCAAGTTTGGTAGAAATCGGACATCTATATAGTATAGCTGTCATACAAAAGTAGAGTCGGAAAAGTAGTTTAAGTGTGAAAAACTTGTTTGTTATAGCATTTATGGTCTCACAGCTTAAGTTCTCCATTAATCGCTTTAAATTTCCAAAATGAATGCTACAGAACTTCACTTTTTTCTCCCCTCCGTCGCAGCGTTTTTTCACAAAATTCAGGCAGGCAAATGAAATTGATTTAAAACCTTTTATTTCACATGTAAAATTAAACCAATGTTCAATTTCCGTTTCAATTAATTACCTGTTCAGGTCTGATATATCAGATTGCCTGTTTAGATGAGGATTCACTTACAGTTATCATGTGAAACCTTAATTATAATAGAAATCACAAATGGCAGGCCATAATTATCTTTCTGGTTTTTCCACCGGCAGCTTTCGATGCATTCGCATCCTCTTCACTTCGAGTCCATCAGCCTGGGCCGTCAGCCAGCATTGAGAATCTGCTGACTAATCAGTTGCAGACAGCGTACAACAACGGGGACGACAACGATGACGACACTTGATATGGCCGCACTTGAAGTGCATTATCTATTGTTTGCCGTTGTTGTTGTTGTTGCTGGTGTGCATTTTGCAGGCTAGAAAACTGCCAAAGTGATGCCCGAGGCCCGAGGCTGGTCTCTGTCTGTTTGCTGTTTTGTTTGGTTTTTGACATTGACATCTCCGATGACAACAATCAATGCTGATGACTTTTGTCTTTGGGAATTTTGTGATTTTTTTTTGTTGTTGTTGCCTTGTATTGTTGTTTTTGCGCTCGGTCGCTTGTCGCGGCTCATCAATTAGAGACAGCCACAAAATGAGAAAGTCAAGTGCTTGCCTTGCCGCTGGCTGTCAAACTGTAAAGTGCTGGCCTTAGCATGCCGGGCATGTAGTAGTTGGCAAGGGGTTGGCCTGTCTTTGGACTCCGTTGGGGCCTTGGCATGCCAGGCACGCGCAGGCGCAGCGACCGTTGAGGTAGGACCCCAAAGAGCCAAATGGAATACCTAAAACCGAATCGGCAGCAAAAGAAACGGAAAGGCAGAGCGACACACACACACACACACACACACACACCCAACTACTCATCATGGGTAATTTTCTTGGGAGAAACTGAAAATCAATTAAAGTTGCCGGGGCATCTCTAATCCGTTCGTCTTCACTCCTAAAAATACAACAACAACAAAAAATGTAATTAAATCATTAATTTCCTGTCGTTATGAGACCGAATCTAGCGGCAACAAAGTGAGTTGGGGTACACTTGGAAAAAAACTTGGTTAAAACTAGGCAAAAATTGGCAATTCCACATTATTTCAGCTGCCCATAAGTAGGCAGTTGTTCTTGGCATCTGGATTGAAGTTACATAACTTGAAGCTTATTCAAAACTAGCCCCCCCCACCCCCTGTTCTATCAGTGTAGGCCAACCGAACGGGGCAGAACTTCAACTTGTGGCAGAACAAACTAAAAAGTAAAACGCAAAATAAAAAGAAGAAAAAAAGTTTCAAGAACACAAAATGAAATCATATTTGTGTTGCCATCCCATGTCTGTCTGTGTGTGTGTGTGTGTATGTATGTTTGAATGTGCATAAGTATGTAAGAGTCGCCTGGTTGTAACTTGAGATAAATCCGTTATAATAACTCTGGGCAACTGGGCTGGCGGAGCCCAGGCTACATGCGCCCCAAATGATGCCCGTCAGGCTCTCTCTCACACACACACACGCGCGCGTAAGCCGTCTCAAGTGTGTGTGTGTGTGTGTGTGTGTGTGTGTGTGTGAGCGAGTGCCTCAATGTTGATTGTATCTTTGGAGGATGCTTTTGCCGCTGCTGTCGCTGCCGCTGCTTCATCTTCATCTTCCTCCACTTCTTCTTCTTCACTTCTAGGTACCCGAAGCCATCAACGAGGGCAAAACTTGTGTGTTTTGTTTTGTTTTCGTTGTTTCGCTGTGCTTTGTTTTGTTCCCCACTCACAACTTTACCTGTTGTTTGATTTGTTTTTCTTCCTTTGATGCCTCTTCTTTGTGCTCTCTTTAAGCAAATTAAATAGCAGTAAACGTCAGAGAATGACTTGGCCCTGTATTAGTGGGATTAGGTTGACAAAAGCTCTGCGGAAGCAGAAGCTTCGCTTTTGAGAGACAGAAAAAGTAACTGTAAAAGCAATGTAACTCAGTGGGAGCTGAAGCTGAAGTAATTGCACCGTTTTGCACAAAGGAGAGGATGGCCAGCTTAAGTTAAGTACGAAGCGAAGAAACGATCGTTAATATAATTTAATAACTTTGCAAGAAGAAAATTATAATTCAAAGTGAAAAATATCTGCCATTAAGTTTTAAACTAAATTTGAAAATTATTTTAAAATTCTTAAAATTCCCAACTGCTTCTAGCAACGTTTTCTGCCCTATATGTTTCAATACAGAGACCTCGTCTTTAAAACAAATTGGAAATGGCTTTGGAAATTTATTTTTCTAACTATTTCATGTACTCATATGTTTGACGACTTGGTTCGGTTCAAACCCAGCTTTCATTCCTGTCAAAGGTTTTCGAATTCGCTTTTAAACTAAGAACCTCAAGTTCTCCATTAGAATCCAGATACATGCTTAAAATCTCTCAACCGTTTTGGAAATTAAGAAGTTAGGAATCTAAAAAAGCGAAAAAACTAAGAATTTCGTACTTAAATCAAGAAAGTCCCGGCTTATTGTAGTTTAAAACGAAAAACTTGTGGCTTTAGTACGTAAATTCTAGTAAATTGTAGTTTTTAAACTGAAATTTTTGACCTTAGTACGTAAATTCTTGATTTTTCTTAATGTGTGTGATCAAAAATATATTTATATAGTGTGAAATGTACTTAAAATTTCTAGAAATAGTCTACTATAAGTACATTTTTAGAATCTGGCTTAAAGACAAAGTAACCTGTTACCCCTAGTCTCTGATTTCGAAAGATAATTCAAAACCAAATGTTGGAACCTATTTCGAATAGAGCGAATCCAGTGCGGGCACGGATTCATGGTGCATTAGAGGCATTACCTACCCCCTAAACAGATTGATTTTGGGTAGCAAATCTTGTTAATTTCATTCCTTTGTAAGACGCACCCAAAAATTGTGTTTATTTGGGTACAAAATCAAAAATGCCGTTTGAAAGCTGAAACAAAGACACGTATTGTGGTAGCTGGCTCGACTGTCGTGACAGTGTGAAAAATTACACAGATTAGAGGACCTTTTTTTTACCTGTTTTTACATCCAACTCACCCGCAATCGTCGGTCACTCATTAGCTCTTCCACTGTCGCTCTCTCCCTCTCCCTCTCTCTCTCTCTCTCTCTCTGTGTGTATCTGTGTGTTGTGCAGCTTGTTGGTGTTGTTTGTGGCCGTCTTTGGAGCTGCGCGCGCCAACTGGGCCCCAGCTTCAGTTTTGTTGTTGCCTTTGGGCCATGTTCGGCCATTGCAACAGCAGCAACAGCAGCAGCATACTATACATAGCTGGCTGTTGAGTCACGAATACCAAAACACACACACACACACACACGCACACACATTGAGACTGGGCCCACCTTTTGTTCTTTTGTATGCTGCAAGGCATTAACAACAGGCTTAACTACACACTGACATACTCACGAGTTTTTTGTTGTACCTGTGCCTCAGCCTCGGCCGGCGTCGCTGCCTGTTCACTTGCGCACTCAATTGCTTTTACCTTTCTGTTGCTGTCGCTTCTTTTCCTTTTTCTTGGGCTTCTTTTGCCTGTTTCTGAAATACCCTGCCAAATGAAAAGTACATCAGCGATTTGGTCATGGGTCATGGAGGTACTGTTTAGGGTTTTCAACACGTCGCCCCACATTGGGTAACCTAGGTCCTGGGCTTGAGGTGATCAAATTTGGGTTTTATAGCTTTAATTGCTATAATTTTTGGGCAATTTCTTGAAGATTTGTAAAATTTTGTATAAATTTTAGTTATTTAACTGTTCATCTTGTTCGACTACCAACGTAGAACCAAACCAAGCACTCGCTTGGCTTACCAAAATGGTAAGGGCAGCATTACCTGAAGGTTTCTTAAAGCTTTATCATCTTAAAGATGGATTAGCTTCCATTTGAACTGAATATGTCTTAAATATCTTTTAAATCATTCAACGGAGCTGAAAATCTAACAAATGATAATCATTTTTTATATCAATTGGATGATTTCCAGCTCCGTTGGATGATTCAAAGACTATTTAAGACATTTCCGGTCCAAATGAATACAGGAAATCATCCAATGAATAACCAAAGGTCACTATCCTAAGCCACAGGAACTCTACGTGCATTTATTTGTATTATCCAGCAGCACCAACTCAGGCGGAGCCTTATTCCAGAAATCTGTTATTCTGTCTTATAAAAAGCAAGTACAAATTATTAAAAAAAAGTGTTAGTATCGACCAGACCAACTCCAACTTCATGAAATTGGGCTGCCGTCAAATTAAAGGATGACTTGCCACAAATTTTACAACATGTAATCCCCTGCAAGTCTTCTGCAATTGCCCACCGAACCCTTGATATACTTGTCATCGATCTGCATTCTTTTAATATTTTATAGGACTTTTTTTCCTTAATTTAATCTTAGCCAGGAGAGATTTTTCTCAAATATTATGATAAACGGGATGTGTAGGATCATGACACAACAATAAAGGTAAGGCGGTGTCAAAAGCTTACGCTTCAAGATTACAGCAGCACTGAACATGAAGGTACTTTGCAGAGCACTCACACTGACGCCGCCTTACCTTTATTGTTGTATCATGTGTAGGATGCAACGTACGTATTCTTAATTAACCGACATTCCCAGTTTTCGAAGGGCATCCTCTAGGAACTCATAGATGAGTCCTATAAATCCATCATCTTAAATATAGGACATTCTTGTAAAGATTTTAAAGCTATTCAACAGAAATCATAATAATTCATTGTGTGCCTTTATGAACCACTGAACCGTATCCGAAACCGCGGTTCAGTTAGCTCCTAAAACCAAGTTAAGAACCGAACCGATGGTTCATAAACTGTGTGAACCACTGAACCGAACCAGTATATATATCCAAGTGGTTTGCATACCTGGTCAATTTGTAGCTATCGCCTTGAAACGACTTGATTTTATTTATTTCTTCCAGGACTTTCTCTAGCTAAATCTTTTCTCATCAGTCTTGTTTTGAGCTAGTGACAAAAGGGTAACACAATCGCTGACCAATTTGAGCTAAAAGTGGCAGAATTTCAGAACATATTCGAAATGCAGGAAGACACAAAAATATGACCGTTACCGTTACTGACGAACCAATAGATAGACACAACTTAACAACAGGTTCTCCATGTACGCCTGACGACAGGCAACCACCCCGAGAGAGTGAGAGTATCCCAAAGTCGGCTTCATCCGGTCTCTCCAAGCACAATAAAGATAGAATCTTTCCGTGTGGCTGTTGTTGTCGGAATTCCTATGCCTATTCCTTAAGCCTTGCGTTCTTTTTTTGGTACACACACTTGAAGCGTTTGCGTTTTTTTTTTTTTTTGCAATTCGCCAGTGCCATTGTTGTTGTTGTTTGTTCCGCCGCTGGGTCGGTCCTTGGCGGGTGGAGTGAGCGATTCGTTGAGTGAGCGAACGAGTGAGTGAGTGAGTGTATCCGTATCCTTTGAGTGAGCTGCACTTGCGCTGCATTGCCGACAGGTATGACAACGGGCCAGTGCTCTGCCTCTCTCCCTGCCACTCTCTCTCTGTCACTCTGTTTGCCGCTCACCTCGTTACGCTCCGTCTCTGCCACTGCTCTCTGTTGTGGCGGCTGGCTTTGGCTTTTTGTATTTTTCAGCTCGGTTTTCAGTTTTTCAGTCTATGGCTGACTTTGTTCGCGGAGAGGTAGAAACGCGTGGTGGTGGTGGCTAAGTGTAAACAACAAGAACAGCAACAGCAACAACAACAAGAACAGCAAGAATCAAATGTAACTGACCGCAGCAACAACAATGTTTCATAAACAAGCAACTGCACTTTTGCCGTTAGCCGATCATTTGCACGTGTGTGAGTGTGAGTGACTGTGTGTGTGTGCCTAGCCAAGAACTTTAAGCAATTTCAAGCTCATTAAATTGTAATTAAAACAAATCTTGGCCAGCGTTGCCAGATCCCAACAATCACTTCATTTACCAAGTGAAAGAAAAGTTTCCCAAGTGTGTGTGTGTGTGCCTGTGTGTGACATGCAATGGCTACTGCAATTTGGTCAGTGAACATTTTCTTTCGAAAGTGTTGCAAAAAAAAAAAAAAAAGAGCGGAAAACAAACGTGTTGTTGCTGTTGCGCAGGCGCCCAACTCTCGTTTTTAAAAACTAATTTTTTTTTTCAATTTTTGTTTTTGTGCAGATTTGCTTTTTTTTTTTTTTTTGAAATGTCTAAGTAAATAACGGAATAACAATGCGCATTTTGAAGCAGTGGTGAGTATTTCCATTGGGATTCTAATACTAGATACTTATCTTACACATGACATGGCTCCATTGTTATCGAGTCAGTGGGAGAAAGAGCGAGAAAGACAATGCACTTGCTGCCCTGCCCTGCCCCGGCCAGCCCTACACTGCGCCCCCCTCCCCCACACCGAACACAATGTGTATCTCATAGATACAACTCATGTGGGCATTTCGTATGCAAAGCATGATTTGTTTTATACATTACGTACATTTTCGTGGCCTGCTCTTCAAATTGAAATGCAGTCATACATATTTGATCAATTCATTTAAATTATTATATAAACAATTTTCTAGAAATTGTTTGCCAACCAATTTTAGTTGTTGTTTTCGGTCAAATAGTTTCTCACCTTCACTACCTGCCTGCCTGGCTGACTGCCTGCACCACCTGAATGTAAGCAGCAGCAGCAGCAGCAGCGGGCTAAGATGATGAGAGGCCAGAAGCAGGCAGCAGGCAGCAAGAAGTCTTGACATGCCTCCAAGTTGTTGCGGTGGTTGCTTCGTTGGCTGAGCTGGTTAGAGCTAGAGAGGAATGAAATAGAGACCACAATGAAATTTTGCGAAAATTTCGCAGAACCCGACACCTAAGAACCTAAACTGCTGATGGGGAGGAATTAGTTGGAAATGCAAAAACTAACATTTTATGAGAAAGGAAAAATTGGAGAAATGCATTAAATTGGATTTGCCAAGAAGTCATAGTAAAAGCCAGCCCCCCCATGAACAGAAATGCAACTAAATATTTATATAATTCTAGACCGAATTTCGGTTTTAATTTGCAGCCACAAAAGTAAAAGTTTTGTTAGAATTTCACAAACAGAGAAATATTTTGGGAGGATATTACCAAGAAGTCACAGAAAGGTCTAATAACCAGAAATGCAACCAAATATTTATATAATTTTAAACCGTATTTTGGCTTTAATTTGCAGCCACAAAAGTTAAAGTTATGTGAATATTTAGAAAAATAGATAAGGAAGTTGGGAAGATATTGCCAAGAAGTCATAGAAAATCCCTATGAACAGAAATGCTACCCACAATTTATATAATTTTAAGCCGAATTTTGGTTTTCATTTGCAATAAATTTGAAAATAAACTTGATCTGCCTGCAGACATAAGAAGCATATGTCCCATACATGTCAAACCTCTATCTCTTACCATCTCTGAGATCTGTGCGTTCATACGGACAGACGGACGGACGGACGGACAGACGGACATGGCTATATCGACTCGGCTGTGGATGCTGATCAAGAATATATATACTTTATGGGGTCGGAGATGCTTCCTTCTGAATGTTACATACGTTTGCACAAACTTATAAAACCCTAGAGTATAAAAACATTGTGGAAATGACAGTATTATAAATATTTTATGAGAATCCAAAAAAAAACAGAAATAAACAATTAGTATTATATTTATACCCTTGCAAAGGGTATTATAATTTTGCACAGAAGCTTGCAACGCTTAGAAATATTCATTTCCGACCCCATAAACTATATATATACTTGATCAGGGTGACGGGCTGAGTCGTTTGAGCTTTGTCTGTCTGTTTCTTCGCCAACTAGTCTCTCAGTTTTAAAGCTATCGAGCTGAAATTTTGCACAGAGTCTTCTTTTTGCTGCACACTACTAATATGTCGGCACCGACCAGATCGGAGGACTATATCTCATAGCTCCCATAGTAACAATCGGTCGGAAAACTAGTTTTAGTGAGAAAAACTTTTTTCTTTTCAATGGAAACGTCTTCAAACTTTGTAATCGTATGTTTTCTATGTTTTTCTCTAATTCTACAAAGTTTTATTAAAATCGGACAACTATATGGTATAGTTGCCATACAAAAGATAGGTCGGAAAAACAGTCTTGGTTAGAAAAACTTTTTTGTTTTTGATGGTAGCATTCTGCAATTTTGTATTTGTTTGTTTCACATGCTTTAACATAATGTGACAAGTTTTTGGCCAAATCGGATGACTATATCATATAGCTCCCATACGAACGAACGGTCGAAAAATGGGAAAAAGAGTATTATTTGAAAATATATAAGCGAGCACTTGCAAGGGGGTATAATAACATCGGCACAGACGAAGTTAGCTTAGCTTTCTCGTTTTACTTTACCTCTACTTGATCTGGGGATCGAACTCAGGACCTCTGGCACTTAACAGGGATTGGAATGGCGTCTTATTGAGGTGTGGTCACACGCCGCATACATGTTTCTAGACATATTTAGTAGTAAGCAGCGAAGATACCGTAAAGAACGGATGAACGACAGTCCAGCTATGAGCAAAAGAAAGTTCGCTGCCGCAGCGCTACTCTCAGCTTCCTTAGTTGCTACGGCAACAGCAAATTCAAAACTGAGCATTCACTTTCATTGGAACCAAATACATCACAGTCAGTCAGGCTATACCAACTTTCTTACCTGTTTCATTTTCTTCTTCCAATAATTCTTCTATTTTGTAACTTTGAACACGAATTTGATCAGCAATTTGAAATACCAACTCCTTCTGCCGGGCGTTAGTGGACGTTTGGTGGCTCGGGCGGGTCATTAAACTTTGTGGACCGTAACTAATTCCAAGTGTTAGCCACTAATCGCAATTCAACATGCATGCCATTCGCCAACATACCAAACCCATTTGACCGCAAAAACCCAACACTTAAAGCGGCGGCGACTTTCCGGAACTTTCCGCAGTGCACAAAACTGGCAATCAATTAAGCTTTATTTCAATTTCCAAATTGAAAAGGAAATCAGCTGTACTTTAATTGCAACGCCCACACAAGAGGCAAGGCAACTGGCTCCTGGTGTAACCAAAAACCGAGCAACCAAAAACTTGCCCAAATCGAAATTTCTGCAATGCCAAGCCAAGACGTAGGGCTTCATGGAGAAGGAGGAGGAGGCGGTAGGGGGGTTGATTGGTTAGTTGGCAGGTTACTTTGAAAATGCATTCATGGCGCCTGAATATCTTGCCCCCTCCATCCTCCCCCCCACCACATTACCCCTTCCTGCTACCATTCAGTCGTCTACCTCTTTGGCGCTTTTGTTTTGTTTAGCTTTTAATTAATTCTCAAGAAATTTATGCTCCCCCTGCTATTGCTTATGAATTTTTGCCCGAGAATTTACAGGAAACTTTATCGTTGCAACATTTAGCTTGAGGTTGACTCAGCAGCGGCAGGGCCAGCGGGGGGGACGAGCAAGTGCAAGTGGCATTTGGTTTGGGCACAGAATTCGGTTCGGTGCAATTGAGCGTCGCGTCATTGATGATGGGCTGCACAGTGGCCCCCGCATTGGCCATTTGACTATTCTTGTTGGCTTCTGGTTTTCATGGTAATTAAACGAAGCTGGGCGCGAAATGGATTACATTTCAAGTGAAATCTGTTTCAGTGGCAAGAGAGAGTCAATGGCATTGATATGGGTGGGTGGGATTTGTGCATATATATATATATATATATATGCGACCAGATTTTGAATAGCGATTGCAAGTGGGGCGGCGAATTACAGGTGATTTTGTGTACGGCGATAAAGTAAGCTTAAAATAAGTGAAAGGAAGGATTTGCTCATTTGTAGGTAGATTTTTGTTACTTATTGGAGAATTTGATATGCATTATATGAGTAGCATTGTATGTTTGAATGGACATAATTCGATGGAAATGAAATTGTTTGTTCCCACGCTTTTTAAAACAAGGTTTCTCACGAGGTCGAATGTTTTACTTTAACAACTGTTCCTTCGGGATTTTGAAACGTATGAAGTAAGCTCTGGTAAATTCCGAAAATTACCTTTTAGAGTTGTGCCTGCAGAGGAGGCAAGCTGGGGAACCTCGAGAGCACAGAACAAGCGTACGTCTGCATCATAGCGCATACAACCAACAACCACTCGCGAGGAAAAGCGACCAAATCGGGGTAAAAAAATGTAGCCATAGGCAATATTGCACCAAAACTTGAAGGTTATGAGCTGTTTCTAACTTAGGCCATGCTCAGCAGAAGGATTGAACGCTAAGCAGGTATCAGTAGTATACATCAAATAGTTTCTGCTGAACGAAGTGCCAACATTTTTGGACAAATACTTTAAAACACCATTTCTTAAAAGAAGCGCAAACATCTAAGCTCCTCCGTGTCAACTTGGAAATGGCATAAAAGTAGTCAAACTTAAGTTTTAAAATATTCTCAGGGCTGCTAACCCAAAACAACAACTTAGGGAGCTCGAGTTCACCAAAATGTAACAATGTTTAAGACTCAGAATTTTGAGGTTCGAGGCTTTAGGGCCATGGTTTTAATTCTATCCTTGGTTCGGTCCATGCTTTTTACAAGTTTATATGGTAATCAACCTAAAAACGACATAAACTTTAAGGTAATTGTATTGATTTTGGATTGAGAAGGGATAATTCGATACATCCGGGAAAATTACTTTAGTCACAATACTTTATATGAATGGAACCCCTTTACAGCTCATGAGTATCAAAGTTTTTCTATTTTTTTAAGTTTCATGATAAAACAAATATTTCGAAGTGCTGGATACAGACCGTTAAGTAAAATTTAATTTCGTAGTCGAAGTACAAACGAGAGCGTAAGTTAAAGTCGGCCCTGCCCGACGTCGAGTCAAGGGAATTAGTGTTTAATAACCTCTCATTATGTTAATTAACAGAGCATTAACATAACATGGAATATTTCAACATAATGTTAGCAAGCAGCGCATGCGGCTCAGATAAGTATGCAACGTTTTTTGTTACCTGTATAGCTCTGCCATTTATTATCCGATTTTTATGATCTGCTTGCAGACAATACTAATCTACATTTAAAACTGGGTAGCTCTAGCTCTTCTAGTCTCTGAGATCTAGGTGTTCATACAGACAGACGAACGGAATCGGTTATTGATGCTGATCAAGAATATGTATAGTTTAGGGTCGAAGATGCTTCCTTCTGCCTGTCACATACATTTGCACGACTTACGTATACCCTTTTTATTCTACGAGTACATGCCACTATTTTCACAAGGAAGTATTGGTGATTACTAGGAGTGGAGGAAGGGGCACGGGAGGGGAAAGTCTTCTTTCTGAAAAGCTTAAGACATCAATTTACTTTTTTAAATCAACTTGTCTGGAATTCGAACTCATAACTCACTTACCTTGTCTCTGCAATTTAAGCATAAATGCCAGCATCTCAGCCCATACGACTATCAAGCACTCGCGCGGCATTGCCGCAAATCATATTAATAAAGGGAAGCGACAAGCGGCGATGAGCTAATGGATCAACAACACGTTTCGTGTAGATTCCAGCATTTTGTTAAATGCTAAGCTTTTATTTAGAAAACCTATATATAGCGTGTGAATCACAACTTTCTATATCAAACACATTCACACACTCGTGTGGGTTTTTCAATACCTAAACGTTAATGTAGAAAACCAAAATTATCGTGTGGTATTCCGATTGCTTTATGGATAATGTAGAAGCCATTTGGAAATATGCAAACTTTCTCATATTGTATATCCTTTGCATTTCTCCACACAGCATTTCACTTTTCAACATGCCTCGTTTATTTTTTTTTTTCTACACATAGCATGTAGTTTTTTTACACGCTACGTTTAGCTTTCAGTTTTCTTCATTTTTCGTCTGAAATTTTACAGAATGAACTACGTTTCGTTTTAGGATTACCGTTTCTACACTTGGCGTGTAGCTAATATTGTTTTCTCTGTGTAGATTGGCTAAAATGTATTCTTCAATAGTTAAAGATATTTTGGATGATTATTCTAAGTAGTACCTGAAATTTACCGAAAAAATACAGGAATTTTATGAATATAGGGATGAAAGTCAGGCTAAAGAGTTAAAGTCGTGCGTGTCGTGTTTACAAAATTTGTAACCGTGCGTATTTTAAATATGCAATTCGTATTGGAATCGTGTCGTGTTGCAAATGTTTGACACGTGCCCATCTCTAGTTCAAAGCTCCACCGTTGCTTATTCCTAACTTTTTGGTGTTTCCCAGTTTAGCGGCAAAAACTCCTCTATTTTGCCTAGGATCTAGTAGTGGCAGTAGTAGATATTTATGTATATTTATAGGATCTGTGTGAGGCATGAGACTACGCAGTGATCTATCATAATCCCCCTCCATTTCAAGCCCTCGTTTGACTGTCTCAACAGCAGCAACGGCCCTGGCTGATTCGTTTCACTTTCCTGATGTAGAACCTCATCAGATATGCTTGAATATGCCACATTCATCACGACGCTTAACCCACACATCCCAAAGAAAATCCTTCTTGAAATCCCCTTGAAGCAGCCCAGTTTCCTAATCACAGGCATTCATCTTGGTATTTTTTTAGTCAGCAGGAGGGAGGAGGAGCGGTTGGCGGCTAGCGGCTAGCGGCTGGCGGGTTTTTTTTTTGGGAAAATAGTTTTAGGTGTCTGTGCGCCGGTCACACCCACAATTGTGGGTCATGTACCGCACCCTAGTGCCAGCCTTTGGTTGCTACCTGCCTGCCTGCCTGCCTGTAGCCGGTTACCTTTTTGTTTTGAAATATTTCTGTGGTCTGGCTTGCATACCCCTCAATTGCTTAGACCAAATGAGTCACTGGCTGACTGCTGCCGACTAACAACTTCCGCTGGCCACAGCAAATAAGCCTCTTCCGGGGCTGGGCCGAAATAGTGAGGAGCATGGAGATTCTACATGATGCCGTGGCAGGTGCACACTTGTTGCAGGAGCCACAGGTGTGTGTGTGTGTGTGTGTGTGCGGAGGGAAGCTCTCAAGCGTTGAACCCTCGTCGGATTGTGTGGCATTGTGCTTGCACCATTGATGATAATATTGTTTTATCGGCGAGGTGAAAGCTGCTGTCGCTTATCAGTCAGAGACCAGACCAGACCAGACCAGACCTCTCCCCCACGCCGTGCCCCATATCCCGGGTTAGCTGGCTGACCATTAACAATTAGCATGTCGCATGGCATCAGCAAACAATGGCAACAGAGCAAATGTGTGTCGCTGTCTGACCATTTTATGATATGACATGGACATGGACAGTTGAGCGGATGGGCGGATGGGCGGGGGAACAGGGCGGGCACACAACACAGCGACACAGAAATGCAGGGCAATTTAATGGTTTTGCAAATGTATTTGTATTTTGAATTTGTGCTTGGCTGATTGCCATCCCCAGTCCCATACTCATCCTTGGCGAATGGTTATCAAACCATCAAATCCAAAACCCCCACCCCCAGCATCATCTCATCATTGTAAGAACGTTGTTTGCTCATTTGACAGCGGTTGGCAATTGTTGTGCTTTTGCCTGGCGAATGGGTTATTGATGACCGGCCGGGTATCTGGTTTATGGAACTGGACCTCAACTGACCCCGTTAGCGAGAGGAAGCTCATTGATTTGAAGCTCTTCACAAATACAAATGCTTGAGACCAAGAACAAAATCGTTTTGTATTCAACATGAGAAATGGAGATGAAAAGGTACAAGACAGCAAATGGTTTTGGTTAGTTGCAGGAACGGCAGGATCTGCTTTGTTGGGTAAGGTTTAAGAGGGAGAGTTTACTTAATTTAAGTTTCTCACATCTAGCCATATTCTGCGACAAAGACTCGTCACGAAAGTAAAACAGATTTTTATGACAAAGTCTACGACACGAGGCAATCGAATAGCCAGAATCAACAATCCTTGTTTTTAGATCCTTGATTCCACGTTTTGACGCTAACCAAAGTGTTAATCTTATCATTTTAATGATGTTGACATCTTCTCAATGTAAACAGCTTAAGCATATTTCGCTGTCCTATTAATATCAACGCCTGAAGCTGTATTTAATGAATCCTTAAACTTATTTTGTCTTTTCAAAAGTAAAACGAATTCAGAAAACTATTTAAAGTATTAATAAAACATATTTTAAGGTGTCAGCTGCTTGTCATACATGTGTGAACACCTGCCAGAGGCTGTGTCAGTTAACTGTTGCCATATATTTGAAGTGAAATCTGTCATAATTCCCATGTAGTGTAAACAGACTGCCAGTTGACTGACATAACCACTGAAAAAAGTTACTCAATACATTCTGTACCTGCCAAATTGTGTGCTCAATAGCGACAGCGAGCTTTCTTTTACCCATAACTTGTCTTCTATACGATTCTTGCCACATATATCCATTTCAATTCTTTCGATATCTACAAAACTGTGGGATATATGACTGTTTTTCAAAATTGGTAGGCAGATGAAGTGGCCAAATTTTGAAAATAAACTTGAGCTGCGACTTCCAATCAAAAAAAAACAAAACAAAATCCTGCACTGAAAAAAATAATAGAGAATTGCATACTTGGATCAAGAATTTTTAATGTCTGAGGATCGATAAGAATGGAAATTCTGGATTCAAGAGCGAAATTCTTGACCCAAGAGCTTAAATACTTGAACCAAGCATGAATCATACTCAAATCAAGTAGAAAAATTCTTGAATCAAGTGGAGAACTCAAACTCAAGATTGCACATTCTTGAATCAAGGGCATAGTGCATTGTCCAAAAACCAACAGTGTTCGTTCTTGTATCAAGAGCTCATCTGGGTCAATCGTAAGCTCATTCAGTCTTGAATTATGAGCTACCCAGGTTTAAAAGTAAGGACGGCCATATTGCAATCAAACAACAATTTAAATTGTGTTTTTTTTTCCCCAAATCAATTGTCAAACTAGGTAGCCGCAGCAGTGTTTGCCTGTCAACTGTCACTTCAATAGTCATCGCTCCATGCCAGCAATGGCATAACTGCTTGAGAATTTCAAGAACTAAAAATCAAAACGAAACCGTCAGCTTTTTCTGCTTGGTAGTTTGCCCACACGTCCCCCTCTCCCTGTATAATCGAAACTGAAAGAGCGAACTCAATGATATTCTCTCAAATTTGATTGTTCTTCTCTCTCTCAGTTTCTTTACCTCACTCCTCTAACCATACAACACCGAACTAATAATGAATTAAGCTCGATTTAAAGAGCAAGATTCTTGAAACTTCAGGAACGAATAGATTGGTTTTTCCATAACGTTCGTACTTAAACTGATTTTTTCTGGGTGTGCGGCTCTGAATTTTCTTATTGTATTTAGAAAATTTGATTAGAATTACAACTAATTACTATTATTAATTACTCCAAATAATTCAATTATTTGGTAATTGAAATAATTGTGTCAATTTCGGTAATTTTTCTTTAATTTAAAACCATTTCTGACACATTTTTTCCGATTTTTGCTGCCAATTCGGATCCAAACTAAAATCTCAGAAAAATTGAGGACCTGCTATAAACTCTACGCCATAATTTTCAACTCCCGCTCCCGTTTCTTTTCTTTTGAACTCCGTTGCCAGGAAGCACTTATGCTTCATCAAGTTCGAGGTGACATATGCTAATTTTTTGACTTTGTGCAAGCGACTTAATTATTTAGCTAGTCCCCTCTCTCTCTGTCCCTCCCCCCACCACTCTCATTTATTACGAAAATTGTTCGAAGGGGAGCTTTTCTTTGACGCTTTTGACATGAGCGGCGACGCTCACACTGAAGGGACCTACAATTTAATTAAACGATAAGGTAATTTCACTTGATGGATCAGAAGGTGCTTGAAGTGACTATACAGACAACCTGCTCGACTTGTTGTTAAGCTTGATAGCTTGACAAATACACTTTCATACAGCTCATGAGCATCAAAGCTATGACAAAGTGTTTGTATTTATGTAAAGTACTTTTGAGGAATAACAATTTCAAAGTGCTGAAAAGAGACCTTAAAGTAAAATTAAGTTTCCACAGTTAAGTTGAGCTTTTATTTTGTGAATCATTCAAAAAGGAGTCGAGGATCTTAAAAAAACAGCGGCTTATATGGATGGTGATTCTAGTAGTTATTCAGAACATTTTATTAGTTGTTAACATTGAACTTTACTGACGATTCTAAGACACACGTCTTACAGAACCATCAGAATAACAGTATAAGTTGCCAGGAAATAAGTTAAATTTGTTCATGTCTATCCCTTTTGTTGAACCGAACCAACATTTTAAGTTCGGAACAGGTTTATGTTCAGCTTTACTACCTTAAAAGGTACGGCTCACAGCTATCTGAAAGTCGGAGCTCCGGTCTCGCAACGGTTCGGTTGAAAACTGGTTTATAGCCCTGCTAAGTATGCTACAAAGTCTTATACAAATTTATGGTATCTACCCACCCAACACTTGGAAGATAGTTTTGACAGAACAAACACCTTGAAGAGTCTTTTTCTAACCCTTTTGATGATTAACGAGAGAGATTAATATCGTGTGAGATTGAAAAAATTTAGATATTGAGATAATTGATATACGAATTGAAAAAGACTCGCAAATGACTCGAAAATGAGTAGAAAGTGATCATAAGAATGGGTTAGATACCACTTTTCAGGATGAGATGAGATGGCTAGGTTAACAATTTCCTCTGAAATAGGTGTGCAAATGCTCAAAGTGTGATTAATTGAAATCCGATTCAAAAATGAGTCGAAACTGAACAGGGAACAGATAAAAAAGGACTCTACAAGAAGACTGGCGGCTAGGGTACCGTTTTCCATCAACTAAAGTATCGTTTATGATCAGAAAATAAGCGAATTTGTGACTGTTAATAAGTCTTGGACTCAAAAATGACTCGAATATGATCAAAAATTACAAAAAATGTTTGCTGGGTACAAACCCAACATTTGGAAGATCCTTTTAACAAAACAAACACCTTGAATAGTGTTTTTCTAACCCTTTTGTGGATTAACGAGATAGATTACTATCGTGTAAGATTGAAAGAACACACGAAAATTATTCATGTGGATGCCCAAAATGTGATTTATCAAAATACGACTCGAAAAAGACTCGCAAATGACTCGCAAATGACTCGAAAATGTGTAGAAAGTGATTATAAGAGCGGGCTAAGCACCACTTTTGAAGAAGAGTCTTAGCTAGGTTACAATTTTCTACAGACATGAGTATGCAAATGCTCAAAATTATGATTAAAATTAAAATGAAATTATGATGATTCTTTAGTTGCGACTCTTCCAGAAGAGTCGTTTTTAAACCGTTCTTCTGATCAGTTCCGAATCATTTGAGAGTCTTTGTTTAGTCGTATTTCACTAAATCACGATTTGAGCGTTTTTAGGAATCATTTTCGAGTCTCATCAAAAGGGGTCGGGAAACACCCCAGCAAACATTTTATCATATTTTTGATCACATTCGAGCCTTTTTTGAATCCTCAATCTGATTAAAGTAATCAAAAATGGGTTCGTTTTCTGATCGTAAATGATACTTTTGTCGGGAGAAAATGGTACCCTAGCAGCGACACTTCGTGAAGAGTCGTTTTTAACCCGTTTTTCTAATCACTTTAGACTCATATTCGAGTCATTTGAGAGTCTTTTTTTAGCCGTATTTCACTGAACCACATTTGAAGCATATTCATGAGAAATTTTCGAGTCTCAATTAATAGCATATGAGAGGCATATCTTTTGATCATCAAAAGGAGTCGAAAAAGACTCATCAAGGCGATTTTTATAAAAATGATCTTCCAAATGTTGGGTGGGACTGATCAAGGTGATTTTAGTGAAAATTATCTTCCAAATGATGGGTGGGATGTGACGTCTCGATGAAGGCTTTAAAAGAACTTCAAGCAATGAAAAGTATCGGGCGGTTTATGGGCTAATTTATAAAAATATTCCTCACTTGATTGTTTTTCTGAATCCATTTGGATCTGCTAGATTGATGTTAGTTTAGATAGGCAATGGTGGATATTGCAGCAAATGTAAGGGATCGATCACTTGTTTCATTAAGATTGTTCCTAGAAGACGTCCTCAATTCGACATCGCTTAGTATTCATGGGTTCGATGAGAGATCTCCTTAATATATAAGCGAATTTCCAATACAACTTTTGTTAGGGAAAAGATTTTGACTCCTTCATTTGTCCAGTTTTATTATCGGAAGGCAGGGGCTTAACGTCTTAAACCTCGTCCGAAAGGAACCGTTTTGCATTGTTCTTTTCGGTTCGGTTCAGCACTTGGAAAGGTTCACCGGTTCGGCTTGCGGTTCGTCTTATCAGCTGGAATAAGCAGTTCGGTTTGTGTTTGGTTTGCTTCTTCTTTGAACCGGTTTGTAGCCCCAATCTTGAAAGCCAAGCACCGCAAATCTCGCAGTTTGACCAAATGCAGACTGTTTGCAAATCGATATATGGATGGAGGGTGGTTGATGGGTGGAAATTGCCGTAACCGGTGTTCCCAATTAAATCGGTTTTGCGTAGTGCCTTGAGTTTATATTTTTTTTTTTTTGCGCCTAATTGCCTTGGCTGTCCTGTTCTTTAATTGCGGCGAAACTAATCGAGCCCACCTCTATGGGCCGTGCCGCCCCAAGGGTTTCTGTTCTCCTTTTTTTTTTGTTGCGACCGTGCGAGTGTTCCAGCTGTTCTGCCCATCTTCGGTTTTGGTATTGTGCCGGTCGTTGGTCTCCTTCGCTTGGCCTTCGTCCATCTTCCACGTCAGCACCAAAGGCATTTTAATTCGTTTATGGGTGCTCTTTTTCTCCTCGATGCCCGGACTCATTTGCGCTGTCCTCCCGCTCCACTTGTACTGTCCTTGTCGCCGTCGTCGTCGGCTGTTACGCAAATTGAATTGTCTCGCCCGTTGTCTTGGCCCTGGCGCATTCTCCAGAAATCGGTTTTTAATGCATCGCATCCATTCAATGGGCGTTGCTGGCTGGCGGCTCTATAAATAGAGCCGTGGCAAGTGGGTTGATGTTGGTGGCGGGGCAGCAGCGCGACTGACCAGCAAATAGCGTTGACATCTCCACAGCTGGCACTGTTCCTGGTCACGTTATTCCTGCTGCTGCTGCTGCTGCTGCTGGTGACGTTCACCAGCCGCCGCCCACGGCTTAAAACGGAGTCCGGGCCAAGTGGGTGGCGACTGGGTGCGTGTGGGTGGAAGTTGGAGCTGCACTTTGACGTCGATGCAAGGCAACTGAAATTGCTTTTGTCGTGTCAAGCGAGTTTTGCTTCCGTAGACCGGCATCTGGTCGCCCACACGAACGCACCCACGCCCCGCCAGCGTTGCATACTTTTAGGCTGGGCCAGCATAAAATCCACTTTGAGCTTTTTGCAATTAGCCGGGACGCCGTGGCTAAAACCTTTAAGCCAAAAGTCGAACAAATTAAGGCGCAAATTGCCTTCAAACCCCTTGAAAGGGAAGCAAAAACACCAAAAAAAAAAAAAAAAAGAGACGAAACGAAAAAGAAAGCCAAAGTGCAAAGTTAGGCAAAAGTTTTTGGGACCGTTCCAGGGGTGGACGGGGGTCCACCCCTCCCTCCGTTCCCGCTCCACCAGCTGCCTTGGCTTGCTAACTTTTGAAATAATAAAGGCGCATAATAACGAGAGGCAGGCGCCAGCTCTTCATCGTCTTGATCTATGAGGCAATAGAAAGTTTTCCTTTTATACTTCTCCTTTCGTTTTTTTTGGTTTTTTTTTTTTGGCAAATCCTCACACAGTGACGCCCAAACTGTGGATGCACCTGAGCTAACGGGGCTGAGTGTGTGTGCGTGTGTGCGTTGCACTTGACAGCTGCTGTCGGTGTGCCATGAAATATTCGTTGTGCGTATGTGTGAGTCTCCGTACTTCAAGGATACCGATGCACGGCAGGGAATTAGAAATAGAAAACTTGTCAGCAGCTGACAGCACAAATCGACGCATTTTGTTCAGACTGTACTCTGCTTGCTTAAATCCCACTTTAAATGTCACACACATCTCTCTCTCTTTTCATTTTGCAGGCACCGCCGGCGCTCCGGTTCGAGCATTGTTGTGATTGATGGTGATGATCTGAAACCATGTCTGCCGGATGATTATATAAGCGGCCAGCATCATCTACTGCAACTACAGCAACTGCAGCAACAGCAGCAGCAACAGCAACACCAACAG
The DNA here is from genome assembly GCA_035044965.1 of Lordiphosa andalusiaca. NCBI lineage: Eukaryota > Metazoa > Arthropoda > Insecta > Diptera > Drosophilidae > Lordiphosa > Lordiphosa andalusiaca. The sequence continues at coordinate 7,037,040 of JAWNNM010000051.1, read as the reverse complement.
CAACACCAACAGCAGCAACATTATCGAACACACTCGAGTGATATTAGGGAGATTGATCAGGAAATGCTGACCATGCTGTCGGTGAATCAAGATAACGGTAAGTCGAACCGAAACGACTCTCAATTTGTCCACTTTACTCACTCAGTTGTTCAATTTGCTCACTTCACCAACATATTGCTTCCTTGCTGGGAAATGATGTGTTAATCTGTTCCATTTTGCACCATTATCAAGGAATTGGTTAAGTCTGAAGTGATTTGAATTAGGAAAAGGAGTCTTCAAGTCTTTTTATCTCACTGAGATCTTCAATGTTTTGAGATCAAATGGCAAACGAAAGAAGTGCAAATCAAAAGTTGCTTTTTAGAGAAAAGAAAGTAGATTCAAAAATATATTTTGGATGATTTTGGTAGCCATTTGGAATGGATATTTGTATACCCTTGCTAACGGTATTACAATTTGGCTCAAAAGTTTGCAACGCATAGATATATTCATTTCCCACACCATAAACCATATATATTCTCGATCAGGGTGACGAGCTGACTCGATTGAGCTTTGTCCGTCCGTCTGTCTGTCTGTCTGTTTCTACGCCAACTAGTCTCTCCGATTTAAAGCTATCGAGCTGAATTTTTGCACAGAATCTTCTTTTTTGGTGCAGAATGCTAATATGTTGGAACCGACCGCATCGGATGACTATATCTCTTAGCTCCCATAGGAACAATCGGTCGGAAAACTAGTTTTAGTGAGAAAAACTTTTTTCTTTTCAATGGAAACGTCTCCAAACTTTGTAATTGTAAGTTTTCTATGTTTTTTTTATAATTCTACCAAGTTTTAATAAAATCGGACAACTATATGGTATAGCTGCCATACAAAAGATGGGTCTGAAAAACAGTTTTAGTTAGAAAAACTTTTTTGTTTTTAATGGTAGCATTCTGCAATTTTGTATTTGTTTGTTTCATATGCTTTCACATAAATTTCTACATTTTTGGCCAAATCGGATGACTATATCATATAGCTCCCATACGAACGATCGGTCGGAAAATGGGGAAAAGAGTATTTTTTGAAATTATATAAGCGAGTACTTGCAAGGGGGTATACAAACTGCGGCACAGACGAAGTTAGCTTAGCTTTCTCGTTTTTTATTTCGTCGTGCTGTTTGAAGCTATACTTAGGTTAGGATGTACTGTTAGGATCTGCATTATTTTTATACTCTGTACCGTAGGTACATAGAGTACTATAAGTTTGTGCAAAAGTATGTAACATCCAGAAGGAAGCATCTCCGACCCCATAAAGTATATATATTCTTGATCAGCATCAACAGCCGAGTCATGTCCGTCATGTCCGTCTGTCCGTCTGTCCGTCTGTCTGTCCGTATGAACGCACAGATCTCAGAGATGGTAAGAGATAGAGGTTTGACATGTATGGGACATATGCTTCTAATGTCTGCAGGCAGATCAAGTTTATTTTCAATTTTGGCCACGCCCCCTCCCGCCCCCGCAATTTAGAAAAAACGTCATATCTCCCACAGTTTTGAAGATAGATGGCTTGTTCCTTCTGGACATATTTAGTTATTAAGATAACTTATCGATCCGCCAAAGGAATGAAGAAGATCGGATGAACGGTTTTCGAGTTATGATCAAAAGAAAAAATTTCTTGGTACAGAGTATGTTATAGTCGGGCTTGACCGACTTTCTTTCTTGTTGTTCTCTGCGGTCTTTGATGTGTGCTGAGCAGAGTGAAAAAGTGTGTTTTTTCATTTTGAAAAATGACTTGAGACTGTTAAGTTCTTAAAAATATAGCAAAAATCTACAAGGTTTCTTTGAGAACCGAACTATTATTACTCAAAATTTTAAAACTGATCAATAAAAAGTATCAATACACTCATAAAATGTTTCCAATTTACTTTGGGAATGAAATGAAGGATACTCCATTAGACCTAGATGCTGATTTCTAAAACTTATTTGAGTGGCATCTTTACCAAAATACCAGAAATCTTTTTCTAAATATCAGGGCAATATTTTACGATTTCTGGGTGTATTTTTGTATTTTGAGTATATTTGAGCAACTGAACAACTTTAAGAACAAAGACAACCTTTGATAATTGCCCACTGATGATAAATTTCAATCCAAGCAGGTCCACATCGTGAGATGGCCGTCGATTGTCCAGACACGTTTATAGCACGCAATAAAACGCCACCCAGATATCCGCCACCCCGTCCACCACAGGTAAGTCCAACAGAACCTTTTGACCCAACCAACCAACCAAATGCCGGAGACACTCACTAACCACAAGCTTGGCCCCAAAACTAACAAACTCCTGGTAACAAAGCGGTGCCTATGGTCCAGCCCAAATACCCACCCACAGCCACAGCCACAACCACCACAATCACTAACCACAATCATTACACACTCTCTTTTCACCACTCAACAACATTCACCACCAACACACGCACCACCATCACTTGCACCCACCCACCCACATCTCACGCACTCACGCACACGCACTCACGCACACAGAAACACAAGATCAGCACGAAATCTAACAATGATCATGCTAACAAATTGTTAATTGTTGCATATCATTCTTCACATCAACATGAACAACATCATCAACAACAACATCAACAACATCTACAACAACATCAACAACATCTACAACAACAAACGACACTCGATGTGGCCACACAAAACATGTACAATCAAAAACAACAACACAAATTGGAACAAATTGAAAACTATGAAAATTGTCTGCAATCGGAACCACAACAACAACCACCACAGCAGCAGCAGCAGCAACAGCAACAGCAACAGCAAACACCACAGCAACAGCTAACAGCAGCAGCAGCCACTGTTACTCCACAAACCGCACAGCAGCAAACGCCCAGCAGCAACAACAACAACAAACTGAGCCACGATCCCAATGGCAACAACAGCAGCAACAACATCTCGGATGAGCTAATCTGCATGGTGGATGGCCTTTACCGCCGGGGTTCCAGCTCACCATCATCGAGCGCCTTTGATGAGGTGATGAGCAAGCATACCCTGGAGTCATTTGGCAGCATTGCCTATCGCCACCTGCAGACATCAACAACAACAGCAACAGCAACAACAGCAACAGCAACGGGAACAGCGGCAACAACGGCAACAGCAACACCACAGACAACGAGCAACGGCAGCACCGGCCAGGCCACCAACAGCAACTCACTGAACAGCAGCAACAGCTCCATGCACACATCCAGCAACAACAGCAGCAGCAACATACCCAGCGCCGGCTCATCGACCAGCAGTTCCACCATACCCGATGACCTGAGTCTGGCACCGCCCGGCTACGAGCCCAGCCAGAATGCAGCTAACGTGGCCAAGCATCGTGAGTTGCCGGTGGATGTGCCGGACAGTTTCATTGAGATGGTGAAGACGCCGCCGCGGTATCCACCGCCGGCGCACCTTTCGTCGCGCGGTTCGTTGCTCTCGAATGCCAGCTCCTCGACGGCTCACACCACACTCTCGTCGCTGGGCGTGTCCGGCTATGCGGCAACGGTTACGGGAACAGCAACGACAGTGGCTGCTGCTACTGTGGCAGTTGTTGGCGGCAATGATGAGGTATACCACTCACTCTCTCTCCATCCCTCTCTCTCTCTATGTAGCATTTGTGTATTCTGTCCATCCTATAACATATTATGTTTCTCTGTTAGATTAAGTTGATTAATTATGTGTATGTATGTATGTGTGTGTGTTCCCTGCGACTTCTCGTCCACACCTGCTCAATTTCCTTTCAATCTGGTTTTTCTTGATGTTTTTTGTTTGTTTGCTTTTGCTTTTGTTTTTGTTCTTCTGCCCGACATAAATCTCGGGCAATTTGCATTTCATCAGCTTTACCGCACAGCAGCAACATGTGCCACGCCGAAAGGCATTAAATGCTGAAATGCAACGGCAACAGCAACAGCAGGCAGCAGCAGCAACAGCAACAACATCAGCAGCAGCACAAAAACAATTCAACATTTTTGTCGCTGCAATTTCCCGTGTGCGGTTAAAGTTTTTGTTTTGTTTCGGGTTTCCCATTTAAATCTCTAGAAATGGCACAGAAAAAAAACGGCTTTATGCACTTTGACGCCAGATTCTGGCCAAGTGACATAAAAAGGTCACCGATTGGAGCACCAAAGTTATAAAAGGGTTCTCCGAACCAAACAGACCAGGATCGATCCGAACGTGAACCAGCAATGGGACGTTAATCCTCTTACAATGCACTCAAATTCAAACAACAACAGTTTCAGCGCCGCAATAGTTGGCGGATTTCGAAATGAAAGCATAAATGGGATTGCCGCGCTGAACTAGACCATAACCTGAGCTGTCTCTCTCTCTCTCTCTCTGCACGGTACTGTAGTGAAATGAAAGCAAATGAATAGTTTTACCAACAAAGGTCACTCAAAGGCTACAAATCGTGGAACAACTGTTTCGAAATGGCTGCGTAGGGCCTTCCAGCAAAGCCAAAGTCTATCTCCTGCAGAGGGGTACTTTGTTCAGTGTTTGGACAAAGACTCCATACTTGGATGTCGGAGTAGAGCAAGCCATTGCCGCTGTCTGTAGTCCGGGGCTACCAGCAGACCAAACTTCCGTAGAAATGAAGTTCTCTACATGGTTTCCAAGCCACGCTAGAGTTGTTTTTGTCATGTGAGCTAAAGTGATGTCTTATTCACAGATCCACAACTTCTTGGCAAATAATATCTTATTGAAAGGCTGCACCACCTTTTCCAAAACTTCCAATTGATACACTTTGACTGACGGTGACATGATAAATCGCCCACGGACATAAGCCCCATGTGAAAAGTTTCGATCATTACTTTGAAATATAGCTCAGACTTTTTCTGGACCTCATGTTCGGACATATAGACCAGGGGCGTAAGGTTCAAATTGATGAGACATTTAAGGCACAGTGGTGTGGAATTATAAGCGAGTTTCAAGTTATTCACGTGTGATTTAGTTTAGTTTTCGGCATAGACCCGGTACCCAAAATATTGATAACCTTCCGGTAGCCAACTAAGGGTAACCAACACTCTGGCCGAACATTACAGAAACACCCTTAGATTACACCGTGTCTGTGTCTGCCATCCACCAGGCAGTTTCAAGACAGACACTGGCCATTCTCCAAGAGTCACAGGGCAGCTAGTTAGGGGTAACCATTGGACCGGCAGTCTGTACAAGTCTATTAGATAATCCTGTAAGCCCAGCCTATCCGCACACTGTCCAAAGGGCCAAGCCGAACGAACTTATATTCTTGATCAGCGTGAACAGCCGAGTCGATATAGTCATGTCCGTCCGTCTGTCTGTATGAACGCATCGATCTCAGAGACTACAAGAGATGGAGCCACAAATTTTTGCATGAAGGTAGACTTATGCTGTACGCAGATCAAGTTTGTTTCAGATTTGGAAAATTCCACCCCGTCCCCCTTTTATCCCCAAAAAACCAAGACCTCCTCTACACAGAAAAAAAAAAGATCCAAAAAAGTATCCATTTGGGAGGGATATGTCTTAAATATCCTTTAAATCATTCAACGGAACTGAAAAATCATCTCAAGGATCATCATTTTTCATATCCTTTGGATGATTTTGAGCTCCGTTGGATGATTAAAAGAATATTTCAGACATATCCTTCCCAAATGGATACCGGAAATCATCCTTTTTTTTCTCTGTGTAGACATCCTAGACATGAAATACCGTCAGATCCACAATTTTTAGAGTTAGAGCCTCGTGGTTTAGTATACATCCAGCTAGGCCCAGTATCTATCTATTCTGAAAAGTACAATCAGATCGCACCGGAGTTATAAGCGAAACAGTTGAGCTGATAAGAGCACCCCCTCCCCAGTTGTTGGTCAGGACTAGGAAAAAGTGTTGCCTACATTTGGGATGATAATTTTGTTTCATTCATCTTCAAAAATTCAAAATCAAATAAATGAAAACAAATGAACAGGGTATTTTGTGGTCGGGAAACTCGACTGCAGCGCCCTTACTTATTTTTATACCCGTTACTCGTAGAGTAAAAAGGGTATACTAAAGTCGTGCAAATGTATGTAACAGGCAGAAGGAAGCATCTCCGATATCATAAAAGCTATATATATTCTTCATCAGCATCAACAGTCGAGTCAATATAGCCATGTCCGTCTGTCCGTCCGTCCGTCCGTCTGTATGAACACCTAGATCTCAGAGACTAGAAGAGCTAGAGCAAACAAATTTTAGATGTAAGCTAGTATTGTCTGTAGGCAGATCAAGTTTGTTTCAAATTTGGGCCACGCCCCCGCAATAAAAAATGTTGAATATCTCCTACAATTTGTAAGCTATCGACCTCAGATTTTGCAGTATAGTGCATGTGCCCAATATGTACAATCAAGCAAGTTTTCATAATGATCGGATAATAAAATGGCACAGTTAAAAAAATGTTGCATACTTATCTGAGCCGCATGAGGTTATTAAACACTAACTGCCTTGAGTAGCGGGTATTTCGAAGTCGGGCAGGGCCGACTTTAACTTACGCTCTCGTTTTTTGTATATATAGGGCCCCCTGTTCCGATTTTCGAGTCGATTTTCGTGCAAACTTGGGTACAGTGGTGCCCGCAAGCGAATGCCCAATTGCAACCATAACTTTGTACATGACTTTCTTCAATTCCTCTTCATTGTCCCTTGCAGCGTTACTCTTATGGTCTTCGTCACATTTGGTGTTTGTGCGTCGAACGTTTGCGTTTGCATTAGACAGCCACAAGCAATAACCCATTGCAGAGCCCTTGCATATTTTCGAATTATACATCAACCCGAGCTATTGGTTTCGATTCCCTTCAGTGTATTCGTCCGTTTAATCCGGCTGGCAATAAGTTTGGATTATTTGTCACTGGTTACCATTCCGACAAACGGCGATGAGTTTTGCGTGGGCATTGAGCGCCTTTATCAGTGCGTGGCCCGCAGTTTCAAAGGGAAATCCAAACGGCCTCCCCTTTGACCGTATCAAATGCTCGTTATAAATCCACAAACTGTAAATAACGCGGCGGAGACTTATTGAGCCGTGTTGTGCACGAAAGTGTACGGAACCTGTTGCCCGCCGCCGCCGCCGCTGCTGCTGCTGCACAGGGGTGTTCAGGTTTCAGTTGGCCCGCCGGCCCTATTAGTTGTGAGTTTCGCTTTTTGCAGTTGCTCATTAGCGCGGCTGCCCTCCCCCCACCAACCACCCCAACGCTTATTCGCCGTTTGATTTCTTCCTTCCGTTCCTGACCAGCCCAAGCAAGCATATACATACATACACACATAGGCACATACGCGTAGGTAAACGGATAGTGGCCTCCAGTCCCGCCAACGACGAGTCGGTTCAGTTAGGTTGGCCTAATTCATGGAATCAAAGCCGCAGCGTTGGCCTCGTTAGCAGCATAATCCAAAGAGCCGTGTGCCCGCATATACACCAAGAGGGGGGATGTCTGGGTGGCCAACCCCCCGCTGAGCTGCTTATTTCATCATTCACGCACACACACACACACACACAGCTGAAAACAAGTGCCATTTATATGAAACGGCACTCGATTAATTTTCCAACGGCAGCAAAGGGGTTTTTCTTTTTTTTTTTATTTAGCACAAAAACAACAAAAAGCAGTGAAAAATAAAGGAAAATGACAACAAAATAACAGAGAACAGAAAGAAAAGAAAAAAACGAGAAAGCCAAGCCAAGCTATTTATACCCTTGCAAGTGCTCGCTTCCTTTATATACTTTCAAAAAATACCCTTTTTTTCATATTCCGACCGATCGTTCGTTTGGGAGCTATATGATATAGTCATGCGATTGGCACAAAAATTTGTAGAATTAGGTGATAGCATGTAAAACAAACAAATACAAAATTGCAGAATGCTACCATTAAAAACAAAAAAGTTTTTCTAACTAAAACTGTTTTTCAGACCTATCTTTTGTATGGCAGCTATACCATATAGTTGTCCGATTTTAATAAAACTTGGTAGAATTATAAAAAAAAAACCTAGAAAACTTATAATTACAAAGTTTGGAGACGTTTCCGTTGAAAAGAAACAAGTTTTTCTCACTTAAACTAGTTTTCCAAACGATTGTTCCTATGGCAGCTATGAGATATAGTCATTCGATCCGGTCGGCTTCGACATATTAGTAGTGTGCAGCAAAAAAGAAGACTATGCACAAAATTTTCAGATGGACAGACGGACGGACAATCGGTTCAGCTCGTCACCCTGATCCAGAATATATATAGTTTATGGGGTGGGAAATGAATATTTCTATGCGTTGCAAACTTCTGGGCAAAATTGTAATACCCTTTGCAAGGGTATAAAAACAACAACAATTCAAAGCGTAATTGCACTTGGCTATGTACAACTTTGGTGTGGACACGGGAGAAGAAAGGTTGAGGAGGGGTAGATTCGATCAGCGTTTTGTTATTTGTGGCCCACCGTTGGGGTGGGTCGTGGTTGTCAAGGCTGCTCTGTGTCCAAAGCCGAACACAAATTTAATTAAAAACAACAACAATGAAAGCATAAAAAGCGTATCCATTGGCAACACACACCACATCCACACACACACACACACACACACACACACTCCCATACGCGCACACACACACACTGCCATACACACAGCAGCCAGTCATTAACCCAACAAATTGTTCTCTCCAAAAACTTATAGCTCAATGGCAATGCGAAGCCCGTACCCCCGCCACGCGATCATTTGCGCGTGGAGAAGGACGGACGTCTCATCAATTGTGCACCTGCACCACAACTGCCCGACCGCCGGGTCCTGGGCAATGGCAGCAGTCAACAGCAGCAGCAGCAGCATCAGCAGCAGCAGCAGCAGCATCAGCAGATAGCTCAAATTGTGGAGCCCACGCTCGAACAGCTGGATAGCATCAAGAAATATCAGGTGAGTCTTTGGCCCGGCGCCTAAGTGTTAGGCTATACAAATGCACACAACTCGAGTGACTGTCAAACTGTGCGGCGGCCACAGTTGAGCGCTCGCCCGCCTCGTTGACATGCAGAACAGGTACTTCCTCTTGCCCCCCCCCGCGTATATGGCAACACTTCCGCTTTGCCCCGTGGCCATTGACCATGCCAATTGCATTCACCAAACTATCAAACCGTTAATCAGCCCCAAAGTCGCAGAAAATTCAGTTTTCCATTTAACTGGCAAAACTATTTAAAAAAAAACTTTTACCCCGCCCCCCCCAAAGACAATGGCTGGCGCTGGCAAGCAGGGGGCGCAACTACTGTTGGGGGCGTGAAAAAAAAAAAACAACAAAAAGTTGCTCAACAACTTTTTGTGTGTGGTGCACTTAAAAGTGTGCGGAAAAGGGAAAAAGGTAGAAAAGAATTATTAAAAAAAATAAAAAGAAATATAAAAAAAATTGTATATGGTATATAAATTTTAATGCTGTTAAAAAGTGAAACATTTCGAGTGGGAAGAGGGGAGAGGGGAGAGCCGTAGCGAAGCGCGGGGCTAAAAAACTTGGTTAATGCTATGATTAATTAAACAACTTTTAATCGAATTGTGTGCTCTGCGTTGAGTTGAGTTGAAAGGAGGGCGAGAAGCTGAAATTCATTAGAGCTGCAACATTAAGCCGGGGTGGGGGTGTGTGGGGGCCTAATGCAACACAGTTTGAGTAGCGGAAAGTGGAGCCAATTCAGTTGAATTCACGCCACAGCTGTCTATTCCAAGAAGCCATGAATTGGATTTATGTTTCATGAAATGAGATTGTTGGATCAAGTGTACTTGAATCATTTAAAAAGACGTCTGTTGCCACCTTCGTCGGAATTAAGCAGTTAAAGTTGAGGGGCAATGTGGACCCTGCACTTTTATATATGTGTGCTGCAGCGATTGTACAACAAACTGAGCACACATACAGCACACAAGTGTTGAAACGAAGATCCACTTTCAAAATCTACCCTTGCCTTTCGCTTATACTTAATTCTATAGATCCCTGTGTATACCATCTTGTTCCTAAAATCTTTCCAATCTTTTTTGGTTTAAGGTCTCTGGTATACTAGTTATATTGTACACGAATTGGGATTAGCTTTGGTATTTCATACACTTTAATCAAGAACATTTGGCTCTTATTTCGTTTCAAGTATAGGTAGAGGTTGACTTTAGAATTCATTTCTTGTTCCTAAGCTTTGCCTTGACTTAAGAATATCAAATTAAAAAAAATTATACAATATTTACTTGAAATATCCTATAACAGCCTTTTGTCAAGTATTTCGGAATTAAAAAAATCATACTTGATATAAGAATTTTGTGCTTGATTCAAGTATTCAAGTACTTACCATACCATACATTCCACTGCAAAAGATTTTAAACTTATTCGAAATGAACTAAATATATCAAGTATTTCACAATTAAAGAAATGGTACTTGATATAAGAATTTTGTGCTTGCATCAAGTATTTAAGTACTTACCGTACTGTTGACACATTTTGTACTTAATAAAGTTCTTGATTTACTTTCTGATTGCACACAGAGAAAAGAAAGAATACTAAAAAATATCCATTGAACGATTTCCAGTATCCATTTGGACTGGATATGTGCTAAATATCCTTTTAGTTATCCAACGCAGCTGAAATTAATGCAAAGAACTGTCACTGGGCATAGTAGGAAGCGTATCCCACCACATAAAGCATATATATTCTTGATCAGCATGACGAGCTGAGTCGATATAGCCACAGTTTTAAAGCTATCGCCACCAAACTTTGCACGAAGTCGTCTGGTACAAACTCGCTGCACATTTGTCGGAACCGGCCGGATCGCATGACTATAACATATAGCTGCCATAGGAGCGATCGGTCGAAAAACTAGTTCTAGTGAGAAAAACTTTTTTGTTTTCAAAGCAAACGCAAACGTTTTCAAACTTTGTATTTGCTAGTTTTTAATGCTTCTTCATGATTCAGCCGAAATCGGACATCTATATAGTATGGCTGTCATACAAAAGTAGAGTTCGAAAAGTAGTCTTATTGGGAACAACTTGTTTGTTTTCGAAGGTACATAGAGTATTATAAGTTTGTGCAAAAGTATGTAACATCCAGAAGAAAGCATCTCCGACCCCATAAAGTATATATATTCTTGATCAGCATCAACAGCCGAGTAGATATAGCCATGTCCGTCTGTCCGTCCGTCCCTCTGTCTGTCCGTATGAAAGCACAGATCTCAGAGATGGTAAGAGATAGAGGTTTGACATGTATGGGACACATGCTTCTTATGTCTGCAGGCAGATCAAGTTTATTTTCAATTTCGGCCAAGCCCCCTCCCGCCCCCGCAATTTAGAAAAAACGTCATATCTCCCACAGTTTTGAAGATAGATGGCTTGTTCCTTCTGGACATATTTAGTTATTAGGATAACTTATCGATCAGCCAAAGGAATGAAGAAGATCGGATGAACGGTTTTCGAGTTATGATCAAAAGAAAGATTTTCTTGGTACAGAGTATGTTATAGTCGGGCTTGACCGACTTTCTTTCTTGTTTTTGTTAAATCTTTAGATTGGGGATGTTCCCTAGGAAAACCCAAGTCTTATAAGTGACCTGCTCTAGGTCGTTTCGCCAGCTTTTTCACCACTGTACCAACCCAGAACCCAACCTATAATGTATAATGTAAGTTCATTGTGATGCTTTCGATCAATTCAATTGTAAACTAAGTAATTCACCATTAAAGTGCCGTCGTAAAACTGAACTTGTTTTGCTTTAAACGGAACTATCTCGGTTAGAAAATCAGCAAGAGAGAGAGAGAGTGAGAGAGAGAGAGAGTGAGGGAGAGAGCAAGTGCCTGGTGCAATTGCTAGACAGTTTGTTGGCTGGTTTTCTTTTGTGGTTGTTTGACTAAAAGGGTGGCAAATTAGTTAAGCGTTTTTCCTTTTTTTGCAATGACATGTATAAGTACCCACATGCAAGTGTGTGTGTGTGTGTGTGTGAGCGTTAAATAAATAAAGCCACACTCGCAGTTCTCTCTCTCTCTCTCTCTTGCTCGCTGTTTTGCCTTGCTCTCCCTCTGTCTTACGCTCACCTGCTCTCAAAGCCGGTGCCGCTGGGCAGGCGGGTGGGGTGGGGGGGTGGTCTTTTGACAGTGGCTGGTGGCTCGTTTTTTGTCGCTCATTTGTTATGATTTTTCAGTTGGCGTTTTTAGTTGTTTTTCTACGCGTTCTGCGATCGGCCGCATTTTTCTTCATTTTTTTTTTTTTTTGTTGGCCCCCGGCTGTTGGCCAAAGTGCGTGTAACTGTTTTTAGTGTTGTGTTCTGTTTTTTTTTTTTTTTGGTTTGAAATTGTGCACTAAAGTTTGAGAGCCATTTGGAAATTAGTTTCAAATTCTGCTTACTGCTTTTGCCATATTTTGATTGGCATTCCCGGCAAAACAGGAATTTGAGGCATACAATTTTAGGCCAAAACTTCAAATCAAATGCCTAAAATTCTTGCATTCAGTTGGTATTTTACCTTGGACTTTGGCTCTGACTCATGTGGTGTTAATTTAATGCCTCAATATTCAATGTGAAGAACAAAACGACAACAACAACAATAAAAATGATTAAGCAACGATAAAAGTAAACAGTAAAGGTACATTTTTTGGTGCTTTTTTTGTGGTTGCTGTTGTTGTTGTTGTTGTTGTTTCAACCAACAACAAAAGTGCAGCGTCAACGGCGGCCGCTCATTTGCCAAGCAAGGCACGTTAAAGTGAACCGAAAAAAGCAACAAAAAGGCCAACAAAATCAAACAAAAGCCAACAGCAACAAAGCCATAAATAAACAAATGAATAAAAAGTAAATAGTTGTAAATTGCACGAGCAATGCGAGTGCCTGGCAAATGGGAAAGCTGTTGCTGCTGCTGTTGCTGTTGCTGTTGCTGCTGTGATTGGATCATGTTGCTGCCGCACTCATGTTGCTGATGCGTGTCTCAGAACATAGCTCAACTTTCGCTTTTTTTTATGGCAAAATATGTGTGCGTGTGTGTGTGTGTGTGTGTGTGTGTGTTTCCTTCTTTTTTTTTTTTTGTACGCATTTTGCCTTTATTATTATGCGGCCCTTAATGAAAACGGCAGCAACAACAGCGGCGGCAACAGCAACAGCAGTTGACTTTAAATGCGCATTAAGTTGCATTTTTATTTCGAAAACTTTTTCATATTCAAATTTATGCGCTTGGTAGAAGTAGAAAACAGCAGAGAGAGAGAGAGAGAAAGTGTGGGGCGCGGTCCATTTGCATAGTGACAGCTGCAGCTGAACCCAAAAAAAAAAAAACATAAACAAAAAATGCCATGTGAAACTACCAAAAAACACTAACTAAGCCGGAGCAATATGGTTGTCTCCACCTTGCAAATAACTTTGGAGAATAATGTGGTTGTTGGTGAGCCTGCAAGCGACACGCCAGCAACAGTGATTGCTGTTGAGTCGAGCCCCAAGTTTATTGTGCTAAGCAGCAACAACAACAACAATGTGATCATGTCCAACAACAACAACAACAACAAGACACCACCCACCATTCCCACAAATGAAAAAGAAAATCTTAACAACAACAACAACAACAACAGCTACTCCATCATGAATGGCAACGCTTTCAACGACGACCAACTGGCAGGATCAGCAACCGCCACGCCCCAACGCAATGCCTCCGCCCTGCGTCGCGGCATACAGATACAACGCTCGTCGACACGTTTGCGACAACAGCAGGCAAGTGCGGGGGGAAGGAGGGGACAATAAAAAGGGGCATTCTCACAATTCCTCATTTTCAAAGCCACGAGCTTGCAATTTGTCTTTGTAATTTATATTTAAGTATCGATAACTTTGTTTCATTTAGTGTTGTTGCCGGAGCAGCAGCAACTGGCTTTATCTACATATATGCTAACTAAAACAACAACAACAGCAACAGCAATAACAACCAGTTGACAAGTAGGCTAACTGGCTGCCGTTGGGCGTCAGAGCCATAAAATATTTTTGCCTGTGATTGTAGGAAGAAGAAAACGGGCAAAAACCCGACTATCAAACACAAAAAACGAATAAACACTTTAGTCGCTGAGGGAATACTCTTCGATGTCAAGTACTACAGGAGGTGGCGAAACTACACTCAAAAAAAATCCATCCAAAACGGGATTAAATAAAGGGTGATTCCGGAAAAGATTAATTTCACTACCTGCTCCGGAATTTCCCTGTGTTTATTCCCCATTTCTGATGTTTTTTATACCCTGTTCCCATTGAAAATGGGAAAAGGGGGATCATGAAGTTGTGCGAATGTATGTAACAGGGAGAAGGAAACATTTCCGACCCCATAAAGTATATGTATTCTTGATCAGCATGAACAGCCGAGTCGATATAGCCATGTCCGTCTGTCCGTCTGTCTGTCTGTCAGATACTATAACAGATAGAGCCACAAATTTTTGCATGAAGGTAAACTTATGCTGTACGCAGATCAAGTTTGTTTCAGATTTGGAACCACCCCACCCCGTCCCCCTTTTATCCCCTAAAAACCAAGACCTTCTCTAGACATCCTAGACCTAAAAAACCGTCAGATCCACAATTTTAAAGTTAGAGCCTCGTGGTTTAGTATACATCAAGCTAGGTAAGCCTTACATCTAATCTATTCTGAAAAGTACAATCAGATTGGACAAAAAACACTGGAGTTATAAGCGAAACAGTTGAGCTGATAAGAGCACCCCCCCCACCCAGTTGTTGGTCAGGACTAGAAAAAAAGTGTTGCCTACATTTAGGATGACAATTATGTTACAAAAACAAATAAATGAGAACAAATAAATAATTTTGTGGTCGGGAAACTCGACTGCAGCGCCCCTACTTGTTTTTTTCTGTGTAGTTTTAGTATTGGTCTGCCTCTCCGTTTCCTAAGCAGTTGATTCCTGTCTTATTTCCAATCTCAAATCCTTTTTTGACTGAATTCTTCCGCGAATTTCAAACTTTTAATGTTCGTTTTTGAGAGTAAATTATATGCAAAAAATTATATTGATTCAAAGTTATGAACTTGTTTGAGCAAAGGCTCGTAAGATCCTACATTTGGAAGATTCGTCTAAAGGTTAGTCCAGGTTCTACGAAGTCAAACTACAACTGAATACACACACCCTTGAAATTGCCACTATAATAAGTTTTCAAATAAGTTTTTAAACATTCTATGGACCACTTTTTGAATCCAAGCACTTGAATTTCTAATTCAGCTTGGTCTGGTAAAGCTTAGTTCAATGTTTTTTGAAGCGCTGCTATTTTGGTTAAATTTTAGCTGCTCGTACTCGCTTAAACACTTTCAAAAAATACTATTTTTCCATTTTCCGACCGCTTGTTCTTATGATATAGTCATCCGATTTGGCCAAAAATTTGTAAAATTATGTGAAAGCATGTGAAACAAACTAATACAAAATTGCAGGATGCTACCATTAAAAACAAAAAAGTTTTTCGAACTAAAACTGTTTTTCGAACCTATCTTTTGTATGGCAGCTATACCATATAGTTGTCCGATTTTAATAAAACTTGGTAGAGTTATTAAAAAACATAGAAAACCTACGATTACAAAGTTTGGAGATGTTTCCATTGAAAAGAAAAAAGTTTTTCTCACCAAAACTAGTTTTTCAACCGATTGTTGCCATGGGAGCTATAAGATATAGTCATCCAAGCCGGTCGGTTCCGACATATTAGCAGTCTGCACCAAAAAAGAAGACTCTGTGCAAAATTTCAGCTCGATAGCTTTAAAACTGAGAGAATATTTCGCAGACAGACGGACGGACAAAGCTCAATCGACTCAGCTCGTCAAGAAGATCAAGAATATATACATTTTATGGGGTCGGAAATGAATATTTCTATGCGTTGCAAGCATCTGGGCAAAATTATAATACCCTTTGCAAGGTTATAATAAACATCCAAGTTTCCCAACTTCTTGAGATTTCTAAGAATGATGGAAAGATCCACATTTAAGTCTTTAATGAACATTACCCTGCAGTTCGGCTGCACTGGTGAGGCCTGGGCCACCAGATTAACCCCCAGCCAAGTATTTGCCTAACGAATTTGATACGTATCAATCGGTACGGCGTTGCATTACCGGTCGTTAGTGTGGTAATGTATGCACACTATAGTTCATGTATTTGACTAGCGCTGTGATGCATTACGAACTACCGCTCAGTGATGCATCAGGTCGTTAGGCCTGAGGCGCCACTTTAAAAACTGTTTAATATATTCATGCTTTGGCAATTTCAAAATTGGTTCTTCCGGTTGTACTTGAATCGCTGATTTCCTCAGAATCATACTTTTCCAAGAGACGGTTGTTTATTTCAGTCAACAATGCGTTGCAGTCTTTCACCGAATCAATTGTTTTCCCATTAAAGGCAGACAAATAGGTATTGAATAGCCTTTCCTCTTATTGAATGTTATTACCGCCATTTGAGTTTTGTTTATGCCAGCTGTTTTAATGCGAGTTTAAAATAAACAGATGTTGAAAGTGGATATCGCTAGCCCCAGCACTTGAATAGAATATCAAAAACTGAATGGTAACAGCAAATGCATAAGTAGGAGTTTGAGCACATTCTTTCTTTATTTGATAAGATTCGATCATTTATTCTTTGTGTGATATATAATATTATATAATGTTATATAAAAAAAAAATGAAATAAGGCTCCAAAAATTTACATATATAACAAAAACATCGATGTTTCATAAGATTTGGGGTGTTATTTCCTTTTTTGGTGTATTATTTCCTAAATAAAATTTGAAAATGTTATAAGACCCCAAACTCATTTGTGGGGCTTTTTATACCCTTGCAAAGGGTATTATAATTTTGCCCAGAAGTTTGCAGCGCATAGAAACATTCATTTCCGACCCCATAAACCATATATATTCTTGATCAGGGTGACGAGCTGAGTCGATTGAGCTTTGTCCGTTTGTCAGTCTGTTTCTACGCGAACTAGTCTTTCAGTTTTGAAGCTGTCGAGCTGAAATTTTGCACAGGGTTTTTTTTTTTGCTGCATACTAATTATATGTCGGACCCGACCGGATCGGATGACTATATCTCATAGCTCTCATAGGAACAATCGGTCGGAAAACTAGTTTTAGTGAGAAAAACTTTTTTCTTTTTAACGGAAACGTCTCCAAACTTTGTAATCATAAGTTTTCTATGCTTATTTTATAGTTCTACCAAGTTTTATTAAAATCGGACAACTATATGGTATACCTGCCATACAAAAGATAGGTCTGAAGAACAGTCTTAGTTAGAAAAACTTTTTTGTTTTTAATGGTAGCATTCTGCAATTTTGTATTTGTTTGTTTCACATGCTTTCACATAATTTTGCAAATTTTTGGCCAAATCGGATGACTCTATCATATAGCTCCCATACGAACAATCGGTCGGAAAATGGGAAAAAGAGTATTTTTGAAAATATTTAAGCAAGGGTACAAAAACTTCGGCACAGACAAAGTTAGTTTGGCTTTCTCGTTTTATTTTGCTGTTTCCAAAATAATATCAATCTTCGCGCCGAAGCCGAAAATTTTTTGCAAATAAATCGCGCGATTTCAAATTTTTTTCAAAATTGTAGGCTATAATTCCCCCTATAAGTTTGCCAAATTGTATTTTTCCACTTTAAGAATCCTCAAAGACTTATGAGAAAAGATTATTGCCCAGTCGATCCATCTTATTCATAAAAGAAACAATTGAGGTTCAAACCTAATACTAATGGAACCTTTAGAATTACTTCCGACTTGCAGCTACAAAGTGAAACCTATTCAAAGAAAGATCTCTTTCAGTTTATTTCAAAACTGGTTTTGTGGAAACGTGCGAAAGATGTAATTTTGAAGCAGATTGACCAAAAATGCATTGATGGGTATGGTTTCGAAATGAGTTCATTATCGAACTGTGTTCTAGGCAAGGCTGCAAACCGGTCCGGAACCGAACCCCTGAGAATCGGTTCGGTTCGACTTTTTTGGGGTTCGCCAACCGGACAATGAACCATACGCCTTACATTTTTGGCTCCTCGAACCTGAACCCGAACCGGACCACTTTTTCGAAAAGTGAGGTTCGGTTCACCAATTTAACATGCTTAATGAGAGTTTTCAAAATTCGACAATAAATGACTCAACGTCTGATTGCAAAGACGAGAAGTTCATTAAAGCAATAAACAAATGTCAACCAGAAAATGTGTGAATGATGTTATAGATTCCTTTGAAAATTGTCCAAGATTACATCCATCGACAAATGTTTTAAAATTTTAGAATGGTCATAACACCAAAGGCTTCAAGAGTATTGCTTTTACTATACTAGCTGTACCAGCAACTCAGGTATCAGTTGAACGAGCATTTACAATACTTAAGTTTGTTCTTTCTGATTTAAGAGCTAGTATAGATGACTAAGTAATGATCATTATGATTAAGCATATGGATAGAAGCTATATACATATGTGTCACTTTCAACGTAATAATAAATCAAAAGTCAAGCGAAGAAGGTTCCAACCAGAACCTTGGGTTCAGGGGTTGCAAAAACCGGTCCGCGAACCGAACCTTGGATTTTACAATGGGTTCGAACCCCCGGACTGAACCTCATGGATTATTTTAAAGGTTTGCAGCCTTGGTTCTAGGTCTTAAAGCAGTTGTGTGAAATACCCGTTCGTTGGGTAAGGGTATTGTAAACTTTACTTAATATATTTTTAATTTTTGTTGTACGCGCGATTTCAATATTTATTTATGCCGGTGTTTGTGCCGTTTGCTGATGATGATGATGATGATGATGTCATGGCTTTGGCGTCAACAACAACAACAACAACAATAGTTGCTGTTAAGTTTGTGTTTTGTTTTTGTTTTTGTTTTTTACAATTACTTGGCTTAGATGATTGATGGGGCTGAAACTTGTAGGCTTCATTTGATCCATGAATAGACAGGGGTAAGTTTCTGTCTGTGTGTGTGTGTGTGTGGGGGTACAGTAATCACCCAATAAGTTCTCAAACTACCCACAATACCCATATCTACATAAACTTAGCCACCTTTTGTCATTCAATTTGCCCATCTGCTGCCATTCAACTTCAATGACATTCGCAGTTTTTCTTCGCTTTTTTCTTCGCTTTTTGTCTTCTTTGGTTCACATCGCGGGGACGGCTGGAATTTGGCTTGTATTATGCAAGTTTAGCACATTTTTTTGTAGCTTTTTATGTGTTGTTTTTTTTTTATTTTTTGTTCTTCTTCCGCCTTTCAATTATGCTTGAAACTTTGTTATCTTTTCTTTAGTTTTTTGGTTTTTTTTGCTGGTCTTGTGTGGGTCACGGTACCATCTTATCTTGGCCAAAGTGTTAGTTATTAATACATTTGCAGCAAAGCAAAGCAGAGGAAACAAAAAAACTACTTGAGGGGCTTCCTTAACAATTGCATTGCAATCCGCATTCCCATTCGCCTTTGGCCAATACCCCTTTACGCTCATTAACTCAACGCAATGGGCCATCTGTCCTCAACGGGATTTTGTCTCCGTTTTTCTTTTGTTCTTGCTGCAATGCACCTGAAAAGTCTCCCCCAACCTGCCTAAGTAAGCCCCTTGGTGGGTGGGTGTGTGTGTGTGTGTGTGTGTGTGTACCCTTTAAAAGTATGCAAGAGCTTAGGGGGGTGTATGCGGCGACCAGAGTGATTCGAATAAAACTTAGAATTCGAAGGTAGTTTGCCATTTATGTAATATCTCCCGCATTGAATGAACTGAAGAACCAAAAATTGAGATTATGCCTGTATGTGGGGTACAATTTGGGTTCATCATCTCAGTTCTGGCTTTGTAAGCAAGTGAAAATCGTAGTTGCATCATATTGGTCTTGGAAATTGTTAAGCTCCTTGAGATTTAGGTTCGATTGTCTGTAGCTGTAACGAATTTGGCTTTGGCGTGCAGTTAATTCTACATTTTTGTTGGCTTTATAGTAGCAGGATTCGTTGTGCAGTGTTCCATGGTGTGTTGAAGGACAGCTCATGTCCCAAACAATGCCATATTAGGTTATAAGTTTTCACTTACTTTGATGCATTGGGACTTGGTTTGCTGTCAAAAAGGTTCTTTTGCAATGAAAGGCAGTTGATTTAGAATTAGAATTAGTTAGAATTTGGCTCAAGTTTTACAAAAAATGCTTCAAATAGAAATGTTTTCAAACAGGAATGCTCTTTTAACAAAGTACCTCAATTGCATTTCAACTTCTGCAAATTTGGTGTATCCCCAGTCTTCAGTTTCTATGGAACTTTATTGATTTTGCTGTTGCTTGAAAGTCAGCCTACATTTTTCATTCTAAATAGCGTTTTTCAAGTGCTACCTTGGAGTCGTGCAGCTTTTCATCGAACTACCATAATTTCGGACTTGGTTGAAGACTCCAATTTCGACTATATCCAAATTATTCTATATTTCTATCTAAACCTAAACCCACAACCTCGACTAAGCCACACAGTACTTGTTGCCTAAATACTCGTAAGTGCCAAATTGTTATGGCTACTTTCTTGACTAAGGTGTGGTCGCGTTCATTCTCGCGTACGCTTGATAGTCGTGTGCGCTAAGGTGCAGAAGTCCTTGCCATCCATCTTCGTGGTCATATTCAAGTATGGTTATAAAATGAGAAAGCTTTGCTAACTTCGTCTGTGCGAATGTTTTTAATTTGCAAAAAAAAATAATTTACCCACAACGACCCATCGTTTCCGATCGATCGTTCATATGGGAGCTACATGATATGGTCATTCGACTTGAACAATTGTTTCTATGTGAGCTATGAGATATTTAGTCATCCGATCCGGTCGGTTCCGACACATTAGTAGCGTGCAGCAAAAAGTCTCTGTGCAAAATTTCAGCTCGAAGAATACACTCAGAGAAAAAATAGAGAATTTCATACTTGGATCAAGAGTTTTCGAGATCAATAGTTCGATAAGAGTGAAAATTCTCGATCCAAGATCGAAATTCTTGATCCAAGTATAAATTTTTGATTCCGGTTTTCTTGATCCAAGAGCTTCAATACTTGATCCAAGTACGAATCATTCTCAAATCAAGCTCAAGAGTTCTTAGATCAAGTGCTAAACATACTCGTTTTCAAGATTGCTCAATTTTGAATCATGGGCAAACAGCATTGTCAAAAACCGAGAATGTTCTTCCTATTATCAAGAGCTCATTCGATTCAAGAGTAAGATCGTTTACTCTTAAATCAAGAGCTTCACAGATTCCAACCATGCAACAATTCAATATCAGTAGATTTTTCCATTTTGTTTAAATTTATTTCATGGAAAACTAATTGTTGAGCCATGTTGCAACTTTTAGCCGGCTTGAGGAATATACACCTCAAAGAAGCATCAGTCCTTGTGTGTCAACTATCAGTCGAACAGAGGTCTCTCCATGCCAGCAATGCCATAACAGGTTGAGAATTCCAAAGCAACATGAGTGCAAAAATCTATCACGCTCTCCGCTCGTTAGCTTCCCCACACCCCTCTCCCACATAATACAAAACTGTAAGAGCAGACTCAATGTTATTCTCTCAAATGTGCTTGCTCTCCTTTCTCAGTTTCTATACCTCACTTCCCTCGCCTAAAAGCACCAAGCTAAGAACGTATTTAGCTCGACTTCAAGAGCGAAATTCTTTAAAATTTAAGAACGAATAAATATTTTTTCAAGAGCGTTTGTTCTTAAGTTATTCGTTCTACTTTTTTCTGGGTGTATATACATAGTTTATGGGGTCGGAAATGAATATTTGCTATGCGTTGCAAACTTCTGGGCAAGATAATAGTACGCCTAGCAAGGGTATACAAAGTGAAATCAAGGCTAACTTCGTCTGTGCCAAAATTTTAATACACCTGAGAATTAACTATCCATTCCGCATATGCCGTCATATTAGCAGTCTGCAGCTAAAATATACCTCTGTGCTAAATTGTGTAGAAACACAGCCCAATCGACTCAGCTCGTCATGCAAGAACAAGAACAGGGTTGTGCCGCTGGCTTTGCTCTACCAATTGTCATTAAATCGGGCAGTGCAAATTCAAAATAACAATTCCTATTAAAATATTTTGAATTGACATTGAAATGATATAATGTTAATTCGAAACTCTGAATTGGCATTGAATCTAAATAGTTTCGATTAAAAATTTTGAATTGGCATTGAAATTAAATATCTTCAATTTGTAATTGAATGGATGAATTGGCATTGAAAAAATAATAATTTCAATTTATTATTTTGAATTGGCATTGAAATGCTTCTTATGTGTTTTAAGCCCTGCGGCTTGATATTTTCTTGCTCCTGCCAGAACACTCTTCCAGTTGCGCTACCTTGATATAACGAAATTTGGCCTAGATCGATAGTAAAATAAAGATATTTCATACTTTTTATTTAAAAATCTTGTTTAAATCTTGGCAAATAGAGCTAGTTCGTTCAATTTTAACTTATACTTAAGTAATTTTCTCTAAACTTTAACCACATTTTCAAATTACTCAGTTGTTCATTTGCCTAAAACTATCTTTCGGGCAGAATATTGTCTATTTTTTAGCAACCTATAAAATGGTTGTGCAAAAACTTTGTGCTGAAGCTGCACAGAGAACTGTGGGAGGGCTAACTAGTAAGTTGAGATTTTCAATCTCATTTTAAGTTTCTTAAATACTTTTTTTGCACTCTTCTCGAGAGAGAAAGGTTTTCCATCTAGGTTATAGATTGGTTTTTTTTCTTAGTGTAGTTTTGCGGAAATCTTATGCAATTAGGCTACGATTTAAATAGATTTAAAACCCCTAAAAGCCAAGGCGAGCTTCTCTCAATCTCTTGGCTTGTGTGCTCCCAATTTTCGTACAATTGAAAGGGGAGATCCCGCCAGTTCGAACTACAAAGTTTGAGTAGCTTTTTATGGCTAATTTCTTCACAGCTGGCGCCAACAGCTGGTGTAGGTGACCGGATGTGTAATGTGGCAATATTTAAGTAAAATTAGTCTCTCTGAAAGTAACAAAAGGCCACAGAATTCTACTTTTTATGCTGATTCTTGACGATTTTAGTGTGCTAAATGCGAATCTGGTTTATTCTCCGATGGATTTAGGAGCGTTTTATGGGTAACTGAAACTGTACCAAACAGCTCTACGATTTTCTAAGCGAAGATATATAATTTGTAGTTCTTTTGCCGAAAGAAAAGTCTCAGAGTTCTTCTTAAAATATACCAAATTTAGTTCCTCCACTCTCTGGACTGCTAACTGATACCGATTAACGGGTGGATCTCTCCAGGTACGAGGCGATATTATGTTTGGGTAGAAGCCAAACGAAACATTGAATGTCATATTGATCCCCGAAAGAATGCTTGTCCTCCCTTTGTTGCACTTGCCACAACCCAATGTCGGTTCCATAATACCCAGGGTAGTGCACGGGTCGGTCACTCGCTCACCCACTTCGTGGCCGGTGCTATCTCAACCCTCTCAGACTCCGTTTAATTTTCTTTTCCAATGTTTGCTTTTGTGTTGGGCTCGGAACGGTGCTAATTAAATTAGCACAATTGCCGCGAATGCGGATTAAGTGCGCCACTTAAGTGTCATCGCCCAGGTCCAGCTTTGGCCCCAGTGCCACCCAATTGGTAGAACTATTCTTCAACCTTTCCCTCTCTCTCTCTCACCTTCGTCCAACAGGAGCAACTGCGCCGGCGACGCGAGGAGGAGGAGCGCATTGCCCAGCAGAATGAGTTCCTGCGAAATAGCTTGCGTGGATCGCGTAAGCTGAAGGCGCTGCAGGATACGGCCACAGCGACGGCTGCTGGCAAGGCCATGGCACAGGCCCAACAGCAGCAGCAGCAGCAGCAGCAGCAACAACAACAGCAGCAGGCAATCGCCATGCCCCTGCCCACCGGAGTGGAGAACGAGGCGTACCTTCCGGATGAGGAGCTGCCGGCGCAAACAGCGGAGCAGATCGATGGTGCGTACAGTCAAAGATTACCTTCATTCCTTACTCAATCCCCTCCCTCCCTCACCTCCTGCAGGCTATGCCGAACTGATAGCCGCCCTCACACGCCTCCAGAGTCAGCTGAGTAAGAGCGGCCTGAGCACATTGGCCGGTCGCGTCTCGGCAGCCCACAGTGTCCTGGCCAGTGCCGGTGTGGCCCATGTGCTGGCCGCTCGCACCGCTGTCCTGCAGCGTCGCCGGCCACGTGTCCCCGGTCCCCTGCATCCCTGCTCCCTGGGCCTGCAGAAGGACATTGTGGAGCTGCTCACGCAGTCTAATACGGCGGCTGCCATCGAGCTGGGCAACCTGCTCACCAGTCACGAAATGGAGGGCCTCCTGCTGGCCCACGATCGCATTGCCAATCATACGGACGCCACACCCTCGCCGACGCCCACACCCACGCTGACCGTGAGCGGTCACAGTAGTCCAGTGGCGGCGGCGAAGCGAAGTATGCCGGTGCCGGTGTCGCCGCCGGTGGTGCCGCCCCCGTTGGCGCAGCGCGGTGCCATGCCCCTGCCCCTGGCGGCCAGGGGCGAGTCGCCGCCACCGATGAGCGCCTGCTTTGGCACGCTGAACGATCAGAACGACAACATTCGGATCATTCAGATCGAGAAGTCGACGGAACCGCTGGGCGCCACCGTGCGCAACGAGGGCGAGGCGGTGGTCATTGGCCGGATTGTGCGTGGCGGCGCCGCCGAGAAGTCGGGACTGCTGCACGAGGGCGATGAAATACTCGAGGTGAATGGCCAGGAGCTGCGCGGAAAGACGGTGAACGAGGTGTGCGCCCTGCTGGGTGCCATGCAGGGCACCCTGACGTTTCTCATTGTGCCAGCGGGCAGTCCGCCGCCCGGCGGCGGCACTCTGACCGGCGCCGGCTCCGGCTTGGGCGCCCATCGCGACACGGCCGTGCTGCACGTGCGGGCGCACTTCGACTACGATCCCGAGGACGATCTGTACATACCGTGCCGGGAGCTGGGCATCAGTTTTCAGAAGGGCGACGTGTTGCATGTGATTTCGCGCGAGGATCCCAACTGGTGGCAGGCGTACCGGGAGGGCGAGGAGGATCAGACGCTGGCCGGCCTCATACCTAGTCAGTCGTTCCAGCATCAGCGCGAGACCATGAAGCTGGCCATAGCCGAGGAGGCGGGTCTGGCGCGGTCGCGCGGCAAGGACGGGGCCAGCAGCAAGGGGGCCACGTTGCTGTGCGCGCGCAAGGGACGAAAGAAGAAGAAGAAGGCCAGTTCCGAGGCGGGGTAAGCGTTGCTTTTTGGCCACACACACGACCCATCCAGCTGACTAATTCCAATTCCCCCGCCCCCAGATATCCGCTGTACGCCACCACGGCCCCCGATGAAACCGATCCCGAGGAGATACTCACCTACGAGGAGGTGGCACTCTACTATCCCCGTGCCACCCACAAGCGACCCATTGTCCTGATCGGACCGCCCAACATTGGCAGACACGAGCTGCGCCAGCGTCTCATGGCGGACTCGGAACGTTTCTCAGCGGCGGTGCCACGTAAGTCCAGCTCCAGCCCGATGCACTCTGATCCAATTTTCCATTTCGTTTAGTTTTCTATTTGCTAGAGGAGCGGCTCAAGCCAGCCAAGGCAGCCAAGGGTAAAGCCACGCAGTTGCCACTGTTTCCCAGAGCATTGCTAGCCATACCCGCTGCTAACCCGCCTCCCTTTAAGGCTAGATCTCCCATGCTCACTCCAACTCTCTCTCTCTGTTTCTCTCCTTCTCTTTCTCTGTTTAGACACATCACGAGCCAGGCGGGAGGGCGAGGTGCCCGGCGTCGATTATCATTTCATCACGCGGCAGGCCTTCGAAGCGGACATACTGGCCCGTCGCTTTGTGGAGCACGGTGAATACGAGAAGGCCTACTACGGTAAGTGCCTCGAGGGAAGCGGCCACCACACACGAACTGTATTGCTCATCCCATCCTCTGATTCCAGGCACATCACTGGAGGCCATACGCACGGTTGTTGCCAGCGGCAAGATCTGTGTACTTAATCTGCATCCGCAGAGTCTGAAACTGCTGCGTGCCTCCGACCTAAAGCCGTATGTGGTGCTAGTGGCACCGCCCAGTCTCGACAAGCTGCGCCAGAAGAAGTTACGCAACGGTGAACCCTTCAAGGTAAACGATAATGGAGTAGATCAATGAAAACTCGAATGTGGCAGTGAGGCGGAAGAGCAAGCTGGATAGATGGAAGGCTAAACGGGGCGGGTTGGGTGAATATCGATCTGGGGGGAATGGAAAACGGAAGGCCTGAGACTGAAAGGGGGTGGGTGAATATCGATCTGGGGAGAATGGAAAGACAAGACCTGAAACCTTCGTGTTAAAAGCTTTGCTGTCTGCAATCCTCTTCCGCGTCTTTAATAACCTAGGAAAAGTGACCTTGCTGGTGTTCTGTTCATTCCACCTTCCTCTTAGAGGACTTCGGTAGCTCAAGCATGATTCTCATCGACTGGCCTTGCCTTGACCCCTTCGTTGTGAATCATTATAAACTTTCTCTTCTCCCAAGGCTACGCCTATACGGAATAATTAGACGAAATATCCCTCAAATTGGGAAATACGCCTTGGAAATCAGGTCAAAGGCAGGCGATTCATCATATATTTTAGAAAACCATTTTCTAATATCAAGAAACTTTTTGCCAAAAGACAGAACATATTTTCTTAGTTTTAGAACAAAAAAAAAGGGCAGCAAACCTTAAAAGTGTATCCGAAGCTCCGGTTTAGAGGTTCGAACCAGCATTTACCTATGGTTAATGCTCAAAAAGGTTTTTGAGTGAAGGTTTCGGTTTTAACCTTAGATCGGCTCACATTTTAAAACAAATTTAAATAATATTCTTTCTAAAATACCCTACGTAATACTCCGAATAAGTCTTTCCAACTTAAACTTGAATCAAAGATCATTTAGAAGATTCGAAGAGCGATTCAGCAAGCGATTAAGAAATCTATTTTAGTATCTTAGATGATGAACATATGCTTTTTATGTCTGCAGGCACATCAAGTTTATTTTGAATTTTTGCCACGCCCGCTGCCGCCCCCGTAAATTGGAAAAAAACGTCATATCTCTCACAGTTTTTAAGATAAATGGTTCGTACTTTCTAGACATATTTAGTTATAAGGATTTCTTATAGATCCGCCAAATGAATGGTAAAGATTGGATAAACAGTTGTCGAGCTATGATCAAAACACTGCTGCTTTCAGCTGCTACTGCAGCATCAAAATTTTAGCTGAGCGTAAAATTCCGTTGGTACAGAGTATGTTATAGTCGAGCTTGACCGACTTTCTTTCTTTTTTGTTTCCAAATTGCTAGGCAGGTGAAGTGGCCAAATTTTGTAAATAAACTTGATCTGCGATTTCCAAATAACAAAAAATCCAATTCAGAAAAATAATTTAGAATTTCATTCTTGAATCGCAAACGTTTAATGTCAGTCCAGCTTGACCGACTTTCATTCTTGTTTTTGTTAATAAAAAAAACGAGAAAGCTAAGGTAACTTCGTCTGTGCCGAAGTTTTTATACTCTTGCAAGTGCTCGCTGAAATATTTTCAAAATAATCTGTTTCCCATTTTCCGACCGATCGTTCGTATGGGAGGTATATGATATAGTCATCCGATTTGGCCAAAAAATTTTAAAATTATGTGAAACAAACAAATACAAAATTCCAGGATGCTACCATTAAAAACAAAAAAGTTTTTTTAGCTAAAACTGTTTTTCAGACCCATCTTTTGTATGGCAGCTATACCATATACCTGTCCGATTTTAATAAAACTTGGTAGAATTAAAAAAAAACATAGAAAACTTATAATTACAAAGTTTGGAGACGTTTCCATTGAAAAGAAAAAAGTTTTTCTCACTAAAACTAGTTTTCCGACCGATTGTTCCTATGGTAGCTATGAGATATAGTCATCCGATCCTGTCGGTTCCGACATATTAGTAGTATGCAGCAAAAAGAAGACTCTGTGCAAAATTTCAGCTCGAAAGCTTCAAAACTGAGAGACTAGTTCACGTAGAAACAGTCGGACAGACGGACGGACGGACGGACAAAGCTTAAACGACTCAGCTCGTCACTTTGATGAAGAATATATATGGTTTATGGGGTCGGAAATGAATATTTCTATGCGTTGCAAACTTCTGGGCAAAATTATAATACTCTTTGCAAGGGTATACAAATTCCCCTTTATAAGTGTTCTGTTCAGAGAGTAAGCGAGTCTGCTCGATTTGTAACTGTCTTTTTGGTGAGCAGACAGCAATAATAATAATAAGAAAAATTTGGCGACATCTGTTCTATGTAGATTAGGGTGTCCCAAAAGAAAATTTTTTTGTTTGCACTAGCATTTTCTGCAAGTTTATAGAGTAAATTATTTTTGAGATTTTTTTCAGATTTTACGGAAGACGTTTAAAGGTCGCGCAAGTCGCGTTTTCCCCAAACATCGAGTATTCCGTAGAGTTTTTGAATTTTACCAATTACTAGGTCAATAAGCACGATTTCTGAGTTTTCAAATCAACATCTTTAAAGCAAATTGTCCAAATTTTTCTTTTATGAGCATAAACCATAAGCTTTTTCTTTGCTTTTGCTCATTTAGGTACCATTTATTATTTATTTTTCGTAATTTTTGCATAAATGTTGTAAAAAAAGGCATTATAACTTTTAAAGTTTCTATGAAAACTAAAAAAACTAGTGATGCAGTTTAAAAGGTGGATAAATTTTGAAAAAAAAATAAAGAAAAAAAAATTGAATTTGGTCTTACCGTTCCAGAGTTATGCGCCTTTAAAGCTTTTTTCATTGCATGAATCTAATACTAACTTTTACAAAAATGCCCATAATTCGTTTTTTTGGGACACCCTAAAAAACTCTTGGAAGTTTTTAAAGCTGGTGTTGCTTTATTTCCGTCTCCAGAAGGCTTTCTATTTCCTTGTATCATGGTGTTCCCTAATAATTGTGCATCATAAAGACATTTTACATGGGGGTGGACGATTTAAAATGGGTAAACTGGCATGGACAACGACTGATTCGGTGTGATTTTTTTGCCAATTTGAAACAGAACCTTTTAATCGAAACATTTATTCTAAGAACCGTTTGCAAAATGAAACTGTGGGCTGATCATTGATCAGCAACTTTTTCCATTAATTCCGCTTGTCCTTGGTTCTAATTTTGTTTGTTCATTTCTCTTTACAGGAGGAGGAGCTTAAGGATATCATTGCCACCGCCCGGGATATGGAGGCCAGATGGGGTCATCTGTTTGACATGATTATCATCAATAATGACACTGAGCGTGCCTATCACCAGCTGTTGGCGGAAATCAATTCACTGGAACGTGAACCGCAATGGGTGCCCGCCCAGTGGGTGCACAACAATCGGGACGAGTCATAATGATGAATCCGTTTCCACACCACACCCATTCTCCATCCTCCATTCTCCATTCTCCACTCTCGCCCTTGCCCCCCCGCCCTCCCATCGACCGCATTCCGTAACCGAGAACTTTGTAAATAGATTTCAATTTCCAGCCATGTAGTTCGGTTTGCCTGTAGCCTCCTCAACCGCATGGAACTAACTCCTCCGAGCGTATAATTTATATTCTGTATTTGTTTGCGGATGATGCATTTTAGATATAGGCAAAGTTTTGCAGTTTTACGTTTTATATATATATATATAAATATATATGTATGTTTGTATATTAATTGTATGGTTCACAAAGAGGGAGCAAGAAGCAAGCATTGTTATCCGACTTGATGGTTTTTCCACGCTATTCTTTTCTTCTTTTTTTGTTTTTAACACTAAGCTTAAGCACTTCCTTAATTCCAAAACAACAACAACACCAACAACTGAAAAAGGGGCAAATTGAAATTTGTATAAACAAAAATGGAGAAACAACCAACCAACCAACCAACCAACAATGTTAACAGAACAAAAACAATCCGAGGACAGTGGCGAGCAGCAGAGCAAGCAACATGTTGCAATTACGTAATCTATTTACTTTATACAAACAAAAATATATACATATACATACACATACACATACACATACATAACTACAACTATAACTATAGTGCATATATACATACGCATGTGTAACTTATAATGTACTTAACTACAGTTAATTTTTAAACACAAGCAGCCAGGGGTGAGGGGGAGGCGCAAGCGATAAACAGCAACAACAAAATCAGTACGTCATTGCCAAATAGAAAGAAAGAAGAGGGAACCGTGGGGGGGGGGGGGGGGGAGCAAAGCAAAAGAAGCATCACTCCCACACACAAGCACGAGCAGAGGAACTGTTAAAAACAAAGGACGAAGAAAGCAAAGCAAAGCAAAGCAAAGCAAAGCAAAGCAAAGCAAAAAACAAAACAACAAAAAAAAACACATAATGCAAAATAAAAATGCAATTAGAGGAAAACCCACTTCGGAATGTGCCGAAGTGTTCATACCCTTGCAGAGCGACAGGCACCATAAATGGTGCGGAGAGATCGAAAAGGATGCTTGCTGATGACCTTTGGTATCTGTTTCTAATTTGTATTCCCTTTTTTTGGGATCTAAAATATGCTTTAAATGTAGAATTGAAATGAGTTTTGTATTCAAAGGAGCTCAAAATCATTTGCATTCCTTTTTTTCTTGGTAACTAAAATATCCTTTTAATGTAAATTTGAACTGAGTTTTGTATTCAAAAGAGCTGAAAATCATGCGATGCAGTTTCCCATTTGCATTCCTTTTTTTCTTGGTAACTAAAATATCCTTTTAATGTAAAATTGAACTGCGTTTTGTATTCAAAGAATCTGAAAATCATGCGATGCAGTTTCCCATTTGCATTCCTTTTTTTCTTGGAAAATATTCTAAAATATGATTTTAATGTAAATTTGAACTGAGTTTTGTATTCAAAGCAGCTGAAAATCATACAAATGAGATGAAAAAGGATTATTAATGGTTTCCAGTCTTTCTTTTTTGAACATTTCAATGGGATTAAGCTAAAAATTAAACCTGAAACGAATCCTGAGAAAGCTAAAACAACAACAACACACACAGTTTCTGTACATGAAGCCCCACTGGGATTTTCTTCGCTGTAAGCTGCCTCATTTCGACATATTTTCAAAGGTTTTTCCTTTAAAATTTGACATAAGCAGAAAAAAAATCAGAAATGGGGATTGAAACAAAGTAATACCGGAGCAGGCTTCAAGTGATCCTGTTTTTCGGGACTAAAACGAAACAAGTGGGAGTGAAATCAATCTTTTCCGGGGTCGGCTCAAGAATATCCGGGAAATATCATGTTTTCAAACCCGTTTCTGATAGATTTCTTTTTTTTGAGTGTATTAAAAGTATTCATTTTGAGTTTCTGGATCTGTAGAGTCAAACATTTGAAGCAATAGCCACACAGAGAAAAAAAAGGATATTTAAAAATAACCATTGAATGATTTCCCGCAACTATTTCGACTGGATATGTCTTAAATATAACTTTAATCATTCAACGGAGCTGAAAATCATTCAAAGTATAAGAAAAATTATCATCATATGGATGATTTCCAGCTTCGTTGGATATTTGAAAGAATTTTAAAGACAAATTAATCTATTTAGGACCTACTTTTTCCTTTGTACCCAGAGTATCAACTCAATTTTCGCAAATATTCAACATACTTTCATGTTTTACATACCACACAGCTCGGTACAGTACACTCCTCCACTTCTACTATCAATAATTTGCATGCCAAATCGTTCTGATCTTTGAAATAGTTTGTTATCGATATCGAATTTCGATACATTTGCAGAAATTGTACTTCCTTTACAAACAACCCTCTAAAACAAAAGTGGAACATCAAATTTTAGCTACATTCATTGTATTCTGATTTCATATTCTTATTCTTCATTTAGATTTCTCATTAAAACTTCCCAATTTTTGAAAAATAGGCTGCAAATCTCTAAAAAATTTAATAAAGAGGGGCTTGAAATCGTTGTAAAGTGTTGGGTTCGTTTCATGGTCCCAAGATGTGGGCACATAGATTGTTAGACAGTTCTTTGCCTCTACACTCATTCAATATTTAGTATTCAATATATTGCTTAGGAGAACGCTTCCAGTTTATTATACCAAGCTATGTAAATCTCCAATCACTAATGAAATGTAGCACAAGGGACTTCCAAAACTCCTTCTACCCACAAACATAAAAGTATAACAGCGTCTTAGAAGAATTCCCCTTGCTGCAAAACTTACTTCCGGCAACTTTAGAAACTGCAAGTACAGTTGCCTCGCTTTCAAATGAGTCAAAAACCACCAAATCGCCAAACCCAGTTCCGGTCATCTGCAAGGGTATAAATAGTAAAACGTAGCCAACTTGAAGCACTGTAAAAACAAAAACAAATCAACAATTGATGCATTAGACTAAGCAGCAGACAAACCAGAAAAACAAAAACCCAAAACTAAATGTTGTTGTAATTATTTAATTTAATAAAAAACAAAAACAAAACTAAACAAAATGAAGGAAAACTAAAAGCGACTAGCAGAGCAGAGCGACGACTATATACAAGAAACTAAGTAATACGAAACATTCGCAAACATTTTAGGCATGATTATGGAATATTTAGTATACAAAATTTGTTGTTGGCGCAAGTGCAACAATTTTATAAACATAATATAACAAGAACCTACAAAAAAACAAAAAGCATCAAACGGAAATAGCCAACTATGTTACACAAAATGTTGAACACTTGAAAGATTCTAACAAAGACAGAAACAAAACAAAAAACAAAAAACAAAAATCGAAAACAAAAACAAAATATATATATATATATAAATAATTTTTTTTTTTGTAGTCAACAAAGGTATATAAACAAAACATGTGTGTGCAGTAAATCTGTTTAAGTTTTTATTTATACGTATTAAAATAACAAAACAAACAACAAATAAATATACAAAAAATTAATAAATGCAAAGTAAATAAATGTGTGTGTGTGTGTGTGGCGTAGCAAATTGATTAACAAAGGCAAAAACTGATTACGAATCAAGCAAAACGGATGCATTACCGAATGGCATACGAAATAAGGGCCGATTTGCGGTACAAATAGCAACAACAACAACAACAACAACCATTGTACGAAATTAACGCTATCAAGCGAACAAAAAAGTCAGACAAAATAATATGAATAATAATAAAATGACAAACCGAAGACAAAATTCACACTGATTGCGTACGGAAGGATCCTGGGTGGGTGGGCTGTAGGAGGCAGCTGGGCCCCAGTTGTTCACACCAAGCTGGACTTTTCCAATGACTTTTGCCTTCCCTCTTTTAACAGAGCTTTATCGATCATCCGAATGAACTTTTAGATCAGCCAGAGAATGACCTCTAGAATGTGTCAGTGGAACAAGGATATTACTCAGTAAGTAGAAGCATCAAATGACGAGAAAAATTCTTCTTTGGACTTCAAAGCTGATGTTTCTGTGAATAGTTATACTGGTGCCTTGGCAGAAGAAGTCCTTTAACACCTTTTGAGCACGGAAAATCAATTTTGAATGAAAATTAAATGAAATAAGGTGACATTACTAGTATTAAACCGAATGGGACAATGTTGCAACCAACTTCATTTTGAAGCCGCATCATGGGGCTTTCTTTTTCAGTATGTGTAGTTTCGCTGAAGTGTAAACAAGTGTTAACTTTTGTGCCAACAAACCACAATTGCAGGCATCGGCAAACAAAGAAGGGGATTTTTGCATCGTATTGTGACTGGTGTTAAAAAATTGATTCATTACGATATACACAAAAATCCATACGGACCGCCGTGGCAAGGTGGCAAGTAGATTAGGCATGGTGTACTATGAGCTGCCACAAACGGCTGCTGAATCCATCACAGACCGATTCTACCGAACTCAATTGAGGAACTTGAGCCGCGCATTGAAGCAAAAAACGGTCTAAATTCGAGCAAAGGCACTGCAAGGTAAGTTTTTTGATTCGATAGAAATCGAATATCAATATTTTTGTACAAAAAACGATATATCGTTATCGAATATTTTTATGAGGCGATATGTCGGATATTGAATATTTTTTGGTGATCATTCTCAACAATATTTTCCTTCTATTGTTCAACTTTGTATTCCTGTATTTTGGCGAGCCAAAAAAAATGTTTAAAACTTATTTTATAAGAGTTGATGCACAAAAGCCTAGGTGCAAAAAAAAATTGCAGCTTTATTGGATGATTAAAAGCATATTTAAAGCAAATCCTTTCCAAATGGATCTTTTTTGGATCTTTTTGTTTTATGTAGCACTATATGAAACATAAACTAACAAATGACAAAGTAAATTCTAAGTTTATCTGAATATTATGTTGCTCATTTAACAACATAAGTAGAATCAAGGTACGAACCAGAGCTGATTAAACAAATTTAAGGTATACAGCCCTCGCTTAAAGGCTTTGATCAATCCCAAGCAATATAGTAAGTAGAATAATCCTAGATATTCTTAAGTAGAAGTAAGTAAGATTGAATTAATTTCACTTTTTAGACTAAAATATTAGAATTTATTTTATTCCCAAAGTAGAATCAATTCAAGCATCTGGCACATTCTCGCATTTTCTGGCACATCTACGAATGTTCACTTTGGCAACACTTGGAGTTTTTCGCGCTAAAAGGTTAGATTTGTTATCGATATGTTATCAAAGAGCCACGGGTCAACAATAAGCATAGTTGGCTGTGTCATGGGCGTTGTTAAAAAGAAAGGGGGTTTGGAGGGCATGGGCAGTACGTTTCCAAGGTAAGTGCCGTATCTTAATTTCTTTTGTACAAAATGTTAAAATGCCTAATCATATTTCTTAGGAATGTATAATAAAAATTGACTGACATGAAGGAACTACTAGGAAATCATAATATTTGACATGTGAGAGGCGATCTTTGATTTACAACTGCGAAAAAATCAGGTTCCATAATAAACATTCGTCAGTGAATCAAGAAAATATTTACATTTCTAGAATGTTTTTAAATTTTTTGCCCAGAAATCACCGCCAATTAATTTGGTTCAAAAGCATGGCTAATCGATAAGTAATAACTATAAAAAGAATTCTTGCTTTTCCGAAAATGTCAAATATTTCAAACTGCTGGTTCCAACGACAACTGAATAGTTCCCTGCTCTCGGCTTTGAAAAAAGCTAAACTGACAACACTGTTGCAGTTCCCCAATGGCATTTCCAGCCAAACTAGCTGGTATTTTTTCGGGTATTTTTATGTCACATTTATCTCGAGTGGTTTTCTCGCCGTACCCTGCGCATGGTCACACTGAACGTCAACTGGACCACACAAAAAAAAGACGAATTTACCTAGATGTTCAAGTAAACTGGAAATTGATTGCCTTGCTCCTTGATTGAAGTTTCCGTGCAAATGATTTGTCGCCTGTGCTTGAACACGCTGGACGAGCAGAATGCCGTGCTGCTGTTTGGTGGGGCGGTCGATAACGATAACAACGACAACAATGACAACGGCAATGGCAACAACAACAACAAAACAATGCCGGAAAGCTATTTGGTCCAATTAATCTCGATCCACTTGTATCTCTGCGTAAGTAATTTGTCGGATTGTGCTCCAACCATGCTCAACATGGATTCCCTTTTGCAGCTGTCCCGCGATGACGCCATCTCCACCTGCATCTGCTCAGATTGCTGTGCCCAGTTGGAGAGTTTTCACAATTTCTGGAAACTGGTGGAGCTGAAGCAGACGACGCTGTGCAGTCAGTTCCTGGAGATTGATTGCGATGTCAACTGGTCGGAGGAGAGCGACGGTGTGGAATATGAGCCTGAAGCGGAGGTGGAGGTGAAGGAGGAGCCAGAGTTCAGTGAATCCTATCTCAAAGTGGATCCCAAAGCGGCGGCCCACAAGTTTCCATGCATGTTCTGTGAGAAATCATTTAAGATGCGTCGCTATCTGGAGGAGCACATAGCCACGCATACGGGCGATCGGCCCATAGCATGTCCCTACTGCGACATGGCCTTTCGATGTCGCTCCAATATGTACACACATGTCAAAAGCAAACACACAACGCAATGGCTCAAGGCTCGAGCGGAACGGGATGCGGCGAAGTGCCAGTTGCAGTCCAACCAAATGACGGAAGTCAAGTCGGAGGTCGTTGATGAGCAGCCGCAGGTGGAGCCTCCTCCACCCCCGAATCCGCCTCCACCCATTCCCCCCATGGAAGCCATCAATTTGAGCATGACTAAAACACCGCCTACCCAGCCACCACCCCACACCCGCTCCAGTCGCCGCAAAACGCACTCGCCCAAAAAGGTGCAGCCCACGGAATGCAGCGACGAGGCTGTCAGCGGTGACAGCAGTCCCGAGGATAATCTTTATCACAGCTTGCCGGAGAAACGGCTCAAGGAGGACGAGCTCATTCTGGCTAAGTACAATGCGGTGGCTGCAGCTGTCGTGGCCGCCGCCTCCCTAAACACCGGCAATGCCAGTGCCGTGGCCGGCAGTCTCCAGCAGCGTCTCTGTGCTAGTCTAATGCAACAACAGCAATTCTTCAGTCAAGCCATGACGGCGGTGGCTGCAGTTAGTACGAGCACAACAGCAGCGGCATCATCAGTGACGAGGTAAGTGGCCAGGATGTGAAGTAGAATATGGAAGCAGGAAGATTTGGCTAAGAAAAGTAAGAAGATCGAGGAATCAAGGGTACATAAATAATGGGCAAATTCCCATGGGATTTTGATTTGATCTATTTCTTCCACTTGCAGCGCATCTTCTGAGCCCCCCCTGGAGCACTCTATCAGCAATACCCTGCCAGCATCAGCTCCAACAACAACAGCTCAGATCTGCCCGCCATCACCTGCTGCCATCTGTGCCAATTGTGGCGAGCTCTCCGGTCTGAATCATCGCTGTCTGAGCAAGGCCAAATATGCCTGCGATGTGTGCGGCAAATGTTTCAAAATGAAACGTTACCTGGAGGTACGCATTTACCATTGTCTTCCCATTTCTTTCTAAATCACATCACATCATTTTCTCCAGGAACACTTTGCCACACACACGGGCGTCAAATTGCACACCTGCGCCTTCTGTCCCACAGAGTTTCGCTCCAAATCCAATATGTATCATCACACAAAGCGTAAGCACAAGGTGGAATGGGAACGCTCGCGAGCCACACGGAATGCAGCCAAGTCTGGAGGACCCGAGCAACAGTCACCGGTGCCGGCCCAGTCCAGTCAGACAGCAGTTTAGGGTGTGGATGCTGTGCAGCCATCGTATAACAAACAATAATTTGATTTTTTTCTAAACGCATATTAGCCACTTACGACGTACTTATTTGCAATCTGTGTGTATTCTCTCCAGGGGATCAGAACCTCCCAGCGGAAATTCTGTTGTATATACTCTTCTTCTTGTTCTATATATGCCTTAACCAGTGAAATGCAAATCTGGTTGAAAAGTAAACCATTTAATTTAAAATCATCCAAGGAGTTCATTTATTGGCAGAAGAATCCTGCAGGATAGTGTAGAAGTGTGAAATAAGGAAATCAACGAACTAAAACTTGGGCGGGGTAAGTGCTTTAATAGGTCAGTGGGAAAACCCGAAAAAGACTTGAATTTGATCAAACAAACTACATAAAATGTTTGCTGGGAAGGAAGTTGCCCCTTGCAAGTGTTGGAGCCAGCTGTTTGCTTATCGATAAGAATATCGATAATTTCTTCGGAACTGAACTGAAAGTTGACCGGTTTATGAGTAGCGGTAAAGTTTGTTCCTTCGCTTCCGCCATACACAACATGAGACAGTCGAATTCGGTTAACTTGCTGGTCAAATTGACTAAACGGACATTGAGAAATCGGCTCTAAAATTAGTAAAGCAAAATATCACAGAGCACAGGATCAATGTCTTAAGTGTTCATTACGTTATAAAGATTTTGTTTAGAAATCTCTCTGCGAAGTAAGTTCTGGTCGAAACAACTGACAAATAAACATCTTGCCATTCATAATGGATCTGATCAGACTGATGGTTGCTGTTATTGCCTCCCAGTTTCCGTTCGACTTGACCTCTTGACTGAACTATTTTCAGCTTTCCAAGTAAGAAACCTTTTGCACTGGAACAAGACCCCGCAACTCGTTCATTCACCTCACCAAACTTACGGGTTAGCCAAGGCAATAGGATCGAAAATTAGCGCCTTAATCCTCTAAATTGTTTATTCTCCCAAAACGCATCTTTCTAGGTGTACAAATTGATAGAGCCAATGTGCCTGTCAAGTGGTAAACTTTATTTCGTTTTAGACTTTATACAGTTACAAAGATTAAAGGGAAGGAATATAACCATTTCGGGGGGATATAAAATGATGACTTTTAGTAATCGTAAAAATAATAAAAGTTTTTCCATATGTTGCTACGCGGAGTTAAAAGTTAAACGTACAGCTACCAAAAAAGAGTTGTACTTCTCTCTCTATCCATACATCCTGTTTGGTGTTAATCCTAATAGATGGGGGACATGGGATAACCCAAATGGGTTTGTAATGGTGATGAATGTGTGTGTGTGTGTGTGATTGCTAACCCTAGGCCTTCGTCTCCTGGTAATAGCTGCCCACGCTTGCCGCTCACTGAGATTAATGTGGTTGGGAGTATATTGTATGGCGTTGGTACGGGTACTGGTGCTAATGCGACGATGTTGTCATTAATCCTACGCCAAACGCTTGCTAAGCTCCACCGAGGGCACCGAGAACACAAAGGAGAGGCAGCCAAAGCGTAGCAGGCTGCCATGAGCCAGCACAGCAGATCCCTCCCAGGCGCCGGGGATCATGGGCACTGTCCCGGAGGTCTGGCAACGGCAAGCGGGCTTCACAATGGGCGCCATTCTGCAAAGAAGATAAGGAGAAGATTTTAAAATACAGTTTTAATTCCCAAGATCGCCTGATTCTTAATCTCTCTCTATATATAAAAGAGTTCAACTTAACTGACTGACTGACTCACTGGCGTTTCCCGCACAGCCCAAACCTTAGAGGATGGAATGCTTTTTTGGATGAAAGAGCACTTCCGACAATCCAAAGATACAATTACAACTGTTATAACTCATTTGGAAGTCTTGAAAGAAAACCTGTGAGGCTTGAACTATTGTGTAAAGTCGGTTTAGATTTTACAATCTGTCTTCGATTTTGCAATACTGAGACGCTGGCAACTGCTTCTTGCATCTTCTTTCTTCTCCTCTTCCAAACACAGTCTGTGATGTAGGGGGGGGGAGAGCTGCCCCATGGCTACTAGCTTGGGTATCTCTAATCCGCATTTCATATTCAAAGTTTTGATTTTTGTTTGCGATTTGAAATCATCATATAATTGCTTATACACAAATCTTAGCTGAAAAAAAAGTGTGACCTTATCATAAACACACCAAATGCTAAATTTTTTGGCACTTTCTGGCTATTTTCTTATAAAATTTGGCTATCTCGGCACCCTATTTCTTTTTTTAGGATCAACGTTCGCATTAAATGGGTTTTTGGTGGGCCCATGAAACAACAATTAAGGTAGGGAGCTCGCAGACGATTCAACAGTTCGCGAAACACTGAACGTTTTAAGTACTTTGCTGAGGGCGCACACTGCAAGCACCCTACCTTTATTGGCGTTCTCAGTGCTTTTTAGGGAAAGAAAATCGGGCGGACGTACGTAACATTTTCAGCTAAATTTGCATTAATTAATTTTAATTTTTTTTGACAATTGTGCCTTGTTGCGCAAACTCTTTGCGTGTCCCCATTTCTTAAAAATCAAACTTGGCAAATTTTTAAAAACATTTGCGCAAATCATTTGCGTCTAAGCGTAAGTTTGGCAAAGTTTGCAGATGGACAAACTTGGTTTGGAAGAAACCGATTGTCGTGTTGATGGAGGGTTCTTAAGAGATCTACGGCAGGTTTCAAGAACAGGCGTATTTAGAACCAGCCTAATTTGTGGAGTTAGTGTGCCTTAATACCTATTGTTATGAGCAAACCAGGAGCGGGAATTACGGTAAATGAAATCAGGTAAGAGAGGGGGAAGGTCAAACCCTACCGCGAAAAGGAAAGGGAAAGGAATAAACAGAAAGAGAGAGATAGAAACGAAAGTGCAAAAGAATAACTCAAAGTTGAATTCAAGATAAAGTTCTAAAAGGAAGAAGGACCAACGAAAGGAATACATTTGAGAAACAACAAAAGTTATAGAGAAAAACCAAAACAAAATAAAGATAAATACAATCGAAAGCATACCCCTTCGTTTCCACCCCCCCCTCATTTCACTCACCTATCCTGCACATTTCTCTTCGGCTCAAACTGCCGATGAATGTGACGACGCTTGTCCAGCAGATCGTCCACCCTTCGCTTCAGTTCCGCATCATCCGGCCGCATCCGTTTGCCGGCATGTGTGGGCAAGTAATCGGTCAGATCGCACGTATACAGCTGGCCATTCACCTCTGTGCCAAACTCCGAATAGTTGATGAGCTCATAGGATTTCGAGAACTCATCGTAAAAGATGATGGCGTGCTGGGGAGAGATGCGCGAACAATAGCCAATTGCCGACAGATCCACCGTCTCTGTGTGGGCCAGCGTCGTAGATGGCGTGTAGTGACCACCATAGCCCACATACAGGGTGCGGTAGCGCATGAAGATCGAGTGTTCCAGTCCGAGCGGACTAAACCACCGACTGTCCTCGAGCATATCGCCCAGCGGCGTAAGCACTGCTCGCGCCCGCACCTTGCACTGCAGCAGCTTGAGCTCCAGCCGAGATGCCAGCTCGTAGGCCTTTTCCGTATCGCTGCGAGTGCGGGGCACATAGCTTTCCGCCGCAGCATCGGCGGCCGCAATGGCAGCCGCAGTGGCTAAGGCCGGATGCAGCACCATCATGGGATCCTCGTCGGCGGCATTGCCATTCTTTTGGGCCAGTATCGAGGAGGTTTCGCTGGTGAAGAGCAGTGAAAAGCGATTAATGTCCTCGGGCGAGAGATTGGCCTGGAGAGCGCTGCCGGCCGTGCCGGCACTAAGCTGACGCAGTCGGCGCGCTGCTGTGCGATTTTTGTACTGGGTGACAATCTCGGGATGCTCTTGAACCAGCTGCTGGAGACGTTGGTGGGCCAGTTTCTTGATGATATCGACGTCCAAGTGACACAGATCCGCATCAATGATAACCGATTTGCAGTCTTCCTCCTCATCCTCGTAGCTTACATCCACTGGCAGCTCTACAGTGGCCTTGGGTTCGCTCTTGATGGCCACGGCGGCTTCTTCCACAGAACTTGCTCCCTCTGTTTGTTCTGTGGCTCCGTTCAGCTCCCTTTTATCCTCCACAATCACCTCCTGCTCTTCCGGTTCGGGCTCCGCCTCTGTGTCCGAGTCGCTATCAATTCCCTCAAACTCCACATTGCCGTATTCCCTCTGGATCTCGCGAAACTTGGCCCGGGCGCACCGTAATGCCTCCAAGTCCTTGAGCAGCGATTCGGTCACGCTCTCCCTGGATATCTCTTCCACAGCAGTGGGCAGATTCTTGCGGCGCTTCACACGGTCGTAGCGCAACGTTTGACGCATTGAGGGCAGCAGGGCAGGCGGATGCTCGTAATGGTAACGCACCATGGCCGGCACATCAATGTGGGCACGGGCCCGCACCCCCACCTTCATGCGGAAGGGCGGATGCCGTGTATTTACGCGCCGAAAGAACTCCAATTTGACATTCTCGTGGTCCAGTGGCTGATGAAAGCGATTCCACAGACGCACCCGTTCCGTGGCCGAAATGCTTGTGGTCATGTTGGCATCCTGAAAGTATACAAACCAAGTTAAAGTCAATACCCCAACGGCTGCGAAGTCATCGGCTCACAATAAAGTTCTCTGCATGATTGGGACACATCCACAGGCCAGCCGGCAGCGCGGTCAGTGGCGGATCCAGGCAATCCTGATGATAATACAACGGGCAATAGTCGCAGGAGATTAACGGAGCCCGCTTGCACGAGCGTTGGCAATAAAAACAGGTCTTAGCCGGCAACGGCACCAATCCCTGGGGATCCAGCTCAAATGGCTTAGAGTTGCGTCGCTGGTTTCCAGCGTTGGATTTCCGATGGCCATTGCCACCTGCTCCCGTGTGCGGTTGCTGGTGGACGGGCTGCACCTTGCCGTTGCCTGGAAATTGGGTGTGCAGCTCCAGCTCGGCTGGCAGCGAAAATTGCTGGGGATTTAATAGACTCGCGGCCCGTATGACATCGTCCAGGGGCGTCGGTTTCTTGTTGGGGTCCAGGGCTCGTTGTATGGCCAGGGGCATTTTGGCCAGCAACTTCTCCGTGCTGTTCCGCTCACTGTTGCTGCGCTTGCGCAAATTCCGTATCTTCAGGGGTATGGACTCCAGCTCACCGGAGGAAGGGGTATTGGCTCTGGAACCGCTCCCCGCCGACGGCACACGCTCCACGGATGAGGCCTTGGACGATGAGGGCGGATGAGAGACTTTGGCCATGCGGCAACTGTGACACAGCCACTGGCCACTGGGTATATCTTCCTCGCTGAGCGGCGGATCACTGAGAAAGGGGGGATGCAGAAAACATGAAGTGCCGCCTCAGACCGACCACCTGAATGCTGCGTATACTCACTGACACTGCAGATGGAAGCTGGAGGGGCAACGATCGCAGCACAATAAGTTGCCACCCTCCTCGCAGGCATCACAGAAGTCATGGTTGTGCCCCCGGCCAGGTCGCCTGTAATACGGATGCTTCGTGTTGGTTGTGCGCTGAACCAGTTTCTCATCCTCGTTGGGCGGCGGCTTGATCAGCAGCTTGATTTGCTGCAAAGCAGAGAGACAGGGTCAGAGAGTTAGTATCTATCCCCGCGGCTGTGTATCCAATAAGGCAGCTAAGCAAGCAGCGTGTACACCAAAATCTCGCGTCTCCGCGGCTGCTGCGCTGCTGGACGCCTCCCAGTGTCGGGCATCGCACATACCTCCATAATGCTTAGCGAGGCAATTGGGTCCTGGTCAGCCTTCGACATCTTTGCCACTTTGCCTTGATTTCAGCTATTTAAGCGAAGTGAAGCTGCGTTGCTAGAATTTCCCACCTGGGAAATTTACAAATAGAAATACAGCCAGTGTGGCCGTATAACATACAAATTGCAATAGGGTGGCACGGCAACGCTTATCGAAACGCGAATATTTATCGAGCTAGCAATTTGGCTTACAAGTGGTTTTGCAATTGGAAGGTGGTCCGGACCATCAGGTTTGTAGCCTTTTTGCTGAATTTAATTTTGTTTATTATTGAGCCTGAGATCATTTGTTTCCCAAATGACAAATCATATTTATAAGTGAATTTTCAACCTTTATATATTAAAAACA
The DNA here is from genome assembly GCA_035044965.1 of Lordiphosa andalusiaca. Classification (NCBI taxonomy): domain Eukaryota; kingdom Metazoa; phylum Arthropoda; class Insecta; order Diptera; family Drosophilidae; genus Lordiphosa; species Lordiphosa andalusiaca. The sequence goes on along the minus strand of JAWNNM010000051.1, from coordinate 6,993,902 downwards.
AAGTACCCCCATACATTTCACAATATCTCAGATTGAAAAATTGTACAAAAAATTCGATTTCTTTTTCATAAATTTGCAGTCAAGCTTGGAAACCTAAATTTTGATTTGTGGCGGGCATATATTTAAAGCCTAACGGTTCAACTTAACCTTGGCTAGGTTTTTGGTATTTTGTAGACTGGTCACACAGCCTCACAGCGCAAGTGGAAATTGCATAGTTTGGTCATACCGTTACTTGCCCAAGAAAAAGTTGTTGTTCCCATAATTTGCAATTAAATCGTTTAATCCCAGAGTGCAAACAGATTTGTTATTGCCAAAACTCAATCTTTGGCACAAACGCGTGGACCTCAGAGTCCCACACCAAGTCGAAGCAGCCTTCGTCGCAGCTACTGAGGACAAAGCAAACTTAATACTCAGCATTTCGATTTACGACGAAATACATTTCGATTTAACAGAACAAAATGTTCTCAATCTTTGGCAAACGAAAGCCAGCCGAGACGCCCACGGAGGAGGCTATACAAGGACCAGCGGATGGCCCCAAGCCTAACAATGGCGATGAATTTGTCTTTGTGGAACGCAAATCCGATGCAGATCCTCACCAGCTGCCCGTGGGTGGCATGTATCCGCCCATGCCGCAATCAGCCTACGGTGCCTTGCCATATCCACCGCCCTTGGGATCAAGAAGCGGCACACCAGCAGGAATGCGGCCTGCAGCTAACATGCCCGTCAACTATCTGCAGGACATTCCTTTTCAGCTGGCGCCCCAGCTGGCTACCAAGGATCGCTATAATGGCACTCAAATGCAGGTGGACAGCATACTGGCCCTATTGACGCGTCAACTATCTGTGGACGAGCTGGCCGAGGAGTACACATTCACTCTGGAGCGATCTGTGCAAAATGAATGCTATTGATGAATCACACCCCGATCATCAGGATCTAATCTAATTGTTAAAGACAGGTTCCAGCGTAAGGAGGCACAACACAAATTGTATACTAGCAAAAACAAGAATCAAAAACCAGATGCCAGAACCCACATAATGCTGATAAAATTGTTAAATTATATTTATAAATCGAATGCAAGGGACGTTTCTGTAAATGGGTCAAGTAACTCTTTGATTGATCCTTTACTGGGGCCCTATGAGGGAATTTAGATCAATTGAATGAATTCCGAAATAATTTACAATTAAGTACTACCCAAATGTGTATGATATGAGAGCCCTATGATTGCGATTGAGATTTAATAACAAAAAATATATGCATGTATTGCTTGTATATAGATTTCAAGGCAGCCTTTGAAACAATAAATTGAGACAGCCGACTATATAAGTTTAACTTGGGCGTATCCACCAATATGATGGTCTCTAGAGAGCCTATACAGCATTAACATCACAAGGTTATGGAATGGAAGAAAGCCTCTGGTTCGATGAGATTGTTTAGAATCAGGTTGAACGGAGCTGCTCCCGTTACGTGAATTTGACCGTTGTACGGTGAGTCACGACGTGAAAGTGAGCAAACATAGAGTTTCGTTCCTGAACAATCGAGAACCGTGAGTTTTTGTGTGTGCAAGAACATGTTAGAACATAAAGCTGTATCCTAAGAGATAGTAGTTAAATCTTTAATATTTGAAGATGAAAATTATTTGTATTCACAGTTAAAATATGGCTTTTCTTGAAGCCCACTTTCCATTTAAAAAGAACAAAAATATAAAAATTAGTTTCCTTACCACAAAATCTTATCAGTTAAAGCTTAATACAAATCATATTCAAAATATGTGTGAAATTCTTCCATTCCATTTCTTCCATTTAGAAAACCGAAAACTTTGCAATGAGATCACACAGTTGAACGCTCTGCATATCCACCACAATGATGGCTAAATTTTTACGCATGGCCGCCGGCTTCTTGATAAGCAGCTTCACCTCGAAATACTTGAGTAAATAGCGCCATTTCAGATCGGTCTTCTCACGCTGCGACAATCGCTGAAAGTCATTGGCGGTGAGGCCCAGCAAATGCTCGGCTACTCCACCAGTTAAACGGGACTCGATTAGGGTTCCCGTCTGATCGGACAATTGTATGTTGATGTTGAAGAAGTGGGCATAGCGTACACCGCTGTGTTCCAGCGAGAATTCAAGCTGACAGCATTCATTATCGCATTCAGCGCGATTGTTTGGTATGAGTCGTTGGCAGGCCTTGCTGAAAACAGGAGAAATAGGGCTTTAGGCTCGTTGGTTTAGGTGCTTCAGTCACTTACCACTTTCGGCTGATGCTCAGGGTTTGACCATCGATGTCAAACTTGGTGACCATGGCATATAGAACGGCCGTAAACTGTTCAGTGGCCGCATCCTTCAGCTCGCCCTCTGCACGGGCATAAATCTGCTTCACCGTCATCTGTGTTTGGATTTGCTCGGCTGCTGGCAAATTGTCCAGCTCCGTTTGGGCAAAGAGATCGAAGTTTTTAAGCGGTGCCTTGGCCGCGAATGAGAGTAGCTCCTGACAGTCCTCGCCTGCTGCCTGCGGATTCTCATAGATAAGAGTACAATTGGCATGGGTGAGCACCAGGCAGCCATAGAACTCCGAATAGGAGATGCGGACATCAATTAGGTTTAAAACAGTCTTACGCTCTTGCCAGTACTGAGCGCAACGGATCCACTCCGGATGCCAAATGGAGAAAATCATGCCATCCGAGCAGCTGGCATCGATTACCACCAGTTCGAGGCATTGCACCAGCGAATTGCCATCGCGCTGGACCGTCTTACGCTTTAGCTCACGCACGGGACGCATAGAGGCCACCACCACGAGGAGATCCACATAAGCGCGCATTTGACGCTCCTGACCGCCGGCACCGCAACGCAAGTCCGCCAGCTTCAGCACAGAGCCCAGTGGCTTGTGCGGCTGGTGGAGAAGCCGCCGCAGTGTTTGAATGGTCTGCACATCATCAGAGTTGTGCCGCACCACATAGCCCTGACCCTCGTTCACCACCAGCGCACAGGCTATTGTGGCCTGCGGCTGATAGCGTTGATCCGGTAATCCATGTGTGGCGGGCGAAAGCGTCATCACCTTGGCTCCCACCACATCCACCACGTCGCCAATATGCAGCATGGCATTGTACTCTTCCACACAGACCTTTTGGCCCCAGCACTTGCAGTTGGTCAAATGATGCTTGGAGTCGCGCAGCGTCAAGTTGATAACCCCGCGTTGATCTCCACTCAATTTGTCCAGGAATATGTTAGGTGTTGACTTGGACACTATCAGGGCCACAGTTGAGAACTGGGTCATGATGGGCTGCATGTCCACCAGGCGCAGTTGATGTTTGGTTGCCATTTTAGTTGCCCAAATCCGTTAGATTAAAGTCAGGTTATCGATAGCGGCGCGATCTAGAACCACAACAATTGAACTTGGCGCCTATCGATACTATTTTAATTGTGCTGCTGAATCAAATCAATTGACTTACGGTAAGTTTCGGTTGAAGAGTTTTTGTCTGTGGTTGGTTGGCAAAACTTTTGAAAAATCTGTTGGTGTCCCAGAATTCATTTTCTTACTGGAAAAATCTTGTGTCAAAGAAAAATGCATATCTCACAATATTAGGCAGCTGGTCACAGCTTTGACTAACTCAAGCAAAATAATACAATAAACTGGCCGGCCAAGTGAATTTAGTTATCTTTAGCAGCTTACTTAATTTAATAATAGTATTTCACGCTAAATAAAGAAACGAAAGAAAATCGACTTGGCGGTGATGAAATGACGCTGAATAATAATTGGCAACAGCCTAGTTCAATATCCATTGATATCGATATGTTGCTGCAGCTATCGCCGAACCGATCCGGAACCGATCTGGTGATGCCACACGAACTTAGTAGAGGCGCCATCTATCGCTCAGCTTGGGAAATCACTTAACTAGCATTTTTGGAAGAGAAAATTAAGTTTTGAAAGTTACTTCATTCGTATATCTGAGCACAGACTTAACGGGCTTACGTTCCGAAACGTTCTCAAAGAAATTAAAACTACAATTAAATCTTTCGCTTTCATAAAATTTTCTTGCGAACACGCGCCTGAATATACCCACCAAGCATTATGTGCCGAGTCCTTAAGATAAGATACCAAATCTAACAATGGTCCTCCCCCAACCACAAAAAAAGAGAGTACGGTTCTATTAGTTTGTTTTACACATGTTTAATGTTAAATTTAGTTGTTTGTTGTTTGTGTATGTTCAGTTTTATTACAGTATAAATTATTTATATTTAATAATACATTATTAGAGTCCGAGACCTACTAACACTTTTTGTTTATGTTTTGCCGTTTCATTCTTTTTTATACTGCATAATATCGAAGCACTCAAATAACATCTTGGAAAAATTCGCATTTTTTGTTTGTTTGTTGGAAAGTGGATTAAAGTTTCTTTCATTTTTAAGGCTATAAGCTATAATCTGTCGCTTTTGGGGGGGGGAGGGGAGGCGGGAGGGAGCCGTCATTCGCGTGTGTTCTGTGTGTGTGTGTGTGTGTGTGTGTAAACGTAATTAAATTAATAATAAATATTAGTACGAATAGAAATGCATAACCGAAACTTAGAAAGGAGAAGGTCCATCAATCTAACTAAACACACTCGTTTATTTCTTTGATTAATTGATAAATAGACAATACGTAAATTGGTAAATTGGTTTTGGTGCGGTGTAAAATAAATTAATACAAATTAAATACAGTTGTTTGTGGCCTTTAAATATTATAAAATACACACGAGAGGGGGAAACGAGGGGAAAAAGAACATTAATGGAATCTCAGTTGGGGGCGGGGGGCGCCAGAGTGTGCCCCCCTCTAGTATTTGTATAAGTAAAGTAGGGTAAGTATTTGTATAAATATAATAAATGTCTTTTTCTTTTACAAAAGTATTTAGAAGAATTTAAATTTAATAAAAAAATATAACGAAAGCATGCAAAGTGGCTTCCCTGCTTTGCAATTCCTTAATCCTTAGGTAAACTACAAAGTATGACATGTTGCTTGGTTTTTTTGCCCATTTTTAGATTGTTAATTCTGGTGTTGCCGTCGCTTTGTGGCTCTCATGTTGCGCTTTACAAATGTATGTTAAAACTTAATAAAAAAAAAAAATCAAGTTGTCACGACAAGTGAAATTTAGTGAACAAGTTTAGAGAAAGAGTGGGTGAGAGAGAGTTGGGCGTTCTAAAAAAAAAAGGTCTTATATCAGTTCTAGTGACTAGAGTTGAGCCACAAGGGTCTTGGAGGAGCATTACAACAGCCGATCCAAGACTCTACAGACTCAACTTGAACAGTGACCACCAGAGTCCAGTACAAGACCTCAAACTCCATTGAGTGAGTCTTTTGTTTCGCTTAGTTGCAATGAAATTTGTTAGAAATGATGCAAAGAATTGGTTTATTTAATGCTAAGGAGACCTACAATTGGAAAAATGCCCAACGAGCGGTTATATAAGTGTTCAGTGTATTGTGTTTGTGTGTGTGTGCATCATGTAGTAGGTTTTTTAGAGGGGGGTTTTTTTTTCTTTTGTTTCTAACATTTGTTATTCTAACGCTTGTTGTTCGGCGCCTTAAAATTACATGACAACATCTCCTCCTTGGCCAATTTGGCCCGATATTCAGCCATCATATCACGACACTGGATGGCAATGTCAAACAGCTGCGAGAACATCGTCTCACCGCGCTTACAGTACGCATCCTGATCATAGTCCACATAGTTGGTCAGATCGTACAAGGCTTTCGACTCCGCCAGCAGCGTCTCCAGTGTGGCATTCACATTGCGATGCAAGTCCACCACCATCTCCTCCGTCTGCTGCAGATCATCAATGGCCTGATGCTGTACAATCAGTTCGTCGGACATTTCGTGTTCCTGCAAAAACAGCCAAAAGAGAATGGAAATGAAACTGCATCATTTTGAATTTTATCCAGAAACATTAAATTTACGAAATATAATTGAATTATTTTTGTTTTTTGTTAGCTCGGTGATATGCAGGATCGAGGAGTCGGTGGTCTATAACATATTATTGCATGATCTACACGAATTGACTTCCATATATTTGGATGGACAACAGATGCACGCTCAACGTTGTGGGGCAAGACATTGCAAGTACTCGAAACTGGGGATCATCTCCTGGGTCATGCGCATAGAAATGAATTTGGAATTTAGCCAGGTTTATAAAATAATATATATATATATATATATATAGAAATCAATGGATACGCTAAGGTATGCCTGGTTCGTGATTTGGTTTGAATATGTGAATGATGGAACGATTTAGCGATTATTTTTTCGGTTTAGCTGCAGCTTTTCTAGCTGCAGGCGTGGGTTGTTTCCGGGGTTTCTAAATTGAGGAGATACGGGGGAGGAGAGCAGTTAGAGGACAGGCAGATAAATGACAGGCAACAGGTAAAGCGGTGCAAGCAAAGTGGTGTGGGAGTGTGAAGGATTTGTTCTTTTACTACTCGTTGTGGTTACTCTTTGAGTGAGCGAGCAAGAAACTTACTGAACAAATAAAAAATTGAACAACTGAGCAACAAAGTGACTGCAAAAGAAAGCACTGGCTCTGTTGTTCACTTGCTCAGTTAACAACTTGCTCAGTTTACTTGCTCAGTTAAACACTTGGTCTACATTTAGCAGTTTAGAATTGAAATGAAATCAGGGAGACGGTCACGGTCGTCAGGTCAACAGTCACGGTCGCCAGCTCAACGCGGTTATGTTTACTTCTAGCGTTCATTCCAACCAATTTGCCGTCATAAGATGATCGATACAGATTCCTTGTCATATGAACACCTGCACAAAGAAGAGCAAGTAGTGGCCACTCCCATTTAACCAAGCATTAGCAATAAGCGGAGCGAGTGATGGTGTCAATCCCTAAAGCAAGTCTACTACCTCTGTACACAACCACAAACAACGACATCTTTTAGATTTCGGTTATGCAAGGCAATCGACTGGCATACTCCAGCAGCATTCCATCACAGTTGAGCGTTGAGAATAAAGTCTGGGTATTGATGCGCCTTAGCCTAAATGCCGACTCCTTTTTCCTCTCCTCTTCCTCACCCAGCTCTTCAGCGAATTGCGGCGGTGGCGGTATGGGTGGCACATCTTCCACCGACATGGCAGTACTTATTTTGGACTTGACAGCTTTTATTAGGGTCGCCATCTCTGCGATCTCGTCCTCTTCATGTTGAAGCTTGCGGGCATAACGTTCACCCGCCGGACGCAAGCGTTCAAAGCGTCTATACTTAACCGCCTCCCCTCGTATTTGCTTGTCACTATTCTCGGGTATACCGCAACGCTTCAGATAGCGCCTGCGTCGCTGAGCCACTACCGCATTATCCACCGGGGTGCAAGACATGTCTTGCTGCTTGTTGTTGTTGTTATTGTCGTTGTCTAGGGGCACAAAGAAACCCTGTGATTGGCCTGAACGAGTTTCCTTATCTCTGTTCTGTTCCTCCCATTGTATATAGAACATGTCATAGCCGCCAAGGTCTTGACCAACAAAGCGGGGTTTGCCCGCCTTGGTCTTGCTAATGGATTTCTTTAATAGACCACCAGCTCTGGCTGGCTTCTGCTTGGCATATACGTTGTAGGTCTTGGCTGTGATGGCAGACTTGGGTTTGTTGCTATTCCAAACGCGAGCAACCGCTCCACCGGCTGCCTTTCCGGCTGTAGTGGTAGTCGTAACGGCTCCTACGCCTCTGCTTGTGGCAGCACCGCCAGCTCCACCACTTGGAGCGTAGACAGACCTCAGAGCGCGCACAGTGTTCAGTCGGGCTGTGTTGGGGGGCAGCATCTGACGTCGGTTCGTGGACGATGGACGGCGTTCAGTTTGGCATCCTCTAGCGTTGGGATTTAAATTGCCACGCAGCACGCTTTCCATCAAGGGATATTCGTCGAGACGTTGCTTTTGTAATGGTGGTGCCATGCTGTGAAATTTGTCGCCCTCTCGTCGTTTCATTTCTATTGTTCTCGTTTACTTGGGGGGATTTACTAAACTACTACTAAAGTGAGTGAATGTGCGAAAGTGACATTTGGGAAGCAAGTAAAGCATAGCCTGCTATGTGGGCCAGAGTTAAATCGAACGCAGCAAACATTTTGGTATTGCTTTTATTTGGAAAGCAAATATCATCAATTTGCGATGCTCTCCAAGTGAGTTGGAATAAATTAGAATTTGAAAGAAAATTAAAAGGTTCTTTGGTAAGGCAAATGTGTACTCCAATTGATCGTCTCAATGTCGTTGCCTTCAAATTTTCACAAACTTGTGAAGGTAATGCCTTACCAGAAAATGCCCAAAATACGAAATTATCTCAAATCTCAACACTTACAAGTCTGTCCCTTAAGTAAAAGAACTTGATTCAGATTTTTGAAGGTAAGAAAAAGCTTTCAGAATGAATCTCAAAACTATACTCAAGAAAACCTTCACGAATTCTGCTATAATCTGTTCGAAAAGTTATATCTTCCGGATTTTTGAAGTTAAGGCAGTCCGAAAAGCATTTCTGTACAAGAATCATACTTAACTTTACACAGTTTCAAGCTTCAAACCCGTTTTTTAGATTAAATTCCGATTTACCCTAAAATCTGCGCAGAAATGTTAACTTTACAGAGTTACAAACTTTAAAACCCTTTTAGTTTTAATTCCGATATGCCCACAAATCTGCGAGGAAAGGTACTTTTTCCAGGCTTTCAAATAAAGGCGGTCTTCAAAACGTTTAAAAACTCATTTCTGTCCTTGGACCGCCCTTTACTTCAACCTATCTCAACTTATAAAGCCCTTAATTGAGTACATGATTGCGACTAACCCTACCAAAAACCCCGGAAAATTAAAACCATAAATATATTTGAGGTAACCAGGGCTGCAAACTAAACTCAGGTATAAGGACCTCTTGTTGGGGGTACAGAAATTTTATGTACAAGGTTTTCTTCGGTTCCAAAACGGCTTGCAGCTTTGGAAGTAACAAAATCGATTCAAACACATAATATATTATTTTTAGTTTTTAGAGGTATTAAACCAGTTTTTAGTTTGAAATAGAAATGGGCGGCCTAGCACGTCGTGTTCGTGTTGAAAGATCAGATTTCGTAAGAGCATGTCCATGTCAGTTTTCAGTGACAGGAAACGACAATATGCTCAGAAAGTTTTGATTGGTTCAAGACTTGTTGGCAGATCATTCTAACTAAGACTGGATTTACACGGTGAAGCAAACTTCATGGAGTTCTCTAAGTACGCGAGGGAATCAGGTGAGATTCCAATCATTTCCTTTATAAATCGTATTCACTGCCTATTTGCCTTTAATATTCCGCCTAATAAGAGAATTTCATGAAGTTTGCTTCATGGTGTAAATCTCGTCTATTCAAAAATTTGATCTCTAGCTTATCCCTAGCTAAGCTAGGTTGTTCCGGCTGACCCCAGATGGGGTCACACATAGCCCTCATAGCTATTCCCTAAAATACTGGAAAATTATCATACCAAACAGAGCCTTTTTAAAAGCCTGAAAGCTCACCTAAGCTGTCCTTTCCTCGAACTTAAACTCCTATCTATATGTGAATCATAATGGCCGCGTTCGGTAGCTAGGCTTCAGGTTTCGAATTTTTGTGAATAGTTTTTAAGAGGTCATAACGAAATCCTACAAAATCCTCTCGGTACCAGTGTACATGGAATTGTACCCAAAACTATTCCTTACTTATTAAGTTGCTTAACAGAAAATCGTTAATACTCACGCTCAGCGAACTCAGCATGGCCAGATCCATGTTGCCGGCATTTCCATTCTTGTTGTTGTTATTATTGTTATTGTGGACAGAACCGCGCTGCTGATGAGATGGCAACACCGCTGGATATTTCATGCGCTGCTGCTGGTGGTGCATATTGTGTTGATGCTGCTGCTCATCCTCCTCCTCATCATCCATTATCTCAATCGGATCCTGGTCACCTGGTCCTATTTCAGCCACATCCTTGACCACCAGCTCCTTGACACGATCCGCATAGCGTAGCGTATTGAGTGTGTGCTCACATGAGCTCAGTCCCGGCGAGATCATGGCTATCATACAGGTCTTGCTCTTCTCCCCAATGAACGAGTCGCGCAGCACCTGGGTCAGCTTGGATACGCGGAAGGGCAAATGGACTGACTGTTTGCCCAGTGCCCGAATGCACTCTTTGAGTGCCAGCAACGATTTGTTAATCTCGGCACCCTCCATACGCGTCTGGCGATCCGCCGAAGATGTATCCACGCCGCGCTCATTACCCGCCAAATCGATAAACGAGAATTTCCCATGAATCTTGGTAGAGCCCATCGGTCTCAGCACAATCTGGAAGACGGCGTGAGAGCGCGAAGAATTCGAATTGGCCGAAGTCTGGCCAGATGTGCGGGCGGCGTTGCCATGCTGAATGAGTTTCAGCACCTCCTCAACGCTATCCACAACCTTTTCGGTGAGACCAACCACCTGGACCTGTTGTTTGCCATCCTCGAGGACACGCAGCTTTTGCTTATCGGCCAGCAGATCGAAGACCTGGAGTACAAAACGAAAAATGGGATTATTGAGTTTCAGAGGAGAGTAATAAAAGTGAGAGACGACTCACCTTGCCGCTGTATATTTCGAAGAAACTGGCAGAAACAACCAAATTGAGAGAGCGATAACGTGGATTATTAAGGGTGACAAAGACATCCTTGGCGGCCATGGCGTAAATGCCATTCTTGCAGTCCTGCACCTTGCCATTGAACTCCCCACCCATGGTGTGAGTTTTACCAGATCCGGTCTGGCCATAGGCAAAACAAGTGGCCATGCCACCTTCAAAAATGGTTTTCACAAGCGGCTTGGCTGTGAATCTAAAGAGAAGGGAAGGAAGAAAGAGGAGTTGGCTTAAAATGGTTTCAATGTACAGAGAGATGGGAAAGTGATGCAAGAATACCTAAAAATAGGCCAAACATAGAAGTGATGAAAGGATCCAGGTCATGTTATGCCATCGCACAACTTTAAACAGATACACTCAACACCACAAAGAAGACTGGTAGATCGTACAGCTGTTTCAGAAGGAACCACCAGTCTCTCTCATTAGCGACGATCAACGCCTACCAACTGTCAGTCCATCAACAGTCTCTCCATGCCTGCGATGGCATAACTGTTTGGGAATTCCAAAGCAGCAAGCGCTCAAAAACATCGAAAGGCAGTAATGCCTGTTGCTGTTGATTCGCTTAAAGCCATTCCAATACGAATTAGAAGCCGAGCGTAACAAAATGGCAACAACAACATCGTATGTGCCTCTCTCGTATTTCTTTGCTAAAATTCTAGAGGAATTGAGCTACCTACAAATTCTCATACGTAATTACCGGTTTCCTCGTTCATTTTCTTATGGTTGACGTTGCTTCAGAATCATTTTATTCATTTGTATTGGTGACAACTCGAGCATTCGGTTCTACCTAATAGTCACAATGGTTCTGGTACACGTATTGAACACTTGTGTTCTCGGAAACCATTCAATGCATAAACTTCAACTTGAAGACTATTTGCGAGCGATATTTATGCTATATAGATACATCAAAAGTTTTTGAAGCCAGTGGTTTGCAATCATGGATTGAGGCTCGCTCAGAAATCGTAAATGCGGCTACGAAAAAGGCTGAAATCTTTCGCATCCTGAAGTTATTTGAGAATACTGATGGAATATAACACCGCACACTGTGCGAACGTCACTAACTATCAAGCCTTGAAGAATCGAACTCGTCGTAATCCACTGCGCAAGCTGAAAATCATGTGTCGTGAGATGAATATCAGCAAGGACAGCAAGTCGGGCATTATATAACGCGTCTTGGGACTCAGTGCATACAAGAGACACACCGGTCACTTGCTCACTACATCAATTAAACAAAAACGCAAGGCATTATCGAAAGCATTGCGTTGCCCATGCACGAACAATGCCCACAGATGCTCAATAGAAGAGCCGTTTCTGAGAGTTCAGTGGGATGTCGTCTATGATGGGGTCACATATCAAAATAATTATAATACTAAAACCAAAAAAAAACCTAATTTCGACCAATCGTTCCTATGACAGCTATAAGAATACAGCAGACCTATATTATTTAAACTTTAAATGAATTTAATGTTATATCAGTTAAGTTGGGATGGAGTATCTTTCGAAGCGTAAAAAGGTGTGCTTACTTAAACTAATTTAAAAACATAAAACAATCAAATTTCTTTGGCACTAATGTGATTAGTAATTAATCCACCCCACTGTGCGAGCCTGTTCACTCTTAACTGCCCAGTCGAAAGAGACTACCAACATCATGATGGGGTCGTTATACTCGGTTTTGTTTACAAGTCAAATATCATATCAAAAAACTCTTTCCGTTTGAGCTTACATTGAAGCTGTGAGCCACTGTGCCTAATCATGTACATACATACAAATGTACATATTTATGAATGGAAGTATCGATATACTTCGGTGTGCAAGCCCTCTGCTTTGTCTACGTCATCGAACGTGCTTTAAGCTATTAATTACCGTCCCCCCCCCCAATTCCCCTTTTGCACCGAAGTAACATATGTACCTACATACATACGTATGTACATCATCACTTTCTTGATTAATCATAATTGTTAATCAGTGGCAAAAGATTACGTTTATATTGGCTAACCAATTGACTCATGCGCAAAAAACCGGAAGAATCGTCAGCAACCGCGATAGCATTCAGATAGAGGGGAAAGAAAGTGCCAAGTGTGGCGGTAAGCAGCAGCGGGAGCGGGAGCAATAGCTTCTTCAATTCAATAACAAAGGCAAACAATGACAAATGGGGCCGAGACGGCGGTTACTTTTCAAAACAGAAAAGAAAGAATTCAATTTTAGAGAGTTCGAACGGCTGCAAGTTCAGTGAGGCGAATGAAAACCGAATCAGCACGAACGAACACGAATACACTAAGTAGTGTTTAGTCATACAGCAACAACAATAACAAAAACGACAACAACAACAAGGCAACGGCCACAGAGCTTGGACAAAAAAAAAACGACAACAAACTTGGCTATTTCGGGAGACGACCACTTTAAGTTGCAGTTGTATGGGTGAGAATGAGTCGCTGTCAGAGATGAGCAAATGAATACCTGTGCGAATTTTAACGGTTAATGATGAATCACAAAAGTTTAACGAAGTGAGTTACTTGGTATTGAGTAAAGGTACATTAGCAACAACTAGCCAATTCCAGCTAGATCTGTGCTTAACTACATTATATTCTTCATTAAAATATCAATTCTTACAGCGATCAACTATTTTGATTTCAAAAACGTGTCACAGTGAAATATCGAAAGTCAAAATTTACAAATTTGATAATTGACATATCAAGTTCGCTTAATATCGGTATACTAATAAATCGCTATTTTCTTAGGCATTCTAAACGCACGGAACAAAGCCTTTAAAAGAACTATTGGAATAGAAAAGAATACCATAACAATTGAAAAATTAAACCATTAAACATCCGAGGTTAGATGTGAAATGATTTTTTAGTTTGGAATGCGTAGCTCCAAAATCGAAAACATTTTTGTTATGGAAACGTATATTTAATATGAATTTTTTTTAACCCATATCACAATTAAGAAGCTGTAGATATAGTGACCCCAAGTGTAAATCGAAAAGTTATCGAATTTTCGATAATCGCATAAGTTTCACTTCCTCAAACTTGACAAGATTTTGAAGAATTTGTTATGGTGATAACATATCCAGCTTAGCCATAATATTATTGAATTTTAAGTCAGTTTCGACCAACTACCAAGCAAACAGCTGATACATAAGCGCCAACGATTATAATAATAATATAATGCGCTGTTTGCACAGGGAAGGAGGACTTTCAAACAATCCGCTCAACCCTCCAGCAAATTATTATCTATCATGAAACATACTTCATATTGTGGAGCATCGAAGTCAATCATAGTCCGAGATTATGGCGTTTAAAAAAGGAGGTATTGAAGGACTGGACGTTTCAGGAGGAAGATGTTGAGTTGTTGCTGGAGTACAAATACCTTGGGACAACTTTAGAAGGCATGTGACAGCCAGTTGAAAAGAAGCAAAGGCGAGTAAACTGAGAAACTGAGATTTTAAATGGAAAATGTTAGCATAAAGGTTTAGAGAGGTTGGACCTTAAGTCTTAGACGAAGAAATAAGGGAGAACCAGACCAATTGTAGCGATATTTCTAAAAGAGGATACTCAAGTTGGAACTATATATACTGGGAATCGACGAAAGGCTAGAAGATGATTACACCTATGGTCTGACACTAAATTTCAAGTCTTGTTAAGATTAATACGTGTACGAAGCTGCTAGACTCCCGCATAATGATGAACACCAACTTGGAATAATTTGCGAGGGAGACAAAGATAAATGTCGGCGTTTGGAGGCATAATACTCGGATTCTGATTTGACTGAAGATAATATTCGGATCCTAAGCGTCCCAAGGGTTTATAAACACCTAAATTTTGCTATAGTATCTACAAACTGCAAGAAATATTACATTAAAATCGACAAAGCTGGGATAAAAAAGTCTAGAGGATATCATTTATAGATTGCTGCACAAGAAGATCTATGCACGGCGGAGTATGCTCTCTTTGAAATAGGATTGAGCATTAGAATATGCTGCATTTTGTCCAATACTTATGAAATTTCGTTGCCGATATCTAAATACATACCGAAGAGTGGCTTAAGGCCTTGAAAGTGGAAATTAACAACAAAACATCTTATAAAAAAAGGATATTTGAAAAGTTAGGGACGATCTTTCCTATAGAACATATGTAAATATGATCCGATTCAATGAATCAATGCAAAATCATGCTTTGAAATCCATCAAGAGAATCCATCCAATAGTCAAAATAAACTCTGTTTTTTACAAATTATCAGAAATCGTTTTCAAAAAGGAAACCGCTGATGTTTTCGACTGATATAAATAAACAAGCGAAACAGAAGCTTCCTCGTGTATTAAACATTAAGCACTATTCAACAGAGGACACCTTGATCGAAAAACAATTGAAAACGAATGATAAGAACTACGAAACATATATTGAAAACCATAGAAGTCCAACCTATTGACGCTATGTTCATAAATGGACAGATAATGTCAGGCCTTGTGCGAGTGAAAAGATAGAATGTGATTTGTATCCCCCAGATGTTAAATGATTGCTAAATTGCTTGTCACAGTCAAGTCAAATCAGTCACAGTCTCATCTCTGATCGCTGTTCGCCCACAGCTGTGAATGTTGGTGGGTGGTGAAGGAGGGAGGGGGGGACCAACTTTGGGATACTCACTTGTACACCATGGCATTGTCGCATGTGTCGTTGAATGCATAATCGAATCGGAACTTGTGATTCTCCAGGAATTTGGTAAGATCAACCTTGCTGCGCGGTTCATGGACAATGAGCATATCCTTGCGCGGCACTGAGATGACGTCGATCTCCTTGCGATTGACCTCTTTTCGGCTCACTGGACGCTTGCGCACACACACCGTGATCTGGTGGTCGCCGACTGCTTGGCTATCCATCAATGGATTAAATTCCAAAGTGCTCTGATAATCGCGTATCATTTGCGCCGTCTCCCAGTTCGGATTGCCCGGATCCTGATTCATTAGGGCCACCTTCTCCTCCTTAATCTCAGCCTGGCGTGCTCGACGCTTCTCACGATTCTCCTTCAGACGTTCCACCTCTTTGAGGGCATGCGAACGACGAGCGGCTCCGCCCTGTGATGTGGAGTTGTTGGTAGTGGTGGTGGTCGAGTTGCCAGCACCAGCGCCGCCAGTGCTTGTTGTGTTGTTGCTGGGCGCAGCGGAGGCAATCCGCGACTGTTGTTGCTGTTGTTGTTGTTGACCCACCGCAGTGGTGCTCAAGCTCGGGGCATAGCGCGGACGCTGCAGGCCCGAGGCATTCGATCCAGCGGGCGGAGCCGAAACGGATGGAATGGCCGTAACGTTAGTGTTGCTGCTGTTGGTAATGGCCATAGGATGGCCGCCGGAAGTGCCCGATGTCATGGGGACCGAGGTGGTAGCCTCGTGGATGCGGTTTAGCTGAGTGCCGGCCATTGTCATACGACTAGTCAGATTGCCGCTACCAATGCTCGATTGTGTGGGATTACGTGAAAGATTCATGGGGTTTGTGGCCTGCTTCTTGGGCTCGGGCGCCGCATGCTGCTCGGGAGCATCGTGCATGAGTTCCGGGTTGAGTGTCAATATGGCCTCCAGCTCCACTTCCTTGCCTTTGGTCTCGCCACGCTCGTACCACTCCACGGTGATGCATTTGGCGTCATCGTTGATTTTGGAGACGACAGCGGCATGGACACGGCCATCGGTGCGTTTAATTTTCACGCTCTGCCCAATTGTGATCATTTCCATCCTTGTGGTCTATTGTGCTTGTTGTTGTTGTAGCTCTTCTTGTGTCGGGTAGAAGTTATTGTGGTTGCTGTGGCTGTGGGGAGCGCCGTTAGTTGTTACACTGCTTACTGTATAAACTGCTTCCTTAATTTTACTTTCGCGACCGCGTCTTTTGCAGAGAGGTACAAAAACAAAATGTATGAAACAGAAGTGAAATAAACAATTTTATTTTTTAGGCTCTCATACTGTGTGTGTGTTGCTCACGAAATGAATTTTACGAATAAACTAAAAATCTAGCAAACAGCACAAAAGAGACAGCTACAAACTTGAAGCTTCGGAATGACTAGGCTTGCTAAGTTTTTTTATTTTTTATTTCTCTCTTTATGTCGAGGTCGCCGACGGCGTCTGTTTCGGCAAATGCTAATGCAACTGTGTGTGTGTGAGTTGGAGTATTGCGTGTGTGTGTGTGTTTGTGTTCACGCCAAATTCAAATGCCAACTGTCGCTTCGGCCGTTGCGTCTGGCAACGAGAGCAAACAAAATAAACTTGCAATAATTAAAAAATAACAAACAACCTAAAACAAAAATGGGAGCAAGCCATCAAATGGGCCTGGAAAATTGGGATTTGTTGTGCGGCGTTGTACAACACTGATTGTTTGGCATATGCGGCACATAGCAACATATGTACGTATGTGTGCATATAAGGCATGCAAAATGTGCCAAAAAACAACAACAGCAATAAACTAATCAATGCCTGGTTAATTATATGCAAGCGCAGCATACAACCGCACGCACATTACGTTATGGCTTTACGTCATGCATTGGCTCCCACACGACACTGTCACTCACACACACACACACTCGAACTTGGACGCTCGCGGAAATGTAATTGACATTTTTTTTGCACACCTCTGCTTACGCTGCTCACCTTGCTGATGGCTCTCTAACACACGCTACTATTTTAAATAGCACAATTCCATAAAACTACTAAAAAGATTTTTCAACCAATCACAAAGAGTTATCACAAAATGCGTTCGAAATAATTTTACAAAAAAGCGACCAGATGTCAACAACAGAGAGTCTTGCCTGGCCTCTGGTCACACTCTTGCCCATAAGTATTTTTGCATCTGGTCACGTCAAGATGTAAGCCATGTAAATGTTTGTTGATTTTTGGGCTTGCACAACACTGCCACTTGTGGTGATGGGTTTCAAATGCGACTGCTACTTATGCCTGCACGCGACCATATTAATCCAATTGATTAACTATTTAATATTGTATTTCGAAAACCAATTTGTTTGGATTCCGATTAACTATCTGAGTTAAGCCCATGAGTGTGACTCGTTACTTTTATGCTGTGATCAGTGAAGAGCTCTGATCAGCTGATTTTCTTTACTTGTATTTTGGGAAAATCTAACTTTTAAACGTCACACAAGACAATTAATTTCGAATTATAATTTGTTGCTAGGCCATAGATAATACTTCTATCTCATCAATTTGCAGATTTGTGCCATGGCTTACACTATTTTCCAGACACTTACAACACTGTGCGCAGTGGTCTGCATGTGTGCGTATTTGTGTGCATGTGTGTATGTGTTTGTGGTGGTTGCAATAGATTTGTTTGTGCGTAGAAAGCAAACCAAAACTTTGAAACGAAAAAGTGAAAAATCCAACACCAAACAATTTGCGAACTGTCCCAGAATATACGGTGAGTGTGTGCCCTCGCATGCCATGTCCAATGCGGCAAACTCTATGCCCTTTCCACACGCAGCAGCCGCAGCAGCATGGACATCATGGACATTCAGGCCGTCGAATCCAAGCTAAGTGACGTCACGGTGACACCAATTCCACGGTCGCAAGTACAAAACTTCTACAACTATCAGCAGCAGCGCGAACAGCGAGAGCAACAGCCACAGATCCAAATATCTGCCATTCATCACTCGCGGGGGTCCGGTAGCTCTGGCAGCAGCGGGGGCGCCACCGACTACTCCACCACAGGCAGCAGTAGCGGCGGCGGCGGCAACAGCAACAAGCGTGATCGCTCCTCCTCCGACTACAACAAACAGAGCTCGGCAGCAGCCACCGCTGCAGCGGCTGCAGCTGTGGCTGCCCTTCAGTATTCCCCACAGTTTCTGCAGGCCCAGCTGGCGCTGTTGCAACAGCAGTCCAACACTACAGCGACACCCGCAGCTGCTGCAGCGGCGGCTCTGTCGCTGGCAAATATAGCTGCGGCCACGAATGGCTCGCGCAACTCGATCTCGGGCTCCGGCTCGTCGGGCAATGGCAACGGCAACTTAGGCCTCAATCTCAGCCAGTCGCAGTCACTTAAATATCCGCCGCCTTCTACCTCGCCCGTGATAGTGACTACCCAGACGTCGGCCAACATTACCACACCCCTCACATCCACAGCCAACTTGCCCACTGTGGGCAGCCTAAGCACTGGGAACGGACTGAGCAAGTATGCTCAGCTGTTGGCGGTTATTGAGGAAATGGGTCGTGACATACGGCCCACGTACACGGGCTCGCGCAGCTCCACGGAGCGTCTGAAGCGCGGCATTGTGCATGCCCGTATCCTAGTGCGCGAGTGCCTCATGGAGACGGAGCGAGCGGCGCGCCAATGAGAGGAGGACTGCGGCACACTGCCGCATCTGACCACGCCGGACTGAGACGACAATTAGACTTAGTTAACATTTTAGTTGCTGCTGTCCCCCTCAAAATTGAACAATAGCAAATTGAATGCTCTCTCTCGCTCTAAATGGCCACAGTGCCAATGTTTAGACTAGCTCAGGTTATACAGTTATATATATATATTTATATACATATATATATATAACCACATGATGTACGTTTAGATTAAGTGGCACCTGCTATATACGTGTGAAATGTGTGTGCATGTGTGTGTGTGTGTGTGTGTGTGTTAATGGTTGAACTTCGGCATGCCGAAGCAGCAGATATCCTTGCCAAAAGTGTTTTTCAATAGCCTTTTTAAACTGCCAATGAAATTGCTTTCTAGGGGCTCTCCTGCAGAATGCACTTGTTCCTCTCGCCCGACCCTAAAAGTTAGCACATGAAGCTCCTCTCGCCTTATTAAGGTGAAAGTTTTTTATCTTTTGAAATTGGCCATGACCAATGGACTAGTTAGTATCTCTGACCAATGTTATTCGCTAAGTGGTAATGTTTGGACATTGTACAAGTTCTCCATTGGATTCATGAAGTCATGTGACCGTTTAATGGTTTGTCAAACAGAGACAAAGGATTATTCTGCCGAGTCTCCGTAGAAAAGCCAGCAGCCAGCATCATCGAGATTCATAGAAAGCGCCTTCTCTGTAATTTCTCTTTGAGAAAAGAAGGGGATTTGCTTCTGAGCCAGGATCGTGCTTAATTTGACCAAGTTTCAAGAATTAAAACCCTTTTTAAGTAAAAAGTCCTGAACTGCTGTTATATCTGCGCGGAAAGGTACTTTTTTCCCAAACTGTTGGAGCCAAGGCCTTTTTTTTAACTTTTATAACTCATTTCTGTTCTGGAATCGCCCTGAATTTCACCCTATCTCAACTCTTAAGGACCTTCCTTGAGTATATAGCTGTGACTTACACTTAAATCTTTAATTTTGGTCATTTTTGAACTTTTTTCGGGAACTAAATTCCAACAATTACCCCTTTAAGCCCGGTTTTAAGTCTTACATACAGAAATGTGCTTAAATCTGTTTCGGATATGTTTACGAAAGTGCGGTTCTTTGAAAAACCATAAATTAAGGTTTAAACACTTTATAAAGTATTGTTTCTTGTTTTTTAGAGGTATTGAACCCCTGGCTTTTGTTTGCACCAACTCTGTATTGGTCTAGCTGTTCCTTAAAATATTGAACATTTTGTCATAGAAAGTCTTTTTTATACAAAATTGCCATTTTTAAATTTCAAAACTTGCCTAGATTGACTTTTTCTCGAACTTTTACTTCAATAAGTACAGGCATGTTTCGCTTTTCACTTTAGTGAATTCGAATTCGGTACATGTAAAATTTGCTGGCCAACAATCAAGGACATCTGTATCAAACTTTAAAATTTGTACTTTCTTTTCGCAAGATGGACTTGATATAAAAGGTCCTAAACCGTTTAAATCCACAAATTTTAGACAACATCCACTTAACCAAACTGGATTTTGATCAATTTTGTCAAAAGTGAAAACCGGAACAGGCTTGCTGATGATTTCAAAAGTGAATCTGTGTCTTTTTAACCATTTTGAAATGGAATTCCTAGAGAACATTTGAATAGTCCAAACTGATTAGCAACCTCTAAAGTAGGAATGTTAACTGATGACAGGAATATGAAGAGGACACTAACCAATATCAGGAGTTGAACGAATAGACAGCTTAGTTATACCACAAAACTTCGTTGATAGATTCATGAAGACATCTTTCAAACTGACTGAACAGATACCATAGAAACAGCAGGACGAACAGGCGGACATGGCTAAATCAACTAAACTCGTCATGCTGATCAAGTATATATATACTTTATGTGGTCGGAAATTCTTCCTTCTATGCGTTACAAACATCTGAAAAATTTAAAAATTAAAAATTCTGAAGCAACAACAACCACAAGAAAACGAAAAGGACTGCGTGTGTGTGTGTGTGCTTGTGGCTATAAACGCAATCATTCGACGCACCACAACAAATGTTACAAATACAAACGCCTGATCATTTCTAGTTGTGTTCAAATCTTTAAGAGGCATAGAAGAGAGAAATTTGTTATGCGCTAACTCTACTACGCACTGGAATGGCTCTGAAAACAAAACAGTTTTTCTCACTAAAACTAGTTTTTCAACCGATCGTTCCTATGACAGCTAAAACAAAACATTGTAGAATTGTGTGAAAGCATATAAAATAAATAAATGCCAGTTTTGAAGACATTTCCATTGAAAACAAAAAAGTTTTTCTCACTAAGACTACTTTTCAGACACTACTTTTCTATGACAGCTATACTATATAGATGTCCGATATCGACCAAACTTTGTGGAATCATGGGAAAGCATAGCAAACTAAGAAATACAAAGTTTGGAGCCGTTTCCATTGAAACCAAAAAAGTTTTTCTTACTAAAACTAGTTTTTCGACCGATTGTTTTCTATGGCAGGTTCCCACAATTTGTACTTAAAAACTTCCTGCAACGTTTGTTGAAGATAGCTTTCAAACTGACGAACGGACATGGCTAAATCAACTCAGTTTGGCGTGCTGATCAAGAATATATATACTTTATGTGGTCGGAGATGCTTCCTTCTTCCAAATACCCCCTGCTTTATCCTATTTTTCAATTTGCAAGTCTTTTGGCGATGGTAAAGCAAAGTTTTTGTAAAATTTAAACTGGGAGCAACAATGAAAGAGTTGTCCTCTTACTCTCTAAAGACATTGTTGCAAAATATTGTAATTTTCAACCAAATTTCAATGACTTTACGTATGTGAAGTGACAGAAAAAGGTTCGGTTTTGCCATGTAAGCAAAAAGCGTACAAACAAAATCTACTCGGCTTTTAACAGTCAGTCTTAAATCACTAAGCTTTCGTCGAATGATCCATAAACCTGTCCTCTTTTTGTGTCACTTTTCTTAGAATACAAGTAAGAGATCTTTGGGATATACCCACTCCTCCCTGTAAAAAATATCAACTAACACCAAAACCTCTGATCAAGCTATAAAATGATATCAAGGATATCTGCCAAGTGCTTTGCTACCAGCACCAGGCACCCAAAAAAAAAAAGAGAAGAAAATCACACAAAATGTCAACCAAGCTGAGCAATTATTTTAGAGAACTATACAATTATATGTGTATATATACTATATATATAAGGACACACTCGCACACACGCACACACACACACACACACACACAGACACACTTGTTATACAACTTAAGTATGTATGGCCAAGTCTCAGCAGCATGAGCGGGGCACATACATGTACCATTACTTTAGTGGCAATTGACATGTATATTTAGATGATATATAAATCGATATACATATATATATATATGAGCATACGACTAAGTTCAAGCGTGTATACCAAACCGAAATGGAATAAATTTTGGTTTTTATAAAAAGTTGATGCAATGTTGTCTAGCAATCATATTTGGGACAGCAAGCCGGAAACGGTTTCGTCACATCCTCCACAATTCGGCAGGGCTTCAGGCTGGCCGCCGTGGAACAACTAAACGACGGGGAATGTCTTGTCATTGGTTCTTGGATTGTGCTTGGCCAAGTACTTACGTTTTGCCAGTGAGACGGCCCGGTGCCTCACATGTATATTGCACACAACGATCCGCCGGCTTATAGGATTCACCCACCTTCAGTTTGTATGCACCGCGCTCGCAGTCCGCTGGAATATGATTGTGGATTATGGAGGCCACAAATCGGCTCATTTTACTCACCAGCGGCCAGTACCAACAGTGAGTGGGCTCCCAGCAACAGGAGGCAGAGTACAAACGTTACGGGCTTCATTATTCTCAATACACTGAGCTGTTTGTCATTTGGCTGCTTTCATATATAGTCTCCAGCTTCTAGATGTTAGATTAGCATTAACGAGCAGATGACCCAAAGCAGCGGCAGCAGCGACCCACATTCAACTGACGCAGTTCTCTAGGGGAGTGTGCGTGTGTGAGTGTGTGTGTTCGAGGGGTCTTAGGGTGTATCAATCAGCGATGGGGGGAGGAAAGCAGCATCCACCTGATTATAAATACTAAATAGTGAGTGCTTTAGACCGGACCTTTGAAATTCCGCTAAAGATTTGGAAGAGATTCCAAGAATTTTGTACTTGAATGAAGGACTATTAGTATACTTGCTGTCTGGAACTAGGGTTTTATAATTCAGCTTACTAAAAATATACAGTAGACTCTGGGAGACTTGAATTTCAGCTCAACCGCAGGACCAACCAACTACAATCTCAAGAAGATTTCAAGATCTTTCACAATTACACAATCTCGTTACCCTATTCCAACTCTTAACATTAAGTAAACCCCTCAGTTTTAATGACACCAATAAATATGGAAAAGAGACAGAGAGAGCAGCGTTCTACCAACAAACAATTGGAAATAAAACGATAAGCAGATTCTACCCATCGAAACAGAAACAAATTCGCAGTCCGTTCAGCATGTTGTCCAAATTGCCAGTTCTATGTATATTCCTGCTGATTCTACTTGTGGACCAATCACAGGTCCAAGGATTTAGCACACAATATCGCGGTAATACCCAGCATCCCAGTAAGTTCTTTGGTCTCACCAATTACTTCAATTTGAATGCAGGAAATTTGTTCACTTTTCAGCAATTCCCGAGAATTGTTACTATAAGGAAATGGACCTATCGGTGCCCTTGAATGGCACAGTGCTGCCTGTGGATCATGAGGATTATTGCGTTCAGGTTCATTGCCGTGAGGATTATGTACTAATGATCAAGCAGTAAGTGTTGCCAGCTAACTCAATCTATGTTTAAAGCTATGCTTATCAATCATTTCTAATCCAGCTGCGATCGCATGCAACTGCCCTTCAGTTGCTCCTTTACGCCCCATGACTATGCCCTACCATATCCGCAATGCTGTCCCCAATTGCTATGTGAGAATTGATCATAAGGAATTCGAGAATTAATACAATAATTAAAAGTTTTTAAACAAAATGTTTAGTATTTTCAAATGAGAAATTTATAGCTAGTACTCGTTCTCGAGAACCATTGAATGCATCTGTTCCAACTTGGCGGCTATTTGCTGTCATGTTTGCTTAGAAAATTAACAGAAACTACAATTTTAGAAAACTAATTACAGCTGAAGAGGTTTTGTAGTTTGAATGTATAGTACCTTTTCATGCTTTACCCCTTGCTAGCCCGAAAATCGTAAACGCGGCTACGAAGAAGGTGAAATCTTGCGGATGCTGCGCCCACTGGAACATCTTTCGAAACTTTGTGCAACGTACCCTGAAGTTATTTGAGGATACTGATGGAATTAAACACCGCGCATTGTGCAAACGCCACTAGCCATCAAAGTCTTGAAAGTTCGACTTCGTCGAAATCCACTGCGCAAGCGGAAAAGTATGCTTCGTGAGATGAATATCAGCAAGTACGGCCTGTCCCACATCATAAGACGTGACTTGGGATTCAGTACACGCTAGAGACACACCAGCACTGCAACAACAACTCATGACAAAATCGAAAGTATTATGTCGGCAGAGCGTGAATAACAATGGTTCAACAAACAGAACGATAGGCTGTATCATGATACAACAATACAGGTAAGGCTGAGTCAGTGTGATGAGTACTTTTGTCAAAAGCTTACGATTCAGGAGTACGCTCAACACTGAACGTAAAGGTACTTTGCAAAGAACTCATACTGACGCCGCCTTACCTGTATTGTTGTATCATTTGCTGTATGCTGTGGCAACAAAACAAGGATCCGAACTCATTCCGAGCGTTCCGACGTTATGGAAAAGGTTGTGAAGCCTCTCAACAAGATATTATTGGCAAATAAGCTCAATAAGATGCCGCTACAGCTCACAAGGCAAACACGACTCAAACATTACCAAACAAAACCACGCACCAACCTTTATTTCTACGGATAATTGTACTGCTGGTAGCCCAGATGTGAATTCATGGGACTACAAACTGTGGTCCGTTTTCGAGGCTTTGGCTTGCTCTGTTCGACACCCAAATATTAAGTCTTTCGAGATTATTATTATACATCCACCCACAACTATATAAATTTCATGGAAAAATGTAATACAAAAAGAATTTTCGAACCATTTTAGGACCAACCAACAAGCTACCGATTTAAAATATTCTGTATTTTTAAACTTTAGTGTTTAAAAATAGCTCCAAGCCGTATTTCAGATGATTTCGGCTGCATTCATTTTGCTACGTAATAGGATGTTCAGACAATAAAGAAAGAAAGAAAGAATATTTAGGATCAGAATGATCCGCAAGTGGAGCTGAGTCTTGTGAAATATATTCTTTGGTGTAGATGTTAGATTTACTACATATTTTGGGATATTCAAGGTGCTCTAGGTACTGTACCGATGCCATGTTTCGGTTCGTTTTGCTTTCACAAAACATCTCTACTCGGATACTGTTTCTTGTAGTATTCAAAACATCGATTTTAATACCGACTCTACAAGAATTAAAAATTAACATATATGACCATAAAGTTTTCAAGCAAACGAGGTCCGGGCCAATGTGATTAAAAAGACAAGCTAGCTATAAATTTCTCATTTGAAAAGGGCTTACATTTTATTTAAAAACTTTTGATTATTTAATTATTTCTCAACCTCTTTATGATCAATTCTCACACAGCAGTTGCGGACAGCAATCCGGATATGGTAGGGCATAATCATGGGGCGTAAAGGAGCAACTCAAGGGCAATTGTATGCGATCGCAGCTGGAATGATTCATAAGCATCGCTTTAAACATAGATTGAGTTAGCTGGCAACACTTACTGCTTGATCATTAGTACATAATCCTCACGGCAATGAACCTGAACGCAATAATCCTTATGACCCACAGGCAACACAGTACCATTCAAGGGCACCGATAGGTCCATTTCCTTATAGTAACAACTCTCGGGAATTGCTAGAAAGTGAACAAATTTCCTGCATTCAAATTGAAGTAATTGGTGAGACCAAAGAATTTACTGGGATGTTGGGTATTTCCGCGATATTGTGTGCTAAATCCTTGGACCTGTGATTGGTCCACAAGTAGAATCAGCAGGAATATACATAGATCTGGCAATTTGGACAACATGCTGAACGGACTGCGAATTTGTTTCTGTTTCGATGGGTAGAATCTGCTTATCGTTTTATTTCCAATTGTTTGTTGGTAGAACGCTGCTCGCTCTCTTTCTCTTTCTCTGCGCCTCTTTTCCAAATTTATTGTAGTCAATAAAACTGGGTTTACTTAATACTTAGCGTTGGGATAGGCTAACAAGATTGGAGTAAATATATGAACTGCAGCTGAGCTGTCCTTGTAAGAAGACAATCCAAGTGATGCGCATCCCTGCTCCCAGATTCGATTGCATATATTTATTTAACCACATAAACCACTCCAGTAAATCGTCTTAAAAAGAATAGTAGTGAATTATTATAAGCCATTTTTATTGTTATTGTTATTCCTAAAACGTACAATTACTCAAGTGAACTTTAGATCTAAGAACACATAAAAAGATGTCTCATTGTAATTCCCCTTAACTTAAGCACCTTCTCAGATAGATGTTTGCTTAGAAAATTAACAGAAACTATAATTTAGGAAAACAAGTTAAAGCTGGAGAAGTTTTATAGTTAGAATGTATAGTGTAAGTCTACCTTATTATGGTTTCATCTATGATTCAAAACAAACAAGTAAGGGCGCTGCAGTCGAGTGCCCCGACTACAAAATTCCCTGTTCATTTGTATGTTTTTTAATTTTTGTTGAATTGGAATGTAGCCGGTTTTTGTAACTGCCATTAAAGGCTCATTCTGGAAGTAGGCCACATTATTTGGTAATCTCAGCGGCTTTAGACCTAACTAACGTCAAGCTAAATTGTTTCGCTTATTACTCTGGTGTTTTTGTGTCCGATCTGATACTACTATATTGGGCCTAGCTGGGTGTATATTAAACCACGAGCTCTAACTTGAAAATTGAGGAACTGACGGCTTTGTAGGTCTAGGATGTCACGGTTTTTTTGGGGTTAAGAGGGGGGGTAAAATGGGAAAAAAATAAAGTTTTGTTAGTCGCAGTTTTAATACCTTTTTATACTCTGTACCATGGGTACATAGAGTATTATAAGATTGTGCAAAAGTATGTAACATCCAGAAGGAAACATCTCCGACTCTATAAAGTATATATATTCTTGATCAGCATCAACAGCCGAGTCGATATGGCCATGTTCGTCTGTCTGTCCGCATGAAAGTACAGATCTCAGAGATGGTAAGAGATAGAGGTTTGACCTGTATGGGACATATGCTTCTTATGTCTGCAGGCAGATCAAGTTTATTTTCAATTTTGGCCACGCCACCTCCCGCACCCGCAATTTAGAAAGAACGTCTTATCCCCCACAGTTTTAAAGATAGATGGCTTGTTCCTTCTAGACATATTTAGTTGTTAGGATAACTTATCGGTCCGCCAAAGGACTGGAGAAGATCGGATGAACGGTTTTCGAGCTATGATCAAAAGACTGTTCGCAGCTGTAGCGCAGTAGCAGCGCTGCTTTCAGCTGCTACTGCAGCATTAAATTTATAAAATTTCCTTGGTACAGAGTAAGTTATAGTGGGGCTTGACCGACTTTCTTTCTTATTTTGTATGGGATTAGCTTTTTTCCCCTACAAAAAAAAGCTGATTGTTCAGCTTTTTGTATGGGATCAGCTTTTTGCATTTCGTAAGGGATCAGCTTTTTTCCCATACAAAAAAAAAGCTGATTGTTGGCTATTAACGCATAACGGACTCCTAGTGTAAATCAGCTATAAGGCTGACACCATTTGTGGTTCCAAAATTGTATATTGAAACCACGGTGCCGGTGTATGCACTAAGTGCATGCAAAGATACGAGTATTCCCCCAGTGGCGGGGCTAATTAATGCAATGGGTAAGCAGTGGCATTCAACTTGCGAATCGCCGTCAATTTAGGTAACCGAAATCCCAATTTACATATGGATACATTTTCTTGTTTTTCCATTTTATTTTTATTTTTTTTTGCGCCGCAACAGCCTTGCCTTAGTTTCTCGAACGGGGTCAGCCAACTGCCGTGATGGACCTACTTACCCCTGGCCCCGTCCACGCCCACGCCCGCGCACTCTCGCTTTCAGGGCTCTGGCTTAATTAATTTAAACTAGCGGCTAGAGCGGACGCCTTTAAGTTGTCGTCAAACAAAAGCCACGGCGCAGATGCTATCTATGTGGACACACACACACACACACACATGCATACATATGCACTCGACAATGTTTATTATTAATTTTATATAAAAGCAACAACAATTAATTGTAATTGACTCAGTCGCACGGGTAAAGCAGAAGCGCCAAGTTGGATTTGGAATTGATTTCATGATGCGAGTTCAAGTTGTTCATCTCTGGCCACTCTTGTTGATCTGCGGCTTAGCGTGGGGCGATGTACGCTATCGCGGCAATGCAGTGCATCCAGGTAAGCAATAAGAGAGAGTACCCTTGTGTCGACTGCATTTCATTTCCAAATCCCCTCCCCCCCACACAGAGTTTCCGGGTCAGTGCTATTACGAGGAGCTGAAACAGCCCATACCCAAAAATCAATCGTACAAGCCCATCAATCGGGATGGGCACTGTGAGTCCATCTATTGTCGACCGGATTATGTGCTGGAGATTGGCTAGTGAGTAGTAGCATGGCGTTGATACCACTCAAATCTCTAACCATCTAACCAATTTCACTCCAGTTGCGGTCGGCACAATTTGCAGCCCAGCGGAAACTGTAAGATCGATTCGGATATGCGGCGCTCGTTTCCCGATTGCTGTCCCAAGTTGGTCTGCCAGGAGCCGGAGAGCAATTACATTTAACTTCTAGTACCATAATGCCATGTCCAAAATGGCGCTCCAGGTTGTGAACTAGCAACGGATCGTATTTTACTAAACATATATTTCTGTTAATTTCTTCTTTTTTTTTTGTGAATGTACAAACCGTTAGTTTCCTTTCAGTTGGAAAAGTAAAAATGTATTTTTAACCGCTACTTGGGATCTTTCATTGAAGTTTTCAAACGTTCAAAGCTTTAATCCCACACAAATTTTAAGAGCTCCGATGAGCGCGCTCGAAGCATAGTTCACCAATGATTGAGGTTCGGGAATGATATTATTCAAAATATAATTTACTGCAAAAGGTCAGTATCCAGCATTCCGAAATTTTAACTTCGTTAGAATACTTTTGGTTTTGCTTTCAAGCTCATGAGCTGTTCGAAAGTGTTTCTATTATGGTGACAAAGTTAAATTTCCGGGGTGCTGTATACTGACCTTTAAGTAAAATTCCATTTCGTGGACTAGAAATAAACGAGAAATGTAAGGTAACTTTTTTGAAACTGTTCCGAACCCAAAATTTCGGTTCGACTTAACCAAACTGACACAAAAATTGCTAAAATAGGCAGGAGAGTGAAAAAAATCGGAAAAAACGATTAGATTTCCTTATAAATTCCCTACCCATAACAGTCTCTGGTTTTAAAGCTCCTCGAATCTAAGGCTTGTTGAATAATTCTTAAAAGCAAGAGTCTAGCATTATTTTGGTAATACTTTTCTATGTAAACCCCGAAATGGAATTTCACTAAACTGCAAATTATATATTGAATATTTCGAATATTTTCTACTAACCAATTCCTACCCAAAAACCACTGGATTACCATGCAATTTGGGGAGTTTTTAGGTCGAAAGCTGTTTATAGAACACATAGAAGACAAAAAAGCATGGACTGAACCAAGGTTTGAACCAAAAACTTCTCCCAAACACCTCGAACCTTAAGCTTCCAAACCTTAACCATTCGTTAAATTGGGTTATTTGGTTTGCAAAACGAAGGATCTTTGCCCCAAATATCGTTTACAACCGAGATATGTCCCTCTGTTTGGAACATGAAAATGACACTGTCAAATGATTCACTGACATATTCTCATCTCACTAGGATACTACTATAAAAGATAGTAATATTTCTGCATTATAAATACAAAAATCGTTTAAAATTTAACAAAATGTGAAAAAATCTCTAGTATTTGATCTTAACTCGTTTCAATCAAGCAAAAAATATTGTATAAATTTATAATAATTTATGAATTAAAGTTTTCCGATTTGAATTGATTCCCTGATGCCAACAATTCATGCGGCTTTACATACTACTGTATCATCTTGTGCCTCTGCTGCCTCCTCTTGAAGTGGAAGCTCGTGACGCGGGAGGGAATTCTTCAAGGCGCCATTAGCGCGCGCGGCTCATCTTAAAGTGGAAGCTCGTGATCGGCGTTTGTTTTTTGTTTTGTTTTTGTTGACCGCTTAAAAGGCACAAACTAAGGTCTGAGTATAGTCTGTGAACTGTTTTTAATTACCATTATTTTCCACATCACTTTCGAGTATGCCAGCTGAGAGAATAGGGCAAAGTTTTGATTTTAAGGTCATGTTTTAAGCTGCAAACTGCACAATTAGACAATTAATTATCCGCAACGCAATTGGTTCACTCACTCGCTCGCTCACACTCACCCACTCTCTGGCGGGGACCAAGCTCAGCCCAGCTGCCGGGATGAGTGCTGAGATTTCAGATTTGTTTGATTGCTTGAAATGTAAATTAGAATTTCTAATTTGCAAAAAACCAACTCAACGTTTGGGGGGGCAGCCACTATAAATAGTAAACTGGTTGGTCAGCCGGATTTCAGTTACGTTTTCCCTTTCTCACGATGCGCATTATTTTGTGTGGTTCCATGCTGTTGATGCTGCTGGTGCTGCTGGTTCCGGGCAGCGAGGGCGGTGAGTGGACGACGGCGTTTTGGTTGGCCAACAAGCTGATTGAGTGCATCATCTCTTTATAGCCACGGAGCCGGTGTGCAGTTACCGCAATGCCGAGGATGAGACCATCTTTCTCAAATATTTGCCACTTTTGAAAAGGGGCCAGGACTATGTGGACTTTGGCAAGGATGGGAAATGCCTGAAGCGTGCCATGTGCTCCGACACCTTCAAGACCATTGTGGAGGAGTGAGTATAAATGTCGAGATGCTGCATTCATTCTTGCTTACTTCGCTCTGCTCTGCTCTGCTTCACAGTTGCGGACAGCACAAGATCACTTGTGCCAACAAGGATCGCTTCACGGGCGTCTTTCCGGGCTGCTGCCTCAAGTGTCCTTAAGTTGCAAATAAAATGTAATCCCATTTCATTTTGTGGTTTTTGTGTCTTTGCTCTTCTTTATTTGTTCTTCCTCCAAAATAGCAAATTTTGATCATTTTTCAATTTTTTTTTGTTTTGTTTTAAGTTTTCTTAGATTAGTAACATGGTGTTTGTGTGTGTGTGTGTGGATTCATGCCGTTTCTTTTGCCTGGGATCATTCAAGTAGAACGTTAAATGTTTGTTTCTTAGCTTGCATTTATTTTATAATAAATTGTATTTGAAGTTTCGATTTCCGATCTTGAAGTATGTTGAAAAATGTTGTGAAACAAAAAAAAAAAAACTTAATAGTGATTTTCCATATAGAATAATGTGTGTTAGGGGAGTGGGGGGGGGGGGGCTGCTTCTGTTGACGCCTGCTTCAGCTTGAGTTGCCATTTCTGGGATAAATATATGTTGTTGCTGCTCTGCTCCGGCTCTCCTTGGCTTTAACTATAAATTTCGCTTATAGATCCTCATCCTCATCGGGCAAGGCGGTCGCCTGGGCCTCCTGCAAGTCACGCTCGATTTGCAGCTGCCAGTCTTTGTCCATTTTGACCTCAGGCGGCAGCAGGGCTGGCATGGCAACAAACTCCAGATTCGGATCGCCGACCAATTTGCGGGCCAACCAGAGGAATGGTTTTTCAAAGTTGTAGTTCGATTTGGCCGAGATGTCATAATACTAGGAGGAGGAGGAAAGAAAGCATCGGTTTAGACTCCATCTTCTCCCTGGCCATACGGAAACACTCACCTGCAGATTCTTCTTCCGGTGGAACACGATGCTTTTGGCCTTGACCTTTCGATCCTTAATGTCCACCTTATTGCCGCACAGCACTATGGGTATATTCTCGCACACTCGCACCAAATCACGATGCCAGTTCGGCACATTCTTGTAGGTGACGCGCGAGGTCACATCGAACATGATGACCGCACACTGTCCCTGAATGTAGTAACCATCACGCAACCCACCAAATTTCTCCTGGCCTGCCGTGTCCCAGACATTGAAGCGTATGGCTCCGCGGTTGGTGTGGAAGATGAGCGGGTGCACCTCCACTCCCAGAGTGGCCACATATTTCTTCTCGAACTCGCCTGTCATGTGGCGCTTGACAAAGGTGGTCTTTCCCGTGCCGCCATCGCCAACCAGCACGCACTTGAATGTGGGAATATCCTGACTTTCTTGAGCCATCTTTGTTGTTTATAGAATCTGCAGATGAAGAGGGGAACAGTGGAGTTGAGTAAGCGGCGGGATGAAGTGCTTGTTGATGGCAGGACGAGCTGAGGGCAACTGAATCGGCCAAACAAAACGGATGCGTGTGCGACCAAAGCGCGCCAAAGGCAACAGCTGTTGAGGCCAACCGAGAGCAAGCAAGAGAGAGAGCCAGCGAGAGAGGGGCAGAGGGAACTGCAGCTGCTGTCGCAGGTAGTACCGAAAAATATTGCCAAATCTGTTGAAATCCTTCTCTGAGTCACGCACCGGAGGGGTTGAAACTAAATCATGTTTTAGCTAATATTTCGCCTTGACGAAGCTGAAAATGCCGCACTAGGCGAGCGTGAGCGAGAGAGCGCAAGCCGACAAGCGACGCAGCCCTAAAGCGCGCCAAAAATGCAACAAAGAGCTGCAACTGCAGTTGCAACTCTTTGTTGCACGTCAATCGGAAAGCGCAAGCGCACTTTTGATTTGTTATTAATAACAATCACAAACAAAACAAATGCCAAACGCATAGCAGAAAGCCAGACAACGAGACACTCGCACACACACACACACATGCCAAGACGCCGCCGCTGCCGACACACGCGCCATCCATGACGCAAATGTGTTGGTTTTTTGTAGAAATTCTTGTTTAACCTCACAAATTTTTTAATGTGCCATGCTCAACTGCAAAAATGCCAACTGCTTGGAATTCTTGTAACTGATCTCTCCTTAATCGAATTACAAATGTGCGAAGTCTGCCGATTGTACACAAATGCGGCTAGCACGCGGCACCACCACGTCGTGCTCGTTGTTCAATGCGACGCCGGGTCCGGGGTGGGGGGCACAAGGACAGTGTATATTAGAGTGCAAATATGGATGAGGGGGGGAGCACAAAAGCACGAATAGCTCTAGTCCAACCCGGCTTGGCCAATCTTTGTTTTATACTTGCTTGAGGCGGTGCTAAGACAGCTCCGTTTCATATTTGCAACCAACGACGCCATTGCCACCGCCAGGGCAATTTTCGATGTGTCCCAGACATTGAAGAAGCGAATGTCACCGCGATTGGTAAAGATGAGCGGCATCCACACCAAACGCGGTCACATACGCTTCCTCGCGTGTTTTCTTATGCATGTGCTTTGAGTGGGCTACTTACTTGCTGTTTTGTGGGTGCTTTTCCAATTATTCTCACTAAAACAACAATTTCTTTTCGACCGAGCACACACAACGAGCTGAATTCGTATTGCCTGATTTTCAATGACAGACACTGAAAATAATCAAACGGTCCTACTAATCCCAAAAACATGAAAATGCCAAATCTATCGATAGCAAAATTTGGCCTTGTATATCGATTAATATTTGGCTTGAGGCTGAATCGGGGTTATCGGTGGTTATTTCTGAAGAGAACAAACAATAAATTGAGTTTGAGTACAGTTTGCTATCAATTCATTGCCCACGATTTGTTTGAGCGATTGTTCATAAGCACTCAAGCTATCGACTGTGTCAGGGTGACCAAAGTCGATTAGAAAATCCCGTCTCGACTGAAATAAAAGCATTGTCCCACACTGCTTAGCGCGCTTATTTGAATTTTCCGTGCCACAATTTAATAAAATTGAGTTAAGTTCCAAATTGTTAAGTTTATGCCAAAGAAATAGCTTCTTAGCTTCTTTATTAATTACTAATAAATACTAATAAGCATACTCAGTTAACTCAAGACAGTCGCTAAAGCTTAATTCTTTAAGTTACACAATATGTATTTGCGTGCCAAATTAACTCAAGTTATCTACTTTGTGAAATTTGTACTGATGTAAAAATGGCAAAATTTTTGGCTGTAAGCACCCAGTGTTGCCAAATCAGCTTTTTCTCGTCATTTCTAGCTTTTTTTAATGTACAGCGGGAAAAAATTTAAAAAGAGCGGTCTGCGGCAATTTTGGCTTATTTAAAAATTTATTCGTATTTATTTAGCTCCCTTTTTATTTATGGTTAAGATTCACTAAAAAACTAACAGAAAGTCCGCATTGAATTTCTTAATTAAATCTTCCAAGTGTAAAGGACTAATTTTGAGGAGTATTTTATTACCTTTTCCACAAAATATACCATTTTATGAACTGTTAAAATGTTAAGAAGTTAAGGTGTAATATATAAATTCACCTCTGAAAATTAAATAAAAATATTCCCACACGAAATAATCATAAAGTGAGAAACTTAAGTAATCAAATATCGAAATGGAAAAGTTTCAACCTTGAAATATTCTTAAAAAACATGTCAAACTACTCAAAACTATCCTAATATTTTAAAAATACTTTCCCGTGTCTCACTTTAACTTTCAATCAGTTGTTCTTTTATCTTCTTTTTCGATCTTTTGTGTGGATTTTCCACAAGTCCTAATTTTTAAAAATGTTTAACAACCATCTAAGACATTCACAAGCATACAAAATCAAATGGAATGCAAGAGTAATGTACGCTGACAAGCATGATTGCAAATCGCATATGATTTAATATAGACTTATTTGCATTTATTCTCACGACTTGACTTCAGTTTGTCTCTTTATTTAAGTAGATGATGATATGCCTCTCGCCGGTGGCTTGCCAAAGTATTTAAAATATTTAACCGGTTTTTTGCTCTTTCAACATTGCCATAAAGGTTAATTACGCCACAAACTGTAAAAATAAACCACACCTAAGCACTGTGGAATGGAAATCATTAACCTGGGGCTTAAGCCCGAGGCGAGTGTTAAATAAAGAAAACAAATTACAATTGTTGGAATTCGCTAGCAATAAAGTGGAAGTGGATAATATTTTTTTTTGAGTTAATTTCCAAATTATGAATGTCCAAAACTGATGGTTGAATATATTCTTCTCAATTTTTAGTGATAAACTTATAATTTTTTCGTTTTCTTACTAAGTTATCTGTAATTTTAGAGTACGTATCATTGTGTAGTTCCATAGACAGAAGTTGGAGAGCTTTGCAAAAATATTTCTGATTTCAAGTTGGGAATTAAACAAAAGTAGAAAATACGGAATATTTCCTATTAATAAATATGAAAATCCACATTCACGCAGAAATGATTGAAAAGAATAGCTTATGCAAATATATATGCAAATTTACATAATTCCTAAAGTGACTTTTGATTATCAAAAATAGGTGTAGATCGAATGGTCAAACAATATATTAAAAATTTTCGCATGATTTTCGATTTGGCATGAAATTTAATAGATGGCAATAGAAAATGAATGATTTACCTCATCGTTTTGTGTTTGAAATACTCGCATCTAGGGCTGTCGATATTTCTCAAAACATTTAAGTCGATAGTAATCTATATTTTCAATATCGTTATTTGAAATATCTAGATTGCTGCTGTGTTGGGTAAACTTAGAATTTACATTATGTGAGTCATGGGGCTATATCAAAGTTACAATCAAAATTTAAAGTCCAATTTCAATGAATGAATGAATGAAAATCTTTTGAAAATGTGTTGCTCAAACAAACCCGAAATAAAAGAAACGTTGCTTAAAGCGAACCCCTACCGAACCCATTGATATTTCGGGGGGTTTCTTTCTTTCACTTTCTTTCTCTCACCTGCTTGGGGGAAAAATTCATGAAATGACTTATACAATTGGATGGCGTCTCTTGGATTACTCAGCTTACGTTTTGTTGTTCCATTGAACGAAATTTCGTCCACTGTGCGGTGCGGCTCATTTGCATACAAAAGACTAAAAGAAGTTGACAAAGTGCTAGCACAAGTTGACATAACACCAATTGTGGCTAAGGCTAAAGAGTAGCTCTGCTCTACTCGGCCCACAACAGGTCCAATACCAATTAAGCAGAAAAAAGTGTAGAACCAGCAGCCAGGTACTTGATTCTCGGCACGGGAAAGTGGGTCAGCATTTTTGGGCCGGTGATGAATCAATTCAATTGAAGAAATGCCAGTTTTTGCTTCTGTTTGTTTGTAGTTTCTTTTGTTGATTTATTTTCGTTTAAATGGTTCAAATATATAGATTTGTATAAATAGTTTAGTTGCCTTAGCTGGAGGATTAGTCAATAACATGGTAATCGTAGTCATGCATATATAAATATGCAGATATATACATACATACATATATCTAGCCTATATAGCTGCGAGTTTTCAGTTTCGGTTTCATTTAATTGCCATTTCACAGAATTTTCCGCATCTGTTTATCTATAAAAAAAAATAAAATTGCTGTGTGCAATAAATTCAAACCAGACACACACTGCGCCGCGCGCCTCCAATGAAAGCGAATTCGAAAAGGGATTTGCAGACTCAATTGTTTGTTATTAATAACATTTTGTATCATAATATATCGACATTTACATTATTCTTATTATTACTAAATGTTAAGCTTAGGGCAAATATTCGTTGTTTTGGGTACAAAGACATATACATATACAAATATACAGTAGAGACTCGCAAAACTTGAAAAAACAAGACTTATGAAAGTTAAGAAAAAACTTAACTTTTTAGAGACGCAAATGTGCTTATCTTTTGCGCGTCTCTACTGTATTAAAGGAGGTACAAAAATACAATATATATTTATATACAATTTTGCATTTGAGTGGTTAGTATCAAAAAATATGGTTACATTCGCTGCCTTTTGTCTCAGTCAATAATTATTACAATTTCATTTTGTTCGTTGTGTCACAGAGTAAAGGTTGTTAAAAACCGATTTTGTCGTTAGCATTTATATACAAATAAAAACATACATCTAGGTGTGTATCTATATATATATATATATATAGATCTATAAGGGGGGGAATTAACTTTTGGCCTGAACACTTTGGAAGTACTACATAATACAGAGAGGGCGGAGAGAGAGAGAGAGAGAGGAAAAGGGAAGAGCCTACTCTTAGTTACGTCAAACGCATAAACTAAATAATTTTAGTTTAAAATTAATTTAAAAAAAAAATTGTACTTTTTATTAGTTTCTGCGTTTTCAAAGAATTAAAACAAAATACAGGTAGGGGCTGGCTGGTGGGGAGGGGGGTTTCGAGAATACAGTGGTTTTTTTTCGGCAGCTCGGTGGCAACTCTAGGCAGTACAGTTGGTTCATATATGTAGCTCCTATACAGTTCTTATATTCAGTTCTGAACTCTAAATGTGGCAGTGTTGGAAAGTCTAATTGGATCATGCAGTCCTTCAATTAAAACAGTTATGACAGTTTCGGTTTGGTACAGTACTCTTACACTTTACCGAATTCTAGCTAAATATCGGTAGTATCTTGCTGCACTGTTTTCACTCAGAGACCTCTTGAATTGGTTGAATTTGTGAGAATAGTTGTCCGTAAAAGTTCTAAAGATCTAAAATTTTCAACCAAGACAACAGTTATATGGTAAACTCAGTCAGTTGTTAATCTAAATTAAACTTAAAAAATGTTTTGATTCTATGGTACACCTGTTTGATATACTCAGTGTTGGTAAGTACAAAAGTAATTAATCGATTTGGCATTTTAAGCCAAAATCTACAAGGTCTTATTGTTTGAGTGCTATACACAAGTTTCATATTTAAGAAAACTAATCAGTTTCAGACAGCTAACACAAAATGGATTATATGGTAACTGTGCTGGTCTCTAAAAAGTGCTTCTCAGTCGTGTATCCTAAAGATTTTTCAATTAAGAGACCAGATCTGATCTAAAACTAAAAGATTTTTGCGAAAGTGTAAAAGGAAAAAGTCTCTAAAAAAGATTCTCAGTCGAGTATCTTAAAAAAATTTCATTTTAGATACCAAATTTGATCTAAAACAGTGATATTTACAAAAGTGTACAAGAAAAATGTCTAAAAACAGTGGGAATTAAAGTTTATTCCCAAAACTTATCAAATTTTCGACGTTTCCGAACAAAATTTGGACTTATGATATCGTCTATTTGCTCTTTTGAAGAAATGGTCACACTTACATAGCTCAAGAACTAAGATAGAACGCCTCTCGTATAATTTAGGAAATAATAAAATTCAAAACCTGTTATTTAACTTGTCTAAATTCTTATTTGAGTCGCACAAATAGTGTAATATTCATTCTGAGATGTTCTAGGGATTTTGGTATTAACGATTTTTTTCGAACTAAGACTGCTTGGCTTAATATGTGGTTTGTTTTTTTTTTTTTTTTTATCAATCAGGTATCCCTAGTATTAGTATTAGTATTGTGGTGAATCTCACCACAAATGACAGAAAAAATTACTTTTTTGTGGTCAAATTAAAATCAATTTATGTTCGTGCTGATTAAAGCTTTGTCATTCACCAGATATAAAATATTAAAGTCCATTTGGACTGATTGGTCGTATTCACAGAGACTCACTAAAGCTACTTTTGAGCCATGAAATTAACGTTTTTTATGGTAGCTCTTGAAAATGTACTGAAAAATTTTGGCAAGTGTGTTTTTTTTTAATGATTTGGCAACATTTGGTAATCCAAAGCAACTAAAACTGTAAATGTAAGTCGAATTGAAGGTCAAATTTCATTAAAAAGGGTGTTTAGACACGCTTTTCGACCCGTCTCAATTAAAATGATTTCGCAAAAGTGCTGCCAAGTCTGCTTAAATGAGCAGAAAATGGCAGCAATTATATGCCCTAAGCAGTTTAGACTTCAATTTTACTTTCCCAACACTGTCTATTCGGTTATAAGAACTACATATGATCCAAATCCAACTGTACTTAGCAATCTGTTGTGTGTGTGTCGTGATGGGATTCTGTTATCTTCAACATAATTGTTTAATTAAAAGCGCTTTCTTTTCTGTTTTTGGGCATCTGCTGTTCCGCCTATTTAACCTTGGATCAGTCAATTGCGTTGAACTTTTAATGATAAATGTGGGATTGTGCGTAAATGTTTATATCAATGAAAACACAAACACACACACACACACCTAAACCTGCAGTTTAAGTAAATAATTTCAAATTGTTTACTTAAAAAACAGATTCCAACGCATTTATAAAAATAGTTTTTCGGTTAAAAATGTAAGAAACTCGATTAAGCAATCGAAATGACAGCCAAGAGCAGCGACAAAGACACACACACACACACAGACAGAGACAATAAAATGCAATCCAAATACAAATCAGAATCAGCTAATTTAAATGTTAGACACACACACACACACACACAGGCGGACATGTGTTTTTCTCACACTTGAGTTTTTGAGGCTAACAAAACTAACAAAATAGACACAAAAAAGTGCCTCAACAATAAATTCCTTGTGGCTAGCTGCTGATTCGATTGTTCATTTCTCTGTCAGTGTGTGTGTGTGCGTTTAAAACAATAGCGGCGCCTTGTTTATGCATTTTGCAACACTAACACTTAGAATGTGACCTGGCAACTCTCACCATGCTACCGTTACCGTTATTTTCTTTTGTAATTATTTGTCTGAATAAAATGATTGCTCAAGTGGAAGTTGAATACTGGTAAGTTTGATCAATTGTAACACACCGATACACACACACACACACACACTAGCATGCACGTGTCCACACAATTAGCTTGGACCCGGGGCCGGTCGGTCAATGCGCGTGCTTGAATGTTGCTGCTGCCCGCTGCTGCTGCTGCTGCTGCTATTGTTGCTATTGCGCAAGTGTGCGCCACGGCCTTTTGTTGCTTTTGCGCCATTTTCTTGTTGTGTTGTGTTGGGTTGGGTTTTACTTTCGCATTTGTTGTCTACTGTTCGTCTCCATTTTCTGCAAAATAAGAAAAAAAAAAGGGCAAAAATAAAAATACATTCACAAATACAAACAATGCGACGCAGCGACCACGTCTCAAATTCAGATGGCAACGGATGGAGCCCGGACAAATTAAAAAAAATAATGCTCTGCGTAAAATGTAAATGGGCCACATTGCAATTATAACTTGGAAAACTGCAGAATGTAAAAATTAAAACTGCCGCTAAACTCAATTAACGTGTAGGCAGGCAGGCAGGCAGGCGGCAGTGCCGGAAGGGGCAGGGGCGGGGGGTAGACGAGTGGAGTTTATTTGGCGTTGGCGTTTTTGCATTCTTGCAACTTTGGCTAATTTGTAAATAGCAAAAAAATATTCGACAAGTGCCTAGGTAAAGTACGAAAAACAAAACAATTATTTGACTATTCTTTACCGTGGTGTAACAACAGGATGAGGTAGGTTCGATGAGAAGACCACTCTTTTTTAGCTAACTGTTTTACAGGGTTGCCATTTTAGCTATTTTTGTTTACCCTTGCAGAGGGTATATTGAAATTGTCCAGATGTTTGTAACGCATAGAAGGAAGAATGTTAACAACTCCTCTTTAGGTTGATATCCAGGGATCGTCAGTTGGAAACAGTTTGTCCAAATCCCTCGATCAAGTCCCAGTTTGATGACAAACCGGGTCGAGCTCGGAATTTCAACTTGTTTTTTCACTGTGAACCGAACCTCTTTAGAAATAAAAGCTGAAACCGAACCTGTACCGAGCTTAAAATTTCTAATTGATTCAGCAGAAACGGTAGATATACAAAGAATTTGATCTTCTGCCCAGCGAATTCATCTATTATCTGGTTAATTTTGAGAGACAATGTCTTAAAATGGACAGAAAATTGTATTGAAAAACGTAGAATGCAATTTACGAACGGAACGATCGGTCGAAAAACTAGTTCTAGTGAGGAAATTTTTTTTATTTTTTCTGCAATCGTCTCCAAACTTAATATTTACTAGTTTTCAATGCTTCTCCACGATTCTGCCAAATTTGGTCGAAATCGGACATCTATATAGTATAGCTGCCATAGAAAAGTAAGGTTGGAAAAATAGTCTTAGTAAGCAAAACTTTTTTGTTTTCAATGTAAACCTCTTTTAAATTGGCATATATTTATTTTTCAAGTTTTAACACAATTCTTCAAAGTTTTGTCAAAATCGGATGACTAATGGTTATAGCTGCCATATGAATGATCGGTCGAGAAACTAGTTTCAGTGAGAAAAACTTTTTTGTTTTCAAAGAAAACGCCTCCAAACTTTGTAATCCTTAGTTTGCTAAGCATTACCATGATTCCACCAAGTTTGGTCGAAATCGGACATCTATATGGTATAGCTGTCATACAAAAGTAGAGTCAGAAAAGTAGTCTTATTGAGAAAAACTTGTTTGTTTTCAGTGGATATGTCCTTCAAATAATTTAGAAAACTTGCTGCAGGGGTATACACACTTCGACCAAGCCGAAGTTAACTATCCTCTATTTTTTTTCTTTAAAAACTTTGAAAGGGTATTAAAAATTTATTTTGTGACCCACAAACCGCTACTGACCCAAAGACCCAAACCGATTCCTATACGATATGAATAGTTCTTAGATGGAAAGCAGTTTTAAGAACGCAGAGGATTAAAGTAACTACTAAAGTATAGTTTTAGTGTGTGAAGCATGGGTTGAACACCAAGGTTCGAACCAAAACCTTCGCCCAAAAACCTCGAACCTGACATTTTCGAACCTTAACCATTGGAAAACTTTTGGGTTTGCAGCAAGTCAGCACAAGTAAATTAGTAATTCAATTGAAGCATCTATAATACTAATTAAACCCGGTCGAACCGCTTAATTACCCTCCTTCCCAATTTGCGGAGTGATTTGCGTCCCTGGTTTTTCTGTGTGCATCTTTTGTAATGCCACTGCAAAGGGCAGGGCCAACACCAGCAACTGGTAATAAGTACACATAAGTACCTACCAACTCTGTGAGTGCTTATCTCTCATTACTTGGATAGATATGTACATTGCCACAACCGTGCATACATATGTACATATGTACATATGTGTGTCGTTATATTTTTATACACATTTGTATGCAATTTGGTTGATATGCGCGTACGATGCGCTTACCGCCCGCCCTCCAACGCTCCACCTCTGTTCCATCTGGTCTGGTGAGCGTGACGGTGACACGTTGCCATGGGATTATTGCAAAAGAAAGAAACAAAAAAGAAATTGCACAGCAGCTGCAACTTCACTTGGGAGCTGGCAAGTTGCAGGCAGCGGCGGCAGCGGCAGATGCTGCGACTGAGGCGGATCTTTCGTGCGTACAGTTTGAGCCGCACTGACCCAACCGAGTGACAGTTTGGCAGGCTTGTTTGCCCAATCAATTTTAACCGCTTGCGCTTGCGTAATAGCCAAAAAGGCCCTTGGCCATTGTTTGGTCTCATTTCGTTTTATTTGTTTCCTCTCTTCGTTTTTTTTGGGCAAAACCTCGCACACACACAGTCATCAGCATCAGCATCAGCAGCAGCATCTGGTTCAGACAGATATACCAAATGTGGCTGGAATGTGTCAAGATCGCTTGCTTATCACATGTTCGTCGCCGGTGTCGATGTGTGTCCAATTTAAACTCAATTTTCTTTTCAGACTCGGATCACTTACGCACTGGATGTGCGTCTGTGTGTGAGTGTCAAGGGTTGCGCTGATTATTTTATGGCCATGTGGAAATCTACAGGAAATGTCCAAAAAAAAAAAAAAAAAAACATTTCTAGGCAGTCGCTGACCCAAACGCACTGGGCAGGCAACATTTTCATTTTTATGACCATTCTCGAGTGTTTAACGCGAAATCGTAAACTTGGCGCATGGCTGTAAAGCAATTGAAACAATGCCGGAAAAATGGGCAAATACGACAAAGCGAACCGAGCAGAAGAAAAACTAGAGAATTTCCCCATGGGCCGCCAGCTCCGCTGGACATTTTCAGGCGCCGCACAGTGGGCAGCAACAACAGAATGTTGGATTTACCTGGGCAAAAACCAACAAAAAAAAAAAGATAGCAAAAAATCTGGTCAATTTTAAGGGTTATTCTTTAAACCGAAACCTCTGTTGTCAATCTTGCTTAAAGAACTCATTCAGTTATTTCCTTAATTTCGGATCAATTTTGACTTACATCAGTCGTCGTTTAAACACAGAGAAAAAAAGGATATCAAAAAATATCCCTTGGATAATTTCCAGTATCCACTTGGACTGGATATGTCTTATAAATCTCTTTAGTCATCCAACGGAGCTGAAAATCATCCAAAGGATATGAAAAAATGATCAGCATTGAACCCATTTCTTTTGCACAAACATATTATACGCTGTGTACCTTAGGTACAGAGTATAAAAACAGGAGAATATGATTTAACATAAAGCCAATGTACAATGTAAATGGTCGTCACACGATTTGACAATGTTTAAAGATCAAAAGTTCTTGCGGAAATCGCATATTTTCCGGGTTCATGTTTAGTGTTTCCGCTAAGAAATCAAAAGAGTCCAAAAAAAAAAAAACCCAGAAAGTTAAGCTAACTTCGTCTGTGTCGACGTTTTTATACCCTTGCAAGTGCTCGCTTAAAAATGTTCAAAAAATACTCTTTTTCCCATTATCCGACCGATCGTTCGTATGGGAGC
Organism: Lordiphosa andalusiaca; assembly: GCA_035044965.1. NCBI lineage: Eukaryota > Metazoa > Arthropoda > Insecta > Diptera > Drosophilidae > Lordiphosa > Lordiphosa andalusiaca. Next base: position 6,950,250 of record JAWNNM010000051.1, on the reverse strand, counting down.
TATATGATATGGTTATCAGATTTGTCCAAAAGTATTTTAAATTTTGTGAAAGCATGTGAAACTAACAAATACAAAATTGCAAGATGCTACCATTAAAAACATAAAAGTTTTTCTAACTAAAACTGTTTTTCAGACCTATCTTTTGTGTGGCAGCTATACCATATAGTTGTCCGATTTTTGTAAAACTTGCTAGAATTAAAAAAAACATAGAAAACCTACGATTATAAAGTTTGGAGACGTTTCCGTTGAAAAGAAAAAAGCTACTCTCACTAAAACTAGTTTTCCGACCGATTGTTCCTATGAGAGCTAAGAGATATAGTCATCCGATCCGGTCGGCTGCGATATATTAGTAGTGTGCAGCAAAACGAAGGCTCTGTGCAAAATTTTAGCTCGAAAGCTTCAAAACTGAGAGACTAGTTCGCGTAGAAACAAACAGACGGACAGGCTAAGCTCAATCGACTTAGCTCATCACCCTGATCATAATATATATAGTTTATGGGGTCGGAAATGAATGTTTCTATGCGTTGCCAACTTCTGGGCAAAATTATAATACCCTTTTTATACCAAGGCTATGAAAAGCGACAGGTGAAAGTGATTGAAGAACGTCTTTATTGCTCCTTTCGAAGGAACTCAAATGTCTTAAAGTTTTACTTAAATTGTTCTTGAAAATAAATGCTATTCCTGCAACTCAAGTATAAGAGTCGAGCGAGGCTTTTTCTACTCTTAAATTCAAGACAAAGCCATAGAGCCAGACATCATTGAAAGTTTACTGGAGGACTTAACAATGATTAACATTTATCATATAGAACATATATATGGACTTGAAGATTTTCATATTTGAATAGCATGTTTAGGTATGTTCCCGAACTCAGGTTTGAGCCCGAGCCTAGGTCCAGCTAGCCTGTAAATTGAACTCCGTGAATCCAAACCCTAAATGTTTGGGAGGTTTGCAGACCTTATTTTAATTATTCACATGGAGTAAATAAGTGTATCAAAGACCAGGTTGTCTGTACAGCTATTTGAAAGTCTTGATTTCGTGGTTAAAAAGGCGATTTAACTATGACTCAGTTCGGATTTATAAGGTTACAAAAAATCAGATTTACTATAGATAGATAGATAGATATAGATAGCAGATAGATTGTCCCTATTGCAAAAACATAGAACTTTGATGACTGCAACTGATTTGTATCTTTGTAGTTCAAAGAGGATCCTAAACAGTAACCTATAGGTTAATGATAATTAGATATATTAGATCAGATAGCCTGATAACGTGCAGATTTTGGATTTTTGGATTGGTTTAGAATTTTTAAAAAAAGGATGTCGGTTCTACCAGTTTTACGTTAACATCATTTGAAGCTCTATGAAAATTCAAATTACCTTGAAATCCTTTCTTAATCCTTTATAGGTAAAAAAAATAAACCTATAAAGGATTAAGAAATGGATCATCTTTTGGAACGCATGCGAATAAAATATCTGAAAATTCTTAAAAGTTCGCCCAAAAATGGTAGCATTCCAGAAATGGAAAAGCCAACCCTCGTATATACTTGAATTGCGCAAAATTGAGATATAAACCTAGGTAGAATTCTTACTTAAATAGAATCTATTCCTGCAAACCGTCTAAAGGTAGAAAAAAGTAAAGATTTACAGTTGTACTAGAGGGAATGCGATTATCTGGGTTTCAAACAATCTTGTGATTTTCTACCACGGTAGAAAAACTCACGTTCATTCTATCCCCGCCCGCCCCCCATCCCCTTCCCGCCGATGTGGAGAGTTTATCTTCGTTCTTATCACGTATTTGTGTGCTTACCTTTCAACAAACCGTCTCCATGGGTATCTTTGTGGCCCCTGCCGCCGTTGTTATTGTGCTGCTCGTCGCTCCATCCGTAATGATATCTGTATCTCCTCCTCCTCCTCCTTCTCTTGGATCCCCTTTGCCTATGCTATTGGGACTGCTGCCGGTGACGCCACCGCATTGGGATGGCGGCGTTGAGGTTATATTCATCGATGTGTTTTGTGTGAACTCCGTGCCACAGCCGGCCATTGAGGGCAATCCCTGTGAGCTGCTCGAGTGTTGGACTCCATTTGTGGTATTCGTAATGTCATGACGCAAACGAGGACAACAGATCCTGCGACAGGCGGTCCACACCTGCGGCTGGCAGCCGACCACAATGAATATGAAAACACCCTGCAGCGCATTGAACAGATCTGTTACCAGCCAGGCTCCATTGGGTCCACCCACCAGCCAGGACACAATATCCACAATCCAGGTGACGCCCATAACAATCACTAGCTTAATGCAGACCTTGCCCAGGGCGGATTTCTCGGTGGATGACTTGACATCGTCGCGCTTCCACAGGCCACACGTCAGCTGGTGAGTGGTGGACAGGAAGAGCACTATGTTGGCGCACAACAGCAGACCAATGGGCCCAAAGAAATAGGCAAAGATGGACAGCGAGTGACTGTCGAACCAACAGAAATGCTGTCCGAATCCCGGCCGTAGCAACGAGGTCTCCGGCAGCAGATCCACGCAGGTGGCTATGGTGCAAATGAGCAGGGGCACACCCCAGGCATAGGCGGAATACAAGCGCAGACGCAACGCTTCCTGGTTGCGCTCCAGCGAACTGGGTCGAAAGTCCCGGAAGGTCCACCAGATGTTGAAGCACATGGTATTCAGCCAAAAGAAGGCGGACAGGAAGAAGAATTGCATGCCCACGGCAAGAAGCAGGCAGCTAACCGTACCACGCTCCAGAGACTCGTTGAACGCCTCATTGGCCAGCAGTATCTTGCCCACCAGCAGGCAGAACACGTAGTATATCTGGCAGCGCCAGTGCAGCGCATGATGCACAGCGGGCAGCATGTATCCAGCGACCAGGGTGGCCGTCAGGAAGACCACCGACACGACAAGGCCGGCATTGAGCACGGCTCTTTGCAGATGCCGGCTCCGCTCCGACGTGTCGTTTCCCTCGCCCGCGAAATGTCCGGCGCAGGCGACAATTTTTACCTCACCCTCGCGCTGGGTGTGCTCCAGGCAGTATTGCTGCGCTGTTAGATTTGTGTGTATCAGCTGGATGTCACCAGTGCTGTGATTCAGGCGCGCCTCGTGCCAGTCCCCGGCTATGGTATAGCTCGCATTATCAACCGAACACTCGGGCAGGCCATAAACGGTCTGATAGCTCTCCACCTCCAGTTGCGGCCCCAACTGCAGCTGGCCATCGCCGGCATTGGACGCCGTAATGATGCACGACTTGAGGCTGGTGTTATAGTGGCCCCATTTGCCGCAGCATTTACGCATGCGCAGGCTGGGCGAGGGGCTGGTGATGAACGGCGAAGTTAGATTTTCACGCGTACTGGCCTGGCAAACCAGAGCCACATCCCGATCCACACAGTAGTTTCGCGGCTCAACCAGGATACCACGTTCCCGCACATACAGCGTGCCGTTGGTGAAGATCGCCACATTGTTCTGGCGGCTGCTAAAGGGCTCCAGTTGCTCATGCTCCTGGCACTCGGGGCGTGCATTTGGTGTGAATTTTATGAATCGAGGACTGCCCCCAATGGGATCGAAATAACGTTGCTGCTGGACCAGGTAAACCAGGGGCACCCAGAGCTCTGAGGAGCCAGCTATGCAGGATTGGCTGGTGGCATTAAGATACTCGCCCAGATGGCAGCATTTGTTGAGCTTCACACGCGGCGGTGGCGGCGGGGGACGCGACGAAGGGGACGATGTTTGGCCAAGTATGGCCTGTATGAGCATTAAGGTGATTAGCAAATGCTTGCTAAGATTTCTTATAGCCATAGCCATAATGAAAGTTTCTTGATGGTGATGTGTTGTGGCTTGTCAGTTGGTCAGTGTCTAGTTGTTGTTGCTATTGTTGCAGCACGCACATCCACATCCACTTTGCACTTGGTAAGAGTAACAACAAAAAAAATACATAGTCTAAATAAATAATATAAACAACGGCGGAGCAGAATTGCCTAAGCGACTTCACACTGGCGACGAACGATTATGACTGAGCAACACTAGCATTGCGCGGCATTACACAAGACTGGCCGGAGAGCAGTCAGTTTAGCCATGTTCCCGCCAGATCTAGCCAGAGACAGTTTGTTGGGCGTTTTTAGCCATTTTTAACAGTCAATTTAGCAGTGTTGACAGCATAGCTTTTTTCTGCCACAAAAACTGCTAGCAGCAGGAATAATAATAATTATGGTAATTAATAATTAATTATTACTATATAATTATTTTCTAGTCTCTGGCACATTTTCTTTCGCATATTATGATGTGTCCCTTGCAAACTCCTGCCCAATTTATGAAATTATAGAAATTAATAAATAAAACGGCCCCAACTCACATGGGAAGAAACCGATTTTCGACTTAACATTCTGTTGGAGAAAAGAGTTGTAAGAGCGTAACACACCTTGGGCTTTCCTTCGGAATTTAAAACAATTGCCCAAATGTTTGCCGCATCTTTCTCGCAATATTTTAAATGCATGCGGGTCCGATTGCTATCGATGTAAATTGCATAAGGCTGCCACACTGCTGGGGTAAAAACGATCTGGCAGCACTGATTTCTTTTTCACTCGCATTCTGCGGCCGTCTCAAATTTAAAGCCAACTGTCAATATTTTCTTTGTGTGGCCCGACGACCTGTCTCGGGCAAAATATGACACACAAAAAAGGTCGTGTGACCGCAAAGTTAACACGGTATTAGTATGAGATTTTGGAGAATGAAGATGGAAAATTGGGCCTTTCAGGGTATACTCGCCCTATGGCCACACACATACGAGGTCCCCAACGTAACCACGGTTTCAGTTCGCGCGATTCGTTGGATTAGGCAGATGGTTCAGAGACATCCTACCAAAATGATTACCTTGAGAACTAAGGTAAGTTTGAACACGCCTTTTTCTCGCTTATTCTTTGCTTTGCATACTCACTTATTAGGAGACAAATGTCTCTGCCAGTAGGTAACGCTTTACTCCATTTTCGCATTCCTTTCTCCCTATGGTAAGAATAATGACACCATGTGATAACTTCTAGGCGAAAAAAAAGCGGTATATTGATAATTTATCCCCTGAATGACAAAAATGAAATACGAAATGACAATTGCTTGTGTAAATCGCCAAACTATCCCCAAATTCTCCCCTCAAACTATCGACAAACTCTTTTTTTTTTAAAAGGTGTGTAAAATGTTTGCAGGAATGTGCCAAATCGTAGCGCAAATGACAAGCGCGTCAAGGGTGCCCACTGCCTATGCGCCCGACGCTCTTTTATAGATGTTTGGGTCATTATCATAAGTACGTTTTACTTGATATCAGTTCTGGAACCGAAATTCGTTACTTAAAACCCCTCAAAAGATCAATAGACAACTAACGATAAAAATCTGTCAGTAGATTCTACAAATTTCGACCTACGTTAATGAAAATATTCTTTTCTGATTTCTCAAAAACCTTTTTTTTTGTACTTTTACAAGCCTTATTTTTTTAAAATGGAGAAGTTAATTATGTTTCCGGGGCCATAAAAAGAAATATATAATATAAATTTAGCGCTGATTTTATGATAAGACTCTTAAATGAAGCATTATGAATATTTAGTCCTTTGAGAGTAACGCTACTGCTGCTGTCCTTATGCCGCCTCGAATGAATAAGAAAAAGTGGTTCACAATTCGATTGGATTTTGGTTTTTTTTTTTTGCATTTTTATTTTTCGTTTTTTTGTTTTTGTTTTTTTAACGTTAGTAAAATATCCAACAATTATAATTGTAACTAATAGATAAGCCAGAAAAAAATATATATATAGTAGTTGTTTTTTTTTTTGTTTGTTGTTTCGCATGTACAAATAAATAAAGTGTCTTGTGATTTCCTTTTTTGTTTTATTATTATTATTATTTTGGTAGCTCTGTGTAGGCGTGTTACATTATGTACACATATTAACTCCTGTTTCTGCGGTGTGTAATGTGTGTGTTGTTTACATAAATACAATAAATAAATAAATAATAATATTCATACATATATGTGTATATATATATATAAATAAAAGAGGCAACACAAAAAATAAATGGGTATATATTATGTAAAGTTGTGGATTGAAAAGTAGTGTAAAACGCTTAAACAAACTTTTGATTTAAGTTTTAAGTTGTTTTGAGACTAGTTTTTGGGTTTTGATTTGTAACAAAACAAACGCAATGGTTCTCGTCCGGGCTAAACCAAAAGGTAAATGTGTGTGTGTGTGTGAGTGTGTGGGTTGCTGTCTGGGCTAAACCGAACTAACCAAGGGTAAACGTGGTAGTTGTTGGTGTTGATCCTTCTCCCTCTCCACCTCAGTTTTAACTACTAGCATTTATCATAAGTACATTTCAGCTTTCACTTTTTGTGTTTCCGTTTCTTTGTTCATTTTTAATTACTAATTGTAATAATTTTGCTAAAAGCATTTTTGTTTTTGCTAGTTAAATTTAGTTTGTGGTGCTTTTTTCATTTCAAATTGTTGTTGTTTTTTTGGTTTGTTTTGTGTTTGTTTGCTTTTTAATGAAATATATTGCACAAGAAAGACGAATTTGTAATTGTATAATTAGGTCTGTTTTTTATTTGTTGGTTTTCCGTTTGGTTTTTTTATTATTTTTCTCTATACACACAACCACATGACTTTTTCGTTCGGCAAACCAAGAAATGAAAACTTTTTGTTAGTTTTAGTGTAGACACGAGTCAATTTGAAATAAAAGCAAAACAGGCAAGCCGAAAATTTTGTTATTATAGAAAGAAATAGGCAAGGAACGAAACTATTTGGGCGGAGGGGAAGGGCAGCAGCGGGTAAAAACATTACAAAAAAAATCATTTGCCATTTTTTGTTTCCCCTAAAAAGCGCCAGTATTTTTGTGTTTTTTTTTCTTTTTGGGATTTTGGTTTGCCGAGAGATTTTGTTTTTTTCTGTTTCTTCTTCTTCTTCATCTTCTTGTCCATCTTCTACGCTTTTCACATTAGCCAACAAAGTTCGTTTATGTACATATTTTCATCATCTTCTCTGTGTTCCATGATTTTGCTTAGTTTTGGTTTTGCATTGAGTTGTTGTTGTTGATTTAAGTTAGTTTTTAGTTAATTTAAGTAATTTGCTTTTCGTTTTGTTGTTGTTGTTGTTGTTGTTGTGATTTCTTGTTTTTCAATTCTACGAAAGCGTTGACTACGACGAGTACGTCCTCTCACATTCCTTACGCACGCTCGTAGAAAAGTATATAGGCACTGGATGAAACGAGAAAGTTTTCAGGCAAAGCATCACTGACGCTGCAAAAGGGAAGGGGGTGGGTGAAGGGAAACAACAAATCGTTAGAAAGTTCAGAGAAGAGTGTTGGATGGATATCCACTATTACCTGTTATCATTGAATTCATGCCATTTGCGTGAGACTGGATGTTTGCACAAAGCGACATAATGACCGCCAGCTGTTGAGCCTGTTGAAAGATGAGAGAGAGAGAGAGAGAGAGAAAAGTCGTAAAGTATAAGGTAAGAGCATAAAGATAAAGCTTGCAAAGTCGCTGAACTCCCCTATTCCTTGTTCTTACATCTACGCCCCATAACATAAGGATAAAGCTTAAATCAGAGGAGCCCAGAGTCAGCTTACTACCGCGTAGGCACCAATACAAATGGTGAAAATATTTCTGAATCAACAACCACATGAAATAGAAAGAGAAAACCGTTCGGTTTGAGGACCAGCTGATGTATGTATGTGTGTGGCTGTCTGATGCACACATAATTATTCTCAGCGCTCCCGCATACGCCTTGGGCATAGTGTTGTTAACAACGACAAGCCGACTGCATCTGCTGTAAGGGCTAGTATATGATTGCCTGTGTGATAGAAAGAGATGGCAGTGCAGTTGTTTGGCTCTGCTTGTGTAGCGCTTGAAGCATTCTCCACGCACTGAATCTGAAAGAGTGCGCTGCTCGACTCTGCCTAGTTAATATCACCAAGTAAATCATTACTTAGAAGTGGCTTTTCGAAACCGATTTGGGTCCGTGGAAAAAATATCTACCTCGTTATTACTAAACAAACGCTAAGGGCCGATTTTGTAGCTTTTACATAGAGTTATCTACTTCTATAGCGAGATAGAAGTATGAAGGACCGACTCGGTAATAGTTAAAAGGTTCTAAAAACGACTTATCCGGTTCAAAGGTGGCTTAAAGATAGTAGACTGCTTTGGTGATGAAAAATGGAACACTAACGACAACATCAAGTGAAAACCTTCGTAATCTAATGGCAATCAGCCGGCCTAAACGGTATCCAAGCCAGAATTAACTGCCAGAAAGGTTCTGCTCTGTGTTTGGTAGGATTGATTGACGGGGAATCATCTACTATTGTCTATTCTGTCTCTTCTATTGGCTACTTCTGAGCAATTCCTTAAGACGGACGAGAAGCAGAGTTGTCATATTCCTCAGTTCAGAGTAGAAAACCTGCCAGGCAATAGGTTGCAAAAACCAAGGTACAGCCTAAAAACTTTGACACAAACTTTGTTTCATAGGACAAGTCAAATAAAGAGTTTTGAATGGGACTTGGAAGGGGTCGCGTTTTATATTATTAGTTTGAGTTTAACTCATTGCCCACTTACCCATATGATTGGATATCGCATAGAGCGAATAATGCACATTCGAGTTGGAGTTGGCACCATAGGAGCACATATTTAATTCACGATCTCCAGTTGGGAACTCAACAATATTCGATAGCTTGCTCCAGCGTGTTTCCGAAAATCGTTTCAAATCTACAAAACAAATTGTTTCAATTGTGGGCTTGGATTAACTTCATTTCCCACTTACGTATGACCAGATATTTTGGAAAACGTTGGATGGTGAAGCTCTTCGTGCATTTTCGTCGCGTTTTACATTTCGAGCATGTGGGCATCTCGTCACCATCCAATACCTCCTCGCGTATGAATAGATCCAGACAGGCCTCAAGTTTACAGCGCGATGACGATGGCAGGGGTACGCTTAGATCCCAGAAGGGGTCAAAGGTCACGCTGGTATTGCCGCATGTTGTGCACTTCAGAGTGCTCTTCAGTTGGCCCACAAACAGATCACGTACCAGCGAGTTCTCATGCCTGGTATACCATTCCCAAGTCAGATCGGCATTTTTATTGTCACTGCAGCAAGAAAAACAAAAAAAAAAACATGAGTAAAACATGGAGTTGGCATCCAGCGTTAGTTGCCCACTCACCTGAGATTATCATCAATGTTTAGCGTTTCACCCTTGACGCCCGTATTGAGAGCCGAGTGCAATGAGTCCAGAAAGAAGCGCAAAAACTCTTGCGCATCCTGCTGATTGTAGTCACTGTACATGCGATGCTTTGTACAGAATGCACGCTTCAGCTCCATGGGCGTCACAGTGCGCACATTTGCAGTCCACATCTCCTGTATGAGTTTGGCAAATTCTGGAAATGTTCGAAATGGATTTACAACGACTGCAAATAGCATCACTTCCGTCACTTACCGTGTAAAATCTGCTGGTCCTTGGTGGCCGACGAGCGTGAACCATGATGCGTGCGCAAGAAGCGCGTCAGCTCAGTCGTGTGGCTCAGACACTGGATGACCGAGTTCATGAAACATGTATTGCCAATATTTCTTAGACCGCAGAGACCTGTGGGTGGTAGAAGAAGCGATGGAGATGTACATGAATATGGATTGAATTGCCGTTTTCGTGGAAGGGCAACTCCCCAATTGGCTGCCATCGGTTGGTAGTTGAAGATTGCTTCTTTGGTGTTTAACAAATGGCATTAGCAGCTTTCTCGCTTGTTTCAAAAATAAATTCAATTTTTTTTCTTTAAAAAAAAAATTTCACTAGCCCCCTCTCCGTTCCAAAAAATAAAATAAAATAAAAACAAGGGCTGCAGGAGGGGCACAGCTTGCTGTTTCAAATATTTTGAAGTTGGGCGAAAAGGTTATTTTTGAAATGAAAAAGGGTAGAGAGGAGTAGGTGAATACTACTCTAACGAGAAAGCTAAGCTAACTTCGTCTTTATACCGAAGTTTTTATACCCTTGCAAGTGCTCGCATAAATATTTTCAAAAAATACCAGAGCTCGCAAATGCGATCAGCCTCAGAACAAAACAGGAACAAGCGCTCTCTCACTGAGCGAAACACTTATTCTCTCTCCTCTTCTGTTTTCTGTTACGGTTGAGCAAAACAAGCGAGTCGGTCTGCCGAAGACCACTGACAGAAACACTTTAGAGCGAGTGCTCATCAGAAAACTGTCTGCAAATGAGCAGAACACAATAAGTGTCGCCGAAATGTGTTTTTGTTTTGTGCGTTTGGTAGGCTGTGTGTATGTATAAGTGTGTATGTACAAGGGGGCAACACACAACCGCTCATACATACGCAAAAACCACTTTGAAAGTTTGCCCTCGGCAAAACGGTCAGTGAAAGACACGAGAGAAACAGAAACGAAAGAATGTGTCTTTGCTCGGAGCAAAACAGATTTGAGCAAAGACAGAACACTAGGAAAGTGTTGACAGTTACTTGCGAGCTCTGAAAAATACAATATTTCCCATTTTACGAACGGATCGTTCGTATGGGAGCTATATGATATAGTCATCCGATTTGCAAAATTATGTGAGAGCATGTGAAACAAACTAATACAAAATTGCAGGATGCTACCATTATAAACAAAAAAGTTTTTCTAGCTAAAACTGTTTTTCAGACCTATCTTTTGTATGGCAGCTGTACCATATAGTTGTCCGATTTTAATAAATCTTGGTAGCATCATAAAAAAAACATAGAAAACCTACGATTACAAAGTTTTGGAGACATTTCCATTGAAAAGAAAAAAGCAATTCTCACTAAAACTAGTTTTTCAAACGATTGTTCCTATGGGAGCTATGAGATATCGTCATCCGATCCGGTCGATTTCGATACATAAGTGGCGTGCAGCAAAAAGAAGACTCTGTGCAAAATTTCTGCTCGATAGCTTCAAAACTGAGAGACTAGTTCGCGTAGAAACTGACAGACAGGCGGACAGACGGACGGACAAAGCTCAATCGACTCAGCTCGTCAACCTGATCAAGAATATATATGGTTTATGGGGTCGGAAATGAATATTTCTATGCGTTGCAAACTTCTGGGCAAAATTATAATACCCTTTGCAGTAAGCCCTACACTTTCATCTCACTGGACACAGCTCGGGGTGGGAAACCCGAGATCTAGGCACAACTCTTCCCCCCTGCTTAATATACTCACCCTCAGACTTTTCTTCACGTGCCGTAGATGTTGAACTCTTGTATCCATCATCATTGTTACTGCTATGTTTGCTACTTAATGCCGATGAATTGGTACTGCCCCGTCCATTACTATCCCGATCTCGATCCCAGTAACGACTCGAAGTGGGCGACACCGGTGGCAGAATGTTGCGGGCGCTGCTGGTGACATTACGGGCCTAAGTGAAAATCCAAAGAGAGCGTCAATTTAGTAAGAACCAATACAAACAGTGGGGAGTGGGGGGAGGGTTTCAAACGTTTAGAGGGGGGGTAGGGAGAGTAAGTTGAATTAGTAAAACGAGAGGTAAGCAGAGCAAAAAACGAGCAATTAGAAAAACGGATGCTGCTGCGTTTTCAATGAGTGTGGTGAAGTGTGGTGAAATGTGGTGGAAATGCATGCGTAACACAACTGAGGTTAAGGTGCAAAGGAAGCCAGAGACAGAGAGAGAGAGAGAGAGATAAAGATAAAGAAACGCTCTTCAGCTTGCTACAGAGTAAACAACTTAAAGGAATGTAGACGACCCCTTTTAAAGACCAAGACTTACGCTATCGCTGGCTGTGTGATTGGAAGACGGAGACGATGTTGTTGTTGTTGTTGTTGTGGTGGTGGTGTTGGTGGTGGAGGTGGAGTTTGCTGAAGCAGTTTCGTTTACCTTTTTGACACCCACCGTTGTCTCATTGATTAGAGCGGACTTGCCCAATATATTATAGGCACCACCGCGTGCCGTTTTGCTACTGGGTGTCACCACAGCAGTGGTTATCGATGCCACGCCTGCTCCAGCATGAACAGTGGAGCTGGTACGGTATGCGGCTCTGGTCAGGGAACTGCTGTAGCCGGCCGTTACACGCAAGCTATCCAAATCTGTGCTGTAGCGCTGCTGTAGATTGCCGCTACTGCCACCCGAGTGGGCGCCACTGGCCGAATTTGCGGTTACCGCGGTGGAGGTGCCCGTTCCTGCGGCAGATGTCATCAAATTGGAGGGCTGGCGTTTCTGTTCGCTTAGATTGTTGAACTTTTCAATGGAAGCTTTGATACTCAACGAATCGATGCCATAGCGTCGGGCATTGCTGGCCGAGTTGCTGTGACTGGCGGCGGCGGTGGTGGTGGCCTCGGCTCCTCCATTGGTATGCTTGTAGCTATTGAATTTCTCATAGCTGGCGGCAAAATTGGAATTGGATGAAATGATGGTGGACTTGGGTCTGGGACCATGACGATGTGTTTTGCTATCCTGCTGGTGCTGCTGTTGGTTTCTCAACTGCAGGTTGGGTGGGGTGATGGGCTTGAAGTAGCAGAGATTGGGTTTACCAGCAGAGCTGTGTGGTGGTGGCGCTGGCGTCTCATCGCTGTCTATATAACTGATATCGTCATGTTGCTGTTGTTGTTGCTGCTGCTGCTGCTGCGGTTGCTGCCGCTGTTGCATGTTGTTGTTGCCGTTGGTCAGGCTGTTGCTGCTGTTGTTGTTGTTGTGCTGACCACCACCATTCATGCTGCTGTTGCCCTGGTGGTTGTTGTTGTTGTTGTTGTTAATGAAATTGCCTACAAATCTGCCAGTGGTGTTGGCCTGTGCTATGGCCGCCTTATGGGCCACCGTGAGTTGTTGCAAAGGGGTGGCTGCTGTTGCCGATGCTGCTGCTGCTGCTGCTGTTGTTGTTGCTGCTGTTGCTGTTGTTGTTGTTGCTGTGGTCGTCTTATTGTACTTGAGAACGTGTCCGCTCGTCGTCGTCGTCGTCGCTGTTGTTGTTCCCTGTTGTCCATTGATCACTGTGTGATTGCGTCTCATGTCATTTAAATGGTTAACTGGCCCAATTCGATTATTATTATTATTATTCTTGTGATCCTCTTTGGTACGCTTGGATTTGCTTTTGTTCACCTGCGCCTGGGCCAGTTCGCATTCGGCTTTCAGGAATGTGGGATCCTTGTAGCTGGACACCAGAAAGTAACGCTGATTGGCCGCTCTAACCGGATTCGAGCTGTCGGCCGAGTTTGTAGCTGTTGGCTTGTTTGCTTCGCCTTTTTGCAATTTGTTTGCTGGAATCTTATGGAATCCTCTGCTGGTCTTCTTAATGTCTAACATCATTCAACAAGCTCCAAAAAAGCTCGTCGCGTATTTTGTGAAAATTTATGATGGCGTGTTTGTTTCTTTCTTTTTTTTTTTTTATATATATTTTTTTTCCTGTGTTCCGCTTTACCAAATAAACATTAAACTCCCAAACTACTAGATATAAAATAACAAAAACAACAAAAAAAAAAACAAGTGGGGACACAGAGACACACACGCCTAGGTTTTGATTTTGTGTTTGTTGTAGCAAAGCCTGCCTGCCCTAACGCATACTTGGGAGGGGGGTTGTAATTAGTGTTTGCTTTTTCGTTTTCTCAACTTGCGGTTAGTTCAGTTTAGAAGGTAGGCGCAGGCAATCTGCAAGAGTTAAGCTAAAAATACATAGAAATATATGTAAAGTTTTGGTCATTAAATGAAATCGGTTGGCGTGTGTTCAAAAAACAACAAGAACAACAACAACAAAAGAGACAACACAAACAGAAACACAAAGGAAAGAGAACTGAGTGGAACAAAACAAAAAAAAAAACACAAAAAACGAACACGAAAAACGATAAGCTGAAATTGTATGAGTTTCTGTAAGGTGAGTGGAGGTGAGTTGGGGTGAGTTGAGGTGAGAAAGGAATGTGGCGTTGTGATCCTTTTTAGTTTACGTTCACTCACCTCATCCCAATACTAAGTTTTATAAGGTGCCTAAACATAGCTTAAAGACACTTGGATATGGCATTTAGTTTTCATTAAGTACTAAAATTAAGTATGAAAAACATCCCCAAACCAAAACTACCTTAGATTATATTTCTTTATAGCTTTTATATCAATTCCTAGGGGTATTCAAGAAATTTAGTAGAAAAATTTTCGCTGTAAAACTAGAATTTCCGCTCCTATCCATCAAAATGCGAAACGGCGCTGCCAACTTGTGTGGTAAAAATCAGCGGTTTATATTTCAAGGGGCATGAATATTGGTTTGTTTTCATTTATTCCTCGACTTTCAGTTTCAGTCTATACGGTTCGTCGCTTGAGATATGATAATCTTGACCATAAAATGGACAAACTATTCATCTCCTCGATTATCTGCCCTACTTTATATAATTTAAATATACTGAATAAACATTTTCAACTTATTTTACATATAAATAAACAAAAAAAGCTGGCAAAAGCAGTGTGACCATTTGATATTTGGTGATATTTTGATATTGAATGGTAACTCTAGAGTTTACACTCTTCGCAATTGTAATTAAGCCGTCATAAAATTGAAGCTGTTGTATTAGTAGCTGGCTTAGGACCCATGCGGATCTATAATTTAGCTTACTTCATCATCATATTCATCATATTTGGTTATATTTTGATATTGAATGGTCACTCTAGAGCTAACACTCTTCGCAACTGTAATTGAGCTGTTAGAAAATTGTAGCTGTTGTAGTAGACGCTCGCTTAGGACCCATGCGGATCTATAATTTAGCTTACTTCATCATCATAAATTTTGAACTTGTTATAGTAGTTGCTGTCTTAGCACCCATAAGGATATTTACTCAGCTTACTTCATCATTTATTTTGTCTAGTGTGACCAGACGTAGCCAAAAACTATGCAGAAATTTAATGTTCGTGGTACACTACACGATTAGCAGTGTTTTAATTTGAAAATGATTGGTTTCTCTCCAGAAAACAGTTCTGATTTGTTAGTCAAATGTAAGCTGACTATTGACTTTTGACTTGAAATCAACATGTAATTAAATTTCGATCCAAAAAAGACTTTTTTTTTAATTTAACTTCGGTTTTTTCTTATCTTTACTGTTTTTAACTAACTTTTCCTTACTCCAAAAGACCTTAGAAGTCTTAAGAAAGTACATATTTTACTTGATGGTTTCACTTTCCAAATTGTTGTAAAGTATTGTTAAGACTCTTTCAAGATTGATTTCTATTCCAATAAGGAATTTGTAGTAAATTGTCAAAACTGACACTTAAGAAACTCAGGAGCCGTTTTGGCTCTATCTGACACTCACTCTCCAAGAGCTACGAACCAAGCGTCAGCCTGCAGCTCCCTAGAAAAATCTCGCAGCTCGCGAACTGCAGCTCTTTTAAGCCGAGGCTGGTTCGCGGACTGAAGCGCAGCTCCGTGCACTTAGCACTTGCTGGAGAGCTGCGGGCTGCTACTGGCTCACAAACTGTGACTCGGGGCAAAGAGCTCGCTCTTTGATATCGAACCCTGATCATTTCATCGAATTTCGGTGCTTTTTTTTGGTTTTTGTTCTACAAAAATAAACAAATTTTGCCATTAGACAAATATTTAAGCTGGTAATTTGTTTTTTGAGCTAAAAGCAGGTGCCAAAATAGGTTAAAAAT
This sequence comes from Lordiphosa andalusiaca, assembly GCA_035044965.1. Lineage (NCBI taxonomy): Eukaryota > Metazoa > Arthropoda > Insecta > Diptera > Drosophilidae > Lordiphosa > Lordiphosa andalusiaca. The sequence continues at coordinate 6,934,639 of JAWNNM010000051.1, read as the reverse complement.
ATGTTTTTTCAAAGGTAGCATTCAGATTTCCGAAATTATGGCTTTATGATGCAACTGGTCAGGCTCCTTCACTCAAGAAAAACTGTGCATCTGATGTCAGTCTATAAATATGAAGTTTTTATTTGCGAATTATTATCCTCCTCTTTCGGAGGATTTATGGAACTTGACAGTGAGTATTGCACCCGATTGGATCATGTACTCTCAAAAGCTATGAGCCAAGCTTCGAACAAAAACCTTGGTCTATAAGCAGATCCTTTAGCTTTATAATAGGTTTAAAATTTCGGGCCAAACCTTCTTTAGAAGGGGTTTACAGCTATGACTTGACATATTGATAGACTTTAAGAGCTGGAAATTTTCTGCTCACATTGCTGACCCCTGGCTTTACATTATAAATAATTTCGAATAAAGTCGTGACATATACAGACTTTTGTCCCCGCCCATTCCCCTTTCTCTCTCCCCAAGTGTCTTTTAACTATTGGATCAAACACCTTAGCTTAGCACATTAATCCAATATATGGAAACATATCTTAAAGTACAGTTATTTTATCCAGTTTCAGTCACACACACACACACACACAAACACACGCAAGCGCAAGTATAAATGTTATCGATATCGTTAGTAAGTTATCGTTCGATAATTGTTTTGCTTTTTTTCGATTAGCTCATGCGATTAGTTTTGGGGTTTTTCTTTTCATTTTCTTCGGCAGCATTTTTACGGTTAAAGTTTACCTTGCTGCCGCCGCTTTCCGTTAGCTTCAGCGTAGCCGTGGTGCTAACATCTCCATTCGTTTCCACACCAGTTCCAGCATCATCTGTGGTATCATAGATGGCATTCCGTTTGGGTGAGCTGGATAGCAGAGATAGGCCATTCAGTTTGGCATCCAAGCCATTTGTGTCATGGCCATTGGTGGTCACTGCTGGTGGAGGAGGCGGAGGTGGTGGCGGCGGTGGTGCCGTTGTGGCTGCTGGTGTCTCCGTTGTGTCCAAATTGCTGCGCCGCGTACGATTGCTGCGTAACGTAAAAGTAGCCGTGGGCACATCTCCGCTGCTATTGCTGGAGCTGAGTGTAAATTTGCCCGAACGACGCGAGGAGGAGGTGGTGGAGGTGGTTGTATCGCCAGCATCACTGCTATTGCTATACAAACGACTATAACGACTACTTCTGGGCCTGTCCAGAGTCACCGTCGACGAGGCATCATCATCGTTGGACGTCTCATTTAGTCCCGATCTGGAACGTGATAGTTCACAGTTGGGTTTATAGTTGGCCGGACTGTACTTTTCGTAAATGTCCAGGCCAGAGGTGGCCACTAAACGTGCTAGGGATGGTGATGAGGATGAGCTGGACAAACGTTTTGAATGGCCATTGATTGTGGTGTTGGAGGTGGTGGTGTTGTTGCTGGCATCACTGCCACTTGGTGGCTTCCTAGTGCTGCGTTGTCCTCCATTCAATCCATTCTCGCCATTTGTTGCTTTGGTCGACGATGATGCTGACGTTGAGGTTGTCTTGCGCGGCAACTTTAGCAGGTTGGTGGTGTATTTCGTGTGTGGTTGTTGGCGAAACATTTACAATGAGCGGAGCGATATGGATTCGATTTGTTTTTTTTTTTTGTTTTGGAGGGGGGTAAAACGAATAACGCATTTCGATCAAAAAACGTAACACAAAAAAGGCAATCAAAAATTAAAAACTAAAACATAAACAAAAGAGTTGGATCGGCTCTGAATGTGTAGCTGTGTTCCCCAAAAAGAGAGAATGTCCCTCTCGGACATTCGTTCGGGAAACACTGCTGTATAGAGTAAATACACACACATACACACACACACTCGCATGTACTAGAGGCTAGCAGAGAGTTTGACAAGAGCTTTCAGCTTGATGAAGAGAACAGAAAATTATGCTTGTGTTGGCGAGCACTAATGGCTTAAGCGGGGCCGCCCACAAACCAAAGCCCTACTTAAGGGAAAGTTAATCGGTTTTAGACTTTTGTGCTCACCCACACAAGCACATTTCTCTGTACACAGCCAATTTACTTGCTTATAACACACTCAGGGGCATGATACAACTACAAAATATGGTAAAGCTCACTGTGAGCTCTCAGCTTAGTGCTAAAAATTCACTAAACTGTAACTTTAATAATTGTATCATGCTCAAAAGTCTGCTTTAAGTCTCTCAGGCAAAAGCCTTCACTACGTAACTCTTTCTCAGAAATGCTTTACAAAAACTACTTGTGGTTTGCTTTATCGTTTTACTACGAAAGGGATTCGGTGCTCTCATAGGACAGCTACATCAACAGGGCGCACAATAACTAATATTTCCACAAGCTTATGACCCCTGGTTGTGATAACTAGTCTATGAGTAGGTGAACAAAAATGAGTGATTCACCGAACTAAGCAAGTGAACAAGTCTGGCAACTCTGTCAGTGAGAGAGAAAACGAGGCAGCAGAATTCTCAAAAAATAAGAGGAGAATATGAGAGTGCTTTACACTAAGAAAAAATAAAAGTATAAGTTTTCTTTTGAAAATGGGTGCTGCATTTCCTCACACAATTTACCACCATTTAATTAAATTCAGACGTATACCTTAGCTATATATATATATATATAAATATATATCCACCCACCCACCCACACACACACACACACTCACACGCGAGCGTTCGCATTAACCTTATTGCGAATTTTCAACAGTTTGCCTTTTGTTTGGTTTGTTGTTGGAGCAGTGCCAACAAGTGGTTCGTGGTTCATTCGGTTCGGCATTCCATTTCGCCCATGTCGCCTAGGCGGCAATGGGCATGACGCATCTGTGAGCTATCGTCAGGTATGAATTGCTGTGTGTGTGTGTGTGGTGTGTGTGGTGCGTGTGTGGGCTTGGTACAGTGGGTGGGGTGTGGGTTGGTGCAATGACAACAGAACAACACATAAAATATAAATAAACAACAACAAAAAAGAAAAGAACCGAGTCAGCAAAAAAAAACAACTTCAAAATGCCGCTGAACTGTCAAAAATGTTGGCGGGCAAATGGGGTGAGGGTGACTAGTTGGGTGGCTGGGAATGGGGTATAATAACTAGGGTGTGGTTGGCAGCATGACCAAAAGCAAGTTCTATATACCCACAAACATACACACACACACTCGCACTCGCACACGCACAGAGAAAGATTCAATTTAAGTTAAATTAAAAGAAATATGGGCCTATTTCAGCTTCCACTTTCGCAAAAAGTTTTGCGAAATGAAATGAACCTATGGGAAAAGCTGAGTTTTTTGAATTAGACTTCCCTCCTATCAATCAAATAGACTCAACGCTGAAATGGCACACAAGTTTTGAAACAGCTCTATAAGAAGCCACATGGCAAACATAAATTGCAAGTACACAAAGCTTTTTCGCTGGTTTTTTTCTGTGGTTTCAATATTTAAATGGGTGAAACACTTACAAGGACACCTTTGGTGCAAAATTGGAGCAGCTAACTTAATGAAAATCGATAATCCGGTTAAGGCATCGGCTACACATCAGACAACGACGCACACATTAGACCCTGAACCACTAGGAACATTGCCAATAATGGCGGTGTGTATAATATAGCGAATATGCCAAAAACCGTGAAAGTATTTCATCCTGTTATTGTTCTTCTGTGCTGCAGCTGATTATTTGATCAATTTCTTGTTGTATTTGTAACTGTTGACTTCATATTGACCCCGAGGAGCAGTGTGTGATAGACGGTTCTGGGATGAAGAACAGATTGTTGTGGAAACAGCTGCTGAACAAAGAGCTGGGCTATGAGAGTTCTATAATAAATAAATTAAGAGACTTGCAAAGTCGAGGAGTCCAGGAGAACTAAACAACGTGTCATGGTTCCAACTGAAACCATGCCTTGCATGAGGAAACCACATTTGGCATCGAGTCATCTAAAACTCTTCGGAAACTATTTAGGCTTCAGTAGTCTCGGATTGCTCTAGCAGAAAGATGTAGCATATAAAACTCACTAAACACTATCTAAACACTAATATAGAAGAAATAATTAACAAGTGGTTTCATAAATTAATTTCAGGAATTTCAGTGACTTCTCTCAAAGATTAATTTCTGTTTAAGGTTTAAAAAGACAGAAATATAATAAAATCAGAAGAAAAGAAGCCTCAAACTAAAGGAGTTTTATTAAATATAGAAATAAATGCCAGTCAAGTCACCGTACGGCTAGTTATAAGCAAAGCAAAACACCTTAAGATATTAAAATTTAGCATGGTCACTCTATCAGGGAGAGTCGATAGGCATACCTGAAGCTAGCAGCAAAAGAATACTGATGATAAGACCAGAAGGTCTCGAGTCGATTTGATTGGTTTCTAAGGTATCTAAGGACTCTTAAGAAGCTGATTTTTATTATTATAGTTTTCTTTTTTATAGAAAACATCAGGAACCATAAATTTTAGCTAAATCTAGCTAAAATGTTAATAATTTAATTTTTGAAACAATTCAAAGTTTTTTTTTTCTTTTTTATAAATTCTTAAAAAAAAAGTTATTTCAATTTATCGCACATCGCGAAAAACAATGTCTAAACGATATTGCCATCTCCAGTCCAACGAGCAAGAGAGACAGAGAGAGAGAGCGTAGCAAGCAGAATCGAGCCATGAGAGCAACAGTTAAGCCAGGCATCGCTCTCAATGTTTCTGTTATTGTTTCAGACTCTCTCAATGAGTGTCTCATTGGAGAGCCTCAACAATTAACAGTTACTCCGGTACTAAAAGTGGAAACTTAGGACATTCTTTTCAATGTTTCTTTTTATAAATAACTTTCATTCACTGTTTGTTCAAAACATTATGCTTTTAGTATGAAATAGTGAATCATGACAGGTGGGTGGGGGTCGGGAAATCACACTAAAATGCCCAGCATACAAATATTACAGAAAAACAGAGAGAAACTAAGAAAGAGAGTTTTACAATATGTGTAATCCAGCCACCATAACATAAAAAGGAAACATTCAAAAAATCATAATGTAATCTGAATGATAATCGGGTAACGGTTTGGTGTCGTTCGTTTTTCTAGAATGTATTCAAATTTGGTTTCACTCACTCCATATCGGCTGTACGTAGGTGAATCATTGCTGGAACTACTCAAATACGATGAACTGGTGCGATATGCTGACGAACTGGTTCCGGCGGATCCTCCACTAAGATACGATGATGCTGATGACGATGTGGGCCCAACACTGCTCCTTTGGGTGAGACTCGAGCGTGCCGAGGAGGGTGAATACGTTAAATATGAGCTGGGATAGTAGGCGCTGCCACTGCCGCTGGTACTGTGATAGCCGGACGTGGATCCCGTCGAGGAGGGTAGCAGTTTGGAGAGACTGCTGCCGCGATCGTAATATGTGGAGGAGTAGCGTGAATAACCGTTCGTTGTGGCGCTATTCGAAACGCCGCTGGAGCTGGTGCCAGCTGCTCCGCTGCTGACCGACGACGACGTGGAGGTGCCGTAGAGACTGCCACTGCCCGCTGCTGACGTTGACGATCTACGCGGCGATATCACACGCATATTAGTGGTGGCGGCGGCGGCGGCAGCAGCAGTAGCAGCGCTTCAGCTTCGTTCGTTTGACTCTCTTCTGCTTTGGTTCTTGGTGTCACAGATACTTTGGTTGGTATTGCTAGAAGGAATAGGGAATTGTTTGTTCAATTTGATTCGAGCTCAAGAGGCAGCTACTATTTATTTACTTACCTCTTTCTTGGTGGCTGCTTTATTTACATAGTTTGGTTTTAGTTTTATGGTTTATTTAGTTTGTTGTTGCTTAGAAGCTACATGTAAGACCCGTTACTGTTGCTGGAGGTGAAGGAGGCGGCAACTGCAAAAGATGGAAACCGTTAAATTCGCTAGCTTCATGGCCTTCACAAAAACTAGTTACTAATTTGTCAGCGTCTTCGTCACTTGTTTACAATCACCAAATAACAATAAGGCAAAACGGTCTTGTCATAACAACAACTTTTGTGGTGGAGCAGGGGGAGGGGGCAGGGGGTGGCCTTATGCGGTAACACTAAACTGAAGTTGTGTGTGTGCCGCCAGGCAGTCTACGAACCAATACGGCGCGCAATGACATTGTAACCGAGGAAACCGTTGATTTTTCCACATGTGTGCGTGTGAGCAAGTGTGAAGTGTAGGGTTTAAGCCGTTTTTTATCACATCGATCTTTCGTTCATAAATACTACACAGCTACAACTCAACTCATTCACACCTATACTCACATGTACATCAATTTCTTCAAGTTCACACACACATGGAAATGTGAGTACACGTGCAAACGTTTACTCCAACTTTTTGTACCCTAATAAAAATTTCTTTTTTTTCGCAGACGTCAAAAAGCAACAACAAAATTTAATAAAAATGAAACGAAATGAATCTATTTATAAAAGCGCTTAAAAGCACACACTCACATACAATCATGTGTGTGTGTGTGTGTTGACACTGAACAGTAGCCGTGAGCTGGCAAGGGGAGCGGGGGGAGTAGTAAAAATTTCTTTTGCTCGCTGCCTATGCACGCAAGCGAGATAGCAGTATTGGCGACACACACACACACAAATACACGGCCAGATATACGAATTACGCAAAGTGAAATATCTTTCTCAAAATGGAAAGTGGAAAAGTGACGACGATTTGCAATTGTTCAAATAATTTTTTTTTTGTGGAATACTCGAGGAAAGACAACATCCAAAATGCGGCCAAAGCAGAAATGTATTGGGAAGAAAAATCACACACACACAAATGTCGTGGTCAGGCCCGAACGTAACGAGGTCGCAAATTAATGAACTAAAAAGCTTTCTCACATTATGATTTTTACATGGCAATAACTTAATTTATTGACTTTTTATAGGCAATTTTTTTCATCGGGCACAAAGCACAAACTCACTTTATCAGTGTAACCGCAAGCGGCAAACGCACAAAATACCTAGCTAGTGTGACCGTCTAGGGGACAGCCGTCGAAAAGAGGGGGTCTCACTAATACCAAAAATAGTCGATTTGCTATCGACTAATTGTTATTGTGGATGAGCAGCTGGTCACACCGCGGTTGAGATACAGACACAGCCGCAACAAACTAAACTGTCAACAATTCGTGGGACGTTCATTAAAAAAGCAAGCTAAAACTCACCGAAGGGGTGCCGTACAAAAATGGCCATTGCTGAGCACGACAACGTTTTCATCTTTGTGCCCAATTTGATTGGTGAGTGAAACATCAAGTAAACAAACAACTGTTAGTTTTTGATTTGGGACCTTTTTAATGATTTGTATACAAAGCATAATGCGTGTTGTGTGGTTGTAAGGGCTTAATTGAATTAGCGGGATCAGTGTTACATGCCTACTTATACATACATAAAATATGCAACCTGTAAAATGCCAAAACCCTACCCACCCCCACCAATGTCACTCAATATTGATTGCGCGCTCTCTCTCTCTCTCTCACTCGCTCTCGCTCATTCTGCCAATTTTGTTGTTCTTTCCTACAGGTTATGCACGCATCGTTTTGGCCCTAATTGCCTTTTGGTTTATGTCCACAAACTATGTTATTGCCGGCTGGTGTTACATAATCAGCGCCTTGCTGGATGCCGTAGATGGACATGCTGCCCGAGCCTTCAATCAGAGTGAGTATGAAGCAACAACAAGCGGAAACCAAGTGCAGACCCACGTCATTCCGATGAGCCGGCATAAGTACAAAGCTTTTTCTGATATCTATTTTATTAGCGTACTTTGGACATACACTGCGCATACATACATACATAAAGAATGTAGCCATATATACACACCTGTACGAGGGCTGTTCCTTAGGTGTCCAAGTTTAGTTCATAGGCATACACATTCGTCATACAGCAATTAACAGTTTCCTTATACATACAAATGTAGTAGGTGCTCCTTTCATGGATTTGCCTAGAGAATTCTTGATTCGTCATTCCTAAAACTTTTGTATGGTTGGGTTTGGAGGGGAGCAGCAGAATTCTGCGGCTTTTAACACACATACCATCACCATAGGTACAGAACTAGATTAAAGGATAGTAACATATAAGAAAGGGCTGTAAGGATTGAGATTTGGCGGTATAATGGGCCTTGTTGACAATTTAGCAGTTTTCACCAGATCTAGCTATTTTGTAAAGTTTGTTTGGCAGGAACCCGCAACTCTAGCTACTTTGAAAATAAAGTAGCTGTTTTCTAGCTATTTCGGAACTCTGATAAGACAGACTGGAGTAGTAACGGATTATAAAATGAAGTTTTAAAATCATTTTTGGCCATTTTGAGTGTGTAGCAATGTTCAGTTTTTAAAACTGATGAAAAATCTTTTCAAACCTATCAAACCTATAACCTTCAAACCTTTTATAGCTAATTTAAATTAAAATTGCACATTTTTAGGCGTTTTTAACAGTCAACTTAGCTATTTTCGGCTAAAGTTGGCGGCCTTTTAAAGAGTTGGCAGCCTCTTTTCACGAATTTGATAAAAAAAATTTACTCCTTGCTCAGAAGTTTTGGCAAGTTGGCAGCCTGATTTGTTAATATTGAGGATAGAGGTAGAGATTTGCCAAATGGATTTAAACAGTTTTTAGGGAATATCATTATGTCCTTACAAAGGTTAAAAAGAGTTGACAGTTAAAAAGGCAAACAGAGGATACTTTATCTTGAATTATAGAAAGATAGCAGGAAATATATATTGATTGATATTGATGTATTGATTCAAACATAGGGGTTGTCAAATTCAAAAATAGTTTGATCTAGTGTAAAAATGGCTAAATTTGCCACACTGCCGCTAAAAATATTCCTCACTTGCTCATCTCTACTTGGTCAGAGTTGAGGCAAATAAGTAACTGTTTATTTCCTCCATTGTACTTCTCCCTTTCTATGTCTTCTTTTGCCGCTAAATTCAAATTTTGAATTAAGTAACAGTGCGAGTTGGTTTCGCCTCAGGAAAGGTTAAAAAAATTACAAAAAAATTTGAATACATTTTCTAAATCTCAAAATATTGAATTACAAATTTGATAACTTAATAAGCACTCCTCGTACGTCTGTATATATCTGTAAATAAATTGCCTTCTCCAAATGGTGTGAAATGATCGATAGCAGCCCAAAGAATGTATTCAATTTCTTCTTACCTCCCCCCCTACCCAGGCACTCGATTTGGTGCTATGCTGGATCAGTTGACGGATCGTTGTGGCACCACCGGTCTATTGGTGACCTTGGCCTATTTCTATCCCAGCTACATGTTTTGGTTCCAACTCTCCATAGCCATTGATGTGGCCTGCCATTGGCTGTATATGCAGACGTAAGTTTTTCCCTCCCCCACTCTCTGTCTCTCTCCGTTGTAATTAATTTTGGGTCTTTGCAGGAGCGTTGTGGTGGGACGAACTTCGCACAAGGTTAATGACAACTTTCTGATGCGCATCTACTACCAGAAGGACATCCTCACCTTCATGTGCTGTGTGAATGAGCTGTTCTATGTCAGCTTATACCTGTTGCATTTCACCTACGGCCCATTGAGTAAGTTCAGACCGGTCCAATTTGGCCTAATTAATTACACAAATAATTTGCAGTATTTGGAGCTTCGCTGTTCAAAATTTTGGCCTTTCTCACCGGCCCCTTTGCCGTGCTGAAGGCTTTGATCTCTGTGATGCATGCCTATGTGGCTGGCATCGACTTGGCTGCGGTGGATGTGCGTGAACGGCAGGAGAAGCGTCTAAAGTCCGCGGAGCCCGGCACGGGCAAGAAACTGGAATAGATCCAGTGGACGAAATAAAACTCTTGATTCCAAAAACAAAAATTTTAAATGTAGTCAATTTACTATTAATGCGCTTTTGCTCTTATTTGTTGAACTAATTTTATAATTTTACATTTGTTGGATTCCATGGTTTTGCAGGCGATATTTATTTAAACTAAGCAACACTTATATTATATACATATATATATATACGTATGTGTACGTAGCAAACAAATACTTCCATTTATTATTATTATTTTTAGTTTGTTTTTGTAGAGTCAGCATAGTAGTCAAACGAGAGAAAAATAAAAACAATTCGTTTTTTGTGTGTGCAAAATTTGCTGTTTAGTTGAAATTTAAATAGGGCGCCATTTCTTACCACTGGGTGGCAACACCACCATTAACAGCTGCTTGCGATTCTATCTACACTGCAGCCCTTGCCGATAACATAAACAATTCAGCTGCAGTCTTAACTGATTTTCCCATTCTCCATGAAGCTTTTGGCTCGCCTAAGCAGCCTGGTACGCTATACCGTCACCTATGCCTGCATCACGCACTGCACGTTCGAGTATTTGGGTGATTTTGTGCTGGTAAGTGTACACAGAAGTGTCTTATGCCACACACACACTTACATACCCTTTCCTTCCCAGTGCAAGGGACCCTCTATGGAGCCCACTCTGTTCAGCGATAATGTCTTACTAACGGAGCGTGTGTCCAAGCACTGGCGCAACTATCAAGCGGGCGACATTATTATAGCCGTATCGCCGGTCAATGCCGGACAGTTTATATGCAAACGCATTGTGGCCGTCTCGGGAGAACAGGTCTTGGCCCAAAAACCGCATCCCCTGGAAGCTGAATCTCAGCCTGAGTCGCTCAAGATCGAGAAGCCGTCCCTGATGAAGGACTATGTGCCGCGTGGCTATGTGTGGATTGAGGGTGATAATAAGTCCAACAGCTCGGACTCTCGCTATTATGGGCCCATACCCATGGGATTGATACGCAGTCGGGTGCTCTGCCGCATTTGGCCGTTGTCTGCAAAAATGACGGAGCTGTGAAACGCAGCGAAATGTTATCGATATCGGCTTATCGAAATTTAAAAAATATTAAAACTTTCCTTTTGTAGTGATTTTCTAATGTACAAAATATTATTTACTATTTATATTTAAAAAAAAAGAAAAAACAATTTAACTAAGTGCTGCCCTGCTGTCCCCCCGCCACCTGCTGCTGCTGCTCCACATAATACAAATTGTACTCCTTTTTCAGCACCTGATGCACCTCATTGCGACATGTGACGGTCAGGCCACGCTTTTGGTAGTCCAAATAGGTGCGCACAAAATGCCGATTTGTCTCATGCACCTGCTTATGCTCCAAATACTCCGCCACCGGCATCCATTGCACCCTGGCTATCTCCCGCTCGCAACGTTTCAGATCCAAATTCAACGGCTTTAGCCCAATCACCATGTAAATGTCGGAGCAACCGAAATTCCCGCCATGCGCATGCCTTAGGCACACCACCGAACGAAATGTGGTACGTATGCCCGTCTCCTCCATCACCTCGCGTATGGCTGCATCAATGAGATTCTCGCGTGGCTCCACATAGCCCCCCGGCAGTTTCCAGCTATTTGGTATCATGGCGTAGCGGTCGGATACCACCAGCACCTCATTTTGTTCGTTGATCACCAGACCGCCTACGCCCAGCAGCGTGTGCGCATAATTGGGTAGATTGCTCTCCTCGTGGGTGGGCAGCCAACGATAGAGGACCACCTCGCCGGTGCGAGCATGATGAAAATCAAAACCGGAAGCCACCAAAATGGGCACCCAATCGGCTTGCTCCTTATAGACACGGAACCAAATGGCACGATTTTTGTTGGCGGTCCAAAAATCCAAAGATTCTGTGGATAAACATGCAAAAATTACTAAAGCAACCACAAGGAAAAAAAAGGGACAAGCCCCCCAAACTTACTTTGCAATTTGCACTCAAACTCCGGCTGCTTCACAAACTCCTCCTTGCCGTCCACTGTAATGCCTCGAAAGCGATCCGCGGTACCACGAAAGATGTCTGGCGGCGGTGAATCCATGGTTTTGAAACTACGCAATTTATATAAATTTTGGTATCAACTCAGCCTTGTTCACTTACTCACGTCGGGTAAGAGCGCGAAGTTGGCTGTAGCTGCGGCTGTTGCTGGCACAGATTTAATCTATAGGTTCTCCAGTTGGTGGTTGCCCGCCTCCATGTATTGAACGCTTGCAAGGGTAAGTAATTTCTGCGTCCCAAGATGCCCGCGGACGACATTAAATAGTTGCGCAACGTTCTGGCGGATAATAGTAGCCACAACACCTTCGTCTACAGCTTCTTACAGGTTCCACAGAGAGAGAGCCAGTCGCCAACTAAAAGCAATCGCAGGGCATGCCTGTTTGAAAAAAAGTAAAGTATACCAAAACGTTGTTAGTGTCTAGTATGGTTGTTGCTACGCTCCAAATACTGATGCAAAATCAAAATAGGAGGCCTTTATCTCTGCGAGATAAGCGAGTATGCCAAGTGACGTTTGCAGGTTGTGTCTATGTGTGTTGCTGACAGCTTTTAAATTTGGCGCCCCCACTGAGTGCTGTCACAGGTGTTAGAGATGAGCAAATGAGCGTGACTAATAACTGCGATTTTTTTTTTAATGTGAATGTAGTTTGACATTTTTTTAAGGTACGTATACGTCCAACTAAAGGTAAGCGCGAAAAATCTGACTAGAATCAATAATTTTGTTTTACTATTTAAGCTCCTGTACTGAGAATATGTGAGACGTGACACATTTTTCAAATCACTTTATACTTTAGAAGAGGGACGTGATGCGTTTTATATTTTTAAACAGGTCGAAACATTTAAGGTATTCACGACCCCTCGTAGAGCTGTGAAGTCGTTGAATCAAGGAAATTTTATATAATTTTGCAAGTCGCAAAATAGAAAAAAAAATTGAGCTCGGGATTGTTGAGTTCAGGAATTTCACATTTTTTGTAAGTCACCGTTTTTTGTTTTGGTGACTCGTGCCAGTGAATCACAGCATCTATTGCTCATCTCTAATTGGACAACCTTGAATAGTGGGCCAAACTGCGTGTGGGTTTTTTATATTCTAAATTTCCGCATGGATTCTCTCGCTCTTTTGCTCTCTCTCTCTCTGTCGCTCTTCCTGTCTGTCTCGCGTGTTTATCAATTGCAGTCAGCAGCAAGTCACTGTTGTTGCCGTTATCAAACATAGTATGAACAATTTATGCGAGCTTTATATAAGACATTCACACACACACACACACACTGGTACTTGAGTGGCACTGCCAGACCTTAAATGGCCATTGAGTTTAATAATTAATAAATATAGACTACGCAGCTTACTTAAAATTCAAATTGTGCTCGTTGGCGTTACAAAGTTCACAGCAGAGTAGCAATTGCACTAAACCAATAACAACAACAACATTACAGCAAGACAGCGCAGCGTTGCTGTGTCGTTATCGATAAATGACTGATCGATAAACTGCACAGAGTGCGTCCCTTTCACACGAACAACAGCAGGGCGCGCTTTATTATAATTTTAAATATGAACTAAGTGTTTATTGTACATTATTAGCGCCCGTGTTCATGTGTTCATCCGCCTCCTCCAGGCGCAGCCAACTGTGCTGCAAAGACTCTGTGGCACAACTCCTTAGTCGGGGATCCGTAGTCAGCATGGGCATCAGGAAGGACACAAACTCTTTGGCATCCTTCGCCGGCCAGCCATAGTTGTCAATCAGCACATTGACTAGGGAGCGGGAGCGCAGTTCCTTGACATGGCGCAACTTGCCATTGGCATCAAAGATTTCCGACGAATAGTCACCATAATTAATGAGCTCATCGGGAATGGGTCCACAGGTCTCAATAATGTTGGCTATGTGCGCCTCATCCTGGCTGGCCTTGCCGCGCTTCAACTGCGGATCGAACAGATAATCGCCCGTGGCCAACTCCCAAAACAGACAGGCAGCGCTCCACATATCAGCCGTCTCATCATAACCGGCACCTAGGATCACCTCTACGGCACGGTACTCGCGCGTCTGAATGTCATCGGTGAAATGGTGATGGAACCAGCAGGCGTTGCCCATGTCGGCTATTTTGATGCGCACCTTGCAGGGCTGTGTGGCTGGATCCTTGCGAGAGATCAAATCGAGATTGGGTTCCGCCGGGGGGTTTTGGGAGTAGTCACTACGACCCCCTGTCAGGTCATTGCAGGGTGCCATGCCCTTGTATTTTTTGCGTTGCGGCGGCGAGAGGTACTGCTCCTTGGGACCACTAGAGGTGGCACGATGGGACTGCCCTTCCTCCTGCTCCGACACACGCTTCTTGACGCAACGCAAAAACTTCTCTGGGCTGTTGATGAGCAGTTTTAACATTTTGGAACTGGATCCAAATTGTTTACCCATGTGATCCAAACAAGGATTGCTCTCCTGGGGGATAAATAAGGTAAATATCACAACATCAAACAAGTAGAGTCACGCCGGTGTAAAGTACAGTCACGCCCGTGTTAGACAAATTGATAAATGTGCCAAATTTGTTTTCGATTTTACTGTTTGTCGAAACCGGACGGATCGGATGACTATAACATATAGCTGACATAGGAACGATCGGTCGAAAAACTAGTTCTAGTGAGAAAAACTTTTTTGTTTTTACTGCAATCGTCTCCAAACTCCGTATTTACTAGTTTTATATGCTTCTCCAGAATTCTGCCAAACTTTTTCGAAATCGGACATCTATATAGTATAGCTGCCATAGAAAAGTAAGGTTAGAAAAATAGTCTTAGTAAGAAAAACTTTTTGTTTTTATTGTAAACCTCTTTATAATTGGCATATATTTATTTTATAAGTTTTCACACAATTCTTCATAGTTTTGTCAAAATCGGATGACTATAGGTTATAGCTGCCATAGGAATGATCGGTCGAGAAAGTAGTTCTAGTGAGAAACATTTTTTTGTTTTCAAAGAAAACGCCTCCAAACATTGAACTTCTTAGTTTGCTATGCTTTCCCATGATTCCACTAAGTTTGGTCGAAGTCGGACATCTATATAGTATAGCTGTTATACAAAAGTAGAGTCCGAAAAGTAGTAGAAATTAACTGGTAGCAAAATAGCTAGATTCGGAAGAGTTGGGCAACTGTGCAGCGGCAGATGGCAAAGCTGTGGTTAAAGTTGACTGAGTGCAGACGAAAATAAAAGAGAAAAATAAAATATAAAGTGTTAAAAAACGCAAGGATTAGGTCAAAGTAATTGCTAAGTCAATCTGAAAAGGAAAAACTGGCTATTTTATTGAGGGGTTGTGTAAAGATTTATAAAAATAACTGTAAAGTGCAGTAAATACAGTATGGGTTGCATACAAAGGTTACACAAAGGCAAACTGGTATTTAACTGGTTGCAAATGGCTGCTGGTATTAAAAAGGGAGGAATTGGCGGCTGCTGGTGCCGGGGACAACTGGTATTCAAGTGGTTGCAAATGAACCACTTGTATTAACATTGATTTGGATGGTTTCCCCATATTAAACTAAAAAAAAACTAATCTCCAACACATAACTAAAGAAAACATTAACAAAAAACACATTGCACATTTATCATTTTGTCTTAGGTACTGTGTCCTTACTCACCTGACGACGACGTCGTCCCCGATCTCGGCTCGGTGACTGCTGATCAGAATTTCCCTCCGCGGGCATATCGCCCACTTGTTCCACAAGTGTTAGACGTCTCAACTGCATCAAATCCTTGTCACTTAGGATGCTCAATTCATCAAAACTAAACGGCAGAAAGGGCAGCTGCCCGGTAACACCCGAGGCTGCCAAGGAGGGCGTCAGCAGGCCATGGCCGGCCAGCGATAGCAAATCCTCCAGGCCGCGCCGGCGTAGCCACCGCCGATGCGACTGAAAGAAGTGAACGCTACGCTTGATTCTTGCCCGCAAGCGCCGCTTCGCCGACTTGGTCAGCTTGGTATCGCTGCAGCGATCCTCGCCCTCCTCCTCCTGCGAGCAAGAAGGCCGTACCGCTGCAGTTATGCCAGCCGCCCCAGACCGACTCGATGTCGGCTTGTCATAGAGATGGGCATGCTCCCTTAGATACTTGTCGGCCGCCTCGTTGGCCTGCGTGCGTACGGTTAGCTCGTCCGCCACCAGCAGCACGTTCTCTGGCTTCAGATCGGTGTGTATGATGCGGCATTGGGTGTGCAGGAAGCACAGGCCCTCCAGCACCTGAATGGCAATCTGTTTGACATTGTACAGCGGCAGTCCGCGGTAGCGAGAGCGCCGTATGAGCGTCAGCAGATTGTCGCCCAGCGACTCAAATACGAGGCACAAGTGGGTACCATTCAGGCCGCTCACATAGAAGTAGTCCATTAGCTCCACCAGACGCTGGCGCAACGGATGCCAAGCCGATTCGGCGATGGTGCGCAACAGTCGAATCTCGTCGTGACCCGTCTCCGTGAAGTGCTCGGCCGACTTGACCACCTTGAGGGCATTATAGCGTTTCGTCTGCACATCGTGGCACAGCCACACAGTGGAGAAGTGCCCCCAGCCGAGCTTGTGCAGGGCATAGTAGCGATTCTGGAAGACATCGCCCACCGCTATGGGATGATAGCCACCCTGCCGATAGTCACTTGGGCTCTCCTCCACGCAGCAGTTAAGCACAAAGCCATTGTCCTGCATTTCATCCTCGGCCGAATCACCCACTGCCATCACTGAATCGCCATCTTCCAACTGGAAGTGACTCTCATTGTCCGGAGCGGAAACCATCTCGATATCGTCGTCCTCATAGAACGCGGCTGCTAGATTTGAAATGGTGAGTGCACTGGCATTGGAAGGCTTCGCCTCCACCTCGATGGACGATTTGGTGCCAAAACTATGAAACGGTTCCTTAGCAGCCTCCAGTTGATGGACAAGGAACTCTCGTTCATCCGACATAGTGGCGACAATGGACATGAATATGATTTTTACATCCAACTCTCTTCGTGTTCTGTGCTTGTGTTGGTATCAAAAATTGAACTAAATTGTTAAGCAGAAAATTTGACAACGTCCAAACAATGCCTACCAGAATGTGCACACACTGGGAATAATGCGAAGACGGGGAGAGAAAAGCCTTCTATGATTAAGTCGAATTTTGTACAGAAGTTTCTAGATGTCCAAGGGACAGTGGGTGAGATCGAATCGCTTGAAACTAGGGACTGCATTTTGCAGAAGATTCGGTCACTTAGGGAACCTTGGCCTAGACTTAGTCTCTCCTCTATTTTCAGTGAGTTGAAGTAAATCAGTTGTATCTTCCATTATTTTCTTAGAAAACTTTTCGATTAAATTGTAGCAATTTCTTTAAATAAAGCAGGAAGAAGTAAAAACGAGAAAGCTAAGCTCACTTCGTCTGTGCCGTAGTTTTTAGTACCCTTCCAAGTGCTGGCTTAACTATTTTCAAAATATACCCTTTTTCCCATTTTCCGACCGATCGTTTGTATGGGAGCTATATGATAAAGTCATCCGATTTGGCCAAAAATTTGTAAAATTATGTGAAAGCCTGTGAAACAAACAAATACAAAATTGCAGGATGCTACCATTAAAAACAAAAAAGTTTTTCTAACTAACACTGTTCCTCAGACTTATCTGTTGTATGGCAGCTATACCATATACTTGTCCGATTTTAATAAAACTTGGCAGAATTATAGAAAAACATAGAAAACCTACGATTTCAAAGTTTGGAGACGTTTCCATAGAAAAGAAAAAAGTTTTTCTCACTAAAACTAGTTTTCCGACCGTGTGTTCCTATGGGAGCTATGAGATATAGTCTTCCAATACGGTCCGTTCCGATATTTTAGTAGTGTGCAGCAAAAAGAAGACTCTGTGCAAAATTTCAGCCCGATGGCTTTAAAACTGAGAGACTAGTTTGCGTGGAAACAGACAGACAGGCGGACGGACCAAGCTTAATCGACTCAGCCCGTCACCCTGATCAAGAATATATATGGTTTATGGGGTCGGAAATGAATATTTCTATGAGTTGCAAACTTCTGGGCAAAATTATGATACCCTTTGCAAGGGTATAAAAATTAACTCAATTTAGTGGGATTTTGAAAATATGATGAAGATATGCTGGGTAATACCCGTGCAATTTAAACACAATATAAGTAGAACATGATAAAAGAAATATTTCTGCATAATGTTAAAGAATTTGTTATTTCAGCCTCGAATTAAAAACAATATATTGCTCTAAAGTTTATAGGAATCTATGAATCTGCTTTCTTAGTGACCTAATATTTCCCAATTCGTGAGAAGAAATATGATTTATTTGCCCGAATATTAAGTGAGTTCTTTACTGATTTGTGTTCAAAATGTTGACTCATTTTAACAGACTCTGATAACACGTATGGCTTATTCAGTTTTCCCCAACATGCGCCCAAACAGTGTGTCCATATTTTATTGAGATATGCTAAAAGTGTTATACAAGTTCAAATTTTGAAAGGAATGTGTGATTACACAGAATATTTGGCATGGAAAACAGCAAACATGATTGACCGCGAAGTATTATCTTCGGGAAAATCATTATAAATCGCGTTCCATTGAAGAATACATATTTTGGATATCCAAAAGAATATAAACAAATTTGACATTCCATTGAGAAACATTTTTTCCAATTAAATTAAACTTTTGTGACCGCTACTAGTGGACAATGGACAATTAGGACAAACGTTGCGATGACCACTTCCTTCTTAAACTTAGTATGCACTTCAACAAAGCAACTGCCAAAACAAAAAACTCCATTTGGAAGGGAGTGACACAGAAACCTCTTCCCAACTCTTAGTTGCTACCGAAATCTCATGTGGTTGATTGGCAAACTCACCACAGCCAATACGCAAACCTATCAAACCAAATACACAAACCAACGGCAGTTATCATGGACACAAAATAAGTATGTGGGTAGGGCGCGAATTTTGTATACCCTTGCAGAGGGTATATTGAAATTGTCCAGATGTTTGTAACGCATAGAAAAGGAAACATTTCCAACCACAAAAAAAGGAATATTATATTCTTGATCAGCATGACGAGCTGAGTCGATATAGCTAGAAAACTAGTGCTAGTGAGATAAACTATTTTGTTTTTGTCTCTTAACTTTCAACTTTCTGGAGGAGTTACAATAGCGTCGCATTCGATTTTGTATCTTTTACATAGAGCTATCTGTCACATTGAAGTTTGTCTGACACACAGCAGCTATAAAGAAGATGAAAAATCGGTGCTTAGTTGATTTCACAGATAAAATACGTCATAAATGATCGAACCCCGGAGCTGAAAACACACAATTACCGATGACATAAAGTGGTTGTTAATTATTTTGAAAGTAAATGATAGAAACAAGGTGTTGTACCAGCAAATCAAATACTTGTACATTCGAAGCAAGACTACATCTACACCAAGCCTAACTTTTTAAAGACAAGCCGCCTATAACCTTACTGGCAGAGGGATGCGGGGAAATTCGACAAAACATAAAATGCAGGCTAAATATGTTAATATTACAGTATTGATGGCAGAACAAGAAAGAAAGTCGGTCGAGCCCGACTATAACATAATCTGTATACGCTTAGCGCTGCTCAGCGAACAGTCTTTTAATCAAAACTCGACAACTGTTCATCCGATCTTCATCAAATCGATCAGTTATCCTGATTACCAAATATGTTTAGAAGGAATGTACCATCTATCTTTAAAACTGTGGGAGATGTGACATTTTTTCTAAATTGAGGGGCATGGTCAAAATTGAAAATAAACTTAATCTGCCTGCAGACATAAGCAGCATATGTCCCATACATGTCAAAGCTCTATCTCTAACCATCTCTGAGATCTGTGCATTCATATGGACAGACAGACGGACATGACTCGGCAATTGATGCTGATCAAGAATACATATACTTTATAGGGTTGGAGATGCTTCATTCTGGCTGGTACATACTTTTGCCTATGGTACAGAGTATAAAAAGAAACTGCAAAGCTTATGCATTGGTCGACTCCATTCAGTGTCAAAAAACCCAACACGAATGCTGCTGTGCTGCAGCTGCCTCGCCTTGGAATTGGTTACCCCAAACTCAAGTGTAAATGGCTCAGTTTAAACTTGAGTATGGGGGGCGTCATTCGCCATGGGTCTCTGCATCTACTTACACTGGGCTGACCCGTTTTAAAATACTTTTTGTAGAAACACATAGAATGCACGTCCCGTTGTATATGGCTTGCTTTTCTCTAAAAAAAAAAATATATGTTTACTTCTTTTGTATTTTTATGTTTTTTTGGTTTTTGTTTTTGAAAATTTTTCAGAGCTGTTCGAATGTTGAAGTCAAAATTATTTATAAGCCAGGGGAGATTAAATAGCGTTTCGTATGAAAACTCCGTCCCGGTTTGCTATGATCGACAAAAAGTGTACAAAAAGTGCAACGAGTTGGAAAATGCCATTTTAGGGCAACAAAAGGGATTCGATTGTTGCTCAGGTGCTTCAAATTGGACAACAATGCAACTTTCTCTACCGTTTTTTTTCGTCCCAAAATTTGGAAAAAGGCGAAAAAACTTACCCCCCCCCCCTCCCATTGAACATTTGGTTGACTATTTGCACAGTTGTTTAAATAAATTTTCCGCTTAGGGTTGCCAGTTGGGCTTAAGTGAAAATTCTAGTTCAAATATTTATTAAAAAATCGATGGCCACAAAATATGAAGGGGGAAGGGGGGCGCGGTTCCCAGGCGCGACTGAGACAATTCCACCCCTTTCTCCTGTCATTTTGTATTGTAATGGAAAATCTTGTTTGTAATTAGGGAGTTTTTCTTATCATTTGTTTTCAGTATTTTCTACCCAATTAAGCGTAGTTTTCAAGTGTCCCGTTTATGAATATTTTTTTTGTGGAATTTCACTTAAACTGGTTGCGGACCAACTTAATTAACTGTTTTCCATTTCAAGCCTTGTGTAATTGGCACATTTTCATTTTCTTTTCTTTTCTTTCGTTTTTTTGTTGTTGTTGCTGTTGTTGTTTGCTTCCCAACAATAGACTTTAGAATCGATGGGCAGCTGCTGGCGCAAAAGATCCAGGCACATGCCACAGGCAAAAAAAAAACTGCTGCATGCAACATGGAGTAGGCGCTATAACTGCACATTGAAGACGACACCCTCAAAAGGAAGCAGCACAAAAAAAAAAAAAAAAATACACACAAATCTCAGACAAACAACACCCAAAGGACAGCTGTACGTCTTCTTCTCCCTCAATCATCAATGGCTCGCAGGCGTTTCTTTCAGCTCCAGACAAAAGGTAAGCTTCATTCTCCCAAGTAATACCAATTAGACAACTGATTTGCAAAGTCAGGGGCGGGTGAAGATCATACAATTGATTTATGGAAATTTATTTGCTATTGCCTTGAGGGTGTTGCGGAGATGGACTGGTTTAATGCAGTGGTTTTGAGTGCGGATGAAAGTGCAAACCAAGCATCAAGCAATCGTTCTCGAATTTCCCCAATTTTTTAGGATACAGTTGAACTCATGGGACCGCATATTCCTGCTTCAGAATCAAAGAAGTTCAAGAATATGGAATATCTATCTATGTTACGTCCGAACCGATTCTGAATGATGGATCTATGTTATCATTAGCGAATCTTCAATGAGATTTCTCATTAATCCCACATAATTTGACACCGAGCTTATCCTTCAATTGGTTTTGAAAATCGGACGTCTATATAGTATAGCTGCCATAGAAAAGTGGAGTCTGAAAAGTAGTCTTAGTAAGAAAAACCTTTTTGTTTTCAATAGAAATGCTTCAAACCTGTGTATATCTTAGTTTGCTATGCTTTCCCATGATTCCGCTAAGTTTGATCGAAATCGGACAACTATATAGTGTACCTGTCATAGAAAAGTAGAGACGGAAAAGTAGACTTAGTGAGAAAACTTGTTTGTGTTCAATGGAAATATCCTTAAAATTGTTATTCATTTATTTGATATGCTTTTACACATTTCTAAAAAGTTTTGTCAAAATCGAATGACTATAGCATATAGCTGCAGTACGCATAATCGGCCGAAAATAAGTTTTATTGACAAAAACTTTTTTGTTTTACTTGAAATCTACCTCAAATTTTGTACATGTTAGTTTGTCAGGCTTTTGCATGATTCCACTAAGTTTGGTCGAAATCGGACACCTATATGGTATAGCTCCCATAGAAACGTAAGCTCCAAAAGTAGTCATAATTAGAAAATCGTGCTGCAAGGGTATACAAACTTCGGACTGTCCTCTATTTTAAAAAATATAATTTACTGTTGAGTAAAACTGCATTTTGTAGTCTTCATTTGAAAAATATTACCAAAGTAATGTTAAGCTCTTATTTTGTGAATCATTTGACAAGCTTTGGAGTT
Source organism: Lordiphosa andalusiaca (assembly GCA_035044965.1). NCBI lineage: Eukaryota > Metazoa > Arthropoda > Insecta > Diptera > Drosophilidae > Lordiphosa > Lordiphosa andalusiaca. Next base: position 6,912,542 of record JAWNNM010000051.1, on the reverse strand, counting down.
TAGTAACTTAAAAAACAGAAGTTAACAGGTTAAAAGGGAATTCCGAACATTTCTATAGATTTTTCATTCAACTCTCTGCAGAGAGTAAGACTCAATAGCCCAAAACTGTTCAGTTAACAAAAGATATCGCTAAGCAGTAGGTCAATTTTTGTAGTTCTTTAATTTGTCTTGAACCGAACCATTGTCTTAGGTTCGAAACTGGTTCTGGTTCAGCTTTTGTACTTAAAAAGGTTCGGTTTACAGTAATGTTAAAGTCGGAGCTGCAAGTTCGAACCGGTTCGGTTCAAAACCGGTTTTCAGCCCGAATATCCTCTATCCTCCTCTGCGTTTCTACTCACACAAACAACAAACCAAAATCAGAAACAACAAACACAAGAAAACGAAAGAGGAAACCGATTATGCGCATGGCTTAGGCGTTCGCGCATTGCAACAGCATTATCGCCTGAAGCGTATTACGCATGGGCATCGCTGCTTTAGAATATTTTGTGTAACGTAGGCAACAAAAGCTGGCCACACTGCTGCCAATAAAACCGAGAAGTAAATTGTAAAGCAGCAATATTCTCGCCTTACTAGACACATTTCGCTTTTTACATCCCAAAGAGCTGGGCGACTGCCGACGCTCGGCACCAAAGAACAAACAGCGCTCTGTTTGCTTTCAGTTCAACGGTCGATGAGAGCAGGTCAGAGCTAGTTGGCGTCGCTTTATTTTTTGGCACGCCACTAAAATCTCACTTTTTGGCCTCGCTCTTCCTGACAAACGCTGTTGTAAATGTTGGGAAAAACAAAATTTGGCATACTTTTCTCAGAAAACTATCTTACCAAGCTCTGAAAATCGACTACTTCTGAGTACAGGTCTAATCGGAAATTGGGGGTGTGGGTTTCATGCGACGATCTTTATAATATTCGTTCTTCTTTGTTTTCGAAAGGTTCGGGAATGCATTCGTAAAATAATCAAAAACCGCACAAATTGTTACCAAAAATTAAACTCCTAAAATATTACAAAATTCCCAACAATCAGTCTAAAAAAACTAAACAAAAAGAAAAATAGACAACTCGCGACCACTCGCGGTCAATTGGTAATTGGATTAGGGCAAGTCCCGATCAACCCTCTTGCAGCATCTGAAACAATCACCAGGCGTGTTGCATCATTCTGATGATGCGTTGACCCCTTTTTAAGATGTTGTTGTTGTTATTTTGGGTGAGCTAATCAAAAGCGTTGTGGGCCCTTTTCAGTTCAGGAAACTTGAAAATTAATTAAGAAAACAACAGCCGAGCTGTCTCACCATCTTATTTGGGTGGTTGCGTGTCCCGCGGGGTTGTCCCATAACGGATTTTTATTACATGTAAAGTTATTTACGCATATTTAGGTACAGTCCGAAGGAAGGGATGGGGGAGATCTCAGACGAGACTGGGGTTTCAAGCAGGTGACACACACACACACACACACAGGATATGTGGCGGCACAGGATGTGACTGAGCATTAAAACACGTCAATTGTACACTTCTTTACAAAAACAGTAGCGTAACGAATGTCCAGATTCAGGATGCTCTGGATCAGATTGTGTGCAGCTGTCCGCAAAGGCAAGTCACTCTCTCTTACCGCAAAAGTTCGCGCCCATGTTGCATGTCCTGCGTAATCCTTTTTTTTTTTTTTGAAACTGTCACACAAACAAAACAAAGACAAACATGGAACAACCCACCAACCAGCCAACCAACCGATCGACCGACTGACCTCTTCATTATACGGCGACAATCTTTGCGGGTCACAGAGGTGGTTCAGTGAATTGGAAAATTATGCAACGCGCAGGATTAGCGACAAGAAATTGAATAAAACTGACCCCCTCCTCCTTGAGGCGTCCAGTTCCCTGTTTGTGTTTTTATTGCTTTGTGTTGGACAATTGATTTTGTGACATAAATTTGGTGTAAACAGCTTTGGTCAGCAATATGGCCAGCGATGCTCAACTGGTTTGTTTGGTGTGGGGACGGGGTGGATTCTAGCTTTCCAATTGAGTTGTCAATGGGAACACATAAATCAGCGGTACGCAGGCTGTCTTGTTTATGTAAAGGATTAAGATAGATGGTCACTTACGAAGGGGTACTGTATGTTTTAGTACAGCTCAGCCAAGGATGAGTAGAATGTCGGACAAGAACCGATTACAGTTCCCTCTCAATTCAATATTTAACCTGAAGTTTTTGTCTCTGCTTTGCCCGAACCTGAACCAAAAACTTTGTGGGTTCCCGCACCATAACGAAACTCCCTTTGATTTCCCTTGACCCAACCGTTATTCCTTTCACTCTTATCTATACATTTGATCGAAGCCAAAAATTCAAATAAAATGATTCATGCAAAACTTTGTGATACCTGGCTTCCTGTCTCTTAGTTCCGACCCAGGGACAGGACATGCCATAAATGCATTAGGACCGCTTATTTGATTATGCAAACACATTGCACAAATTGAAAACTGTCAACGTGAAACAAATTTCGAGTCATAAAAACTTGCGGGTAACCCTAAATTAACCCCAAAATGAAATTAACAAAAGTCATAAAGTTGCGATCGACAGCCTCTGGGTGAGGTTAGGTCCTGTCTGTTAATGTGTTAGACACGTGTGTGTGTGTGTGTGTGTGTGTGTGTGTGAGGGGGTGTACAATTTGTTGATATGAATCTAGGGTCACAAAATGTTGACAGTTTATCATTATGTTGACCCCTGAGGCTGGAGGTGGGGGTTAGGTTTAAGGACATTATTACAAGTAAACACCATTTTTTAATGTTATTTTTTTTGTGTTGTATTTAATTGATTTTCTAGCAAGTAAGGCTCAGTTTGAGTCATTAGCCGATGCATGAATAAGAGGGCTGTCCTGATGTGGAAAATGGCTGGTTTTCGAGGCCAAGAAAACATAGGGGAAAAAAAACGTTGCGATTTAGAGTGGAAGTCTATGCCAGGCGGAAACATCTCTGACCCTACAACAGCTGAGTTGATCTATATGAAGTCCATGTCCGTATGATCAAACAAAACTCAGAAATGGTTCGACTAAAACTCTTTAAAAAAAAAACTGAACCAACTAGCTCCTGAGCGGTTTGCAGACCAAAGTTTTTGGTATATTTGTTGTTTTAACTCATTCAAAACCTTTGTATACCCTTGCAAAGGGTATTATAATTTGCCCAGAAGTTTGCAACGCATGGAAATATTCATTTGCGACCCCATAAACTATATATATTCTTGATCAGGGTGACGAACCGTCTGTCTGTCTGTTTCTACGCGAACTAGTCTCTCAGTTTTAAAGCTATCGAGCTGAAATTTAGCACGGAGTCTTCTTTTTGCTGCACACTACTAATATGTTGGAACCGACCGGATCGGATGACTATATCTCATAGCTCCCATAGGAACAATCGGTCGCAAAACTAGTTTTTGTGAGAGAAACTTTTTTCTTTTCAACGGAAACGTCTCCAAACATTGTAGTCGTAGGTTTTCTATGCCTTTTTATAATTCTACCAAGTTTTATTAAAATCGGATAACTATATGGTATAGCTGCCATACAAAAGATAGGTCTGAAAAACAGTTTTAGCTAGAAAAACTTTTTTGTTTTTAATGGTAGCATCCTGCAATTTTGTATTTGTTGCTTTCACATAATTTTACAAGTTTTTGGCCGAATCGGTTGACTATATCATATAGCTCCCATACGATCGATATTGAAGCGAGCACTTGCAAGGGTATAAAAACTTCGACACAGACGAAGTTAGCTTAGCTTTCTTGTTTTATCATCGATATCCATTTTCTGTTCTAACTTCTAATTCTATGGATTCAACAATAGAAGTATTAATCCGACTCAATTATCGTAGGTCCTGGTAGCTGGTAATCTAATTTTATTTGAATATAAAAAGTTATGGAGAACTGGGAAGCATCGATAATTGCTTTGAAAACTTGGTGGCAAAATGCGATTTTTTGCCATTGGTCCTTAAGAGCAGACATTGACGAACCAATTATGACTTCCTGCAGCTATTGCTATTCCAACATGCGATGACATGAAATGGGCGCTATACAGATACAGACCGAATCACTTGAAGAATGCAGAAAACCCAGCATTATAATCCATTTGAATCTTTCACAGCTAATCAAAATAAAATTTCCATGGTTCGAAATACACAATAATAGTTAAGCAATTATTTACAGGGCGCACCCTTTACCATCATTGATAGACGGATTAGTTTTTAGGTATTTTCCCCAGATATGGTTGTATCGGGCTTTCCTAAGATATAAGAACACCCCATGGAAATCAAGTTTATAATGGGTAGAGGCGCACAAGTGCACTCATACAGCCCTGTAGCATGTAGAACGTGACTTAGAAACACATTTTCACCCACAGTCCATGCCCTAGGAGCACTATTGCGTCAGTAGGCTAGTAAGACCAGGGCTTACACTGATGTTCCCCAACAAGAGAGAAGCTGGAGGATGGCTGGGTAAGATTGGGTTGCTGGTGCACTGCCGAAAGCAGCCTAGGTAGAACCCAAAATCTCACTCAAGATGAAAGTTAATATTTCAAAATTGTTCTCCAAAATTTGAAGACTTTCCCCCTGCATCGATCGGGCCTACTACTTCTAATTATGGCACAGTCCTTTTGTGTACATGGACCTTTTCTTTTTTCAAAATACTTTTATTGCCCGCTTTTTCCCACGTCTTGACCCTTCATTTGTTTCCTGATCGCTGCACAAACTCTACTCTATTTGGCAAACATAACACACCACACATAAATCTCAATCTGTCTGAAAATTGTGAAATCGCAAAATCAAAATTTAACCGCAAATTAGGCAATAAACAATAGCTAAAGCGGTCATGGGTTAATACGTTTAACATCAGGACAAAAAAAGGATATCAAAAATAAAACGAAAAAGGGTTGCGAATTGAATGCGAACAATCGATCTGGTGTGTGTGTGTGTGTGCATGTGTTTTGGTCGATTTTATTTCATTTTGTATGTAAGTGGAAATATGTGATAAATGTTCTTTTAAATTCCACATCGGAGGGGGTTTCAAAAGTCTGGGCCATGCCATCGCTGTGGGAAGGAGGTACATGCATGCATCAATATCCTCGGGCGTACTCCCAGACTCACCTAATCTCTAATCGTCGTCATGCATGATTGTGGGTGGTGGTGGCGGCAGTAAAGCCATTTCATATTCCCAGTCGGTGTCACTTGAATACTCCTCATCCTCCGAATACTCCTCATCCTCTGAATCCTCTTCATCAACTCCGTACCTTCTTGCGGCGCTATTCATGTACTCCACGAAGTCGATTTCACTATGCTGCTCCTGCTGGTTGCCAATATCATCATCCACCTCATTGTCGTCTTCACCAAATACATGATTTATAACCTCTATACCGTGTTCACGGTATCTGGCATATTCGGCGTAACTCAGTGGTGGCCAGAGCAGACTCAAAGCTCGATCTGTTGGGGTTGTGGGTAAATACAAGTTTCTGGCAAATTGCACTACTTACGGGTAATCACAAGAATCCTATTCAAGAACCAGTGCATTTTGATGTTTCTTATTTTCTCTGATTTCTTACTTTCTTTGATGGAATATTCTAGAAATTCTGGCACGGTATGGGCACTTTAAAATGGCGTGCGTAGCTGGGTACAGCATGTGTCAAAATGGCAGGAAATGCCCAGTCAGCTGATTCGATACAATGTTGTCAGTGCTGTAAACTTACTGAATTGGGGCCCATTGGTACGTAAGAAGTTTCGATGACTAATTGCTACACCAAAACCGTGACTGATAATACTGGGATTCCTGAAAGTGATTTGATCATGAAAAGTATTTGTTTTTATTTTGTCAGAAAGGGTAGTTTTAGAATGTTCGCAATTTTGCAAAGGTGAATTTAATTTTTGTATTATTATTAACATTGATAACAGAGGAAAGATAGGCCTTCAATTAATTGTGTATTTTTGTGCAATTTGCTAGATTTTAACTGGACAAAAGAGAGAAGGGGTATAGAATTTTGAAGGAACTGTTCAGATATGAAAACTCGGGGATCTTTGACAAAGTCTAGCCTAAGATCTGTCCTATTTAGGCCGCTGAAATTCTAATGGTAAACACAATTTTTACATTTTTCCCCAAATGATCGGGGAAGATGTTCGTTCCGTGAACTGCTTTTAATTTGCTTTTACGAAATCAAAATCGAGAGCAAATCACTTTCAGGAATACCAATAATAAACTATGACTTCACCTGCAGAAAACTTTAACAATAACAACTAAAAAATAACGGTCACACATAAATTAAATCGAAGTCAGCTTCAAAGCTGATTGCGTGATATCATTTAGTGTGACCCTGTGAACAGCTGATGCACGTAATTAAAATGAAAACACAATTTTTAAGAATTCCACTAGTATATGATCATAAATTCTTTCACTAAATTTATAAAAATATTTTTCAGCTTAGCCCTATTTGGGATATTCCGTTTGAGAAATAGCGCTTAAGTTCTGTTTTGTATACTGTGTAAGCTTTGTAAGACACTACAACCTAAGTTTTTATACTCTGTACCAGAGGTACACAGAGTATATTAAGTTTGTGCAGCCAGAAGAAAGCATTTCTGAGCCCATAAAGTGTATAAATTTTTGTCGAGTCGAAATGGCCATGTCCGTCTGTCCGTATAAATCAGCGATGTTCAAGAAGATAGGCTCTCTGTCTCTCTCTGACACTCACTGAAGCATTACTTCGGCAAGCATTCGGCATGAATTGCCTAAAGTGTTCGGCCCCTGGGGGCCATGGGTGAACATCGCTGGTATAAATGCACAGATCTCAGAGATGGTAAGATATAGTGGTTTTACGTGTATGGAACCAGAAATTCTTATACTTGCAGGCAGATGAAATTTATTTTCAATTTTGTCCACGCGCTCTCCCGCTCCCGAAATTTGGAAAAAATTTCAGGTATCCCACAGTTTGAAAGATAGATGGTACATACCTTTTAGACATATTTAGTAATCAGGTTTATTTATTGATTCGCCAAAGGAATGTTGGAGATTGGATGAGCGGTTGACGAGTTATGATCAAAAGACTGTTTGCTTCTGGCTCTCAGTAATAGCGCTGCTTTCAGCTGCTACTGCAGCATCAAAATTTATGCTGAGCGTTTAAATCAGAGATGGGCGCGTCGCGACGTTCCTATGCACACGAGGGCAGCGCGCTGCCCTCGTGTGCATAGGGTCTCTGCCGCGGCCGACTGCACAAAATCACATGTACGCCATAAGCATTGAAAGCTATTTATAGAACACGAGTGTTCGTGCTTGTATGCGTGTGAAAAGTGTGACGATATGTGTGCATGCCCATCTCTGGTTTAAATTCGTTGGTACAGAGTATGTTATAGTCGGGCTGGACCGACTTTCTTTCTTGTTTCTATTACCCCGTCATATGCAACATGCGGTAAAACCTCCTTTCCATACTACATCGCACGATGTTTCATTTAAACATATGATTTCTTCTCCCTATGGAGAAGCTTTTGAGCTGCACTTATTAACGTGGGTAAATTTTGTACCACGGTAATTGTAATACACGGTAACCAACAACTCCTCTGAGAAGTCAGTTGGGTTATATAAAGCTTAAAGCATATCTTGCACTTTATTTTGGCACACAGTTCTTGAAAATCGCATAATATGGCATGGAAAAGGCTGTTCTTTCACTGTTTTCTCAAATTTTTACCTTTGGGCTTTTCCAATTGCAAAACTAAATCACATGAGCCATGCCTTAGACGCCAAGTCAATCATTTTCAAAAATTTGGTGTATTTGTACCTACCCAAGTTTATAAATTCATTCCAATTTTAGAAGCGCAGGGCAAAACAGTTTATAAATTTTACTTTTACAGTAATAACTTTCATAATTTTTATAAGTGCAAATTGTGGACTCTTTTTAGCACATTTTCAAAATTTATGGTCAAATTTACACGGCTTCCCATTAGCGCAATTCAAAAGAATTTCAAGGAACGGGACCCATTATTAAGGATATCAAGAAATCAACAAGGGTAAGGAGAGACATTTTTTTTTTGTTGTTGTACTAATTGGTGCTGTCCAATGACAATTTGATGGTGGTTTAGCAAAGCAAATAACATTAAGATACCCCCCCAATTTGCCATAATGGGCATTCTTGCGTAATTGCTTGGACACAGGTCAGTGAACGCTAATTTTATTTTAAGTTGAAATTGAAATCCCGCTAATCAATTATACAACTTTTAAGAAAATGCCAGACATTGTGAGAGACAGAGAGAAGGGGGGGAATTTTCTTCTTTTTTTTCCTACATTTTATTCAAATTTAATTGCAGGGCTATGCCTTAAATTTTCCTTTTCCCAAGCGGGATAACCTGATCGCTGGGCTGTCAAACGTTTGACAAACTCCCGAGACATCCCCGAGACATGTCGTCCCATTTCAGGATTTCAAGTCATTTGCATTTTAACCCCTTTTGCTTTGATGCCCTAATGATGCACCGAGGCGAGGTCCTTGCGGTCGTCATCTTTTGCCTGAAGATTTATGAACGAAAATATCTACGCGTTGTTTTTCACGGCCAAAGCCCATTTGGGTTTATTTCTAGACGATTTTCTCAACAATTAAATATGCAAATGTTGGTGGTCCCCCTCTTCCCCCTATTTTTTGAAAGTTGGCGCGCCTGCGCCCACGGCACTGCCAACCTCGGCCAAGCTTTGCCATTCTGCTGCCGTACAGACCTGTCAAAAGTTTCGATAACGCTAACGATAACCGATGAGCTTCCTCTTTCTTTGCACATTTAGCTGCTCCAGGCGGAAGTTGTGAAAAATCTTGCTCTGATTGAAAAATTTGGAAAAATATAATGGCATCTCATCAGCAGTTTAATCAAATGGCACAGAATCAAACACCCATGCCCCTCAATTTTCAGGGCGGCCAACAAATTCAGATGGCAGCGATGGAGCAGCCGGTAACTTATTGCACACAGCCTTGCTGTGCCAAGGGGGATCCCTATGCACGTGGTGGTGCCCTGCTGCCAACAACAGCCGCTGCTGCTGCTCCGCAAGTGTATCAACCAGTGTACAACTATGAGCAGCCACAGCAAGTGATGGCTCCCGCTCCGGTGGCCATGTATGCCACGGCACCTGCTCCCAACTTTGAGTGGGCACCGTTCGGAAATACACGTGGTTTTTATAAGAAAGGCTGCTGGTACAATTCGGAGCTTCGTCAGATGCAGTTGCCGACCACAAATCCCACACGACCCTTGCAAGTATATTATCCGATGGCAGTCGAGACGCAGGTGCAGGCTGCTCAGCCGTTGCCACCGCAACCATTGCCCCCAACCGTGGAGCAGCAGCAGCCACAATATTATCCAGAGTTTCAACAGCAGGAGGAGTTTCATGAGCAGCAGGATCACCCAGAAGAGACCTCTGAATACCCGGAATCGCCTGAATATCAAGTGTCGCATGAGTATCAAGAGTCGCCTGAATATCAAGAGTCACCTGAATATCAAGAGCAGCCAAACACTGAGGAGTCGCCAAACTATACGGAGCCTCCAGAGACTACGCAGCACACAGAGCCTGTGGTTGTCACTACCATGGATGCATTCGGCGAGCCCAAAATGGTGGAGGTTAACGTTATACCCGGTGTACAGATCAAACGCTCTTCTGGCAAATTGGTGATTGATGTTGATCTACCAAATTCCCAATCGACTGAGGAACCCTTGTCAAAGGACTTGAAGGATACAATGGCTAAATTTATAGAGTTGCTGCAAAATGTAAGTAGCTTTTGCATTCACTGAGGTCAGAGATTATGACTGACACGTATTTCGGTACCTATTTTAAAAACTGATAAGCAATATTTCGCTTTTCGAAAATAGTTTTAGTCTTAATGCCAGCTTTATACTTCAATTAACAGAGTACCACAACTTATGTCAGTTATCGTTCCAGAAAAAACGTATAGTCGAGTGTTCTGCCTCCTTCGTTTTTCAAAATAACGTCTCCGCTTTGCTCCAAGACACTTCTTAGTTCACATTTAGGTCCCAAAAGTGTTCTAACTGAAGGTGAAGCCAACTTTATGCAGTTTTTTTGCAAAAGCTTTAGTTTCTGGGAAACACCTCTCCTTAAAATTTACCTCTTTCGTACAAACAAAAGAGCTTCAATTTCCTGCTGTTCCCTTTCCGCACGTCCTGTTAATCCAAAAAATTATAATTTTTCTTGTAACATAAGAGCAAAATACCAAATGAGAAGAAATTTGGGTGTCGCATGCTGCTTTAAGTGAATATCTGCTAAATCTTTAAACTAATCTTTCAAATCTCGCGTATCTAAACAAGGGGTTTTTTTTATCGACTTGGTATAAACTATCTGACAATCACAGCCTTACACATGCTTCGCTGGTCAGTCTTGTTTTACTGACCTCCTGGATCTCCCTCAGATATCAGATCGTTCACAAAAGTTCCCTTCGAATAGTTATTTTTGATGTTAAATCAAGTAATTTATTTCAATAAGCTTTTGCAGGTGATTCTCTGATTCTAATATACTCAGTTATAAGAAGCATTCATAATAGTTATATAAAGCATTCATATAGCCATATGAAGCATTCATATTTTTGAGTATTTCTGTCGCCCATGACACCTATTCGATACAATCTTCTGAGTTTCGTCTTTCGAAGTGTTTGGCTGATAATAGTTCTCATTTCTGCAAAAATTTTAAAAAATTCAGTCTATTTTCGGGCAGTCGTAAACTCTTCTGCAAGTACTGGAAGCGCAGTCTACGTGGGAAGGTGAGAATTTTTTTTCTCAGATTTGCCATTCTGTTTGGATTGTTTAGCCTTAAGGGGCTATCTAAGCAGTCTCTCAACTAGGGGATATTGAAATATCCAATCGATATATTCAAATATTAATATGTTTGTTTCTTGCTGCTTATGTTTAAAAAGATGATGCATCATTATACCCTTGCAGGGGGTATTATAATTTTGCCCAGAAGAAATATAAATATTCATTTCCGAACCAATAAACTATAAATATTCTTGGTCAGGGTGACGAGCTGAGTCGATTGAGCTTTGTCCGTCCGTCGGTTTCTATGCAAACTCGTCTCAGTTTTGAAGCTATCAAGCTAAAATTTTGCACAGAGTCTTATTTTTGATGCACGCTACTAATATGTCGAAACCGACTGGATTGGATGACCTCCCATAGGAACAATCGGTCGGAAAACTAGTTTTAGTATGAAAAACTTTTTTCTTTTCAATGGAAACGTCTCCAAACTTTGTAATCGTAGGTTTTCTATGCTTTTTTTATAATTCTACAAAGTTTTATTAAAATCGGACAACTATATGGTATAGCTGCCATACAAAAGATAGGTTTGAAAAACAGTCTTAGTTAGAACAACTTTTTTGTTTTTAATGGTAGCATCCTGAAATTTTGTATTCGTTTGTTTCACATGCTTTTACATAATTTTACAAATTTTTGAGCAGATCGGATGACTATATCATATGGCTCCGATTGGCCGAAAAATGGGAAAAAGAGAATTTTTTTGAAAATATTTAAGCGAGCACTTGCAAGTGTATAAAAACTTCGGCACAGACGAAGTTAGCTTAGCTTTCTCATTTGTTCTTTTTCTTCAATTGATACTAAGCTTACACTTTTGTTGGTAACAGGGTATATACCACTCGGACTTTATCGACTTTCCTACTTGTTCCTATATGTAGGAGAATGGTAGGAGAACTAAGCCGAACCATATTCCAATTCTGGATCCAGTTCTGGTACCTACCAAAGGATATGTTTCAGTATAAGACTCTTGTTCTGATTGTAATTTATTTCGGTATTCGGTTCTGTATTGGTTGGAACCGGTACTCGGTCCATCCGATTTCTTACACGTTCAGCGTTTTCCTGACCAGCATTTAATTGCATTTTCTTTATTTTTTAACGTTTAAGGTTCAGATAGAGTAGATGGGTCAAAGCTACTTTCCGCATTTAGTTGAATTTGGAAAAATCCACAACTTTCTGTTCTTCTGTTAGCATGGCATTGGGGGGTCTGAATATACATCCTTGTTCTAAATTCCACTTTCACAAAAGTTTTTGTGATTTAAACCGATTTTGGACTAGATTTCATCACCATAGATATATTTTGTTAAACTATTCTTCGTATTACATAGTCCAATATACGAAGGATCTAGTAGTAGCCTAGCATTTTGGAGACACTTCACATACAAAGTCAAGTAGGTTCAGTTCGAAATGATATATCGTTTATAGGAAATTCGGGAGTGTGGTTTTCTACATTTGTGTTTGTGACTTCGCGAGCATTGGGTTGCTCTTGGGCACCTTAAATCTAAAGCTTGCTTGTTTTCCAACTCTTTCGTGTTGTTCTATTACCACTTAATTCTCCCTTTTTTGCAGCAGCAGTCGGCCATCGCACGTGAAAACACATATCGCCGCTCGAATCGTCGTAACAATCGACGTTACCCCAGACGCCAAGATATTAACAACAACAATAGAGATGAGCAGCAACGCCATCCCAATGCCGAGTGGAAAAGAGCGAAGAATAGGAACACGCGGTTTCCGGTATGGGAGCAGCAACAGGTGCCAACTTTTGGGGAGCAGCAGATGTCATCTTTTGTGGAGCAGCAGGTATCAACTGATGTGGAGCACATTCCACTATTAGTGGTGACTCCTGTCGCTTCGCAGCAGAGCCTTCAAACGGAGGAGACCACTTTTATAGATGAAAATAGGATGGTGCCGTTAGCAGTGGTGAATCAGATCCCAACGCCCTTAGCTAATCCGCTTCCATATGTGAATAATCCGGTTCCAACCATGTTAATGGCTAAACCAATATTGAAGGAGCAGCAACAAGTACCATTGTCAACGGTGCGTCAGATGCCACCGCCGTCATCGACGACTCCACAGCAGGCAGAGCCAATATCGACGACTTCCCAGCTATCACCTGCGACATCGTCGACAACTCGTCCGTTGCAAGGGCCCTCGTCAGCGATTCGTCAGCAGAAGAAACCGATATGGCCGGCTAATCAGCCGGCAGCAGCAATATCGACGACGCCTCGTCAGCAGAAATCGATATCGAAGATTTCTCAGCAATCAGAACCAATATTGACGACTCGTCAGCAGCGAGCGCCCTCTTCAGCGACTCGTCCGCAGAAGGAACTGACATGGACGAATCAGCAGGCAGCATCAATACCGACGACTCGTCAGTTGCCACCTCCAGCGACGAAGACTCGTCTGTTCCCCGAGCCATCGTCAATGAGTCGTCAGCAGAGTGAACCGACATCGGCGACTTCTCATCAGGCAGTACCCATATCGAAGACTCGTCAGCAAAAAGAAACGACATCGTCGGCTCTTCAGCAGAAAGAAATGACTCATCAGGCAGTACCCATATCGTCGACTCGTCAGCAGCGAGAGACGCGTCAGCAGCGAGAGACGCGTCAGCAGCGAGAGACACGTCAGCAGCGAGAGACTCGCAAGCAGAAAGAACCGACTGCGACGGCTTCTCATCAGAAAGAACCGACAGCGACGGCCTCTCATCAGGCAGTACCCATATCGACGACAGCACCACGCCAGCAGAATGAATCGATATCGACGATTCCTGATCAGGCAGTTCCAATTTCGACAAGTCGTCAGCAGCGAGAGACTCATCAGCAGCAGAAAGAACCGAAATCGACGGCTCCTCAACATCCGGCACCTCTGTCGACGACTCGTCAGCAAAAATCACCGTCATCCAAGACTGGACAGAAGCCAGCACCTACATCAACGGTTCCTCAGCAGCTGACAGCAGCATCGACGGCTCCTCAGCAGCTCACATCACCATCGCCAACTCGTCAGCAGAAACAAGCGCTTTCGTCGACGACTCGTCGGCAGAAATCATCGTCATCCAAGACTGGACAGAAGCCGGCACCTGCATCAACGGTTCCTCAGCAGTCGGCATCACCAACTCGTCAGAAACAGGAGCCTTCGTCGACGACTCGTCAGCAGCAACAGGAGCCTTCTTCGACGACTCGTCAGCAGAAACAGGAGCCTTCGTCGACGACTCGTCACCAGAAATCACCGTCATCCAAGACTGGACAGAAGCCGGCACCTGCATCAACGGTTCCTCAGCAGCCGGCACCTGCATCGACGGTTCCTCAGCAGCTCACGCCTACATTGACGGCTCCTCACCAGCCCACACCACCACCGCCAACTCGTCAGCAGAAACAAGAACCTAAGTCGACGACTCATCAGCAGAAATCACCGTCATCCAAGACTAGGCAGAAGCTAGCATCAGCATTGACGGTTCCTCAGCAGCTGGCGACTACGTCGACGGCTTCTCACCAGTCGACACCACCGTTGCCAACTTGTCAGCAGAAACCATCGACGTCGATGGCGGCCAAGAAGCCAGCTCCATTACCTTCGGCTCGTCAGCAGGAGGTTCCGCCATCGACGAATCCTCAGGAGCCCCCAGAACCGTCGAATCCTGAGGAGCCCCCAGCATCGTCGATAACCTCGGAGCATACGTCAGCACCATCGACTATTCCTACGCCTAAGTTGGTAAGTTAATTACGTTTAATCTCTAATCTAACTCTAATCTCTTGATTAATATCATTTGCACAGCAACCTCTTCCCGCCTTGGTCAACGCCAATTGTTGGCCCGCATTGGGCTCGCGTGCTTCACCCCAGAAGCCGGCATTCCCAAAGCAAACCACCAAGCTTTTTACCAAGTCCCAAGAGAAGTTGGCTCCTATTAATACAATTCCAAAACCGCAGGCTGAGACTGTGCGGGTACCCTTAAAGGAGCAGGCCGTAAAGCCGCAGTCCGTGCAAGTAAGCAAACCTTTAAATTAAGATTAATCTTCAAGCCCAAATCAATAACAACTACCAAAATCCAGATCAAAACGGCCCCCAAACCCAAAACAGCGCATGGCAAAAAACTGGAAGCGGTTAGTTCCAATATGTTTGAGCTCCTGGACGTGCTGGTGGAGGATACACCGGAGGAGCCGTTGCCGGAGACGGAAGCTTCGCCACCCACTGAACCTAAGGAGGACAAGCATTTGTCGAAAAAGCGACGACGAGCTTTAAAACGGCAACTGAAACGTCTGGAGGAATCAAAGAAGGAGCCAGAGCCTGTGCCGAAGACGACTAAGATGCAAAAGAAGAGTCTGCCGAAGTCTAATAGCCAAATATTGGCACCGAAGTTAGAGAAGGAAGCTAAGAAGGAGCCCGTTAAAGTGGCCAAAACTAAGCCGGAACAAACACAAAAGAAACGTCCAGAGGAGGCCAACCAGCAACCAGAGACATCAAAGCAGGAGCAGAAAACTCTGAAGGAGCCTGTTACAGTGATCAAAATTAAGCTCGGGCCCGCTCGGCCAAACCAGGAGGACGGAAAGCATCCAAAGCCGGAGCATTCAAGAGCTGTTGATCCAAAGCTGTTGACAGATGTGCTGGAGCTTCAAAGAGTCATACAAATGTTTTCCATGAGTCAGGCGGGTCAATCACAATCAGCACAGGCACCACCCACCGTAATGTTATTTAAAGGAGGCGGATTAGGTGGAAAGTCCACTGCAGCGCCAGCGCCAGCGCCAGCACCAGCACCCGCGCCAGCGCCAGCACCAGCACCCGCGCCACCCGTTTTGGTACTTAGACCGGATAAAATCAACGTAAGCTCGCCGCTACCATCTGCGAAAGATCAGGCTCCATCTCCGTCACCAGTTTCGCCCACACCGCCGCCTCCACCACCACCTTCACCCGCACCCTTTGAGGATGAACCGCTGGAATATACCATAACGACACCCACACCCTGGGACGAGGAGATGTCTAAATGTCCAGCGAATGTACTCACACCCTTGCAGGAGGAGGAGGAGGAGGAGGAGGAGCTGCTGTTGTCAGAAAGTCCCATACCCTTGCAGGAGAAGACGCTAGAAGATCCCATGACCATACACACACCCTTGGAAGATCGCTCACCAGAAGCACCCATCACTGAGGATGGGGACGCATCAGAATGTGACCATGGTGCCCCTACACTGAAGAAGGTAGGTTTGAGCAAATTCCTTACCGCCGTGGCGCACGCCGTTAAGAATCCACCACCACCTGTACCACCCTCAAGCAGCGCTAACTTCTGCTCCAAACTGCATAAGACTGTAGCCTCAGATTTTAACCAATTGGTTTCAGCGAAGAAGCTGGAGCTGGAACAAAAGAAACCCACAGCCAAGCCGAACCCGGCGGATCTATTCAAGTGCATACGTAACAAACAGGTGCGTGAAAAGTTTACAGAGAATGCTTGGAAAATGAAAAAACTATTGATGCCCAACACCACCTACCAGAATGAAGAGGAGACCCCAACCCCCCCAGAATCGAAGAGTCCACGCAAAAAGAAGACAAAGAAGAGCAAGCAGAAGCATTGATAGAGGTGAAGTAAGTTGCTCCTGCTTGTTCGTAGTACCCCAATAAAACCAGCTAACACGACTAACTGTCCCTGCACTTGTCTAACACTTTTAACCGGTTGCGGAACTAATGCTCCTAATCTCTCACAGTTTGCACTAATTAAGTGTCGACGGGATTAACAACGCCCACGCCGGGCCGAGCTGGTGATTTACGATGCCGGGCTACCTGAGCGTGTGCCATTCACTCATCCGTTCATTCATTCATTCATTCATCTTCTGGTTGATCTCTCGCATCCATTCTAATTTTCTAATCCTTTTTGGGAAACTCATTTGGCTTAGCCCGGACGCAGAAATTGCAATCGTATCTGGCGACAATCTTGGGCCGAGTAAAAAGGTGCCGCAAATCCCTGCGTTAGCAACGCCATTGCACAATAAACCATAAGTCCGCAGCAGATGCAGCTGTGCGGGCGCATACAACAGTTTTTGCATCTGGCTTAAGATGGGATTGGATATGGATGATGAGGTGCAAAGATTTAGATTTGGGCAGCTGTTGAGAGGTAGCAATGAAGGGTATCCAATGCAGCGAATATACTGCAAAATGTAAGTATGCAACCTTTTATATATAGATATATGTTTCGGTGTCTCTGCACAATACTGTTGCTACGAACATCATAAGGTATTCTAACACAGCTCTGCACACATCATAGACAGATACAAAATCGAAGCAAGCCTAGAGCCCTTTATAGCTGGTATAAAGTAACCCCTTACAGGTGGGTGGTCATTGTTTTGCAAAAATATGAACTTTTCATAGTTGTTGTTAATGGTGTAGCGAGAGCGGAAGGCGGATGCTCTCGATTAGCATCAACGACTTGGCTAGTCGAACTTGATCTCAGAGTTCGCAATATATATAGGTCTATGCATTCCCATGATTCCACTAAGTTTGATCGAAATCGAACATCTATATAGTATAGCTGTCATAGAAAAGTAAAGTCAGAAAAGTAGTTTTAGTGACGAGTTTAAACATATCTGCCTCCCGCTCCTTCGGAATTGTAATAATCTGATTCCTAAGAGATTCGAATGTACGAATTAGGGGTAAAATTAGAAATTTTCTTCATCTTAAAATCAAACTTACCGCGTATCCTTTAGTAAAATTGTATTTCTAAAAGCAGCTTTGGATTCTGCGAGGAAAACTTGAATAGAATTTTAAATTTCTTTTCAATTTCCTCAACATTTCTTGTATTTTGTCAATACACTTTTAATATAGTGATTATATTTGCTTAATATTTCTAAAAAAAAAGGCTAAAAACAGTTGGCCTTGACTATTTTCATGGAACCATCCAAAATCAGCATAAAAAGGAACAAAATTTTACTATTTAGAGCAAGGAAGTGTTTTTTTTTCCAAAATATAAATGAAAAATGTTGTGATTTTTCTTCTGTGAACGAAACCCGATGGGAACCAAAAAGTTGGTTCACTGTTTATGGAAAACGGTTTGCGAATGTTACATTAACATTCGATCGTAACCCCCCTCAATCCAGGCAACGTTTATATATCGTCGAATGGTACTGTCAATTAGGGATATCCATAATTACCGTAAAAATATCATTAGGTTATTTTTACAAGTTTCAAAGCGACACAGCGGAATCGGATATACCAAAAAAAACTAAGAAAATCTTTATCAGGTCTGTTCTCGTTTCCGAATTCGATCGATTGGAATAGGCAAGAGATCTGATATCCAAGAATTGATTTGAGAAATCGGTTAAAGCTTTCAGCCATGAAAACTTTTCTTTGGAGAGCATTCGAAATAAAAGCCGAGTCATACAATCGGCTTTTCGAAAAGGGAAGAGTTTCCAATTCCGATTTCACATAATTTGATCGATATCGAAAACGGCAACAGGCCAGGCCCCTATAAGTATTATCACAGCCATATGGAACTGCATCAAAACGATTGTTTTGAGTTGTGCTCTAATATTGAGATCAAATGGTGACCAAAAGAAGGTGCAAATTGATCAATGAATTTTTCTTGTATGGTTGAAAAAACTTTAAGCACCTTCTCCGATGTCAGCTGTGTTGTGTGTGTGGAGTGCGCCTGGTCACGTGGGCCACTTTAGGTTACCTCAATTTGGGCACATCAAACGCGCGACTAACTCAGTTAATTACCCTTCCCTCTGGTCAACTCCTCCGCCTCCCCCTTCCCGCTTTAGAGGTGCACACACACACACACACAGCTTATCGTAATTGGATCTTGCTTCTGCTTTTTTGGTCCTTGTACATTCCTCTCCTTTTTTTTTTCGACTACGTCACGTCACATGTTTGAAACAGAAAAGACTCACGCGTATCGCTTTCTCTCTCTGCAATTGATCGATCGAAAGAGTCGGCGAAAGGGGGGAAAACCCTTTTCCAGAAGTGTATTGCTCAATTTATATTTGCTTAGACTGCCAATAGTTCAATAATTCATAAATGCGCCGGCGCAACTATCGTGTGTCCGTCCCAAAGGCAATTTGCATAAACGGCATTTGCATATGTCTGTGTGGGTCTGGCTGCAATCTTAACAGCTGCCTTCGTCCTGGCCTCCTTGGCGCGGGAAAGGTGTGAGGGCATGTAATAGAAGTGCGGTATGCCGGGATGCTGGGTGAGATCGGTGGCTGTTGTTGTTGTTGTTTGTGCTCTGTTGTTTTGATATGTAAGTTGATATATGATATTTGATTTCTGCGACCTTAACTTCAAATGCAGCAAAAAGTCGTGAGTTTTGGCTTTGGGGTGACACTTTTTGTTTTTTTTTTTTTGGTTTTTTTTTTTGCACTGTTCCAGCTGCTGCTGTCGCCATTTGGATATGCAAACTAGTCAAAGCCCAATTTTTTTTCCCCGAAGTTGGCTTAGAGCCACGCCACGCATATGGTCTGGAGCCGGGAATCAGTCTGGCGTAACGCACGCTACCTGTAACCCGGGACTCACCCTCAACGACTGGCACCGCACCCGGCCACATGCGACCTTTCTGAAGTGCATTTTGTAAATTTGTTTGCCAAATCAAATGTCGCGCAACCTTTTCTCTCAAGGCGTTGAGGGGGGGGGGACCTTATCCTTTCTTGCTTCATTAGTGCAATGCGGAAAATTGCATACGATTCGATTCTAATCCGCTGCAAAGCAATTTACATTTTTTTTTTTGCACACACTTTGGCGTTTCTCTCACGGGTCGAAAGAAAAGAAAAAAAAAAAAAGGGGTAAGATTGTGTCAAGTGAGCCGCACTTAATGAAGTAGCAAAAGAAGCGCAAGCGATCGCACAATTGTTATAATAATATTTTCAATGACACAATGACTGACACCAAAAGAATGACGAGTGGCGACCGTGCAAAAAAAAAAGGATAGAAGGAAAGGATAACGTTGTGCCAGAGGTGAGCCCATAGATTTGCATGATGTGATGATGGTGCCACATTTTGTTAGTTTGTGTATTCTCTCGCTCTGTGCCTCGGAAAGGGTTGCCTGTACCTACCTCCTGGGTTGCGAAAGGTATCTTAGTAATTATGGCAGTCAGATAAGATGATGCATGATGATATTATGCAGAGCCAAATGCAGATCAAGAAATGAAAACTAAGCCAGATTGAAGATTGATGATAAAGGGAAAATATTGAAGTATGCAAATTTATTTGGCTGTCATTTTGTTGCACTTGATTGATGGAAGCATCGTCGAGATGGTACTACGAATTTAGCAGGTTTTTATGCTGTGTACGAAAGGATACCATTAGCATTTCTTAGCTTATATTTCTGCCTTATTTTGGTAAGTTTGTTAACCATTAGATTTGTCACTGCTTTTACCGTAGCCGCCACAACATCAATATAGACAGAATTGAGAGAGAATATCGCTTAGTTTATGCTAAGACCTTCATAATTTCTTCAATTTAAAAAATCAAATTTCGGTCCGGTTCTTTCCTGCGTAGCTTTTGCAAGTTCACAAAATTAACCAAAATTTTGCAATTTTTTTTCAACGCAACGTTTCTAGATTAAATGACGAATTCTTGGACCCGGTTTCTCATCCTCTACATAGATCTATATGGCATTAACATAATCATAGCAGCTATTAAGAGGATGAGAAATCAGCTCTTAGTCAACTTTCGTGTGTACGTTGAATGTATGAAATGTTGTGTGAAATAGGTAATGTCCAAGGTTAAAGTCAAAAACAAAATCTATTGGGTTAAAGGGATCCAGAATAATTTGGCCTTAGCTATTCAATGCAACTCTTAAAGCTGCTTGTACAGAATATGATGAAACTAAAACTATTTCCGAACATTTAGTCAGGGCCGCAAATCTTCGGAAAATCAAAAGGAGTTCAGTCCGATGTTCGAACCCGGGGTTCGTGTTCACGGAGGGGAATTAGACGGTGGCTTAACCTTGGTTAAGGTTTAAATCGGGAGTAAATGGTACCCTAGCGGCTACACTTCGTGAACAGTCGTTGTTAATCCATGGTTATCCGAGGCGATATATTGGTGATATTTTTCAGCTTTGTTTTTGATTCATTTGATTAATATTTTGTAATTCTGCAATCCGCGCCTGAGAAGCATTTCAGCTCGGGTTTTTCAGTCTCTCAAACTGGACCCTGAACGTCGGACCGGGGAATTGAAAGGGAAGAAAGGTTCGGTTCAGTTTTTTTCTAATATATAAAACTATTACAATTTATGGACCGGACAAAAAATGCTGATTCGGAGCATTATCATTTCAAAACCCTAACCAAGCTCGGCATTTTACGTTTTTGAAATGATTAAAAGCATAAGTCAAGTTGTGGCAAAACGTTTTTAAGGTGAAAAAAAAGGTAGAGAAGTTTTTATACCCTTGCAAAGGGTATTATAATTTTGACCCAGAAGTTTGCAACGCATAGAAATATTCATTTCAGACCCCATTAACCATATATATTCATGATCAGGGTGGCGAGCTGAGTCGATTGCGCTTTGTCCGTCCATCTGTCTGTTTCTGCGCGAACTAGTCTCTCAGTTTTAAAGCTATCGAGCTGAAATTTTGCACAGAGTCTTCTTTTTGCTGCACACTACTTATACGTCGGAACCGACCGGATCGGATGACTATATCTCATAGCTCCCAGTCGGTCGGAAAACTAGTTTTAGGAAGAAAAACTTTTTTCTTTTCTATGGAAACGTCTCCAAACTTTGTAATTGTAGCTTTTCTATGTTTTTTTTTATAATTCTACCAATTTTTATTAAAATCGGACAACTATATGGTATAGCTGCCATACAAAAGACAGGTCTGAAAAACAGTTTTAGTTAGAAAAACTTTTTTGTTTTTAATGGTAGCATTCTGCAATTTTGTATTTGTTTGTTTCGCATGTTTTAACATAATTTTCCAAATTTTTGGCCAAACCGGATGACTATATCATATAGCTCCCATACGAACGATCGGTCGGAGAATGGGAAAAAGAGTATTTTTTGAAAATATTTAAGCGAGCACTTGTGCAAGGGTATTAAAACTTCGGCACAGACGAAGTTAGCTTAGCTTTCTCGTTTTTAATTAAATCTATATTGAATAAGGTCCATTCGGGGGTATTGGTTTATGTTTTTAATAGCTTCTTTAGTTGGATTATCTGTCTTATTTTCTTACCAAGCCCATAGATGTGACAAAGCCAAACGGGTTCCAACCCTGCAGAAGCTTAGAGGTTTGCAGTCTTGATATTTTGTAGTGCTTCGATCCCTACATACATATATAAAACTCAACTCGAGGTGGATTAACAAGCTGAAATCGATCCCGCGTGCTGATCCCGCTCTCTCTTGAGCTAAAGGCACGAATACCTTTACTTTTTGTCCATTCTACATGTGGTAGGATTTTTCAGCTGTGACCGCAGTTCAAAGACTCAGCGATTGTTGCCGTGACCTTTCCACCTGCTGTGCCAAGAGTTGGGTGCTTTGATGCGCGGTTTGGGTACAAATAATATGTTTAACATAATTGGGCCAAGTCAAGGACAATGCACTTTTTGAGCACAGAGGACAACAGGTGAATTTTTGTTGTTTATTTTTGTTTCTGCTTGTTAGACAGACGGAGTACAAAAATTTAAAAAAAAAAAAAACAAGCGAGTGGCAAACTTTGCAGGCGGGGGTGGAACGACCCGCAGGATAACTGTTTTCGCACACGTCGTCTGACTGGAGACTGACTGACGTTGACTTCCTGACTGACACAGGACATGCAGGAACTACGCAAATGCCGCCCTCCCGGCCCATTGTTTTGTGCACATTTTTGCAACTGTTTCTGCTCGATCGCCGGGCCAGGATAAGGCCGAGAGGCACGCGTGCGTGGCGAGAAAATGTGCGGGCCGAAAGGTGCGTCGACTTTTGTCACTGTCCCAAAATCAACAAAATAAGCGGGCGACCGGCGATCGGCGAGAAAGTGTTTCAATTTTCAATTTTCGCCACTCGAGAAGCGTTTAAATTGCAATTAGAGGAGAACTGAAGTGTGCCCGCTCTTTAATGGGCACTTTTCCCAGCAACAAAGGACACTGCTCTCTGTATATTGAGAGATTGTTTCAAATTGAGTTGCCAAATGAGTGAAGGGAGATCACTTGACCTCCCGCAGTGTGGAAAGCTTCTCACGCTCCCAGAAATGGGGCGGGGGAATGAATACCTGCTCGACCGGCTATTGACAGCGTTAAATGAGCTGTCATAACATTTGTCCAACCCCAGTCCGGTCTTAATCTTGAGACCCCCGAAGCTAAGATGGGCTAACTAAACCGTTAACACTTTCCACTCCACCAGCAGAAGGATATCATCATTCCCATGGTAATGCTCACTGGAGCGTAAAACTTTCATTTGGCATACATGGACGAGTTCATCGGGCAGCAGCGCTGTCCGTCAGTCTGTCTGTCTGCCTGCCAAACAATGTAGAATAGAGTCGGAGTCATCATAAACAGCGGACTGAGGTCGAGCGGTCGTCCACGGTCAACCCCGTGCATCAACAACAAATCAAAAGTGAAAGGAAACGTGAACGCAGGTTTCTTTTACTGTCAAACCCCTTTTTCTTATGTGAACTTCCGTGTTTTCTTTTTTAGACAAAGGCCGGCCCTCTGACCAGTGGACAGTTTTCCGCATATCAAAACCTTTCTTCTATTCTTTCTACTTGTTTTCGTCGCTGTTGGCCATTATTATCTGGTTCTCTAATGAGCGTCTTTGTTGTCCCACAGACTGGACAGGCCCAGCTCATTTCTTTAATATCGTTTTGATTGAAAGTGAAACGGATAGTTGGGTAGGTAGAGATAGAGATGATGATGGGAGTGTCCCGTTCTGGCTGGTTGAAGTCGCAAATCGGTCTAAGATTTTTTTTTATTATTTTTAGGTGCAAGCGGAAGCGCACTTAACTGATTTTAGTGGTTAACTACGCGTGTTCTGGCTGGATTGCACATTTCATATGAGAACAAAATGTTGGAGAAATGGTCGACTTATTTTAAAAGTAATTAGAACATTAAGACAGCAAGGTTTTAGCTTGTAAGCAGCCGTCACCTTTAACAGCTACTGTAAAGTAAGTAGAGTGTTTGCCAGAAGATTCAGAGAAGCTCAGTTTGGGCACTCCTATGCCAGGCAATGGCTAGCTATTTGTAGATTTTACAGAAAATGTACTTTAAAGTTGCCTTGGAACCAGTCTTATGCTTCTACTAGCTGAATTTTCCTTCAATTCAGTGTATACCATACCAAAAACTCCTTGCAGGTTCGCTACAGAAGTTTATCTTCTGAATCTGCTTAGATATCAGACCCATTTCTGCGTTATTTAATGCCTTACAGATTTCTTTTAATCTTAATTATTATACTGCAAATCGAATTTTTTTCAAATCAGAATGTAAATTACGTTTTTGGGCCTTAAGAGGGAGAATTTTATATTCCAGAAACCACACGGATGACCAATTTAAGAGTAAATGTAACTTTGAAAGCATTTTAACTATGGTAGATTAGGAAAAATGGGCTTCATGGGTTTTTAGCATGCTATTATATGCTACTACAAGTCGATTTTACCATTGATTTTACCTTACTTTGGTAAGTGGGAGGTACCTTTTCGGACCTTGGAACTTGGAAGTATGCGACCTGAACCAGTCTATATCTACGTCCTAGGTAACTTAAAATGGCCATTTTGGATTCCTTGACACCTGACTGTACTTCTACCAGCCGTATTATTCCTAAATATAGAAATAACCGTAACGATCTTGCGTCTGTTTGGAAATTGGCTGGGGTTCATTTTAATCGACGAACATTAAACTTGTTACAAATTTTTGTTAATTTAGAAAAATGTATTAAGAAATTTAACTTTACTCATGTTTCAGTGTTTCAAAATCATCTGATTTGGTCCTTCTGCATTTTCCGGTATCTTTTCTAAATAGATTTACCCTTAAAGGGCGTTCTTTCCTTTTGTAAAGATTCAGTTTTCTTAGTATTCTTAAGTTTTTTGCTTTAGCTGCTCCATTAAGTACTTGATATTGGTACGTTTTCTTTTCAGGACAGTAACTTACGTACTACGCTAGCATATCCCACATTTCTTGAACGACGTCTCTGTTTTAAACCATAGAAATATCCAAGACCCATAACCAAAGAGCAAGTTAGAGCTGAAACTTAAAAAAGTTTAAATTAGAAAGTTAAATGTAGTAAAGTTAAATATACAATGAGGTTTCTATACTATCTCCTACTACACTGTTTAAGAGCCAACTTTGCACTAAATCTTGTAGTTCTGTTCCAGCGAAATTGTAGGCTCGGTATGTATTTTGATGCTGCAGTAGCATCTTAAAGAAGCGTTTCTTCTGCTATAGATCATCCAAAATGTACTGTTCCTACGACGGATCGATAAATAATCCTGATAATTAAATATGCCCAAAATGTACAAACCTTTTATCTATAAAACTGTAGGCATAGGCGTTGCAAATTCTAAAATTCATCTTGATCTTATCGTCTCTGAGATCTGTGCGCTCATAAGGACTGACGGACATTGCTATATTTACTTGGCTGTTGATGCTGATTAAGTATATATTATATAAAGGGTGATTTTTTTTTTAGCAGCTTTCGGATTTAAGTAAAAAAAAAACCTAAATGTATCAAATATTTATTTGAATCGATGGAACGATCTATTCAAAGTTTTAGGATGATTTCATGTAAATGTTGACCGCGGCTGCGCCTCAAGAGGTCCAATTTTGGCATATTCTCCCCTACATATCGGTATGTTACCAATAAATTCCTCAATATGGGCTTCCAGTGCGTCAACTGTAGATTGTTTATAACTATAGACGTGAGCCTTAACACAATTCCATTCTTGCAATGCTTCTGGCTGCTCTTCACACCAAGTATGGCAGTTTTGTTTTTGTATCCATTCAACAAAAAATTAACTTCCTCGTTCAAGACCATTTTCCGACAAAAAAAGTGGATAATAGAAGTGGAATTTTAATGATAAAATTCAATAAACTGCAAGCGTTTTTATTTTGTAAGTCGATTCATGGTTAAATTATAGACCAAACAGAACATGTTTGACCGTAACATGTGACTGGGGAAAGTAACTGAGCTATCGAAAACACTGTGGCCGAAAAGAAAGTTGCCAACAAATCAGCCTCTATTACCATTTTGATTTAAAGCGATGTGAAAGCGTTGTTCGTGCAGGGTTAGCTGGCACGGATGTGCACGAATTGAAGGAATTTCACGGATCACTCAAAGGTAGATTTGATTAGTGCTAGGAAGAGGGGGGGTCTACCCGGTACCCCCCTCCCTCCCTTGGTTGGTAGTCGCTTAGTGTTTTGTACTTTTAACCGCAATGTGGTGGCCCTCATTTTGGTCAACTCTTCAGACCCACATGGTGGACACTCACAGAATTTGGTAGCTATCAAAGCATAAAAACGCTGTGAGAAAATGCAGCCCGGTGGTTCCTTCCTTTCAAGCGTTATGCTTCGTTGAGCTTCAAGAGGTGTTTTGCATTTAACTGCTGGCCCGCTGCTCCTCTCTCTCGCTCTCTCTCTCTCTCTCTCTTTCTCTCTACTCTCGCTTCTTGTGGTTTCTGTGGCAAAAATCCAACTCATAAAAATTATGAAAACCCTGGGAACAACTCATTAAGCGTTCAAAAAATTATTTATTCATCTAAAAAAAAAAAATAGTTGGGAAAAAAAAAACTTAATTAGAATTCGCGCTTTCGTCTCAGCTACCATCGGCCAGAGAGAAGCTCAGGCGTCGCTTGGTGACATCCCTGGCCTGGGTATGCAGCCAAATGCCATCCAGTTGGCAGGACACCTCCAGCTCCTCGCCACCCAGTTCACAGTCGCTGGTCGAATTATGGCCACTGTCCGGGCTGATGTGGCGCACCTTCTGCGTGGAACGGGCAGCAGCCAGCAGTTTCTGGGCGGATTGTCGCACACTCGACGATATTTTGTGTGTAATCTTGCGCTTCCGTCTGACCACACGCTGTCGACGCAGTTGCAGGGACCGACGCTTGCTTGGCGGAAGGCTAGGCGGGACGGGAGAGCGTACCTCACGCTCTTCAAAGGCCGGCGGGGTGGGGTTACTCGCCGAGTGTTGCCAGTATTCTCTTAAATCGCTGGCAGGATCAAAGGCGGGTCGATAGGTGGGCGAATTGGCCACTAAATGGGGACGCAAACGCTGATGTGTGGGCACAGGCGCCGGTTTGCGCGTGCTCTCCAGAATGGCATCAATCATGCGCTCCAGCGTAACATCACCCATTTGGGTGGAACTGAGAGTGGCCTGCTCACCGTGCGGGACTGGAGGTAAAGGTTTTTGCTCCAAATAACGAGGCTTCTCAAAGTAACTATCCGGTATGCCCAGGCCACGAAGTGCAAGCAAGGGTCCAGGAATGGCCATGCCACTGGGTGAGTATTCGGCCTCAAAGGTGGGCAAAGTGGAGGCATAAACTCCACTGCGGGCGGTGCAGGGTGTCTGTGGCACTGAGGCGGCGGCGGCTGCGGCGGCGGGCAGAGGAGTCGAGGTCAGTTGATTCTCCTTGCCCGGAGCCAAAGACTTTCTGCGAATTCTGCCACGCAACGCATGAAACTCGCTGTAGTCGGTCGTCGTCGAGGCGGCGTTGGCGGAGCTGGAGGGGGTTGGCTCTTTGTCCTCTTTAGCCAAGTACGAGGGTCGCGGCTGGTTGACGGCCCACTTGAGCATCTTCGTGCGCTGTTCGTGTTCTGCAAGTGCGGGAGTAAGCAAAAAGGTAGAGGTTAGTCTCTCAACCGAAATGGCTTTTTAGCTTTGGTGGCAAAGTTGCCGGGTGAGTTTTTGGCGCGCAAAATGTCGAATTTTATATACATATATGGATTTATTTTCGTTTCCTTTTTTTCTGTTTTTTTTTCTTTGGTCAAATCAGCCAAGCAGCAAAAATGAAATCAAAATTTCAGTCATCGCCTTGGGCCGCTTTACGTGCAATTAAGCTCTCCCTGGGAGAGTGGCCAACCCTTTCAAAGGGGATGCCTAATTAAATCACTTTTGCGCAAAATTACCTTCAGTCGGGGATTTCGGGCAAACACACAACACGTCAAAAAAAAAACCAAAATCACTTTTAAAAAATATTCCAAATATTTGTCCACTGTGTTCTGGGCAGATTTTTAGATGCTCGCGTGATTTCTTGTATAGCTCTTGGAAACGTGTGTTCCTCGCGAATGGCTTTGGCAGACTGACCTCAAGTCCCGTACCGGTCCTACACTTAACAGCAAACGGCGAAGGAGCCAAACGTGTTGCGTTTGCGCCGTCACCATTGAGGGAGAGCGAGAGCGAGAGCCAGAGAGAGCGCGCGCGCGCGCACACACACACAGCGTTAGAGAGCGGCATGCCGGGGAGAGCACTCGTGGAGAGTGTGAACAACTATTTCAACCACCCGGCACAACTTTCGATTGAACAAAGAACCTTTCAATCAAGCAAATTCTTTGCGAATGACTGAGTTAACAGAAATAACAGGATCTTCACTTCTGGAATTTTGTAGCAGGTATTGGCATCCGTTGGAAAAGCTTAAGATCCGCTTGTTAACACATTTTCGTCTTTATTTTCAGTGAATTAATCTGTCGATGTCGTCTTTCTATGCTCGATGTGCTGATCTGATTTGCCTCTAGAAGCTTAAGTCATCCCTAAGAATGTTTCCCCCGAAAATTCAGTGAATTGAACCGTTGATGCAGTATGCCAATGCTTGATGCGCTGCTTGGATCTGCCTGTGGAAGCTCAAGTTGTCCCTAAGAATGTTTGCCCCCAAATTTCAGTGAATTAACCTGTCGATATCGCCCTTCAATATTTGATGCGCTGCTCTGATTTGACTGCGAATGTTCAAGTCGTCCTTAGGAATGTTTCTCCCTAAATCGGAATTGTTTTTTAAATTACAAACAAAAATAAAATTTTAAATGAATGAAATATGGGACTCACAGGGCGAAATTCTATATCTGAGACACTCGCCGTTTTTCTGCTGAATGCTGACACTGACTCAACTGATGTTACAAACCTTTAGGAAAAGTGACCTTATATTTAGTTGAGCATATTCTCAAAAAAGCGACTGACAGTTCATCTTTTAGATGAAATTCTGGTTGATTAGGTAAACAAAATTGGCTAGAAAGTTGAATAAAGGGCAATTTTACCTTATTTTCACTCCCGTTTCGGATTGATTTCTTTTTTCAGTGTAGGGAGAAAGGAAAGGAAGGAAGGATCTCAAATACATGACAAAAGGGTATGTGAGGTGAAAAGCAGTTGAGGAATATCCTTAATAACAAGTAAGAAAGAGTTGGTCAAGCCCGACTTTTAATATAAACTGTACCAACGAAAGTTTCTGTTTAGCATAAATTTTGATGCTTTAGAAACAGCTGAAAGCAGTTCAGCTACTGCGCAGCAGCAGCGAACATTCTTTTGCTTATTACATGACTATCGTTCATCAGATTGTTATCGAACTTTTTTGATGGATCCATAAATAATACTGATTACCAAATGTGTCCAGAAGGTGCAAACCTTCTATCTATAAAAATGTGAGCAATCAAAGTTGAATGAAAGACCCATCCACCTTAATTCATAGATATATATATCTATATCATGTCATCATCTATCTTTCTTTGCCCTTCTACTCCACAGTTAAAGTTCGGACTGGGCAAGGACTCCAAAAAATATCTCAGCTGTCCACATTGAAGTGACCAACAGACAATAAATCTCACTCTCTTTCGCTCGCTCGCTCAATCTTGGGAAAAAAAAGATGAACAAATAAATCAATAATCGTGGCAGAAGACAAAAACTTCCCAACCAAAAGAAGGCAGCTGGCTGCTCCAGCTCGCGCTACTCGCTTGCTCCTTGCATGAATTCTACACAATAATCCATAATCTGTCTTTGGGAATCAAAGGCAATTTTACGCATTGGTCACTACAACGCCCCTGCCCAGAGCTCGGCCTTGAAGGCTGACAAAAGGAAGATAAATTAGGGCACAGGCAAAGGAGGTGCCCCGTTAAGGGATTCCGGGGCTGCAGCCAGACGGAGTGTCGCTACTTAATAAATTGGCCCAACAATGGTGCAATTTTTCATAGCAGAGAAAATTGCCAAGACGTTGAGACGTCACGCTCAGATTTGCCACCGTTTTTTTTTTTTTCAATTTTCAATTTTTGTTTTTTCTTCTATTTTTCCCCCCTCTCCCTCTCTGGTCGATCAATCGTTCCCAAATAAACACACACACGCACATTTTTGGGAAGGACATCAAGATAAGTAGAAAGTAGGTAAAGAACAAGCTAACACTAATCTTAAATCACACGCCGCACTCTCTGATAGCGCCAGGAGCTGAGAACCCCAAAGTAAAAACTGAAGGCTGGACAGCTGTGCGGGATTAGCGATTGCTCTCACCATCGCCACCACCACCAACACCGCCGCTAGGGGCGTGCGTTTCTAGCGCGCCAAATAAGTTAAAACCTGGCCCAGAATTATGGGCCATAATTTAGAATTTACCCAAGAAATATGCTTGAACAGGAAGCAGCAGCAGGCTGACTGAGATCTCTATGGAAGATTCTACAAGAAGCAATTTTCTCTCTGGGAGGTCGGAGACTTTGGCTTAGTTGACTCAAGTCGGCATCCACATTTCTTAAGGTGCTGCAGAAATCATTGTAGGAACAACAAAAAAGTTCAAGAAAGCGAACAAGTGAACAAGAAGGAGCAAATTCTGCAGAACTTATTGAAATAATTGAACAAAGAAGCGCAACTGACCAGTGTGAAGATTTATCTGTAATCGATTGAAATATTTCTGTTAATGAAAGTAGACCTTAAAGGATATGAAATAAAGTAGCAGAAAGTGAGCAATTGAACAAAAAAGAGCAACTATATGAGTTGAATTTCCCAGGCTCCTAAACACTCATCACTTTTCCGGCATTCTCCAGCATTCCAACATAAATTGACTCCTCCACTCACATCATCAGCCAGTGTGGTCCGGAAATGTTGAGACCTGTCGCTCTTAAATAAACTGCTCCAAATTGTCAACTCCAGATCCTGATCCTTTTGGCAAAAAAACTGCCACATAAATTAAGGTAAAACATAAAACAAATCAAGATTCATTTGGTTTCCTTTACAGCTGCTGCCAGAGAGTGAAAGCGGCAGGGAAAGGATCGTAAATTTGCGCTTAAAAAGGGAAGAGAGAATAAGATACAGAGAGAGAGAGCGAGCGAGACTACATCCTCATCCGGGGCAGGAAGTGAGCGGCCAGCAGACGGAGCCCTTTTAACCAATAAATTGCGAAACAATTGCACAATTTTCCACAACATTTTTCTTTGGCAACGGCGCTTCTTTCCACCATCCCCATAAACAATCGTCCAAATGGTACAATGGACATTTCTTCAGTGTGTCCGTGTCCGTGCGTGTGTGTGTTTGTGTTGGTGAGAGTGTTGTCCTTTTCTTGGCGAAAAAAAAAAAAAAATCCAAGGTGAAAGGAGCCACACGCTGCGAGAAAGGTAATTGAAAATTATGTTTTGTGGCAGAAAGGTGGAAGCAATCGCATCGAACTGAATGGAACAGAACAGCTGGCACTCGATTAGATCATGTACGGAGAGTTTATCGCTGCTTTTCGTAAATCCCACGTTTCACTTGGGGATTCCTCCTCTCAGCGTAGATCAACTGACGATTGTGTGACCTTTGGGACTATTTCGAATTTGATTAACCCAACAGTTTTATTATATCGAGGTCAGCCTTGAGAAGTGGTTGGATCATACATCATTTTTTCCTTTAAATGAAATTCAAATTCAGGCAAAGAAATATATAGTCAAAGAGTAATAGCCCCATTTCTATTTTAAAATAATCTAATATTTTGGCTTCTGTCTGGTTGACGGTTTCAGTTTGTGCTAGGGATGCAAACTTATTGGAATGATATATTGGTTCGGTTCGGTGGCGTACAGATATTTGAACCAACAGTTTGTTTCATAACTTGGTTCACGTTTTCGTTTTACCGAGCTTTTTAGACTGAAACTTGAAGCTTTTTATACTCTGTACCGTAGGTACATAGAGTATTATAAGTTTGTGCAAAAGTATGTAACATCCAGAAGGAAGCATCTCCGACCCCATAAAGTATATATATTCTTGATCAGCATCAACAGCCGAGTCGATATAGCCATGTCCGTCTGTCCGTCTGTCCGTCTGTCTGTCTGTCCATCTGTCTGTCCGTATGAACGCACAGATCTCAGAGATGGTAAGAGATAGAGGTTTGACATGTATGGGACATATGCTTCTTATGTCTGCAGGCAGATCAAGTTTATTTTCAATTTTGGCCACGTCCCCTCCCGCCCCCGGAATTTAGAAAAAACGTCATATCTCCCACAGTTTTGAAGATAGATGGCTTGTTCCTTCTGGACATATTTAGTTATTAGGATAACTTATCGATCAGCCAAAGGAATGGTGCAGATTGGATGAACGGTTTTTGAGTTATGATCAAAAGACAAATTTTCTTGGTACAGAGTATGTTATAGTCGGGATTGACCGACTTTCTTTCTTGTTGAGTTTGATTTTTTGAATGTTGCGAAGTTTTTTTGGGGCTTAACAAAATCTTCTCTGTCGTGGCTGTAGGCTCAATCTTATTCAAAATAAGTTATAGTGGTCTTAAGTAAACTAAAGGACTTCAGCCACGCAGTTAAACCTTGCGAGTAGGGTTGCACACTGATCGAAAGGAGCAATATGCAGCGAAACAATTACCAATGTCTACTTTCACAATTATTTAAAGCAGGGATACAAACCATTTGAAAATACATACTGGTTCGGTTCAGTGGTTCACACAGTTTCTAGACCGCCGCAGCGGTTCGGTTCATTACGTGGTTCATTGAGCTAACTCAACCGCGGTTTCGGTTCGTTTCAGTGGTTCTTAAAAAGATCACAATGAAATATTATGATATTCGCATACTTTGGAAATTGAGTGCCTATGAACCATTTGAATAGCTTTAAAAGCCGTAGAAGATTGTGCAAAGTTGCAGGATTCGTTCCAAGACGAATGTCCTTGGGAAACAGAGAATGTTGGATAGAAAAGAATTCGTATCCTGCATCTTGCACAACTTATTTATCATATTATTTGATAAAAACAACCCGCCCGGCTGAGATTGAATTAAGGTAAAGACTTGAAAATATTGTCCAATAATGAAAAGAATGCAGATTAAATGGAGACGAAATGCTAAGAGATCTGCGGGCCATTGCGGAAGACTTACAGTATTATGAGTTGTAAAATTTAAAGGTTAAAGGTTACATCGATGCGGCATCGCTAAAAATGTACAGGGTCGAAATGTAAACAAATTATCTTAGGAAAACTATTCAAATTTCCAAATTAATAGAGGTTAGAGGAATGCAGTTCATGTCTTATAATTCGTTAGAGAAGTGAACCGAACCGAACCGTTTTTCTTGGTGGTTTTCGGTTCGGTTCGGCATTTCTGAACCAGCTGGAATAAGCGGTTCGGTTCGGATCAAAACCGGTTCAGCTTAGAACCGGTTTGCATTCCTGTTATATTTTGTAAGCAGCTTAAACTCAGTTTCTGAAGCAGCTAGAAGTGATTAACAGTATCAAAATCCTTACTAAATTCCAAAAGATCCGAAATGGAAGAAGCTTGCCAAACATGTTGTGAGCAACTGAAGCAAAAAAAAAAAGAACTATTTATCAAATTAATGTCTCTTAAATTCGTATTTTAATCACAATTTCAATTGCCTCATTTGTCCAAACAATGTGAATGAACTGAAACTTGAACTTGACAAATGCAAAGTGAAAATTGTATAAAATTTCAATAGGAAATCACAAATTTTGTTGTTGTCTTCTTTCAATTCAAACAAAGAACCCCTTTTTTTTTTTGCTGGTATTCTCTTATCTAGGGGAATGTTTGGCTGGATAAATGACATGCCTGCACACCAAGCCGGTTCAATATTGAAAGAGCCAAGCCGGTTGGTGGTTGTTCAACCGACGATTGAAATGCCACTGAGAGTGTTGCGACCCACCCGAGGCGAGCACGCAATGTGGCGTGCCGTGCAGGAATCAGTCACTTGGCGTCTGAGCCCACGAAAGGACGTCTGCGAGCGCGTTTCGATTTGTTGTTTTGTTTTGTTTTCCTCCCCCCCTCCCCCAAGTGAAAATATACTGAAACACCCACAGAAGCAAGAGCAAAAAAAAAGAAAGAAGAAAAGGTAAAAACCCAAATCCAAGTGTGGAACATTCCAAATGCATTAAAATTAAATGTTAAATACGTTTTTTTTCGTGTGGTTGTTTTTTTTTTTTGGGTGAAAAGCCAACTAATTGCTTATATTAAGGGCTTTAAGTGAAAACACCCCATAAACTGTGTGCGCGTGCGTCTCGTTTTACCAAAACTCAAGGGCTTTTGAGTTGGCAAAATGCGCAAAAATGCTTTGCTTGGCTGGAGTGGACCACTTGAGAGATGTAGTGCCAAAAAGGGCCCACCCCATAACCCAAACCCAATCCCAAAAGCTGGCAGCTGTTGGCGAAAGCTTTGGCGCGCGAAAACCCGTTCGTTCCCCTCACAAGTTGGGCGAGTTTTTCTAACGGAGAGACAATTGCTAACTAGCTGGATCTTCTTCCATATTTATTTCTCATCTCTCGTTTTTTCCTTTCATTTACAAAAAAATTTGTAGACAGCTGTAGACAGCAGAGATGCTTAAGTGGGCCGTAAACCAGCCACGACCCTCGTACTTGGGCAAGGAGGACAAAGACGACCCAGCCACCACCACCACCGCCATCACCGCCAGCTCGACGACCGACTATGGCGAATTTCATGTTTTGCGCAGAAAATCTGTGGAGAATGAGCTGACCTCCACGCCACTGCAAACGCCCCGGTCCCGCTCGGTCTATGCCTCTACATTGCCCACCTTTGAGGCCGAGTACTCACCCAGTGGCATGGCCATTGCCGGACCCTTGCTGGCACTACGTGGTATCGGCATACCAGATGCTTACTTCGAGAAGCCTCGTTATTTGGAACAGAAACCTCTCACCGAACCGGCCACACTCAGTTCCAGCCAAATGGAGCGCATGATTGATGCCATTTTGGAGAGTACGCGCAAACCGGTGCATCAGCGTTCGCCCACATCCACCTACCGACCCGCCTTTGATCCTGCCAGCGATTTGCAGGAATATTGGCATGAAGAGCGTGAGTTGCACTCACCCCTCCACCTGCCCAGTATACCGCCCAGTAAGCGTCGTTCGCTGCAACTGCGTCGACAGCGTGTGGTGGTCAGAAGGAAGCGCAAGATTACACACAAAATTTCATCGAGTGTACGACAATCTGCCCAGAAGCTGTTAGCTGCCGCCCGTTCCACACAGAAGTTGCGCCACATCAGTCCGGACAGTGGACACAATTCGAGCAGCGATATGGACTTTGAGAAGGAGTTGGTGAAGCGGCGTTTGAGTTACTCCTTTCATGAAACGGATGAGTGAAGAGCACAAAGAATCCCCCCCCCCCACCCCCCTCAAAAAATAACTACAACTTTGGCTGTCCTAGAAGTAATTAAATGTGTTTTTTTTTGCTCCTTTTTTTTGTTGTTGTGTGGCTTAAAGCTTAAACAAATTTCGCCTTGAACATAATAAACTTTTTTGTCAATTTTACAATTAAGAATTTTTTTGAATTTCGAACGGGAAATAAACTAATTTTTCAATAACTTGCGCCCCTCACTCCACTCCTTTTCCACTCACCTTCGCCTTGGCTTTATCTTCCTTGATTTGCTGCAGACGCCTCAAAAATGGCTGCGGTGGTGCCGTATCAATCTTTTTGGTCACTTTATTATATTTGGCTTTCATCACATTTCCATGTGATAGTCTTGCCTTCGACTTGATCCTCGAGCTTGTGGCAATTGCTTTCACCATTTCGGGATCAGTCTCCCGTGCCACTTCCTGCTCTTTTGCTGGCGGCGGTGCCTCGAACGTGTTGTGCGGTTTCAAACTCAGCTGTTCCGTCAGCAATCTCAAAGTGCTGTCCTGATGAAATTCCTTTACCAAGCCACACACTTCATCATACAATTCCGGCCGATTTGGTTCCAATGTCTTCACATTGCATTCCAAATAGGGACACTCAACTAATACCGTTTGACACACCACTATAACATCATCCCACCATATTATATTCACTATACCCAGATTACGTTGCAGGTGGGTGAACAGCTCTTGGGCCAATACTGGTGGCTTGTGATCAGCGGAGTTGCCGGCATCCGTGCACTGCAGCATTATGTCCAATCGTTCACAGTATTTCAAGTCGTGCAGCTGCAATTCCTTTGTACCCCGCTGGGTATCGATGACATTCAATCGCAACAATTGGCGACCATAATCATATGCGACCACCTCACCTATGTGTTGGCACTGATCCTTGGTTAATAGCTGGACAATGGTGCCGGGATCGAGGCAACCCTTAGCCATGGAAGCGTCTTCAGCCATTATTGAAATGTGTGGTTTAATATTATGGGGAAATATATTGTTTGTTCTAGTCAGTGGGGGGTGGAGGTGTACTATATATGAGGAGTGTGAGAGTTGGAGCAGTGAAATCTTGTCAAAGGGTTGCTTAGAATAGTTAAATTAAATATAGAATCCCAGGGCTAAGAACAGACGACAAAACATCTCAGTTTAGATCAGATCTTAAAGACTTGGCACTTGCTTTATTCCCCTTTCAAAAATCCTTAATGTGACTAATTCTTTTTCACAAATTAATGCACGGATTTAGTAATCCAAGTACCAAATGTTGTGCAAAAAGTTCAGGCTAGATAATAGCCGGTCTTAATAATTGCTCAAAATGATCTGAGTTGAAGTCAGGGATGCAAACCGGTTCTGAGCTGAACCGAACTGAACCGCTTATTCTCGCTGGTGAACCGAACCGATATGCTAATTTTTGATCATTTTGGCAACATTCTTGCATTCTCATATTCTTATATCCATCGAATACTTGATATTGGTTGGGTTTACATTGTAAATGAAACTTACTGGCAATAGAAAGTGTTTTGATGATATTTCTCTTATTTTCACATTTTTATCTGAATGATAAATTATGTACTTTTCCCACAATAACTCAGTTGATTAGAGCTGATCACCTAGTTTTATCAAGTCTAATGGCAAATTGGTGGAAAATTTCACATAGTGCTCCCGGAGGATGAACTCCTTCCTACCCAAATATATTCATAATTGCTGCAGCTTTTCATATAGAAATGACAGCTTTTTTTTTTGGCCCCTTAGTTTATTCATATTCTCATACCAAAGGTACTTAGAAATCGACCCTTAGACCTTTAAATTAGGATCGATGCATGATAATTTATGAAGAAATCAGCAAAACAATCTTTAAATTTAAACTATAAAAAGTTCTAAATTCAATCTTGGAAAAACCTAAATGAGATTGATTCTTTTTTGGTATTGGGAGTAGCTTCATTACTTTCTGCTTGGTTGAAATATTGCTTAAGGGAAATAGATGCTTTGTGTCAAGAATGCCAACCTGTTCAGAACCAAACAATGCAAAACCCCTTAGATCTTAGGCCCCTCAAGTCGGACTCTGAAACGAACCATCAAAATCATTTTCGTTGTCTTTCGAAAATGTATTGGTTTAAAAATTAACTTAAGTCGTTTATCAGTTATTTTCCAAATTTTTTCTCAGCTGGGCCGCTAAAAGAGGTTTTGTATATGTGAATATGCAGTCAATATACGTTGGATTCTTTTTTCCCCCACTGGATGCTAACTTTTAAGGCTTGTTTTCAATGGGAAATAACATGGAAGTGATTACATTTCAGCATACAAAGCTTAACTTGTAATGATAAAAGAATTTTAGTAAAACTTTTGATGCTGAAATGTAATCCCTTTCATGTCATTTCGTGTTGAAAATATGCGATTCAGTGGGAGAATATGAATCAAAATCTTACACTCATAATTAGAAATTCTCCTATAAAATCCGTCCTAAGGCGATTCACCCTAAAATTAAGAAAACTTTTTCTTATTTATGGAAAACATTTCTGAAACTTTGAAAATTTTCCATGAATGAGAAAATATTTTTTCGGGGCGAATGTTTTCTGAGTGTAGGTTCGATAAGTGAAGGAAGGTTCGAAAACTGCTGTACAAAATTTTGTAACTTTGCATACCATCTTACTCCATTTGAACTCTAGATGCTTGTCTATTTTCCATGCCCCTTTCCATAAAAACAGGGTGGAATACAAAGTTTACCACAAACAATTGGTTTAAGTACTTACAGGTCGGGTCCAGCCTCACTCGTAATGGAAAACAATTAAGAGCCAAAAGCCTTGTGTACACACACACACACAGAGAGAGAGAGAGCATCTTCATCTGCGCCACCTTTTTGGCCCGAGCGTACAGATTTTTAATTACCCCCGGGCCGACCTTTTCTTATCCCGCACAAATCGCAATAAATGTATCTATTAGTTTGCATTTTGGGCATTGTTTGTGATAAAGTTTGTCGTGCAAACAACATTTACATACGGAATCGGAAACGGGCAGCCAACCCTTTGCCTTTCGATTGGTTTGTTTGATCTTGCGGTCGGGCCTGACCCTCGAGAGCAACCCCCCAAACCAAAAACAACAAAAAAAAAACAAGGAAAACATAGCTGCTGCGTTGCAGCATGGCGCCCAACGTGGGGCTGGGAAACAATGGACTCCTGGCCTGACAATAGAGGTCCTTTTTTTGTGACACAACCAGAGCAGGACCGTTTGGCGCGCAAAACCCAAGGCAGCGGCAAGATGTCCCAGAAATGCGCGCACGTCACTTTGATTAATCGTCGAGGATCGCTTCCCTGTCGCTTGCCATGAAATCGGAGCCTTTGACAAATACGAAGAACAAAAAAAAAAAAAAGCGGAGAGACGTGGAAAAATCCAAAGTTGTTGTTGTTCCGTCTTTCAATTAACGCGCAAGTCGCCGGGGATTAGCCGAGCCAATGAATGCCTCTGCCGCTGCTCCATTTATTGACAGTTGCGATTCCATTGACGTTGATTGAGTTGGTCCGTCCAGGTAGAAACTGCCAGCACTTTGGCACAGTTTCCGGCATTTAACCCATTTGCTGGCCCAATTCACAGGCAACATGTGGGAGGTGGAAGCACTTGAGAGGGCACCACTGCCGCCGGCGACGACAGCTGTCCCCCGGGCCCGACGCATGCCACAATGCGATTCTGTGTGTGTGTGTGTGTTTTCGCAGTTGCTGCCGCGGATGACTTCCACTTCTCGAATGCCTTTTGGCGCAATTCTCAAGCTGAAAGGTGTTCCTCGTGCCCCGCCGACGCAGTCTCTCTTATGTGACAACATTTGCCAAGCGAGCGTGAGCCAAGTCCTTGAATCAGAGCAGAAGCAGGAGCAGCAGCAGCTGGCTGAGCTCAATTGAGCGCACCGTAATACAACAAAGAAGCCAGCCCAGACAATGCCCAAGGACCCCCGAGCCAAGGCATTTAATAGACATTTAAAAGCAACTGATCCTGCCACATACATCCAGCTGCCGGCTGGCCATAAGGTTCATTCGCCAACTGGGTTCGTTTTCTTCTTTTTTTTTTTGGGCATATTTTAGTTACGGCTGGATGGCCAACAGGTTACACAGTTAACAAGCTTCTGGACAAACCGCACGGTTACAATTTCTATGCAAATTTATGCAAATTGATTGGACGTTTTGTTGGTAGCCTCGCCATTTGGTGTA
Source organism: Lordiphosa andalusiaca (assembly GCA_035044965.1). Taxonomy (NCBI): domain Eukaryota; kingdom Metazoa; phylum Arthropoda; class Insecta; order Diptera; family Drosophilidae; genus Lordiphosa; species Lordiphosa andalusiaca. The sequence continues at coordinate 6,873,141 of JAWNNM010000051.1, read as the reverse complement.
TGGCACCGCCAAACCCGAGCCCGAAAGTGCACAGGTGCGTGAGAAATGAGAGCGCAGGATATGGCAGGGTAGTTGAACACGGAGCCTGAACCTTGAGCACGGATGCCAATGCAGCGAATATTATGTACAAGTCATGCTAAATTTATAAGTAGCAGGAACAGCAGATGAGAGTGGTGTCCCAGTTGGATCAAAAGGTTACTTACTATCATGACATAAGGGTTCCTTTATATAACCATCTACCTAACCTGAGCTGAGACATACAAGATTTTCTACAAAATGAGGGGAAAGTAAGGATCCCAGTTTGTATTAAAAGCATGGCTTTGTTTCAAAACTTGGTTCACAGCTTTTTCAAAACTAATCTTTGAAGTTTGTATAGTCATTTAACTATCTAAACCATTATCTGAACACTTTAAATGGAATTCAAAAATCAGTTTCCAAACTCATTTTTTATAGAATAAAGCACTGATCCTACATTTTACACTAATTTTAATGGCCAAATTGTGACGAAAACTATTTAATTACTAAGGTAAGATGATTTGAGTTAATAATACTTGCCAAGTTTGGAAGGTATGGTTCCGGAAGTCAATATTTTATAAGGATTGGACTTAAGAGATCCAAAAAAAAACCTGCACCGAACCGCTTGGAATGGCTTGTAGTTAACGCCGTAAAGGTTCGGTCTATCAGGTTTGTTCTAGTTTCTGAATTCGATTGATCGATATAGGTAAAAGCTTTGACTTTCAACGGAATATGAATCAAGAATTCGGTTAAATCGAAATAAGTTGGAAATTTTAGGTTAAAAGCTGAAAAACACTGTAGGTTTTTCAACGCATAGATATTTTCAGGCATAATTCAGGCCCTTTTTGAAATGTTAATAATCTCATGCCATGCCTACCTTTATTATGTTGTTCAAATAACTCAGCCTGAAATCTTTATGGATCTCATCGGAAGCTAGGAATTGATTTTAGACCAGAGCGGGCAAACAAACGAAACGTTTAACGAACCGTTCGCGAAAGCTAAGAAACGATTCATATGTTTTGTAGCTGTTACTCTAGTCAGGGAAAACGAAACCACTAACTTTATATTGCCGAAGAGCGCAAACGAAACGATGGGAATATTGTTCTCCCAACAGCTGCACTGCCTTGGAACGTTTCGGAAACGAAAACAACAAAGCTGAGAGAAACAAAGTAGTAAGCAACAGAAAACAAAAACAACAGTACAAATACAAATACAAATTGAGCAGCAAACGTTTCCGAACTATTCGCGCTCGTTGCATATCGTTCCGATTCCCTTTGTCCGCAAATCAAGATGAGAGCATTTCGCTTTACGTTTAGTTTGCTCTCACGAACGCAAACTGAACAGAACTCATTTTTTGTTACAGTTACTTTTCTCGGATTTTGTTAGTATTTCGCTCTGTGCAAAGAAAGAAACGAAACGATTCAGAAACGTTTCGTTTCGTTTGTTTGCCCGCTCTGTTTTAGACACATAGTCTCATGGTGAAAATTTCTTAGAATTCTTCGTAGATTCCGATTCTGGTGGACGCAATTGACTTAATTGACCCGTCCTTATAAATGTCGTCCTTCCTTCCTCCCATCTCAGAGATGGTAAGAGATAGGATTCGACACTTATGGGACATTGGCTTCTTATATGTACTTGCAGGCAGATAAAGTTTATTTTCCATGTTGAACCCGCAGTTTGAAAATAACATCATATCTACCAGTAGGTAAACGGTTCACACCTTCTGCACCTATATAGTAATCAGTATTATTTAACGATCTGCCAAAGAAATGGTGTAGACCGTATGAACAGTAGTAGAGTTATAGATAAATCAAACATTTCTGATGGGCAGCACCGGCTGAAACAGCGATGCGCAGCACTCTACCTTCACACCTACACACCTACAACAGGCTTGAGCGTTTTTCTTACTTGTTTTTATTGGGTTTTTGGTTCGGTTCATTGTTTTTAAAAGTACAACGGATTTGATATCACAATTGTTGCTTGAGAAATAGAGTTTTATGCTGGGTAATCGAACACAGAAAAAAATCCGAATCCGGGATTAAAAACAGGATAATCCCGGAGCAGGCTTGAAGTGATCCTGTTTTTCGGGATTAAAAAACAAAAGTGGCATTGAAATCAATCTTTTTCCGGGATCAGCTCAAGAATACCCCCGGGATACCCCCGTTTTCGATCCCGTTTCGTATTGATTTAATTCGAGTGAAGTATTATCATTTCAGAATCGTATCCAAATTCGTTCTTTTGTGACCTAAAAGAGGATGGTAACATTATTCATGTTTTGGCAATTCATATCCAAGTAGTGACTTCTTTTTTAAAGTCCTGGTACCCTTGCAGATCCTGCTAGAATTCTTTTGAATTATTCCCTAAAATGAGGACCATTCAAGCATTGATTAATGTTTTTAATAGCTTCCTAAGCTGGGCGCTTTCTTCTCATCAGATATTCTATATGTTTTAGTGTTTACCAAAAACTTTCCCAACGATTTAAGATATCATAGACCAAGCTTCGAACCAAATCCTTAGGTTTTATAAGTAAGCGAACCGGTCAGAGAACCAAATCCTAGTCTTCCAAAAGGGTTTAAGCCCCTGTACCTAACCTTTATCACAGCAAAATTTCAATATATCAATTTTAGTCAATGTTATTGTTAGCCGTCTAGAGGTTAAGGATTGGACAGCTGTCCAAGTGCACAAAATCTTTGTTGATTTCTGTTGGTTATTGAATTATAATCAATTCTTGACCTCGAAAAGGTTAGCAACCGCTTTGAGCAAAATCAAAAACAGTTCAGCTGTGAATATCCGGCAATCCGAGTTGAATGCCTTACCTAGATTTGGCATCGTGACCATTTCTCCGCCTTGGCTTGCTTGCATAAGAAAACAGCTCTTAGAAACTCTGTTCTCTGTTGCCACTGGCAACTTCGTTGCTCCCATTGCCTACCTCTGTTGTGATTCAAGCTAAACTAAAACAATACTAGAGTTAAATTATCAGCATGCTGATATACTCTTATGAATTTGTGCATTTGTGCATTTCATTTCACTCTTCTATTTTGTGAAAATTAAGTACCCTTACCCATCGCTGATCTTGAAGTTATTAACTCCGATCCCAAGACCATTCCCTGTGTACTTTAATGTGTATTCCAGCTAACTTCTAATTATGCAGATTGAGTTACCACCCTTACACAGCCGCGAAACCAAAGCCCTCCATGTTTACTCTCACACACTCAAAGGATCGCTCGTAAAATTCGTGGTTAAAGTTCTTAAACGGTTTTTGGCTCGTAAAACTTCAAATTCGAGTAGAAATGGTTAAGAATTTGTGCACTTTAACGATTGGGCTGAATGGGCCATAAATCCCAAATAATCAAACAAAAAAACCATTGCTATCAAATTGTACGAACAGGGGGGGCGCGTGTGGAAGGACTCATCCTTGTTTGATTGGTCGCCCGCATTCAGCTGTTGTTTGGGCCTACTACAAATGACATTATTGACTGCGTCTTCTCAAAATGTGGAAATTAGCGTATTTCGAGTGCTAAATTAGCAACGAGAAGAGCGAGAATTGTTGGTTTGATTATGCTGGCCTCTTCTCCCCCCCTCCGTCCCTCTCTCTATGATTATTATGTGGGCATGTTGTTGACTCACACACCAGCTAACAGTTAGCAGCTCCGCGCTGGCACCTGTCTTCATTAGGTAAAGTAAGAAAAAAAAAGAAAAAACTGCTGCTGCTCTCGATAAGCAATCAATTGAGTGAAAGAGAGAGAGAGAGAAAGGGAGAGGGAGCGGCGGAGGGATGATCAGAGCTAAGGATGGTCCTACAGGTGCAAATGTCGTTGCTCCAATTTGTTGTCCTGTTGTTAAGTTCCTTCTTAATCCCACAACGGCTTGTGCATTTTCTAGAAACTAATTTCAAAGAGTTCTTAACTCCAGCTGCTGGTGAATAACCCCTTCCAATGGAGGAGCAAATGAAAGGACAACGCTTTTAAAACGTTTCCAGTTTTAGTACAATCAATCGAAAATTGGTTAATCGTTAATTTATTCCCTTGCACTCCACAAGGACTCTTCTAAGATCTGCTTACGTTCTCTCGCTCTCTTACCTAATGCTCTCATTTCTGGTTCCTTCATACCTGACTCGCCTCTAATCCTGCCCAAAAAAAAAAAAAAAAGAAAGAAAGAAAGAAAAACAACTGATCCTGGGTCCTTTGCCTTCGTGTGTCGAATGTGTAAAAGTTCCGAACCAGTTTTCCGCTTCGCTGCAACTGACGCATAAATTGCCTGTCCATTTGCCCATATCCCGTTCCTTGTTGCTTGTTACTTCTTCAACGGGACAGGGGTACAGTGGTGAAGCGTCAAATAAAATTTCTTGATTTTCAAATACACAAAAATCTACAACATAGAGCTATCTGACACATAAACTTACAAATAACAGAGCAAAATCGGAGTTTATCTAACACATAGCAGCTATGTAGAAGATGAGAAATCGGCCCTTAGATGATATCCTGATTGGATAAGTCGGGCCTTATTTTCCACAGAACACAAATCAAAGAGGAACTCCAGTTAAAGCGATCTTAAAAGTTCAGAATTTCCAAATCTTATGACAAAACTATATATCTAAACTCGACTTGCAGTACAAATTATCGGAACCGGACAGATCGGAGGAATATAGCATATAGCTGCCTTGGGAATGATCGTTCGGAAAACAAGTTTTAGTGATAAAAACATTTTAGTTTTCAATAAAAACGCCTCCAAACTTTGTATATTCTAATTTTCCATGCTTTCCCATAGTTTTACCAAATTTGATCGAAATCAGACATCTATATAGTATAGCTGTCATGGAAAAGCAGAGTCTGAATGGTAGTCTTAGTGAGAAAAACTGTTTGTTTTCCATGGAAATGCCCTTAAAATTGGCATTTATTTATTGGAAATGCTTTCGCACAATTCTACAAAGTTTTGTCAATATCGAATGACCATAAAATATACCTGCCATAGGAACGATTGGTCAAAAAACTAGTTATGGTGAGAAAAACTTTTTGTTTTTAATGAAAATGTCCTTAAAATTGGCATTTATTTATTCTAAAAGCTTTCACACAATTCTACAAGAATTTGTCAAAGTCGAATGACTATAACATAAAGCTGGATTGGTCGAAAAAGTAGTTGAAGTGAGTAAAACTGTTTTGTTTTCAAGGGAAACGCCTCTAAACTTTGTATTTCTTAGTTTTCTATGCTTTCCCATGATTCCACTAAGTTTGGTCGAAATCGGATCCCTATATCGTATAGCTGTCATGGAAAAGTGGAATCTGAATAGTAGTCTTAGTGAGAAAAACTTTTTTGTTGCAATAGAAATATTCGTAAAATTGGCATTTATTTATTGGAAATGCATTTCACACATTTCTAGAAAACTTTTTCAAAATCGGTTGACTATAGCATGAGAAAAACTTTTTTGTTTTCAATGGAAACGCCTCCAAGCTTTGTATTTCTTAGTTTGCCATGCTTTCCCTTGATTTCACCAAGTTTAGTCAGTTTTGATGTTTTGTCATACAAAAATAGAGTCTGAAAATTAGTCTTAGTATGAAAAACTTGTTTGTTTTCCATGGGAATATCCTTAAAATTGACATTTAATTATTAGAAATACTTTCACACAATTCTACAAAGTTTTGTGAAAATCGGATGACTTTAGCATATAGCTGCAGTACGAATGATCGGTCGAAAAATAAATTCGGTGGAGAAAAACTTTTTTGTTTTCAATGGAATCGACTCTAAATTTCTTACCTGTTCAGTAGTTAGGTTTTTGCCTGGTTTTACTAAGTTTGGTCGAAATTGGACATATATAAGGTATAGCTGTCATGGAAAAGTAAGATCCCAAAAGTAGTCTTAGTTAGAAAAACGAGCCCTGCAAGGATATACAAACTTCAGCAGAGCCGAAACTAACTTTCCTCTACTTTTTTAGTATCAAAATTGTATATGCTAGTATTATTGAGGTTAGAAACACTTTAAATTCGATTCGCAACAATCCAAACCGTTCTTAAAACTAAGAATTCCAATTCATTCAAGTTTTTAATTCGAAAGTACTTGATTTAAGTACGAACTTAATTGATTAACTCTGAGACATTTCGTTGACCGAACTTTTCGCACACCCTTGAACCACTGTGCCCGCGCTTATGTTGATTTCCATTTTAATTTTAAGTTTCCACTTCCAGCATTTGCCTTTCCCCCCCGTCAAGGATTGTTTGCCATGGCAATATGGCACGGTGATTTTTCATTTTCTAACAGACGACAGGCCATAGATCAGTTTTATGCCAAAGGAACTGTCCACATTGGCCACTCCAGCACCTGTTTGCCTTTCCTTCCACCATCCCAACGGTAGCTGTTCAATTTGTATATATAGTTTCCCATCTGCAGGTGAAACTAAATACATCTATTCCTTGTCTTTTGGATATTTACATAAATGGCGCGTGGCTCCAAAGAAACACACACAAAGACAGGCAACCTGCTGAGCCAGATGATGATCATCTCCAGGCACATGCTAAGTGGCGAAGCACATCTCATCGACCCTCATCAAAACGCGTCGATTTTTATGTGTTTTTCGAATTTTTCTCGCTGCCGCTGACCGGCAAGGCAAGGGTTGCTGGTGACCATTTCCATTACCATTTCCCAAGATGCAGACGCAGGCGGCACGCGCTTTTTCTTTTGCTGTTGTTGTTGTTGCTGCTGGTCAACCCTTTTGACAACTCTGTTTGGACAGGCGGCAGGCATTTCGCTTGCATCATAAATCATAAGTCAAACCGCTGGACACTAAATGATTTGGATCTACAATTGAAGGCCTTTTCTCAATTTCCACTGTCCCCCCCCCACCCCCCAAGTTAGTTGTTCCCGTTCCCAGCGAACTGATCTATGCCGAGAGCAGCCTCGAAGGGGTTGGGTTTGAGCCTGTCCCGTTTCCGAATCGCTTGTTGTTCTCATCATTTGCATTCAACCCTTTCCCCTGTCACCGGTGACCGCCGCGGGGCTTCCACTCGATCGTCACCAGAAAGATGATGGCCAACTGTGTGTGTGTGTTTTTTCCATGGTTTTTATTAAGAAAATCGGTTGCTTTCCTTTCCATTTTTGTTTTCAATTAAATATGCAAATTGTTTTCAATGATGCTGCAGAAATGTCAAAAGGCGAACGATTCTCGTGTGATTTATTTCCAAGTGGGGACACTCGGAAGTTGCACTTAATTAGGTAAGAGACAGCTGCAGTTCCTGGCGAATCTCCCACCATCGAAATGGAACAGTTTGCGGCTGCCTAGAACTCAATCAAGGAAAGAACTAGTAAGGAGCGAGTTGAGTAGCGTCAAGAAAAGAAACCCAAACTAAAAATAATTACAAGGCTCGCCCAAAAAAAATCACACAAAAACAACAACAACAACAACGCCACAACGGACAAATCCCTGACACCCATGGCAAAAGGACACCCCAGAATCGGCACCGTGTCCGTGTGGCGTGAGCAGCGGCGGGTCCACAACAGAACAATCGAAATCGAAATCCTCCGCAGGACTAAAAAAAAAATATGAACTGAAAACTGAAATGTAATTGCAGTCGGCAACATACAACAACAACAAAAAAAAAAGAAAAAGAAAAAAACTAGACCAGCGTCTTTGCCTGCTCGAGGGGTGACTGAGTACCCCCTTCTTGCCTTAACCTTGGGAAAGTCCTGCCGTGCTGCTCCGCTTTCTCTGCTTGATTAGATTTGATTTGTGTTTTGTGGCATTTCACTTTCGCTCCCGTGAGCCACATTTAATTTCTAAATTATCGTCAGGGGCGGTGCCATTCCCGTCAGGGGGGTAGCTGTTGCCCGTTGCCGTTGCTGTTTTTGTTTTGATTAACAAAATTATAGGAGCTTCCTGGCCACTTTTGCCGTCAAACTTTCACCCGGCTCGCCGGCTGGCTAATGAGTCAATTTATATGCTAATACACTTTTCTTTTCAGCAAAATATCAAATTATAATCCCAAATCTGTGTTGTCAACGATATGCGATATGCCACTCCAAGCGGAAGGGTGACTAAGGGTTGGGCTTACGTATTATGAATATGAAATTTGGCTCTCGGCTGCTATTATTATTCAAATCAAAGTGCATCGAAAGTTGCCTAAATGTGCTTCGAATTGAGAAAAAAGAATACCAAATTGCTGAATTTACCACCTTAAATCGAAGCATTTCGAGACATTAGTATTCGATGATTATGATCTGAGATAGTTGATATTAAATTGGATTTCCTGGGGATTTGTTCATAATTGCTTTTTCGAAAGTTTAGGAAAAAAGAAAAGCAAAAAAAGTTAAAGATTCTTAATCATTTCCATTTGAATCGCTTTCCTTTTCCCCTTCTCGTAGCCGCCGTAGGATCATCATTTTGTATAAATCCCACATATCAGTGAAAAACTTATCCATAGTTTACCTTTGGAATGTCCAAAAGAACGAAAGCATACGAACGGAAAAAATGCCATTGCAAATTATAAACAAGAAAGAAAGTCGGTCAAACCCGACTATAACATACTCTGTACCAAGAAAATGTGTCTTTTGATCATAACTCGAAAACCGTTCATCCGATCTTCTTCATTCCTTTGGCGGATCGATAAGTTATCCTAACAACTAAATATGTCCAGAAGGAACAAGCCATCTATCTTAAAAACTGTGGGAGATATGACTTTTTTTCGAAATTGCGTGGGCGGCAGGAGGCGTGGCCAAAATTGGAAATAAACTTGATCTGCCTGCAGACATAAGAAGCATATGTCCCATACATGTCATACCTCTATCTCTTACCATCTCTGAGATCTGTGCGTTCATACGGACAGACAGACGGAAATGGCTATATCGACTTGGCTGTTGATGCTGATCAAGAATATATACACTTTATGGGTTCGGAGATGCTTTCTTCTGGATGTTACATACTTTTGCACAAACTTATAATACTCTATGTACCTTTGGTACAGAGTATAAAAATGTACCAAGAGTTCCATAAATCGAAACCAAATCGTGCTTTGGCCTGGAGTTGAGGAATACAAAAGCTACAGCAACAAGGCACACAGCTTATCTTCATACAAGTGGTATTTGTCACTTAGAAGAATTGAATCTTTCGTATGCAGCCTACTTTCAACGGATGCCTTCTAGATTTTGGGGAAATGGATAGAAACCGGTAAGGCAGAAGCAAGTTTCTACTGGCCCAAAACAATTGCCCCTCAAACAAGTAAAAAAGTACAAAATTTGCATATAAAAATCGCTTGGCATAAACCGCAGACAGGCAAAACAAGATTTCAGCACTGCAAAACAAAGGACCAAGGATGCCGAAGGAAGGAGCGAGGAGTTGTATGTGAATTTTGGCACTGCGGCGCCTGCGCTGTGAATGTGTGGCAAAACAATGAGCAAAACAATAAATCAAAATATGAAATAATAATACAGGAGCAAAGGCAACGCCATCGCCATCGCCCGAGGTCCTGCTAGGATATGCAACGAACAGCTGTAAGTCAAAGAGGCGCCCATTGTGAGGCGGATGAAACCCGAGGAGCAGCAGCCGCGGCAGAAGCGACAGCAGCATCTTGCGGTCGCACATTTTGGCAAACGGTTTTTTTGTTGTTTTGTTTTCGCTTTTTTGCTGGAAATAAATCTTAATATGTCATAATTCGTTATAATTCTACGAAAACCGCAAGCAAGTAGTTCGCGCCAGGAGCCCCGGGAACCCGCTGGGACCAACGGAAGCGCAACTTTCGATTGCTTTACATGGCTCCGGGCTAAGCAGCCGACTTTCCCATCTAATCCCACAAATTATTACCCTAATAGCCTCATATTGTCGCGGCTTAGCAAAGTCGTTTGTCATTTCCATTTCCATTCCCATTTTTTTTTTTTGAGCGCAAGCGTGCGCCGCTTTGGAAATTATTGAAAAGTAAACAACAAATATGAAAGTTTCTCTATTTGTTTAATTTATTAAAAAAGGAAAGTCAGCTGCAACTGCGGAAGCGCACGGGAGTGGCCTTTGACCTCGAGCGCGCGCGAGCACGGTCAACGCTAAACGGAGGTCCAGAGCGACCACAGCGACCAGAGCGACCAGAGCGACAGCTTAGCGGTGGTTGGCGACCGCAGCTTTTGTTTGTTTAGGTTACAAGGCGTCCCCGTTTCCAGTTTTTTTTTTATTTTTTGGGTGTTTTGTAAAAATAAATAAATAGAAATTCGAGCAGATATTACAAAATCCACCTAGAGCGACACACACACACACACACACAAATTGCAGGATGACTGACACGTGTCCATTGGGAACCGGAAAACGACTTTTCAAATGCAGATGAGTAGAGGAAGCTGTGACAGCTGAATTGGACAATCATTGAAGTGTGTGGAGTTGGAATAAAATGTTAAAGCTTTTCCAGGAACAGCTGTCGCTGCTCCATTCAGTATCATATTTTTGATCATATTCGAGCCTTTTTCGAATCCTCGACCTGATCAAAAAAGTCATAAGTGGGCTCGTTTTCTGATCGTAAATGATACTTTTGTCGGGAGAAAATGGTAGCCTAGCAGCGACACTTCGTGACGAGTCGTTTTTAACCCTTTTTTTCTGATCAGTTTTGACTCATATTCGAATCTATTTTACATTTTACGTAATTATTGATCACATTCTAGTCTTTTTCGAATCCTCGATCTGATTAAAATAATGAAAAATGCGCTCGTTTTCTGATCGTAAATGATACTTTTGTCGGGAGAAAATGGTAACCTGGCAGCGATACTTCTTAAAGAGTCATTTTTAGCCCGTATTTATGATCAGTTTCGAGTCATATTCGAGTCATTTGCGGGTGCTGTTCAATTCGTATTTCAATAAATCACATATTGTGCATTTGCTTGAGACATTTTTGAGTCTTCTTTGAATCGCACAAGATAGTAATCATTATTGAATCATTTAAAGGGCTCGAAAAAGACTCATTAAGCTGATTTTCTCAAAATGATCTTCCAAATGTTGGGTGGGTTATTTCAATAAATCACACTTTGAGCATTTGCATGAGCCATTTTTGAATCTTCTTTTAATCGCACATGATAGTAATCATTTTTGAATCATTTAAAGGGCTCGAAAAAGACTCGTTAAGCTGATTTTTTTCCCAAAATGATCTTCCAAAGTGAATTTTCACCCATATAAATTTAATAATCTGTAGCTGGATTTTCCCTAAAATTAAAATTAAGTCATTGTAGAATATTCCTTTAGTTTTTATACCCTTTACTCGTAGAGTAATAAGACAGAGAGAGAGAGCGAGAGAGCGCTGTGCCCCGACTTAAAAATACCCTGTACTCTTTACTTCATGCCAGAGCGCTCCGAAACAGGAGCGAAAAGGGACTCCAAAGAGGCACCTCAAAGGAGCGTTGCCGGAGCACTCCGAAGCAGAAGTGAAAAGGGACTCCAAAGCAGCACCTCGAAGGAGTCCTTTGCAAAAGCACCATAGGCGAATACATAGAGGAGTCCGCACGGTATCTTTGCGGGTTATCTGAGTGAGAATTCTGGGACGCCGAAGTGACTCATTTAAGGAGTTGCTTAGGCACACTTTTTTCATATATATTGCAAAGTCCTTCTTCTCCAGCGGATATGCTCCTTTGGGACACCGCTGGTTGGCTGGTTGAGTTTTCATTCATTTTCTAGACAAATATATACTTGCACTTACCCACACATACACCCGATGTCACGAAAAACAAACAATTATGGGCAGCACTTTCCACCGCTTAACACTTTGTGTGGTAAAAGAGTATTGTACAGTCGGGATTGAGCTACTTTCTTGCATAGAACATGTGTGGTTTTTGAAATAAGTTTAGCTCTAGTCGACGTTATCACCCATTTTCCACCCTAGGGGAAACATTTTCCTTAAGATTGGTAAGCACTCATTATCTACGTTTATACACACAAAATAGATCATGCTTACTGCCCTTTAAAGTATGCTATGTTATATGAAAATCATATCTTTGCCGGTCTTAAGAACCGCACAAGTCAAAAAAAACATGCTACAGTAGAGACTCGCAAAAGGTATGCAGTTTGTTTTAACTTTTACGAATTCTTAACTTTTTCAAGACTTTTATCAAACACCAAAAACTATTGCCTTTTTCTAGTTTTCTTAATATTAAACATTTTTCGGCTACATCCAACAAAATAAATTGCCTTAAACCCCCGAAAATAACCTTAAATTCAAGGTAATTTGGCCCACAAATGGAGCCAAAGACATCTTAAACTTAATTTAAGGAGAGTTTTTCTATTTATATGTCAAACTAGCTGAATACCCAGGAACTTAGCATTATGAGAGTATGATTCAAGTTTCACTTTTGAAGTGGTTCAGCGGTATAGTTTGGATCCGGAAAAATGTCTAACGTCTAAGTAAAATTTCTGAACCAGTACCATATCCAAATATATATTGTCAACCTATATACAAAATGTTCTAATCGGTGCCTAAATTTCATCTGAGATCTGGCTCTGAACAACTTTTGAACCGGTTTGAAAGCGGTCCATAAAATATACAACTCCTTATTACCAACCCACTAAACAAACTTCCAGTTTTGAGCTAAAATAGCTTCTGAAATAGTTGAATCTGATCAGATTCGCTGGCGCACACAGGAAAAAAACATCAAATCGTCCTTCATCTGCAAAATATCAATTAAAATATAAAATTTCACCCCATTATAAACCTATTTTCATATCAAATAAATAATATTTAGTACTTAATATATGGACTCGATTATGATACTAAATATATAATCTTTTTTTTCTGTGCAGAATTGATCAAAGTTATTTGAAAAGAAACCGCTTTCATTTTCACTTTGAAACACTGAAATAAAAACGATTTGGTTTTACTTTTAAATATTTAAAAATAAAAAAAAGGAAATGTTTCTCGTTTCCAATGGCACTGAGCATCTAGAAATAAATTCAAGCGATAAAACTCAGCTTCCTTCAGAGAATTATATTTTCCCCCTTCACTGGCACGCCAAATGTTATTTGAGAACAAGTGCGCGTGTGTTTTTGATCCATAATTTTTCAAAGGGAGTAGGAAGAGTTTTCAAATGTTTGAAAACACATTTAAACGAAGTCGTTTGGGCGATATAGATAACTAAAAGTGCCTTCGAGACTCGCGTCTCAACGCACAACACCATGCCTGACCCATTTCACCGTTGAACATTGGTTCATTATCAAGACGAGCCGCTCTCACCATACTCATATACACACTCTGAGGCCGAGCGGAATTTCGATGTATGGCCTAGTGGTTAGAGCATCGGCCTAGCGTACGGTAGGTGGAGGTTCGATGCCAGAAGCGGATTACTCTTTTTTTTGTTTGCCTTAATTTAATTAATTTGGCCACTTTCAATTGTAAAGGTTTATTAAAGGTCTAATGGCTTGAAAATATTATATTTGTTTAATTTAATTTCTTTTATGGACCAACTCCAGCAGTAAAGGCAACTCGTCTTGTAGATGGCGCTAGTTCAACCAGCTTTAAGCTTCAATTACTTCCAGAGCGCGTTTTGCAGTGCTGGCGCCATCTATATGTGAAGATATGCTGTGGTGTTGCCACCCCAAAACTGTTATACGAGCACTAACCGTTAAATTTGAATGTAGTTTTGAATTTTAACACAGCACGAAAGTAGGCAGCTAGAATTTCAGCTGGTAGTAAATTGCAGCATCCTACAAGTAGGCAACTCTTAATATATTATATTTTAAGAGTCTGCTAGCTAATAACTCTAATCTTATCAGATACTGACCCACTCTCTCCCATTGGACATTTCTCGCTGAGCGGAATGAGTCTGGGCTTTAGTCCACTTAGATACAGGGCTTCTACAGCACAGTGGAGGCTCTTTGGAATGGGGGATGTTTGTTTCTTATGCCACCACTTTTCGTCTCTAAGGAGAAGTGGGATTCCTATGAGTTTACCCACAGCTGGCAGCTATCTCCAAACTAATTAAAAGAATAATATTTATAATATAACTCATATCTTAAAGGCCTCCCAAACTGCATAGCCCAAAGAAAAACTCAAAATAATGTAAAAGTCGGTCACAACTAGGCTTTTTCGTTAGTTGGTGACCGTGACTTAGATGTACATTGGAATAATTGACAGTTTATTTCAGCCTAAGAAGCTATCCAATTGCTACCCCATTGGAACAATTTGAAGCTGGTTCCACTCTAAAAAATCACCCACCAAGCAGAAGCTATTAAACTACGTAGCGCAGGTAAGATCTCTTAGCATTCCGCGTCCAATAACGAATTTGTTGTCCTTGGCGACCGTGACTCAAGAAAAAATTGGTATAATGTGAAGCTAGCTTCAGTCTGAAAAGCCACCCAAACTAAGTTACATAAGAAACAACTCTATAAAGATGTCTAAAACGAGACTTGTTCATAACAATATTAGAATTTGCAGCTGATTCCAGTCTAAAAAGAAACTCAAACTAAGTAACGTGCGAAAGAACTCTAAAAAACAACGCTAAGACTGTACAAAATGACAAATTACATTAGAATTTGCAGCTGATTCCAGTCTAAAAAGCCACCCAAACTACGTATCGTACAAAGGGCAAAAAAAAAACCGCTAAGTCCGTACAAAATAAGGCTTTATCATGAGTTGGCGACCGTGACTCAAGAAATTGGAATTATTTCCAGTCTGAAAAGCCAACCCTACTGGGTAAGGTAAGGTAAATCTGTTGAAATTTGCAAAAGCCACACCAAATCATACAAAGTCTTACAATTTGGCGACCGTGACGAACTAAAAAAAGTGTGTTTTTGCCTGAAACAAAAGTAAAACCATTTGTTATTCTTTTTAATAGTATCATTTCGTTTTTATTTCATCTAACTTTTCATATAAGTATTGTTGAGTTTTGCTGTTTCTGTTTTTCGTTCGGTTTATTACACAATTCTTGTAGTTTTTTTTTGTTGTTTTTGTTTTTGTTTTTATATCTTTGCTCTGGGGGCTCACCAAAATTTGAAATATATATATATATATATTTGTGTATATGTATTTATATATATATATATATATAATGTACGTGTAGAGAGATTCAATTATGCGCTCACAAAAAAAAAAAGAGAGAGAACAAAATTTGGTGCTGTGTATTTTGCTTGGTTGATTGTTGTTTTTACAATTTGTACAGATAAACTTGCAACATTTGTTGTCTATGATTAAGGACACAAAAAATAAACACAAAAAAATGTTGGTTAAATTATATTAAAAAAAAAAAATAGTATTCCTTTCTTCTTAAACCATAAAAAGCCTTTTGTTCAGAATTGAAAACTAAATTAAATCACATTTAGCATATTTTTTAAAAAAAATGTACTTGCAAGTCGATTTGCAGCTCTTAAGGTTAAATTTTTATTTGTGGTTGCTGAGAAAATTAGTTAATAATTTAATATTTACATTATGCCAAAAAAAAAAAAAAAAAATATAGGGTTGGTGAATATTATGTTAGGTTGTGTTTGTTGTAATATTTTAACTCGTTACGTGCTCCGCTTAAAGTGTATGAAAAAAATTGGTTTCTTATTCTGCGACCATTAAATAACTGGGTTCGGTGCTTCGTTGCCTAGAACAACACATCGATGTACATGTTTCATCTGCTGCCGCCACCCGACTCGGCCACCGCCGCCTGCTCCTGCTTGACCTTGAGCAACAGCTGTTCGTGCGCCCGCTGCTCGTCATCATCATCGTCACAGATATCAATATCCCCCTCACCATCCCCATCCACATCGTCCAGCAGCATGCCATCCGTCTCGTTATCCTTCTCCATCATCTCCTCATCCTCGTCCGGCTCATCCTCCGGCTCGGATTCGGTAACGGCCACCACCGAGGCGGCCACGGCGGCCGCATTCCGTGCACTAGCAGCAGCGGCCACAGCAGCGGCAGCAGCCGCAGCAGCCACCGCCGCCTCGGCATAGCCAGCGGCTGTGCCATGATGATGGTGCATCTGCATTGCATGCTGCACTGCAGCCGCCTGCTGCTGCTGCTGTTGCTGCTGCTGCTGTTGTTGCTGCTGCTGCTGCTGGTGGTGTTGCTGCTGCTGTTGCTGCTGGTGGTGTTGCTGCTGTTGCTGTTGCAACTGTTGCAGATGATGCAAATGCTGTTGCTGATTGTACGGATGATGCTGATGTGGTCCACTCCCGGACACCGAGGACGGCGGTCCATGATGGCCGTGCGAGTACGCCTGATGATGCTGCTGGGCCATGCCCGCATGGTGGGCAGCAGCCGCGGCAGCTGCCGCCGCATTGGCCGCTGCTATATGGGCATGGGCCTGGGCATGAGCATGGGCGGCCACCACATGCTTACTCTTGCCCGTGGCCGGCGGCGGGGCATCGAACAGCAGCCGCGAAATGGAGAAACTGGAGATGGGTGAGTTGTGGGTGCTGCCCGCCGAGTAGCTGGTGTTGGTGTCATCCGAAGTGGGTGTCTCGCGATCACTCTCATCGCTCTTCAACAGCTCGGCCGCCTCCAGGGATTTCTTGTGCATGCCCAACAGCCAGGGGGCCACCGACTCATCCTCTTTGGCCGATTTGATGATTGTCTCCGGCAGCGGCAACGAGTGACGCACCATGGCCCCATATAAACCATATTCGGCCATTTTGGTGCTGTGGCCCCAGCATTTTTCGGTTTTGCGCCATTTGGCTCGACGGTTCTGGTACCAAACCTGCAACGAGCAGAGGGAGAGAGGGGAAAAGAGAGATTAGCCAAATTGGTTTACTGGGATTAAGATTAGTTAGACTTTGGTTCAAACATAAGTAACGATGTAATAGCAATTGAGCTTAGCAGTTTTAATTTCACCTTTTATACAGTTCGTGCCTGCTCGTGATCAGCGTGCGCTGCACGAAAGAAACCGCAAAACTTGTAAGAGCTAACAATCAAGAGGCTAAGCCTAATGAATCCCCCTTCTCTTCCTCATTTTAAATGGTTTCCAGTCTAAGAAATACATGGTTGAGGTCAAACTGAACATTAAGCAGGCTTTCGCTAGGTTGTGACACTCCGGATTCCTGCTGTCTTGGCTATACTTCCTTGTGAGTAGACAAAGAGTTGTCTTCTAAACAACTTATTCTACGAGCAAGGGGTATAAAACTCTCACTGCAAGCTGAAGATTTGGGAGAAGGAAAATCGGGTTTCTCCAATCGGAAGCGACCTGGTATATGTGCTCAGAATATTTCAAGAGTGACCTCAAGAGGGGGGATGTAAACAATAAACAGTTTGAGGGATTAAGAAGACACCGGAGGACTCTTCCGCTGACTTAAATAAAACTAGAAACTGCCTAGTAGACAAATATGCCAGCTGGGTAACCAACCGACCTTCAAAACTCGACTCAAATAATACACTGAACCTAACTGAATAGTCTTTAAAGAGCAAGAAATATATGAAATTCTGAGCTACTCAAACTAGTGAATAAAACCATAAGATGCAGCATAAAATGGAGTTGGATGGAACAACATTGCTGGGCAGGCAAGGGAATGCCACCCATTGGACAAAGTCAAAGAAACTTGGAGAAGAACTATTGATAGAAAGGTGAAAGAGCTAATCGCTGCAACAGAGTGGAAACCGTGGTTGATGCCCCATATCCCACCAGGAATTGGAACTAAAGAAGAAGCGGTCTGCCCGCCCCATAATATTTGGGGAAACTCTGATACGAGAATTCAAACCAAAGTGCACCAATAATGGTGGTTTTTGGTTCCAAAAAGTTTTAGTAAATAGATTTTTATGCAAAGGTTTTAGTTCGAACCTTGGTTTGGTTCTTTGTGAAGATCAATTAGCATCGTGCATGATTCGTGAGTGATGCAAAGTGCTTTAAAATCGTAAGAGGATTTTCATTTTTAGGAATTGTTCGTCAAATGAAAGATAATTTGTCCAAGCGAACAGCTCTCTAGTTGCTGGACCCAAACGGAGTTGTTACACTCGGCAAATGCACAGCGAACGCTTGCCGAAGACTTGCATCACCGAGTGTATGATACAACAATACGGGCAAGGCGGCATCAGTGTGTTGAGTACTTTTGCCAAAAGCTACCGCTTCACGCCTTTTCCACCGTATCTGAGTAGATGTCGCCTCTTGCATATATCAACCCTTGAGGATAGAAGGACAATTGCATTTTTGGTTTTTATACTCTGTACCAAAGGTACACAGAGTATTATAAGTTTGTGCAAAAGTATGTAAAAGGCAGAAGGAAGCATCTCCGACCCTATAAAGTATATATATTCTTGATCAGCATCAACAGCCAAGTCGATATAGCCATGTCCGTCTGTCTGTCTGTCCTTATGAACGCACAGATCTCAGAGATGGTAAGAGATAGAGGTTTGACATGTATGGGACATATGCTTCTTATGTCTGCAGGCAGATCAAGTTTATTTTCAATTTTGGCCACGCCCCCTGCCGCCCACGCAATTTAGAAAACACGTCATATCTCCCACAGTTTTGAAGATATATGGCTTGTACCTTCTGGACATATTTAGTTATTAGGATAACTTATCGATCCGCCAAAGGAATGAAGAAGATCGGATGAACGGTTTTCGAGTTATGATCAAAAGACACATTTTCTTGGTACAGATTATGTTATAGTCGGGCTTGACCGACTTTCTTTCTTGTTTTAAACAGGACTGCAAACCCCTACATTTTTTCGGATCTCCGGATCGCTGGTTCGAACCAAAATTTACCAATGGTTAGGGTTCAAAAATTTCAGGTTCGCGGTTTTTGGGAGAAGGTTTTGGTTCGAACCTTGGTTCAGTCCATGCTGGACATAATATTAATATAAAATAAATCAATACATTTATATAAATACTAAATTATATAAGTTAATTTAATCCTATGTGTTCTAATAATCGTTTTCGACCTAAAAACTACTCAAATCGTATGGGAATCTGGTTGTTCTTGGGTTGAAAACGGCACACATTGATGTATTGAAAATTCAAAATATAATTTACCATTAAGTAAAATACCATTTCTTAGTTTTTGTTATTTCCAATGTTATGTTAAGCTTTTGTGAATCATTGAAAAAGCATGGGAGTCAAGGATTTTAAGCACGGGCTATTATGGACGAGGATATTGGAACCAACCAACACACCAACTAGATAACAGATGGAATCGCTATACAGAAGGTCAAATTTTCTGATGTCTACTATTTTTGTTGAACCGAACCGATAGTTTAGAATCGGAACAGGTTCGGGTTCTGCTTTTCATTCTAAAGAGAGGTTCGGTTCAAGGTTCGGTTCGCAGTAAAATAAAATTCGGATATCCGGGTTCGAACCGGTTCGGTTCAAACCCGGTTTGCAGCCCTGGTTTTAAATGCCATTGTAGTCGGAAATATTAATTGTCCCATGCTACTTGACAAGATTCCATTAAATGTACCCGCCAGATCTTTGCGTGACTTGGTCCCATTTAGAGTGGCAACTCTAAGGGTCAATTATGCCAATAACGAGCCCTATTGGCATGCGGTTCAACTTTAATAACGACAATATTAATGTTAAGCGACTTCTTAGGGACTTCTATTTGTAGTTAAATCGTTACTGTTAGTTGTTAGTTTTATTGTAGAAGCCAGATAAGTTTATTCGTTGGCGAAATACACTAAATAAAGAAGGTACTTTTGCAGAGAACTCACACTGACCCCGCCTTAGCTGTATTCATGATACAACAAGAGAGGTGAGATGGCATCAGTGTGAGTTCTTTGCAAAGTACCTTCACTTTCAGTGTTGCGCGTACTTTTGTAGCGTAAGCTTTTGGCACCGCCCCACCTGTATTGTTGCATGCTGCCTGTATTGTGATATCATGACCGAGAGGGAGAGAGAGATTAACCTTTTTGCTGCTCTCTTTTAGGGGAACACCGTTGAAAATCATTATTTGATTTTGAAACAACTTAACACTTGCTTATAAGATTTGTCCGAAAGAGAAGTCTTTGAGTTGCCTCTCTGTATGGATAAACGAATATGTACTTAGCAGCCAGTGGCAGCTGCGCTGCTTCCCTTGCCGATCTCTAGTGCTAGCCTCGCTGAGGTGTTTTTACTTTCTGCATTAATTATGCACTGCTGTTTGTCGCCTTTCTCCTGCGCTTTTAATGAGCTGTTAAACATTAACACACACACACACACACACACACACACACAAAGGCAGAGAACAGCAACAACACAAAAAAATGATTATGCATAATTATGTAATTAACATTTAAACAAAAGAGGTTATGGCTGTAAACAAAAGCATTTAACAAATTGCTATTTGCATTTTCGCCCGCTTCCCGCGGGTGGGAAAGTGGGTGGGTGGGGATCGTGTGCCGCACTTGTTAACATTTTGTCATTCAATCGACCTCCCTCCCACCCCCACAAACAGACCCACACAGACAGAGACAACTAACAACTAGGCGCATTTTAAAAAGTCATTTATCAACGCATTAGCAACACTGATTGAGTTTGCCAACCCACCACACCCCCTCCCAAAGGGCGGCGGGGATGGGATGTGGGGGGGTTGGGTGTTAACTGTTGCCAACTCAAGCAGATTTAATTTGCCATGTTTTTATTTTTCGACAATCTCAAGTGCAACAACAAACAACTTGGACAAACTGTAAATGCAAATGTTGACATCGCACCAACGAAACGGGGAAAACCTCCGCC
The DNA here is from genome assembly GCA_035044965.1 of Lordiphosa andalusiaca. Lineage (NCBI taxonomy): Eukaryota > Metazoa > Arthropoda > Insecta > Diptera > Drosophilidae > Lordiphosa > Lordiphosa andalusiaca. The sequence continues at coordinate 6,852,559 of JAWNNM010000051.1, read as the reverse complement.
GCGTGGCCAACGTCGCTCTTTATGGTCCCTGGCGAATTGTACCGCACATGTTGCCACCGCCGCCGCCACCCTGGGAAAGCCGTTGGAAGCTTGGCTAAAAATTAAGTTGAACTTTTCACAACAGAAGATTAAGTTGTCCCTGGGGTCGGTCGCCCTCCCATCTCGCCTCGCCGCCCGCTTTACAAGTTGTCTGTGAAATTGAAAATTGACCGTTTAATGTTCTAAAGCGACAGCAGAGCGAACCGTCCACTAATAAGTACTCGAAATCCAAATCAGGGGGCGGAGGAGGAGAGGGGGAGTAGAGATGCCTGACGGCAAGTGCTCTTGCTCTTGCTCTTGCTCTTGCATTTAATTTAATTAGTTTTCTGCTTATGTCCAATTTTTGTAACCTTCTCAGCGTGAGAAAGCAGACGATTGATTGGAATGGCTTGAGGGATTAGCAGGAAGCTTCCTGAAACAAACTGGTTGGACCCGGCACGTGCTTTTACGTGAGCACGAAATCTTACAAAAAAAAAAAAAGTGCTGCCCATTCTGAGTGAATGAAATGTAACTTCCACCAATTCTCTAAGAAGATGCAGAATTGTTGCTGCTGTGAAGCAACTTCCATATACAGCCATGCTCCGGATTTCACGTATTTTTGCGAATTACGATTTCAGCCAGTTTTTCGCCAGTTTTTATACTCTGTACCGTAGGTACATAGAGTATTACAGGTTTGTTCAAAAGTATATAACAGCCAGAGGGAAACATCTTCGACCCCAAAAAGTATATATATTCTTGATCAGCATCAACAGCCGAGTCATCTCCGTCTGTTCGTATGAACGCACAGATCTCAGAGATGGTAAGAGATAGAGGTTTGACATGTATGGGACATATGCTTCTAACGTCTGCAGGCAGATCAAGTTTATTTTCAATTTTGGCCACGCCCCCTCCCGCCCCCGCAATTTAGAAAAAACGTCATATCTCCCACAGTTTTAAAGATAGATGGCTTGTTCCTTCTGGACATATTTAGTTATTAGGATAGCTTATCGATCCGCCAAAGGAATGAAGAAGATCGGATGAACGGTTTTCGAGTTATGATCAAAAGAAAAAAAATTCTTGGTACAGAGTGTGTTTTAGTCGGGCTTGACCGACTTTCTTTCTTGTTTTCATCGATAATGTTCCTCTCCCAAGTTGTTTTGTGTCATTTCACATATCAAAAACAGCTGATGAGCGCCACTACTCATGCTATCGATAGTCATATATCGATATATACCATGGCCAAATCGCAAATTGTTGTTTTTGTGAGCAGTTTTCCATCTCGCTCAATTATGTGTGTCTCTATTAAATAATTGATTAAAATATTGCCTTAATGCGAATTGAGTGGGAGAGAACGTAAGACAAATCTAAAAAACTTAGAGACTTGAATCAAAACAGTTCCGTGGGCTGTCTGTTTGTGCATCCAACCTATATTTTGCATTTACTTTTCATTTCACGGACTCAGAAGATGTCGCCGGTTTAAAAACGGGAAAACTTTGCGATTTCCGAATGTCGAAGCACCAACTTTTACGATTTGGTGATCAAATCGCAAAGTTTTTGCGAAAGCGAAAATGGGAGCATGGCTGATAATTCCAATTCAATTTCTGGTTTCTTTTTCAAGAATTTCACTCTGCCTAATGGTGCTTAAAATGTAGCAAGTGCAGCACTAAAAGTGGCAATTTTTTTTTAACATCATTTGGGCAATTGGAACATGCGGTTGAGTGCATTTTGAAAGCGAGTTTAATGCATTTACAAGAAAAAAATAAAAGAAAAAAACAACAGCGAAAAATGTTTTTCCATTGTTTTAAGTTTATTGTTGAGCAAAAACAAAAAAAAAAACATAAAAAGCGCACCCTAAGCAGCAGGTTGGGAAACTTGAAATGGACAGGCAGGCAGGCGGAAGACCTCTTTGTTGTTGTGCTTCAAATGTTCGGTATGTGTGTGTGTTGGTGTGTGTTGGTGTGCTCGTGTTTGTGTGGAAATTAGCAGCAAAAACATGCTAAAGGAGAAGGCCGAGCCAATTGCACAATTTTGCAAAAACAATGCAGCCAAAGTTGACAGCTTGTAGCTTGGTCCTTGTCGCACGCCAAATTGCCGGGGTACAGGCGACACACGCACGCAAAACAAAGCAAAATTGATGTCAGTGGTATGCCAACTGCCTGCTTACGGCAGTGCAGCATTGTTAAAAAGTCTGGAGTATAAAATACCAGGGTTATTTACAATAACACTTGTAAACCTAACGTTTAGCCTGTGAGCAACACTGATTGAAGCACTGAAACAGCTGAAAATGGAACACTAGTACTGTACTCCAACCATGTAAATGCCGAAATAGGGGAATTTTGGGTATACAAAAGAAGCAAGAAAGGAAGAAAGAAGTAAAAACCTACACTATACCTGCCAAAGTTTTTTTTTTTATTTCTCACACAAAGTCTTAAGGTGTGTCAAGTGCTGCCCATAGCTGTTCCTGTCGGTGCTGCCCAGCATGTATGTTTGATTTTTCCCATAACTCAACTATCGTTCTTGCAATCTTTACCATTTCTACGGCGGATTTATATATAATACTAATCACTAAGTAAGTTCAGAAGTAACGTACCTTTTAGTTTTAAAATTGTGAGAAATATGAAGTTATTTTCAAGTTGCGGGTGCGTCGCAAAAATTGGCAACAGTCCTTAAGTGGTTGTCTCACACATGTCGAACCTCTATCTCTTACCACCTCTGAGCTCTGTCCGCTTATACATAAATTATCGACTCGACTGTTGCTGCTGTTCAAGAATATATATACTTAATGGAGTTTCTGATGCTTTCCTCTGACTGTTACATACTTTTGCAGAAACTTAATATACTCTGGGTAGCTTTGGTAGAGAGAATCTTTTAGTCAGGTAACTTGCTGCACTTTCAATTAACGAGCGAATGTTTATTAAACTAAAGCAAACTGTTCAAAAACTTTGAGTTCATCCAGTTGAACCCTTTTTTATGTTCCGTTGTTCTCTGATAATTACTGAAACGCAACCTTTTAAACATAGTGTAAGCACTTAGATCAGAAGAGAAATGAACAAGAAAACAAGATGCTTTGGCTTAAGGTTATCAAAATATCAGTTTAATGCAACATTAACTTAATTTTGTGCAGTTTATCCAATTACAAAACATTTAGTGCCAACCATTTTGAGGTATGGCCCAGTGTTTCATCAGTCGAGAGAAATCCCCTCCTGTTTAAATAGGAAAATAGTCTTAACACTATAGACCTTCCTTGGCCTAAGTACCCGAGCGATTTTTGGTCTTAGCCGTTCAACCTGATGAACCAAGCACGATACTGTTCTGCTGTGTCTTAGGACTTCTGTCCATTAATAGCAGGGATCAGCATACGCAAAGCTGCTGGCTAACGTGAGAGGCAAACTCATTTGAAGGGAAAGTATTTGAAAACAACTCGAAGGTTAACTGCAACAGTAATGCCTAAGGAGAAAATTGTGTTTGGAAAATATATTATTTCCATATTATATTCATATTTAAAATAATTCACTCCTGACAAATGCACTAAATTATACAAAAATTCTTGTAGCATTAGGAATAGCAAATAAACTATACTAAAGTTGATAAAGACTGTATTAGTCGATACAAAACGATTCGAAGAGAGTTGGGGAATGTTTATCTCTAGTACCTCACAATTTTAGAACAAGTGTTTATAGAAATATTCAGGATTTCATGGCAGTGGATTTCAGGTTCCTCGCTATTAACATAATTATACGTATCTATATAACATCAACCTATTTCTTAGGATATATTAAAATTCATTCAATTTTGTATCTATTGACAGCTTGCTTATGAGGGTTAAGTAAGGATAAATATCAATTCCACTTTTTCATCCTGACAAAATGTAAAACTAGACTAGACCTTCAAACTCAAAGATTGATTAATTTTAAGTTGGACGCCTCACAATGCGTTAAGGTTTGTGAAGTGCTATCCATCGTCGTTGCGGCAGGTGCTGCCCATCATAGTTCTTGGTTTTCTTTATAACTTAGCCAAAGCTCATTCGATCCTTAACAAATCCAGTGGCGGATCAATAAATAATGCTGATTACTAACTGTGAAGGAACGAAAAATAGGGTAGGGACAGTGTCTAAAACTGAAAATAAACCTGATCTGCCTGCAACTACAAAATGCTTATGTCCCACCATCTGTAAGACGTGACTTTATCGGCTCGGCTTTGGATGCTGATCAAGTATATATATACTTTATAGAGTCGGAGATGTTTACTTTTGCATATTACATATGTACATTTGCACCAACTTTATATACTCTGTGTAACTTTTGGTACAGAGTAGAAAAGTAGTCTAGCGAATTCAAGTCCAAAAGTGAAGAATTTGCGTTAAATATACACAAGTAAGTTGAAAATAGAGGAAAAGACAGCAATTATTCGCATAATGCTCGCTCATATACTCATATAACTAAAAAACTGAACTGTTGCGAACAAATAAAACTAAGGTTAAGGAATTGGGCGTTAAATGTGCATTTAACGTCCACAAACTGTAAGTTTGGGCGCCTTTATTTGAAAAGCTCCCAGAATACAGCATCTTCCGGTTAGATCTTAAGCCAAATTGACACTTTTGTCGCCTGTTAAACAGTGCATTGACTTTTGAGAGCAACAAAAATACTCATGTATGGATATATATGTATGTAGGTAGGTACATTTTGGGCCAAAGAATGAAAGAGCAAAGGAGAGCAAACTACGAGTAGTAAGTCTGTTGCATGCGAGAGCAAAAGTGAGAGGGAAAGAGAGAGAGGGAGAGAGAGCAGTAGAGAAAGCTTGTTGTGCCTGCTTTGATGTGGTCGGGTCGAGTCTGGCCTGGCCAACCATATTTTTCAATGTGCTGACAAGAAGCAAGAAAGAACAACAACAACAAAAAAAAAACCCACAAAAACCAGGGGCGAAAATGCAGACACTCACACACACACACACACACACACACGCACGCACAAAATGGAATGCAATTAAAAACGGCAGGCAGCAACAACAACAAAAAAAGCACAAAAACAATCACCGGGGGAGGTGGGGGGAAGCGGCAGAACTTTTTTAATGGTGGCTTCGATTTGCCTCTGCCGTCGTCGTCGTCGTTGTTGTTGTTGTTGTTTGTCTGAATGAATTTGCATGGCTGCCTCATCTTTGTGCTTCGTCCTTAGTCCTTATCGTGCTGCTAATGATTGCCTCGGCCCGAGTACCTCCTCCTCCTCCCCTCTGCACGACCTAGCGGCAATTTTTCAAGCTGTGCGCAGACTGCGCCATATTTGCACTTAATTGAAGTGTATGCGAGCGAGAGAGAGTGAGTGTGTGCGAGTGTGCGAGTGTGCGAGTGTGTGTGTGTGTGTGTGTGAAGTGAGTGTTTCCAGTTATTTGTGCGTTTTGCATTAAAACAAAATTTTTTGTTAAGGCCAATTGTGCTTGTTAATTTGATTTTTGCACCACCCACTCACCCATACTCAGCGTGAGGTAGGCAACAGCCCGCATTAACATAAGCAATATCCTTTCAGAGACAGCGGCAGCGCCATCTTGCGGCTTTTTCAAGTGGCTGCCGTTGAATGGAAACGGGCGGGGGAGCAGGCCGGCTCACATTGCAGCAGGATCGTAGAATTGATTGAAATATCAAAATCAAATTGGAATGCTACCCTATGAACGAAGTGTGCGAAGAAGTTAGCGATCCAATTTTTGATCTTTTCTTACATTATTTGGGTTCAAAGCTGGGCCAACCCGTGCTCCTCTCAATCTCTTGGCTTCGTATGCTTTCAAACAAGAGAAGAGTTTCGAACAGTTTAACCCTGAATCCAAAGTGCAAACGTTTAGAAACTTCTTCATGGCTAGTTACTTCACTGCTGGCGGCAATAGCTGGCGAAGGTTGTCATTTGTTTTAGTTTTTTAAACAAAAAACTTGTTTATTAGACGTCCTTTGGCGGTATTCAACCCACAATCTATGGCACAGCATACACACACACACACTACCAGCTGCACCACAAACGGTCAGCCTATGATTTGTAGGAGTTGTTAAAAGGTTCATCACTCTAAGCCTAGTTCTAAGGTTAAAAAGTTTCCTAACTCATATTTCCTCCACTAACATCGTAAAGTATTCCACTTCCAAAAGCTACCAGCTCTTGAAATCAGGGCTGCAAACCGCTTCGGAGCCGAGCCGCCCCAAAGTCGGCGACTCCGGATAGTTTAGGAAATCGGAACCGAACCCAAATCGGAGCAAATCATTTTCTCCCAGCTAAAACTGAATCCGAGCAAATTAAAATTAAACAAGGGTTCGGTTCAAACAAAAAAAACCCAATACTTATTTAAAATAAGTTTGTAATGAAAGCTCTATAAAAAGTATAAAAGAGTTCCATTTAAAGTCATCTGGCTGGGATTGGGTTACAATTTTGTGTAACTTGTTAAATTACAGAAACGTAAATCTCTACCCAACGATTTCTACTCAACTTGGTAAGCTTCTGGCACACTTATTCTATTCTATCTTATTCTTATTCTTCTGCAAACTATAGTAAAACCTTATTGAAGTGTTTAGAAAAACGTTCTCACATTTTAAACATATTCCAAATTTTTATCTTTTCTGTTTTGGATCCAAGAAAACGAATATTTTTGAACTTAGAACATAAATAGCTTACAAAGAAACTTTATTTGTAATTGCCGAAAGGAATGAAAGACTGAGAATATATATGACTCTTTACCATGCTGAGCTACTGATGAATCGGAAATGGAATTCTTAGCTAAGGAGCTGGAATATAATGAAAAATGCCAACTATAAACACAAGTATTAGATGACGAAGCTTTTTCTTCTCTTAAGTTTGTTTTATCCAGAATTACTGGAAGATATCTTAATGATTAACTTAAACTCTCTTTCTCTCTCTGAAGTTTGTTTTATTTAGATTTACTGGATGATTAATTCAAACTAAGCTCAAATTGTATATAAAAAAACATTAAGATTCTGGACTTCTTTGAGTAAAATGTTGAATTTTCTCAATTTTCATATATGTTTTCTAAATTCTAATTGGTTCGAGCTTGAACCTCGGTTCAGCGACTCTCTGAATCCGAACCTATAAAGTTTCGCGGGTTCGAACTTCGTTTTTTCGAAAGTTTGTATTCCTGGTCTTAGGAACACTTTTTGCTGGCTTTTCAATTCAATTCAATTTCATTTTCTCTATGCTTAGACTTAGACTTAGACTTGTGAGATCCTATCATTACAAATTAAAGAGTTCCAAGCACATTTGCTTTTTTTTACTTAGACTAGGGGTTACTTTTGGTTACTGGGTTTTGAATATTTATGGTTTCTTGTACACAAAATGGGGAGAAATTTGTTTACAAAAACCCCTTGAATGTTCATTTATTTGTGCTGGCATTTTTAAAACCCAGTAAAGAAATAGTTATATTCTTGCTTTATATCTGCAGATTCCAATACTAAAGTAACCTCTTCTTTGTGAATCAAATTCTGCACCTTGTACTTAAGACGGTAGGCGGCATCTTAGCGCATACGACTGTCGAACTCTCGTTCGAGATAGTGTAATAAATCCTATACAAAAATTGTGCTATAAGGCTAAACACTGAACAAGCTAAAAGCCCGTCATGGTGTTTTGTAAAAGAAAATGTACTTACGAAATCATAGAAAAAGGAGTTTTGGAAGGTAGTTTTCATTTCTAAGTTTCAGTTAGATTAGCTGTTCTACATATGATCTGGTTTAAGTTAGAGTTAAGATCACAAGAGAAAACTTTGACGGGACTTACAGCGTGAAGCAAGTTTCATGGAGTTCTCTTAGTGGGAGATTCTGAGCCGTTCCTTTATAAAGCATATTCATTTTGCCTTGACTATCCCAAATACTAAGAGAATACTTCTTGAAGTTTACTTCACCGTATAAATCTAGTCTTAGCGGGGATTTACACGAAGAAGCAAGCTTCATGAAGTTTTCTCAGGAGGTAGAGGGGATTTACACGAAGAAGGAGGTGAGATACTTCCCACCCTTGAATTTCACGCCTCCCAAGAGAAACTTAAGAAATGTGCTTCAGCGTGTAACTTCCGACCTATAAACAGGTGTGCAATTTCACGGTTTTTGTACAAGTTTCCATTAAATCGCAAAATTCCAGCGAAAGTGAAAATGGCGGCACGTCTTTTTGGTTAGAAGTTTGTGTGGACTTTCATCAAGGTTCTGATGAGAGTGTGACTTCTGTTTAGTGGGTTGTCGATCGTCGCCACATTTTGCAACTTGCAATTTGTAAACTCTTGTACTTTTTTGTTGTTTTTTGTTTTGTTTTTTGGAGTGTCGGCGAGTGCCGCTTGCCACGTTTTCTTACTTCATTTTTTTTGCATTTTTTTTTTTTTACTTTACTTTTGCAATTGCAATTGTGTGCACTCGTAATTATGTAATCAGTGAGGCCTCATTATGGTGCCGCTGAGTGTGGCAACACTTGCCAAGTGGCAAGTGCGGGAGGAGTACACACACACACATACACTCAGACATGGGTACATATATAATGCGGAAGACTTTGGTCTTCTCGTTTTGCACAAATCGAAGAAGTTGTCTTTGATTTGCACACCCCAAAGTGCATCTTTACGAGAATCGCCAGCCCCATAAAATCGAATCGCCGTGCAGGTGATAAACCTCTCAACTGTCGACTGACTGCAATGCTACGTGAGAACATTAAGATTTAGGATCCAACTAACCTGTATCCGATCCTCTGCCAGTCCCGTTTTCATCGACAGCAATTCCCGTGCACTGACATCCGGATAGTGTGCCTCCTTGAACGCCTTCTCCAATTCCTCCAGCTGGCTGCTGGTGAATATGGTGCGGCCGTGTCTGCGTTTGTTCTTCTTTTTGCCACCGGGACCGGTGCCACCGGGTCCCACCAGCACATCACCGCCGTGGCCGGCCAACAGGCCATTGGGATTGGCCCCACCGAACGCCGACTCGGCATGGTGCGCTGCATGCACATGGGCGTGGGCATGATGGGCCGCCGCATGGGCGTGATGCGCATGATGGGCAGCAGCCGCGGCAGCCGCATGATGGTGTGCAGCAGCGGCAGCAGCTGCCGCATGCTGATGGGCTGCCAGGGCCACATGATGATGCGTGGTGGCACCGGCAGGTGAAGAGCGTTGGGCGGAGGTAGAGGAGGAGCCGTGGCCAGCGGAGCCGGAGCCGGGTCCAGAGCTGGCCGAGCCGGCACCCGTACTCGAGGCATTGCTGCTGGAGTTGCCGGCCTGGCCATTGCTGGCCGTGGGTGAGCCCAGGTGGGGGCCATTGGTGTTGTTGCTGCTGTTGTTGTTGTTGTTGTTGCCGCTGCTGCCGCTGGTGGGGGCATTCGATGAGCTGTTGGTCTTACTGGGCGACTGTTCGTCCCCGCTGGCATTGGCCAAGCTGCTGGCATACTCCTGACCACGTGCGGCGGCTTGTTCTGCAAGAGCGAGAGAGAAAGAGAGAGAGGGGGGGAAAGGTGAAGGATTAGTTGCTTGGCATTCCTGGCGCTTGCTGCAAAACACATGTCGTGCCATGTTACCAGCCAAATCCCATTTCCTCTAAATGGGCAGACAATGGGCAAAATGTCAGGACATACGAGCCATGCCTGCAGCAGGGAAAACTTGTCGCCCCGCCGCCCTGTCCCGCCCCTGATTTTTCGCACACGATAAAGGCAGCTGAATTTTTCCATGCTCGCCCTTTCCACATCCCCTCCATTCAAACGACAACCAAACGCCGTGCAGATTTTGACAAGTTGCCTGGATTTATTCAAATGTCAGCAGCGAAGGGTTAACCCGGCCATCTACGCGTCCTTCCCAGAAATGGCAAATGGAAACCGAAACAGAAATATTTTCTTAAAGGTTTCGTGTTTTGACAATTAGGGTGTTAAGTGGTTTAGCCCTTTTCTTTCTCCTCTTCGTTTCTACTCTCTTTTTCTGGTCTCAAATTAAACGGGAATCGGCTTAGGCGTGTCGCACGGGGCGTTCTATTGTGATTATCAAACCACATGATGAAGATAATGGATGTGGCACACAAAACACACGAATAAGCGAAATTAGTTTCCGGCCACTCAATGCCGACTTATCTGTGGCAATTGATAAGTTGTGAATGTGAAGAGCGGGAGAAAGGGACTAGTTCAATTGTACAGAAATGGGCACTAAGATTCAAATTAGCTGATTTTTGCTTGGATTTGGTTCAGGTTCAAGAGTTCTCCAGCTTTCAATTGGGCCATAATTTAGCCATTTACTTCCTTGTTGAAGCTGCAAAAGGAGAAGTGCCATGTGACTCTTCTCAAGGAATCGGTGCTGGATTTAACACTTTGGAATACTCTGATACTATCACAATCTCTTCACTACACTCTGGATAGCCTTCTGCGAGAAAAACTAGAGAATTTCATGCTTGGATCAAGTATGTTCGATGTCAGAACTTCAATAAGAATGAAAATTCTTGATCCAAGATTTACATTCTTGATCCAAATATGAATTTTTGACCTCGGTTTTCTTGATCCAAAAGCTTTAATACTTGATCCAAGTACGCATCATTCTTAAATCAAGCACAATAGTTCTTAAATCAAGTGCTAAACATACTCAAATTCAAGATTGCCCATTCTTGAATCAAGAATCAATACAGTATTGTCAAAAAATGAGAATGTTCTTTCTAGTTTCAACAGCTCATCAGGTTCAAGGGTAAGATCGTTTACTCTCTAATCAAGAGCTTCACATATTTCAGACACTTGATTCTAGACCAATTCGGGATGTACATTAAGGGCCGATTTCTCATCTCCTACATCACAGCTATATGTAAGATAAACTCAGGTTTTACACTGTTATTTGTGAGTTTATGTGCCAGATAGCTCTATGCAGGAGATGAGAAAACGACCCTAAGAGCTATTTTGAAAATTTTTAGAAAAACTTTTAGGCCTAAAAAATATTAGATCAAATCCCATTAAGTCTTAAAATAAGAATTTTTGCAAGACAAAAATTCAAATTTGATTTAAGTCTAATAAGTTCTTAAGTTAAGCACAATACATTCTTGGACTAAGCTTACAATGATCAAGAATCAAGCAAAGATCTACAAGTTATAACAGCAGACGTAGCAGAGTTGCTCTGCTTGCAGTTGAGCTAGAACCAGTTGAGAATTTGAAGAACCCATTCCCCACACACTGGCCTCATTGACTTATCGATTGGTTGTTTAAACGATTGAAACATGATTTAGTTTTTAAATAGTAGCAGCTTTCCAACCAATTAGTCACTCCTTCACCCCTCTTTCTCTCCCTCCTCCCCTGTGTGCGTGTGTGTTATTGCCTGGCTACTTTGGCGGCAATAATTAGACACACATCAATTAACAATTAGCTGACCAGAGCTGCTGCTGCTGGCAAACGACAGCTGACCAAGGTCCCTGGGACCTAGTCAAAGCATTCACTCGTCGTCGTCGTCGTCTGCCTTCACTTATAAATAGCAAATAATAATGCACGAAATGATGGGGGGGGAGCGGCGAATGGGAATGGTAATGGGGAAAGCGGACCAGTCACTGGTGGTTAGCCACTTTTGTCAGCTATCGATGTCCGGCTGCGACTGCCTCTTCGTCGGTTCGTCTACTAATTTAATTTGCTGCTCAGACGATGGCCAGTCGCTCGTTCGGTCGGTTGGTCGTTTTGTCGGTCTGTCAATCGGTGCATGAGTTTGCTTGATTTTGTGTTATGCGATATTTTGTGGTTGCACAGCTTCCTCTTTTCCCCCCACTTCCATGCTCGCTTTTCCGCCCAAAAATTAATTTGATATGTAGGGCTGGCTCGCCGTTTTTCTTTTGCCACTCGCAAAAGGCTCTGCCAGAGTGAAATCCATACGAGTTGTGGGGCCATTCAATGCCATTCCCTTTGTGTTTCTATTAACTGTTCAATTAAGCAATATTCCTAGGCAAATGGCTTTTGTTCTGTTCTGTGCGAATAATATGCCAATTTGTGTTGTAATAAGGAGGGAATATGTCTTGGATGTGATAAGTCGTTGACAGTTTTGGGAGAAAATTACAATCCAATGAAATGGACAGAAGTTGCTAAAGGCATGACACAATTAGAAGGGGTATATATTAGTCGAGTTAGCTGACACTGCACCCTGCAGTCGGCTTTCACATTTCGGAACGACAGTTTTAGCTTAATGGTCCTTCGAGCCGGATTTGCTGTAAGTTATTCCCTTGCCATAGATTGCTACGAGTTGCTTGAGCTTTAAATTTAAAATCCATCACTGATTTTATGTACATTTTCTAGCTCTAGATCTAAGGGACTAAAGCCGCGGTGGGCACAAAATTTGAAGTCAATGTTCCTTTCAATTCATTTCCAAGCGAGGAAATGGCTCTTATTGGAACGGTCTACTTGTGCGTGACAGTTGTCTTGGTGAATGGACAATTTCTTATGGGTCTAAGAACCGACCGTTTCGGCAAGTATGTACAACTCCCGGATCAACGTGAGCAAGGGCGAGCCCACCGCTGGAAATATTTTCAAATTCGTATATTAAAAATGTTATCATACAACATTTTTGGAACTTCATTCTCAAATTCAATGTTCTAAAGCATATCAATGGGTAATTAGTTTTATGAGAAGTGAAGTCCAGGGAACATCAAACATTTTAGCTTTAGAAAGCGGCTTTAAACTAAAACTAACTTAAACAACAAAAAACGAGAAAGCTAACCTAACTTCGTCTGTGCCAAAGTTTTTATACCCTTGCTTAAATATTTTTAAAAAATACTCTTTTTCCCATTTTCCGACCGATTGTTCGTATGGGAGCTATACGATATAGTCAACCGATTTGGACAAAAATTTGTAAAATTATGTGAAAACATGTGAAACAAAGAAATAAAAAATTGCAGGATGCTACCTTTAAAAACAAAAAAGTTTTTCAAACTAAGACTGTTTTTCAGACCCATCTTTTGTATGGCAGCTATGCCATATAGTTGTTCGATTTTTATAAAACTTGGTAGAATTATAAAAAAAAAACATAGATAACTTACGATTGCAAAGTTTGGAGACGTTTCCATTGCAAAGAAATAAGTTTTTCATACTAAAACTAGTTTTCCGACCGAATGCTCATATGGGAGCTATATGATATAGTCATCCGATTTGGCCAAAAAATTATAAAATTATGTGAAAGCATGTGAAACATAGAAATACAAAAGTGCAGGATGTTACCGCTAAAAAAAAAAAAGTTTTTTTAACTAACATTGTTTTTCAGACCCATCTTTTGTATGGCAGCTATGCCATATAGTTGTTCGATTTTTATAAAACTTGGTAGAATTATAAAAAAACATAGAAAACCTCCGATTACAAAGTTTGGAGACGTTTCCATTGAAAAGAAAAGAGTTTTTCTCTTTAAAACTAGTTTTCGGAACGATTATTCCTATGGAAGCTATAAGATATAGTCATCCGATTCGGTCGGCTGCGATATATTTGTAGCGTGCAGCAAAAAGGAAGATTCTGTGCAAAATTTTAGCTCGATGGCTTCAAAACTGACAGACTAGTTCGCGTAGAAAAAGACAGACGGACGGACAAAGCTCAATCGACTCAGCTCGTCACCCTGATCAAGAATATATTTATTGTTTATGGGTTCGGTAATGAATATTTCTATGCCTTGCAAGCTTTTGGGCAAAGTCATAATACCCTTTGCAAGGGTATAAAAAAGATTCATTTGGACTGGACATGTCTTTGATATCGTTTTCGACATCCAACGAAGCTGAAAATCATTTCAATTATAACTATTTTTCATATCTTTTGAATGATGAAAATTATATTTCAGATATATACAGTCCAAATGAGTACGGGAAATCATCCTAAGGATATTTTGTAGTATCCTATTTTTCTCCTCTGTGTGGGCATAATACTTGATAGTAACTCTTACATGGAACTGAAGTGACTCAGCTAACTCTCCTCAGAAGCTTTTGGGCGCATGTCATACAGAAACTTGAATAGACTTAAGCAGAGAGATCGGCAAAGCAAGCAGACACCAAAAGTATGCCTGTTTCAAGCCAAAACTTGTGCAGATTCAACCACAAGTCGTCGGCGGCCGAGTAAAGAAAAACAAAGCATAGAGTAGAAGCTTCTATATTCCCTCCAATACTTAGACTAATGTCAAAAGGGGCGAATTCAATGCCTAAAACATCTGCCTACTTGGCACACAATATACACCTATTGTTTCGTTATTGAGGACTCATTGACATACCCTCGTATTTCCTTACCAGCCCACCACAGTGCCACTCCAATTCACTCCAAATGTAAAATTACCAATAAAGTCAAATTGAAATTGCCAGACATATTAATAAAAGCAGCCACCTACCAAACCCCATCCCCCTCCTCAGCCCCGGGGGCCCTGGTCCAACCCCTCTAACCCTAAGCTCTAAGCTGTACTCTATGCCGCAACATTGCGTAGACGACGACGACGACGACGCCAACGATTTGGTGGATGGGCCGCCTGGGTGCCACCAAAGCAAATAGAGCAGGAATATATAAAAGGAGAAAAAAAAAAAACCGAGACGCCCCTAGGCTAGCCACCCAGCCACCCACCTCATAGAGCACCGCCCGCCTCCTGATCTCCTCCCTCTTTTTTTTTTTCTCTCTCTCTTAATTTTATTTCGCGTTGCAGCTGAAGAAGAAAATTTCTGTTGACAGGAAATACACTCGAAATTGGCAATTTTGCATTTACGTTAATAATACTCAAGCGTATTTACTACTTACACTTACACGGGATGCGGCGGCGGCGGCGGCGGCTGAGGCGGCAACTCTGTCTAGGCGGAATGGGGCCACCCCGGTGGGGTAGGGGGTTGGGGGCGGTTGGTTCTGGTTCTTTTACAGAGCTGAGCCAATATGACGCGCAATTATTTGTAATGGAGACGTAAATAAGTTGAAGAAGCAAAGTGGCAAAAGAAAAATGGCAAGGCAAGCCAAGTGGAGGGTGGTGGGTGGGGATGAGAGGGTGGTTGGTTGCCTGGCTGGGTCGCTATTTTTTGGGGTGGTGCTTTAGCTTAGACGAGTTGTTAGTTGTTACACAATCCACAAAACATTTGTCGTTGTGCCTTTTTGGGGGTTGCTGCTCGGTTTCCCTCCCTCTCTCCATCTCCTGCTCGCAGGGCGGCCTGTCATTGTGGGTGGTTGTTGTTTTGGTTGGGGATGGGGGTACAATTTTCGGGCTTGGCAGACGCCCCGCAGTTAGCTCGTTAACTCGATTTACGCTGACTCTGTTTCTGTGTGTGTGTGTGTGTGTGCGAAAGTGCGTTTTTTGTTTGTAATAAATACGTTAAAGCGGAAGGCGGAAAACGGCTATCCTGTTGTTTTTCCAAGATGGCGGACGCCAAACGAATGCTAAGGTTCTGTTGATGGGGATTTGACTGTAGAATCGGCAGGGAATTTTTTGGTTGGTATGGCCTCAACTCTGCTCACTGCTTGTTGAATAAACTTTAAACTTTGCCCTTGATATGTATTTCACCCTCACAACCTTAGACCTTCCATTAAGACATCGATGCGCAGTAGAAACCCTCCTAGATCATCTTCCTTATCCCTCTCTAAAAACACCTTCAAAAACTCAACTAAAACTACGATAGCAATAAGTCTACAGGATTCAAAAAGAAGCCCCAAAATCCTAGAATTTTAAACTCTGCCTTAATGCAATAGTAACACCTGATTTCGCCTGTCTGGATTATCAAAACTTGAACAAGCCTGCACTCATAAAAAAATTCGTCCTGGAAATTAGACTTTCACTTATGAAATCCGTCCTAAGGCGATTCACCCGAAAATTAACAAAAAAAAATTCTAATTTGTGGAAAAATTTACTGAAACTTTGAAAATTTTCCATTAATGAGAAAATTTAGTTTTTAATTTCAGAGTGAATCGCCTTAGGACGGATTTCATAGGAGAGTTTCTAGTTTTCGGGGCGAATTTTTTCTGAGTGTGATAGTCTAATAAACAAGAACGAAATCAAATCAATAATGCTGAGAAAATCTTAACCTAAGATTAATATTCTTAGTTTTAATAATGAGTTTTCTTCAAAGTGGATGCTGGCTGGCTCAAGGTAAATTATTAATTATAATTCAATAATTAACAGAAATCAACAAAGATTTTTGTACATATGTTTTCTTTTTAAAGATAATAAAAATTAGCTCACTAACTTCGTCTCTCTGAAAATTGATAACCGATAAGCCAATTGTTTTTGCCGGCTTATAAGTATCCAGTTAAAAAGCACTCAAAAAAGGCAGTGGTGCAGATGGTAAGACCGTTGCCTTTGAATGGCGTGGTATTGTGTTCGCCATTTACAATTTATTTAGCCTTATATGTGGTATTTTTCGAAGCTAAATAAGGACTTTTCTGTTTTGTTTGATTCGGTAGTTTATGTACTTTGCAGATGCTCTTTAAAAATTAAAAATAAATTGAGAAAAGGAGTCAAGAACCAGATGTTTGTAACGCATAGAGGAAGCTTTTCCGACCACATAAAGCATATATATTCCATGTTCGATTTAGCCATTTCCGTCTGTCCGTCTGTTTCTATGCTATCTCCACCGTCAGTTTTAAAGCTATCGCCACCAAACTTTCCACGAAGTCTTCTGGTACAAATACGCTGCACATTTGTCGGAACCGGCTGGATTGGATGACTATAACATATAGCTGCCATAGAAACGATCGGTCGAAAAACTAGTTCTAGTGAGAAAAACTTTTGTGTTTTTAATGCAATCGTCTCCAAACTCCGTATTTACTAGTTGTTTTACATGTTTTTCCATAATTCTGCAAAATTTCGTCGAAATCGGACATCTATACAGTATAGCTGTCATACAAAAGTAGTCAGAAACGTAGTCTTATTGGGAAAAAATAGTTTCTTTTCAGTGGATATGTCTTTCAAATTAGTTAGAAAACATGCTGCAAGGGTATACAAACTTCGGCAGAGCCGATGTTAACTTTCCTCTATTTTTATATGTATTTTTCTTAGCTTAGTAACTTTCACTAGTTAAGAGTGACCATTACTCGTCTTTTTTGCCAAAAATATATTTCATTTTTGGGATGTTTTGTGTAAGTTTAGTATATTTTTGTACCAAACTTTGATACAAAGGATATAAAGGGAAGCTAAAAAGCCTAAACATATTTTTGAAACAGGTCTCTGATATATGCGAAATTGAGAAAAACCTTTTATCTACCACAACTTTATGGCCAGATTGTTCCAACTTTTAATATATATATGTATATTTAAACCAGCTTTATTTATAAATCCACCAAATTTGCTAACAATCAGAGGAAAGACAAAGAGAATAGACAGAGAGACAGATAATTTTCTATATAAAAATCCATAGACATGGGCAAAATTTGTAAATATATTTAGAAATGCACAGGGAACATTTCAAGGGTCTTGTGAAAGGTGGCTGCAAACAAATAAACAACAACAACAACAATAACAGCAACAAAATCTCACTAACTACCCAATTATTTCATTTAAGCTTCACTGGCCCCAACTGCTGGCGCACAAAAGCCAAGCAAAATGGTTGAATGGCTCAACAGAAATGAGCGCAAAATGGGGCAACAAACGAAGAAATAAAAAAGGAAAAATATATATATATATATATATATATATATCAAAACGCAGCTTGAAAATCGAAATACAATACACACACACACACACACAGAGAGAGAGTCGGCAGCAGCAAGTTGAGTCAAGTGGTTGGAGGATGGCGGCGCGGAGTGGCCTGTAGAGCGAGTAAGCAAATTTAAGCACAGCACAAGAAAATCAATGGCAAGAAAAGTCTTCATCCACAGACAAAACACACAAACACCCACACACACACACACAAAAAGTGAAATTGGAAAATAAGCGTAACACAAAACCTCGGGAAAAAGCTAAGCCCGCGGCCCCATAACATCCATGTAGCCAGCACCACCCCCACCCAACTCCGCGCCATTCCTTTGCTGTCTGATTGTTGCCGTTGAGTAGCAGCTTTAGAGCAAAGGCGAGAGAGAGACGAGTTAACAACGGAGGAATTGTCTTTTGAAAAGCATTGGAAAAGCACCGGAAATGAAAAAAAAAAAGGAAAAACCTACAACCAAGTGTTTTGATTGAACAAAATTAACTGCTGAAAAATGAGATTTCACCTAATTAGGGTGGCGGAAAATGTGAGTCATAAATAAATACTAGGCAATCCGCCACTCCGAATCACCTGGAATAAGTTCAGAATAAATATATAATAATATATAGAAGAATTTATAAGTCTCGCTATGACCCCAAAATGGTGAAAATTCTTGTGCTTTGTCATTAAACATATCGAAGTCGAAAGAGAAATTAAGGAGAAAGCTAAGCTAACTTCGTCGGTGCCAACGTTTTTATGTCCTTGCAAGTGCTCGCTTAAATATTTTCAAAAAATACTCTTTTTCCCATTTTCCGACCGATCGTTCGTATGGGAGCTATATGACATAGTCATCCGATTTGGCCTAAAATTTGGAAAATTATGTGAAAACATGTGAAACAAACAAATACAAATACAAATACAATACAAATTGTAGGATGCTACCATTAAAAACAAAAAAGTTTTTCCAACTAAGACTGTTTTTCAGACCTATCTTTTGTATGGCAGCTATACCATATAGTTGTCCGATTTTAATAAAACTTGGTAGAATTATAAAGAAACATAGAAAACTTATGAATACAAAGTTTGGAGACGTTTCAATTGAAAAGAAAAAAGTTTTTCATACTAAAACTAGTTTTCCAACCTATTGTTTCTATGGGAGCTACGGGATATAGTCTTCCGATCCGGTCGGTTCCGAGATATTAGTAGAGTGCAGCAAAAAGAAGACTCTGTGCTAAATTTCAGCTGGATAGCTTTAAAACTGAGAGACTAGTTGGCGTAGAAACAGACAGACGGACAAAGCTCAATCGACTCAGCTCGTCATCCTGATCAAGCATATATAAGGTTTATGTGGTCGGAAATGAATATTTCTATGCCTTGCAAACTTCTGGGCAAATTCATAATACCCTTTGCATATAAAAACCCTTGAGGAATGAAAGTAAGATAGTAAAACAGCACATGAAAGTGCTTTTTATGCTAAATTCATATTCCTTACAAGCTTTTCAAGGCCCCAGCAAGAGCAGCAATGACCTAAGCAGGGTAAAGAATGTAAAAAAAAACTATACAAATAAGCCGCTTCCCAACTATGTATAATATATCCCCAAATCTTATCTAGGTAACTACATCTATTCATACACTTTGCATACAAATGTCTCAAGTATATGATAGAAGCCCTTAAACATGCAACCCCCACACGTTGTTTTGAAAGCTGAATTAATCAATTAGACACGGAATTGTTGATAGGCAATGCAGGATTATTAATTGAATTGACTGTAGGGAAAACAGGTAAAAAAAAACACAATTCTTGGAAGAAAAAAGTTAGGTAAAAGAAAAACTTTCTTATAATTCAGCATGGGAACTGCAAAACAATACATCAATACAATACTGGTCAATCAAAAATATAGACATTCTAAAGTCTATCACATGGCTCAGAGAATTTGTAATACCTGCTGGCTACTGTGCTTCAGAGTCTCAGCATCTTCTGGAAAGTATTATTAGAGCCTGCGATGGCTTTGATCAAGAACCAGCGGTATCAAACAACATACAGTTTTGGGCCTTAAAGTTTTAAATCTTAAAATTGATTTTCTTGGATCTAAGAAGAAGCTTACGAAGTCAAACAATTACTTGACATAACTATGCTACGTTTATACACACCGAATTATTTGTAATTAAGGCCCTACAAAGTATGCAAACTTTATTTCCTTAAGTAATTGTCTATTGGAACAGTTATGGCTGCATCATAGATAATCGAAACTGCAAATTCACCCAGATTGTTGGGTAAGTAATGGGTATACAAGTAAATGTTGAGTTGAGAATTATATATAAAATAAATGCTTGACTTAAACATAATTTCGTATATCGTAGCATACTTCAAAGGGCATTAATCATGATATATTTTGTGTTAATAAACGTAGAAGTAGGCACCATAATGAATATTCAATAAGAATATACATGTCTTGAACCAAAATCTTTTCCAAAAATCTTGAATCTTCAATTTCCGTACCCAAAACCCGCAAATCGAAGGGTTTTCCAGCCTAAAGTTCGACTTTATATACAATAGCCAAAGAAATTCTTATAAATATTTATACCATTTTTGAAAAATGTATAAAACTAGAAAGCTTTTTAAAATAACTATGCTTAGCAGATAATTGGTTTCAGGAAATATCCTTAACCAAGTTCAGTTTGTGCTGTCTGCTAACCAAAAAGACAGTTACAACTCAAACATACTTGCTCACTCTCTGAACGGAACACTTATTTTTGCTTTTCTAGTATTTTCTGTATCAATTTTTCGGATGAGAGCAACTTGAGGGGTATTAAAACATTTGGATCTCAGCAGAACAGGGCTTAAAGTGTCTCATTTGTTATTTAGAAGTACACTAGCACGCATACACACTTGCAGTTTACTGAGGCACAAGCGCAAAACGACACTTTCAATAGATTGAAGCATGAATGAAGCCCTTGGAGTCCACTAGACAGCATTCTAGCGATATGTGTTTGTATTCTGCATTGTAAAGGCATTGATTTAACTAATGTTGTTGATAATAAAGTTGTCTATCCATTTGGATGCCAGCCTGCCACATACCTGCTTATGTCCTAAGAGTATAAAAGGATTTTGTAGCAAAATATGGTTTCACCTGACTTTTTCAAGTTTGATATTAAAGTCTGTATCAATGGTCTGGTATGGAACAGTATGGTTCCATGATGTGGTTCAACTGATGTTTCTCAAGCCAGACAGCTGTGGCTCACGAGCTTGGCAACTCAATGTTCCGTTGTTAAACTTTAACTCAGATTACATTTCTTTTTTCTTTTTTGTTTTTTAGGGTTTTGTGGCCCCTTCGCAACGAATCACAAACCAGGCCAAAATGTAACTTTTGCTTTTGTAAAATTCATTTGGCCATAAAACCAGGAACACAGTTTACCCACTCCACAGACCAAACCCATACCGAATGGACGTGTTCCATTCAAATGGGCAACTAACTTGTAACCGAACAGAAAACCAACAACCCTTTTGTGGTCTGTCCATTTCGAAGAGGCAACGTTTTACAACACTGTAAATGGTGTACGGAAATAGCGGTAAATATAAAAATACACACACACACACACATGGCCAGAAAAGGGTGTCGAAACGATGGAGTGGGGGGGAGGAGGGGGAGGGCGGCGTAGTACTCAAATATTTATTAACCCATCAACACAGGCGGAAGTTTTCCGGCCGTTTCGTTACACACCCAGCCCAGGACCTGCCAACTTGGCTCGGGTGGTTCATGCTGATGGCAACAAATTCGTGTAGCGTTGCAAATTGCTGTCAACAGGGAAATTAATATAAAAAAAAAAGAGTCAAACGCCTTTTAAAAGGCCTCCCAGTAAGATCATGAGAGTTGGAAAGGGGGAAACGTAAAATGGATTAACACGTTTAATGTTCAATTTACACACACACACACAGAAACGCATGGCCAGCCACTCAAGTTTTCTAGATACGACTACGTGGGGGGGTTTCTGATTAGAGTTCAAACAGTGTGAAGGAGCTTGAACTTGAAATATAGACAAAGTCAAATATGGTAAAAGGAGGGCGCAAGATCTGGTTAAAGATTGAGCGAATAGACAAACACTTTCCGATTTCAACCGAACTTTCGAAGCTTCAGGTTGAATTCTACAAGTTAAACAAGAAAGTTAGTCGGTCTAGCCCGACTATAACAAAGTCTGTACCCACGAAATTATACGCTCAGCATAAATTTTGATGCTATAGTAGCAGCTGAAAGCAGCACTGCAGCAGCGAACATTCTTTTGATCATAGCTCGACAACCGTTCATTCGATATTCACCATTCCTTTGGCGGATCGATAAGTTATTCTGATAACTAAATATATCTAGAAGGTACGAACCATTTATCTTTAAAACTGTGGGAGATATGACGTTTTTTCCAAATTGCGGAGATGGTAGGGGGCGTGGTCAAAATTGAAAATAAACTTAAACTGCCTGCAGACATAAGAAGCATATGTCTCATACATGTCAAACCTTTATCTCTTACCAACTCTGAGATCTGTGCGTTCATACGAACAGACAGACGGACATGGCTATAGCAAAGTATACATATACTTTATGGGATCGTAGATGCTTCCTTCTGAATTTTACATACTTTTTCTGTACCTACGGTACAGAGTATAAAAAGTGATCCGAAAGGTTGAACAATTGTTACAAATTTGATTAGATTTAAAAACCTAGATCCTTGACTCTATTGCCTGTCAAATCTGCCATATCATGAACAAATAACCACGCCCCTGACTCGACCAATGTATCTGGGAATTGGCCAGTTCGGTACCCTCATCGTTCTCTGTCTCTCTCTCTCTCTCTCTCTTTGTCCCTCTACCTGGATGTCTCTCACATACTTAATTTGTTAAATTTTCACACTTAACATCTGTTTATGCAACGCTTTACACTGTTGACCTTTCTTGCTTTGGTTCTATTTGCTGACAATGGTTCGCATTTTGTTTGCGCAAACAACACCCCGGGAAGAAGCGAACCGGAGCCTGCCTCCGGGCCCAAGTCGAGTGAGCGGCAGCAAAAATAAAAAAAAAAGGCCACAGGAGCAGCGTCTTGTCCTTTTTTTTCTTTTGGTTAGTCGGCGTTAGTTTGTGTACAAAATAAATCGACTCGAGTGGTTAACCGCAACAGTAGCAAACAGCAGGCAGGCAGGCAGGCAGGCAGCCAGGAGACTAGAGAAAATTGCTACTTTGCTGCTACTCGGCTGCTCCTGGCTGCTGCACGTTGTTATCCTTAATTTGAGTGGCCATTGAGAGGGAGCCAGGCAGCGTGTCTGTGCCGTAGGCGGGTGTTCTCCTCAGCCATAGCATACTTTTTTGCGTCTTTCTTCGTGCTGTGTTTTTTAATAAATATTTACTTCTGTGTGTGTGTGTCCTTGGACGTCCTTTCGCCATATCGCTGTCAGCTGGATTCTCAATTGTTATTGTTGTTTATGTAATGGCCCCCCACCCCTCCCCCTCTCCTTCCGCAAAACTATTTTTTCACACATTCTGCCAAAGAGGAGGTCCAAGTGGTTGACTGAGTCCAAGTTGGACCTGTAAGCCATTTCATGTCTTTGCCTTTTGTTGCCGTTGCCTTCATCCAACCATCCAGCCATCCAACCATCCGTCCATCTATCCCATTGTGTGTTGTGTTTGGCCTGAGTCATGGGCACCTTTTTTTCACCTTTTTTTTTTACTTGTGCAGTGTCAGTGAGGCGTAAGTGGATTTTTGTCTTAATGGCAAATAATTGCAGCCTAATTGGTTTTGTTATTTTGTAATTTTGTTTTTCAAATTATGGCAAAACTAATCGAAATGGTGCGTTTACCCTTAATTATTGAATAGACTCTATGATATAAGTATTTCAGGTTCAAACTGTTTAAGTTTAAGTAGTTCATGAAGTTAAGTTTTCTTTTATACAATATAGTCCTTCTTTCTCAGTCTTTGAATACATTTACATGGCCATTGCTTTATCTTAAGCCTCCTTTGAATGCGTTCAAAAATGTCATAAGTATTTAAAATTATTGTTGAAAGTACTTTTATACTTAGGACGCTTACGAATTTACTTAAACTTGGCTATAGATATTTCTTATATCCAAAATATAAGCTTGAAAAATTCTATAAATACTTTAAAAATCAATGAATACATTCACTTTGCCCATGAGTATTCCAAGGTATTCACAATGTTTGCTACAAATGATTTATATATATATATATATATATATAGTTTGCTCAAACTTACAGCTGGTATTCAGAGTGATTACAATTCAGACTTCAAGTTAATATAAAAATACTGAGCAAATGGGTGTATTTGGTATCCATGACGTCCCACGCTATAAATACTGAGTATGCTTTGAATCAAGTAAAGTAGTTATATTAAAGGTTGGTATACAAAGTGCTAACTACAATTCAAAGAGAGTTTAAGCCCGAAACGAATAGTGTGCTAATAAAAAAACAAGAAAGAAAGTCGGTCAAGCCCGACTATAACATACTCTGTACCAAGAAATGTTGTTTTTTGATCATAACTCGAAAACCGTTCATCCGATCTTCTTCATTTCTTTGGCGGATCGATAAGTTATCCTAATAACTAAATATGTCCAGAAAGAACAAGCCATCTATCTTCAAAACTGTGGGAGATATGACGTTTTTTCTAAATTGCGGGGGCGGGAAGGGGCGTGGCCAAAATTGAAAATAAACTTGATCTGCCTGCAGACATAAGAAGCATATGTCCGATACATGTCAAACCTCTATCTCTTACCATCTCTGAGATCTGTGCGTTCATACGGACAGACAGACGGACGGACGGACAGACGGACATGGCTATATCGACTCGGCTGTTGATGCTGATCAAGAATATATATACTTTATGGGGTCGGAGATGCTTCCTTCTGGATGTTACATACTTTTGCACAAACTTATTATACTCTATGTACCTTCGGTACAGAGTATAACAACTTTCAATACATTTCCAAAAAGAAAGTAATAAATAGCTTTTAAGCCAATGAAAACATTCACTTTACCGTTAAATTTATTGATGTTTAGAATACCTGAAATGTGTAAATGAATACACTCATTAAAACTATGAATGTTTTTTTTTTTGTTTTGAATCAATAAATCCATTCAAAGTATGAATGGACGTTTAGACTGCTTACAAAAATCTCCCAAATCAATATACAAAATAAATTAAAGTTTAGTTCGGCTTGGCCGATGTTAATATACCCTTGCAGCACGTTTTTCTAACTAATTTGTAGGATATTTCCACTGAAAACAGACAAGTTTTTCTCACTAAGACTACTTTTTGGACTCTACTTTTCTATGACAGCTATACTATACAGATGTCTGATTTCGACCAAACTTGGCAGAATCATGGAGAAGCATAAAAACCTACTGTATTAACTGTTCCTGGAATCCATGAATACAATCCCTTACCCCATGACTTCAAATTTGGGGTTGATAAGCAGACTGGCTACAATAAATACTTAAAATAAGTCAAAAAAAAACACTTGCTGAGTCAATGAATACATTCATGAATAGATTCAAATAGATGTTTGCTTTCAGAAATTGACTTTTGTAACTTACAGTACTCCGTGTAAAAAGTATACATAAATATTGTTTCATATTCAGACACAATTGGGTTTATTATTATCAAAAAAAATAAGGAAAACATTCAACAACTATATTCTATACTAATGAATACATTCACAAGCCCATTAATAGACCATCTGTAACTATTATAATTGCAATAAATTCATTAAGATAGCCAAGCAATTCAATTGGATTGACAATGAAAGCATTCAAAATACCAAAATATGATCCAAATTTTAACAAATACATTTTAAGTCTATGAATGCTTTAACTCAGACTGTATTAACTGAGACCTTTTGATATGGCAATGCGAAATTGTACTCTATATTGCACCCGAATACTCTTTGGACCAAGGAACACATACAAATTATATTGAAACATTCACACACTTACACTTAGATACCATTATTGTATCCCACCTAGCTCAAACTACTCTTAATAAGCCAGTGAATGGATACATATTTTGTTCGTTTACCATTAGTTTAGGTTAGGTAGTTCCGGCTGACCCCAGATGGGGTCATACATAGACCTTAAGGCCCTTAACGAGGCCGAGTGTTTACTTGGGCATCGTATGCCATCAAAAGACCAGAAATAAGCCCCCAGAACTTGATGAAAACCCATTCGAACACTTCGCACAAGACTAAACAAGACATATACTGACAAACATACGAAAGCTACAGCAACAAAGCGCCCAGATTTACACTAATTTCCGACTCGCAAGCCATCTGCCACGCGCATTTCGACAATTGCACGAAAATCAATCGCACCAATTTCGAAAAAAAAAAAACAAAAAATAGAAAATCGCAACACAAAGAATACCTCTTAAAAAAAAAAAAAAATTGAACCACAAAAGTGCAGCATTTCGATAAGCATCAAACTGGGAGAGGCGCCCCGAGATGTATTTATGATATTATTGTGGTCGTCAAGGCGCGCTCACTTCCGAACCTGGTGCGCATTTCCTGCCCTCCACCACAAACCAAAGAAAAACCCGTAATTTGATAGTTTTTCGCACATTTTCCCAACCAAAAACTCAACATTTGTGTGCGAGTGTGCGGGTAATTGCTATATCAAGTGTTAATTATGTGACAATGAGTCGACCAAAAACTAAAAGAGAAGAATGGAATGGAATGGGATGGGATGGGATGGGATGGGATATTTTTTTTTTTTTTTTTGTGGGCTATTATTTTCTTAATAATTTTTTAATTAGAAAACTACAAGTTCAGTTTTCATGAAAAACGCTCACCAGCAGGCAAACACAACTGAAACGAAACGTAAACAAATAGACAAGCGATAATAGTACAAATTGTTGTTTCCAACGAACTGCAACCGAAAGTGGCACGACTCGCGGTCGGTGTCGGAGTCGGAGTCGGAGAGTCAGTGCCGGAGTCTACGTAGATAAACACAGGCAAGCGAGGAGGCTAGAAAAATTGATGACAACAAGTGGCAAGCGTCGAAAGGAGCCCGGACTTTTACCACCAATTGCCTGACTGACTGACTGCATGATCAGCCAAATGCATTCACCCTGGGCCACTTCAGACAACTGACTGCCGTTGCAATCGTCGTCATTTTCCTAGGAAGCACTCGAGTGTGCGGCATGTAAACACTGCAACACACGCACACACACGCACACACAATCGTGGGCAGCCCAACTACAAGTACAACTACAAGGCTAGTCAGCGCATCAGCCCTTGGACCGTTAAGTGGCTTTGTTCCCCCTTTAGTTAATGCGACTAGATGCAACCAGCCCCTCCCCCATCCCGTCCACTACCACTTGGCATTACCTTTAACATTGCCTGGCATGATTTGGCAAACATTTAGCCGAAGTGGCAGGATGGGAAAGTCCATGGTTATGCATGGAAGATGGCATTTTTACCAAAAAAAAAATCTCAAGTAGAAAGCCATGAATACACTTGTGAATGAAAGCAAATGCAAATCAATTGATTTTTGTTTAAAAGAAAAAAATTACAGATTTCAATAGATTGTCTGGGAATGAGTAGCGAAACAGTGTTGCCACCCCATGCAAATAGTTTATTGGAATTGGAGACACTTTTCAGAACTAAGTTGATATCTGACAGCGTTTCAAAAACTAAGCCAATTCCCATAGTTTACGTTCCTTATTATGACACAACTTAGGAAAGACCTAGGAGAACTTTACACTATATCACTATTAAGATGGTCAGAGAAAACAAAGGAAATTTCATAGATAAAAGAAGGATGGAGTTGGAAATACATGATCCGAGAGCGAACTTCTTTAATGAAGTCAATAAATTTCAGGGATGCAAACCGGTTCTGAGCTGAACCGGTTTTGAACCGAAGCGAATCGCTTATTACCGCTGGTGAAACGAACCGCAAACCGAACCGGCTTCCTTCCCGAATTTCTAAACCGAACCGAAAACTACAAATAAAAACGGTTCGGTTCGGTTCAGTTCTCTGACGATTTTTAACGGGAATTGCTTTCCTCTAGCCAATGATTTTGATTAATTAGGAAATTTGAATCGTTTCCCGAAGATAATTTTCAAACATTTCGTTCGACCCTTAACATTTTTAGCGTTGTCGGATCGATATAACTTTTAAGGATCGATATAACTTCTGCAATTTCCCGCCGATCTCTTAATTTACCTGTCATCAATCTAAATTTGTCTTTTCATTAGACAATATTTTCAATTTTCTGTGGTACTATTTAACCTTTTTCAATTCAATCTTAATCTGCCAATAAATAAGGGCATTCCGCCAGGAACGGACGGACGAGTTCTGCGAATCCGACATAATAATCTTTGCAGATTTCTCTTAGGATTTTAAAGATATTCGAATGGAATATAGGAATCAAATTTTCAAAATGGTCGAATAGCCACTTCACCGAAATCATATTTTATTTTATAATGTGCCTTTGTGAACCACTGAACCGAACCGAAACCGCGGTTCATTTAACTTCAAAAAGCATGTTATGAACCGAACCGGCGGTTTAGAAACTGTGCGAACCACTGAACCGAACCAGTTCTTATTTTCGAGTGGTTTGCATCCCTGATAAATTTAATGATGAATTTCTTGAGCTACAAATTTTAATTGTTTCTTCTTTACTTAAGAACAAAATTCTTAACAATTTTAAAAAAGAATCGTTAAAACACAAGACTTGACAGAGTTCTAGTTTAAGCAGAATAAAATACCAATTGGTACTCCCTGAAATAGAGAATAACAGAGAGTTTCATAATTGAAAAGGGAATTATTGTGAATAGGGACGGTTTTCTTAAAGATCTTAAGAAAATAAGTTAAATTAATATACTTAGAGCATGAGGAAACTAAGGACAAAGCCCTTGCAAGTGTTCGCTTGAATATTTTAATAAATAATCATTTTCCGACCGATCATTTCTATGGCAGCTATATGATATAGTCATCCGATTTTAACAAAAAATTAGTGAAATTATGTGAAAGCAAGTGATACAGCCAAATACCCAATTGCAGAAAGCTACCATTAAAAACAAAAAAGTTTTTTAACTTAAACTGTTTTCAGACTTATCTTTTGTATGGCAGCTATACCATATGGTTGTCCGATTTTTATAAAACTTGGTAGAACTATGGAAAAAATTTAGAAAACCTACGATTACAAAGTTTGGAGACGTTATCATTGAAAAGAAAAATGTTTTTCATACTAAAACTAGTTTTCCGACCGTTTATTTCCATGGGAGCTATGAGATATGGTCATCTGATCCGGTCGGTTCCGACGTGCTTAGTAGCGTGCAGCAAAAAGAAGATTCTGTGCAAAATTTCAGCTAGATAGCTTTAAAACTGAGAGACTAGTTCGCGTAGAAACAGACAGACAGACGGACGGACAAAGCTCAATCGATTCAGCTCGTCACCTTGATCAAGAATATATATAGTTTATGGGGTCGGAAATGAATTATAGTACCCTTTGAAAGGGTATTAAAACGATCAACTACCCACTCTGGCTAAAAACGGATCGTACTTCTGTAGAATGAAGCATTCTTGAATTGACTTATGAAAAGACTTCATAAGTAAAGAATTTTAAGTAGAATTTTTTGAGACTGTTTTATAAAAGATCTTAAGAAATTCCAAAAAAAGTTGGACTATGTTAATGTTTAAGACTAAATATATATTAGAAAACCAAAAAGCCTGCATTTAGGTCAATCAAGTAAATTGGAGCTAACAAAATATTCAGACTGGTACCAAAGGTTTATAGATATTATAAATGAGGCATGTGGAGCAAATCTAATACTGGTAGCCAATGTCAGCTACCAGGAATAATCGTGATTTCTTTTACTTGCGTCATCTATAATATCTATAAATCGTTGGTATAGCACTTACTGCGTTATATCAAAGATATATAGATATTTAGAGATGATGCTTACGGATCAAATTAGAAATTAGAAGCAGAGCTGCAAACCAAAAAAATTATTCGGATCTCCGGTACACTGGTTCGAACCCAAATTATCGATTCGGAAATTTAAGGTTCGAGGTTTTTGGGAGTAGGTTCTGGTTCGAACCTTGGTTCAGTCCAAGCTTTATACAACAGTACTAATTTTTGTCTTATATGTGTTTTAAAAACAGCATTCGATCTAAAAACTTCCCAAATTGTATGGGAACCGAGTGGTTTTTGGGTCGGAATTGGTTGATAGAAAACACATAGAAATATTCAATATATAATTTACAGATTAGTGAAAATCCATTTTGTGGTTTTCATAGAAAAATATTACCAAAATAATGTTAGACTTTTGCTCGAGGAGCTTTAAAAACAGAGACTGTTATGGGTAGGGATTTTCTAAGGAAATCTAGTCATTTTGCAAGATTTTTTTTCCGCTCCTCTGCCCATTTTAGAAGTCAGTCGCACTTAATAACAGATGAAGTCGGTAGACAGGTCAATTTTTTGTGTCAGTATTGTTGAATCGAGCCGAAATATTGGGTTCGAATTCGGTTTAAGGTTCGGTTCATAGTAAAATAAAAGTCGGAATTCCGGGTTCGAACCGGTTCGGTTCAAAACCGGTTTGCAGCCCTGATTAGAAGCCAATGTTAGCCACCAGGAATAATCGTTTTTTGTTTCACATGCGTCATCTATCATATCTATTAATCTTTGCTGGTACTCAATTCCACTTCCACATAAATATCGCAATATAAAACCGCATTTTGGACTAGATTTGTCTGTCTAAATCGCAAAACCTTTGCGAAAGTGGTACTCAATTCAAGGCTGATTGACTTAAAATGAGTATTTGGTGATTTGAATCAACTTTTTGACTTGAGAGTGTGAAGCCTTTGTTTTCGAAAATATAATAGAAAATTTTTAGTACAGCTGGTTGCAAATTGCCTACCACTCAAAGCTCTGACAGGTGTTTCTTTTTTGTGTGTGTTGTTCCTGTCCGCCGCGCCGGCAGCGCATTGTCATATGACAAATGCAACAGCTTCTGCCACAACAAGAACAACAAATGGAAGCAGCCAAGTGGCAACTAATAAGCTTACAGCGGGGGGAAAAAAAAGGGTTGCGTTTTCTGCCTCAGCATTATTAAAACAATAAACCGACAAATTAAACACGAGTTCACACACACACACACACACAGAGAAACACACACACGGGCAGTCAAGGGTCTGAGGGCAAGGAACAGTGCCACAACACAGGCTTATTAATAACACTCACTGAGTAGCCAGTCGCCTGGTCTCTGTCCTCTGTCACTGAAAGTGTAAAATCTCGCACACACTTCAAACGTTGGTTTTACTATCAACGCGCGTGTGTGTCCCTGTGTGTGTCTCTGTGTGTGTTCCTGTGTGTGTGTGTGTGTGTGTGCGTCGCTAATTAAGCGCATATTTTCATTTAAATTAGCGAGCGCGAAAGCTCATATTCAATGGCCACTTAACATGATGGCACAAATGCACACACATTGATATGTATAGGGGAAATCAAATCGAGAAGAAATGTAAGAGATATCAATATGATTTCTACTATATGAAAATTGAATTCAATTAAGTAAATCAGGTTACAAAGTTGTTACAAATTAAAACTGACACCTGTTGGCCTCGCAAAGTCAAGAATAATAGAAAAAAGAACAAAAAAAAAGAAAAAAGAATACAGATTTATCATAACCGGAACCTTTAATCGAAGCAAAAATCAATTTGTATGCACGTGTACAATGTAGGAACAGTTGTCTCGGGAATCACAGTGGTTCGAAAGACTTGGAAAATTGGAACCACAAAGCGTAGTAGGTTGAGAGCGAAGCACTTCCAACAGGAAATATAATAAGTAATCAATCACTGATCTATTCTTAGTTTGGGTTAATTTAGTTTTAGAACTAAAAATCTGTTTCTATTAACTTTAAAATGGTATCCACCCTTGGAACTAACATTTGTTGAGGGATGTCAAAATTCGCTTGAATACTTGAATAATACTTAAGTCAGGGATGCAAATGATCATATTTCGGTTTAAATTTGATATATTTTAAACCCCCGGTTTGATTCGTAACCCGGCAAACACTGGCTTAGGTTTACGGTTCAGTGGTTCAAACTTAATTTGGTGTGGTTCCCTTTTTCGAATTCGATTTTGATTGAATCAAGCGGAATCGCAATTGTTAAGTGTTGCCGTTTTTGAAAACTTTCTGTTACTATGTTTATACACACCATATTATTCGTAATTAATGCCCTTCAAAGTATGCAAGCTTTATTTTCCAAAGTAATTATCTATTAGATCGAAGCTCTTGCTTCGCTTGCTCTGCAAATTCACCCAGATTGTTGTGTAATCATAACTTACAACAAAATGTTGAGTTAAGACGGGCCTGTTCCCATTTTCGATTTCGATCAAATTATGTAAAATCGGAATTGGAAACTCTTCCCTTTTCGAAAAGCAGTTTTTTTGACTCGGCTTTTATCTTATAATTTCAAAAACTCTTCAAAGAACAGTTTTGATGGCTGACAGCTTTAACCGATTTCTCTACTCAATTCTTGGTTATCAGATCTCTTGCCTATTTCGATCGATCGAATTCGAAACCGAGAACAGACCTGATAAAATATAAATATTTTACTTAAATTAATATTTTCATATAATGTAGCATACTTTAAAGGAAATTAAGCATGATATGCTTTGTGTGTATAAGCGGAGTAAGTGTCATTCTTACGACAGCTTGGATTTTTAAGAGTTTTTATCAAATGTTACAATCTTTTCTGGGAATACCAAATGCGATCAATCAAAATCGGATATGGAAACAGCACCGAATATATATTATATTATCGCGCATGTTTCAGTTCCCGAAATTCCAAACTTTTAGTGTTATTTTGAACTTTAGTCCTAGCGAACATTATAATTTTTGTTGTAATATCACATAGAAACAATGCAAGCTTCGCAAATGAAATAGAGCCTTCAAAATGTGTCCATATCATTGAGATATTAGAATTAAGCCATTCTCTAAGCGAGAAGTAAGCCTTCTTCTACTTAAAAACCTTCAAAAGCAAACATTGAAGTACTGCTCTAAATTCAGTAGTATAATCTCTTGCTTTTTACGTCATGATCCTTCGAGCCGGATATGTTGGTAACAATGTTTTAAAGGAGGGTAAAGAATTCTATCTAATCACTTATCAAAGGGATTTTAGAAGCTCTAGAGGTAAAAGTTTCGTGGATTAATACAAACACCTGGGTTCAATTTGGCATCCCTTTAAAATATAGTAATTACAGTTAGATGTATTAGCTAGTCTTGTGTGTGTATCTATAGCTGCTACGACAATCTAAATCAGGGTGCAGCGTACCGGCTCTTCGTGTGCCACAAGCCTGACAAGTCCCAGACTTGCACAGATTCTTACACACAGATAAGTCTGGTTCCCTTTTTAAAAAATTGTATGCTCAGCCGAATTCTACAGGACGACAGGTCAAAAATAGCAATTCCAACCCTCCAGTTTGGATTTCAAAGGAAAGTCTTGGTACCACGTAACAGCTCAATAGAGTTGTAAACATCATACTGGAAGGATTCCAAGCCAAGGAGTATACAGTTGCCCTGTTCTTTGATTTGAAATAGAGCTTTGACAGAGTCGGGTACTGTTACCTTAAATGCACCTGCTTAGTAAAAGCTTCCTTGCTAGAAGGACCCCTGCCGTAATCCAAAAGGTAGAAGTTTTCTTTAAGCAAGTGTACTGGGACCTACATTATACACCCTCTAAAGTTTAGAGGGTTTAGAGTCTAAACCCACCATAGCCCAACCATTCTTTCTAGGAAACTACAGCGGATACGAAGGAAACAAGGCCGAAAAAGAGAAAGAATGGGCTTGATAAAAGGATATTTTGTATATTTAATAATAAAATGAGATTCTTTAAACTTCTAAGCAACCGGTCACCTTTACCAGCTATTGTAGTGATGAAAATGCTTCTAAAAAACATTAATCTTTAGAAATCTTAAAAAAAAGAACCAAACAAATTTGTAATAAGTGATTTATCGCAATTGCATTTCACATTTTTGCATTCGCAAAAGATTTGCGATTTAAAACCGAGAGCTGTCGAAACCGCATAACTTTTGTGAATGTATAAACTTATTTTAAGAAATGAAGAGGGTATTGCAGTGAAATAGGTTAGTGATATCACCAAGTGACATGCTTTTGCTTTGACATAATAGTTGAAAGGTTATTTATTACTTTCGATAACATTTCAAAAACTATCTACATAAGTTTTTTGAAGTAGTTTACGAAAATGAAGAGGATTTGAGTCCTTTTTAAAGGATGGGTAACAATACAAAGTCAGTCAAAATGGAAAATCTTTGCACGAAATTGAAATAATGTGGATAAAGGTAGACACTGTTGTTAACTTTTAAGGCTTGTTTAATTTTCTTTGACAAAATAATGTAATAAAAGTGCAATAAGATTGCAAAACTTTTGGAATTCAGTTGGTCTATGTTAGGTTCTGATTACTTGGATTTCCCTTTCCCCTTATCCTAGTAAAATATTAAGTATAAACCAATTTCAACATACCCATTATTCAGGAAAAGCGGTGTTTAATAGCCTTCCCTTCAGTTAATTAACAATATGTTACAAACGCAGAAAAGTATGCAACGTAATTCATAATTTTATAGCCCAGCTATTTATTATTATATCTTTAAAAGAAATTACCAGATACTGAACATATAAATGTATGTTTTAAGCCCGAGATCGTTAGCTTACAAATTGAACAAGTTTTGTCACAATTTTTTATGGCGGGGGCGTGGCAAATATTACATTTGAAATAAACTTAATCTGCGTACAGAAATTAGAAGTCTAAATATGAATTTGTTTTTGCTCTAGCAACACACGGACATGGCCATATCGACTCAGTCGTTCATGCTGATCAAGAATATATGGGTATATACCCTATGAAATCGGAGATGCTAACTTCTCCACTTCTTATCTGAAATATGGTTGGAAGAACAGTTGGAATAGAAAAATCGTTGAGCGGAATTTTAGAAGTCAGCGCCATTAATGCAAAAATCAAACACATTTGAGGGGTTTGAGAGGAGGGAGAGTCCAAATGGTCAACGTTAAGTCAAATCTGAAGGTTTGGTAACAAAATATGTTCTAAATTTTGTTTGGAAAATATATCGTTTAACCAGAAACCCAACCACATGGTAGTTTTTGAAAGCCCTAGCATAAAATTTGAAACTTTAAGAACAAATTTTGAAAAATACCGCCAAAACGAAGTGGTGGCACTTGAAACCACAAAAACGGATTGAAGTTTCAGACACCTAGAGGTGTCCGCATCTCCTCCAGAAATTCTTCATTCACTTACCCGCAAATTGTGCACCAAAATGCTGTTGGAAATGTCCACGAAATTCATGCGGCGTACTAAAACCGGGCGGTAGGAAGCCCCGCAGATAAGCGGCTGCCGCCAAGGTGGTCATATGATGATGATGAGCGGCGGCTGCATTATTTGGATCGGCTGCAGCGGCATAACCGGCGGCAGCATAAAAATTGGCCGGATTGAAGACGGGCAATTGGCAGTGGGCGGCTGCAGCCGCTGCTGCAGCGGCAGCGGCCGATAAGCGGGTGACATCGGGCGAGATGGAACGGGAGTCACGTGTGGTTCCTACAGTTGGCAAGCAATCCTGTCCCTGGCTCTGGGTTTGGTTGGAGGGGGAGGTAAGCTGATTGAGTTGTTGTTGTTGTTGTTGTTGTAGCTGCTGCTGCTGTTGGCCGGCCGCCGTTGCACTGGCTGGGGTATTGGCATTACGTGGCGGTGGCGTGGCTGCCGGTGAGAGTGGCGCCTCTGTGGAGGTGGGTGTAGCTGCTGCAGCAGCCACCTGCTGATGATGCTGTTGCTGTTGTTGTTGTTGTTGTTGCTGCTGTTGGTAGGCCGCTCCCACGCCTAGGCCCAGGATCTCCTGTATGGCAAAAGGAGTACGCATTTTGGTGGCTTGCATTTTGCCGTCGGCCTTTAAGTGTTTCGCTAAATTGTTAATAACTTTTTTGCTTTTTGTAAAGTTTACAACTTGCACTTTTGTGGTGTTTATTGCACTTTGTTAGGATACATATCGTTTCTTTCTTTGTTCACAGTTTCAAATACACGCAAAAAAATTAACACGATCACGCATCACGACCTCAGCTTGAAAGCTCACGCGTACGCCAAAGAACAGTTATATCGGCTGCTGTGCCCAAGCCTTTGGCACTGGCATGTGTGCCTGTGTGTGTGTGTGTGAGTGTGTGTGAGAGTGTGTGTGCAAGGTGATGAGCGCTTGCGTTCGGTGTGGACAGCGTGCGAAAACGAACTGAAACCAAAGCGAGCGCTGCACGCGAGCAAAAGCGTCGTCTGCTGCTGCTGCTGCTGCTGCGGGAATCTGTTTTTTTTTTATGTTTGCCGTCGGCGGCGGCGGCAGCTTCAGCCTGGCTGCTTGCTCGACAACTGGTCGACTGACTCTTTGACGGCGTCGCCGTCGTCGTTGCCGCCGCTGCTGCTGCTGTCCTACGCCATCTTTGCGTGCGAAGGTGATGGCTTGCCAGCTGGCAGCCTGTCGTCTCTTTCTGGCCTACAAATGGGCTGGCTGGCTTTCCAATTGAAGGGGACAGGCTGTGGCTATCTCTTTTGCACCTCAATGCTTCCCCTTAAGCTAGCTCTTTCTAGACTGGAAGTGCTCACACGTACAGTATGACACAGTGTACGTGTGTCCTGTGTGTGTGCGAGTGTGTGTGTGCGTTAATTATGCAAAGGGCTGCTGCTGCTGCTGCTTGGCGTGTTTCCCTCAGTTTCAGTTTCAGTTGGTTTTGTGCCGCCAATTTGGCTGGCCACAGCACGAATGTCTGTCTGTCTGTGTGTGTGCATGCTGGAGCGTGTGTGTGTGTGTGTGTTTGCGAGAGCTTTACGTGATTTATTTAAGTAATTTTTGTTTTGTTTTTTGTTTTGTTTACCAAAAAGTGAAAATTGAATTTAAATTTTGAAGTTTCAAAAGTTTCATTTCCCAGCTCTGCTGCTGGTTCTATCGATTAGCTGTGGCTTTGGGCCAACTCTCTCGCACCCGCTCTCTCTCCACCACTGTCGCTGTCTCTTTCTCTGTGTGCCACTTGAAATACTGCAAACATTAATTAGTCGCATTGCATAACAATTGCATAATCAATATGTCAGTTCAATTAATTGCCTTTGGTTTAGCAATTAGTCTCTGGTTTATTTTTGTTCAAGATAATTAGCAGGCTTAAGCCGTGATGCTACAAGAGCATTAGGCCAATGCTCAAGGACATGTGTGATGAAGGCAGGTACAGTTTGAAGCGTATTCCAAACAAAAGGATGACCATTTATCTACTCTAAAATGGGGTTTGAACTAAAACGAAATGTTATTGGGTTTAATGACCTTTTGTTATGATTACCAAAAACCTAAAACGAAATGTTAGTTCATCAACTGAACCGAAAATCTTAATAGAGAATGGTTCGGTTCAGCTGGATCCTGTCTGTGATGTAAAATATGATAAACAAAAACAGCTCAGTCATTTATAATTTCTTGTAAATCCCACAAAAACGTACACTTATTAATATACATATATTTATATACTTATATTATTTAAAAAGCCTTCGCACAGATTTCATACTTGAAGTCTCAATGTCAAACATGAGGTAAAAATTGAAATTCTTCAACCAAAAATAAACTTTTGATACTGATTTCCTTGATTTATAAGTTTTCTTTAACTGTACTTTTCGTACAGTTACTTTCTCCTTCTCATCTCTGAAACGCAGATGCATTCTAATGCCTAGAACAAAGTTCTTAATATTGGAAGGAACTAACTAGAATGGTAATTATCTTCAGGTATAGAAAAGGCTTCAATTTGGTTCACTACACCCAGAGAAATCTAGCAAGAATAGGCTTTTATTTAGATTCTTAGCAAGAAATCTTCTTGAATACGAGAAGACAAACGATCTCCACTTCGTGCTTGTAGGCGAGAGACGTATGAGGAAAGCGCTAGCAAAAAATGAGAACAATTCTAGCTTCCTCTCCCAGCGCTTTTTGCAACTTCGAAGTGAGTATGAAGAGTAGAAGTGCGAGAAAAATATGGGAAAGACATCAAAAAAAGATGTATAAAGTGTATGGTAGGACCACCAAGAAGCATTTGTTAATCTTCTTTAAGCAGCCGACCTTCAACTTATAAGATCTCACTTTATTGTAGAGCAGCACAAGTAATAGTTTTCCAATGATTCTTCAAACTCTTTATACAGGACCAAAATGTTGAAAAAAAATTTTTTTTCTTAAAATGACAAAAAATACTCAAGTTTACAATGATCTTGGAGTAAGTACTCTTTGTCATTGTCCATGAAGTAAGTAAGAAGTTATGGATTCTGATTCTGTTGGAAGCCGGCCTTCATTCTATTACTTCACGACAATCCTGGAACATTTGGGGGCTTCTGTAGAATACAGCTGGAAGAAAATTGATATTCCCGAGCATAGATGATTACTACCACCGATGTTTGATAGCCAAGACATCACTAAGACATATTAAATTGCCTAAGGTCGATTTCACATCTCCTACATAGAGCTATCTGTCAAGAAATGGTACAAAAACCGGTTTGAAATCACTAAATGTTGGCGAAAGTGAAATTTGGTATCAATCACACTAATCGGTTTAGTTTTAGTTGATATTTATTTAAAATGCGACTTATTCCAAATTTATAGTTCATAGTAATCGGGTTTTTTCAACATTCCAATTTGGCAAAAGAGTCGGAAGTGATAACAGGTGCACCCCTGATATTTCTTAAAGATTTAAACAAAATCACTTTATAAAGATTCAATGAGAGGTAATGATTTCACTTAGCTAGATTGTCTGGCAGACACAAGTTATCGATGAGATGTGAATGAGAAGACTACGAAGGTCACTCTTATATGGTAATAAGAGTTTTTGATAACAATCCCTCGGTTTGTTTTGGGGCATTATAATGTGGTAATGTCCAAAAACCTTAGAGAAGTGAGAAAATGCTTACAATAATCTTAGATAAAACGAATTGAAGCCACTTTAAAGTAGGTGGTAACGGGTTTAAGAGTGTTCTTGCATCTATGGTTCAGGAAATTTGTAGTAAAAAGCAAGTGTTTGGGAACTTTGGCTGGCTCTTTCCAGTGGTTCATAGAGCTCTTAACATAATCATGGCCTTTAAATGAACCCAAACCACGGTTTCGGATCGGTTCAGTGGTTCACTCTCAGTATCACTCAAATAATCTTTGGAAACAAGAATTCATCTAAAAAATATCTCTTTTATATGCGTAAATAAAACTGTTTAGGCGATTCCCTTTCTTAAGTTAAGGTAGAGTAAATCTACCAACTAAAGACGGTCCAGAATTCAGTTAATTTCAGCTAAAACTTTCAAGCAAACCACACATGAACTTTAAAAAGGGATCGATCAGCAAAGGATGGGCTAAAATTGGAAGAATGCTAGTCAAGTTATGAGCAATAGAATGTTCGCTGCAGCAGTACAGAGAATATGTATTACCTATATAGTAAGTCTTGTTCGACTGCTTAACTTGCTTAAGTTACAAACACTTGTAATTGTATAAGTATTTGTTAAGGAATATTCCAAGTGCTGAATAAACATTTCTTGCCTAAAACTTGCCCATATTCATACCGGTTTTCTTCCCTGCAAATTTGCTTTTCTTGTTCTATGATGGACAGCTTACAAATATTTGGTAAAAGGACACTGGGAGAAGACATTTGTGCCATTTTTTAATTAGAAAGAATTTCATTCTAAGGCATTCGTTGACAAAAGGTAGGGGTATTTAGCTCTTTCCTAAGCTGGAAACTGTGGTAACATTTCTTCTACTTTTACCTAGGGAGAGTCTCTGAATTGAATAAGAAAATTTCTAGAATAACTAGTACTCTAAGGGCCAATTTCTCATCTCCTTAATAGTGTCAAATAAGCCAAGGGCCGTTTTCTAATATTCTACGTAGAGCTATCTGTCACATAAACCTACAAATACCAGTCTAAGTTTATCTAACACATAGCAGCTATTTAGATGATGAGAAATCGTCCCTATGATTTTGCTGTGTTATTTGTAGGTTTATGTGACAGATAGCTCCATGTAGTAGATTAGAAATCGGCCCTAAATCTAAATGCTTCGCAAGTAAAGTATGTCAATAAGGTCAAAGTTTGCCAGTATTAAATGCCAGAAAATGGTTTTCTAAAGATTTCAGTTCTCAGTTCCGCTGAAGTTTCAAAAAGACGCATAAAAGTAGGCTATATTTTTTATTTTTTTTCTCTTTCGATATTATATGATGTCTTGACATTGAGATTAAGTGCTTTAGATCTTAGCATAAGTTTTGAATCAATCTTAAAAGTAGTTGCAACTACTACGCATGCGTTCCACTGTCTTGCGCACTTGTTAATCCTACAAGTTCTGGGAGTGTTGTTTCGAGGCAAACTGTGACAACTGGAAGATCCTTATATGGCCCAAATTCCACATATTTGAGCAGCATAGCATCTAATGGTGCCAGCTGTTGCTTGTTTTTCTTCTTTTGTATTAATACTTCCTCCTCAATATTCTTTTCCAAGTGCTGGTCTTCTAAGCTAATATCTTAAGGCAAATCCTTTTACCAAGATATTTGGTTCTTTTCTTGTCGATTTGCAATTACGCATTATGTTATTCAAAATATCCAATATGTGAATAGCTTCATTGAGGTAGATTTGGCTCGTCGTCAGCCCCATATCCCTGGGAGTTCAACCCGGTGGCTTGCCAAGACGGCGGGTGACGAGTTCAATTGTTGCTCATGTGGTGACTGAAAGCCTCAATATTTGTGGCTAAGCAATAACAATAAAGATGCGGTAGTCAAGGTAGAATTGAGTGAATGGCTAATAGGCCATCCGCCCCCCACCCCCCCCCAGTCTCTCCCGAAAAGAAAACAATAAGCGGCTGCTATTCCCCCGGGGGGATACCAAGTGAGCAAATACAAAAAAAAAAAAAAAAATAAAACAATATTTAAAAACCCAAACTGGCAGATGTTCTCTTTGGCTATTTGTTGGTTTAATTAGTTGCTGGCAGGGCTTTTAGTCTAATGAGTAAATGAAAGACGCCCAGAAGTAGGCAGCAATATACTTATTTGAGATCAATCAACCAATAATTCCAGTGCCAGTGGCAGAGGCAAAGGGGAAGGCGGAGAGCCAAAAAGGAACTCACCAAGTGGACCGAATGCAAAAAGTGTTTTTTAAATGCATTTCAAGTGGCCGTCGAACATCAAACAAAAAGGCGGCCCAAGAAGAGGCTTTTAGCCTCTATGAAGTGGTCGCTGTGCATCTCTGCATATGGATTATAAATAGTCGCACACACACACACACCCAAGCCACGCCACGCCCCCTTCCCAGCGAAAAGGGAGCGTGGGCGATGGCGCTGATTTATGTGTGGACGTCTCTTTGAGGATGAAGTGCAGATTACATTATAAATATGAAATAATGCCCAGGTCCTTGAGGACAATGCGAAACGGAAATTCCATTTTCGGATTTCAAATGCTACAGAAAACAGAAAGAATGAGTGGGGTAAATGGGTGGGGGCGGGACAGACTAAGCACTGACCAGTTGACCTTGAGACTAAGGAAATTATGCGAAATTTTGATAGAATCAAAATCAGCCTTCACCCTAACAGCTACTGTAAGCACACAAGCCGAGTGCAAGAGATCAGCTTGGCATAACCATACCAAGTCCTTTCCAAATTCTCCATATATTACGAATTTAAGTAGGAAACTTTAGTCACATCTTAAAGTGGCTTCACTTACCAACCTCTTCAACAATTAACTTCACTTAAAGTGAAAGAGAAGTACTAAGTAGACTGAAATTCCAACCACAACTTGTTTGAAACCCCAGACCAAACCTTTTACAGAATTTAAGAGGTTTATATGAAATTACATAGCTTTCTACTTTGGTGAAGTGTTTTCCATTTTAAAAGTAAGGTAAGTGTACAAGTTCTTGTTTCTAGTATGCATTTTTGTGCCAACTTATTCAATCTTTTTCTCAGTTCCTTAGCCATCAAATTGAATGGGATTTTAGCTGTATTTTGAATGCAATGTTAAACAATTTAACAACATCGAATATCAAATAAACTTCCTTTGTTCCGAGTGTACCAGAACGGTATTAATTACTTCTAGCTTGCCATACTTGATTTCACCATGTTCTATAGCTTTAATAATGTGATTGTTACTTCTCTATGGAAGGACTATCTTTTATCTCTAAGAGCAAGACACGCCAGGGACTAAGTTTAGTGAATCTGGGGGATATTCGACAGCTTGGTTGGGAATTAAGGAGACTTTTTTGAAAGTTAACAATGGGAATCCCCCTAATTAATCCTAACATACACATGTTTGTAATTTGATTAAACACATCTCTGAATATTATGGAAATTTTAATGTACAAAATTGATAAAAATTAGTAAAAGATTTTAAAAATTTATAATGTTATTTCCTAAAATTAGAAAGAAAGTTTTCATGATTTTATGAGCTAGATCTTACTTTATGAGGCTCAAATGGACACATTCTCTTGACACTGGACGTTGATTATATCTCTTATAGCCAATTTCAATGATTTAAAAAAAATAGACGAAAGTTTACCTCGGCTCGGCCGAAGTTTGTATACCATTTGTCTCCGAAGGAACTTTCCACTGAAAACAAACAAGTTTTTCTCACTTAGACTACTTCTCTGACTCTACTTTTTTATGACAGCTATCCTATATAGATGTGCGATTTCGACAAAACTAAGTGGAAAAGCATAGCAAACTGAGAAATACTAAGTTTGGAGGCGTTTTCTTTGACAACAACAAAGTTGTTCTCACTAAAGCTAGTTTCTGGACTGATTATTCATATGGCAGCTATAAGCTATGGTCATCCGATTTTGACAAAACTTTGAAGAATTGTGTGAAAACTTATGAAATAAATATATGCCAATTTTAAAGAGATTTACATTGAAAACAAAAAAGTTTTTCTTGCTAAGACTACTTTTCTAACCTTACTTTTCTATGACAGCTATACTATATAGATGTCCGATTTCCATCAAACTTGGCAGAATCATGAAGAAGCATAGAAAACAAGTAAATACGGAGTTTGAAGACGTTTGCATGGAAAACAAAAATGTTTTTCTCACTAGAACTAGTTTTTCGACCGATCGTTACTATGGCAGCTATATGTTGTAGTCATCCGATCAGGTCGGTTGCTACAAATGTGCTGCGTATTTGAATCAGAAGACTTTGGGCAAAGTTTGGTCTCGATAGTTTTAAAATTGACGGAGGAGATAGCATGGAAACAGACGAACAGCGCTAAATGACTCAGCTCGTCTTGCTGATCAAGAATATATATAATTTATGTGGTCGAAAACGCAATTTCAATATACCCTGTGCAAGGGTACCACAAGTATACCCTTATTTTTTGAAATTGTTCAGAAATTGAATCTATCTATCTTACCTTACTCTAAGATCAAATATAAATTTCACCCTTTCGATTTCAAGGGGATCGCCAATGTCAAACCCTGTCCTTGTTAGGAAGAAACCTATTATCCCAACAGTACATACATATATGTATCTGTAGCGTTGGGATGATACCGAATAAATTAAAAAAGTCTCACCTAAAAAGCGTTTGGAGATCCTTTTTGTGGCTGGATACAGGTCATAAGGCAGAATCTTACAAAAAATTTTGGGCGACCCTGACTAGGTTACAAATTCTTTGGATCTATTAAATACTAGTAAAAGCAGCGGGACAAATTGGCTTCCTCCAAATGTTGGACTTGTTCTGTCATTTCAAAGCATGACTTTTCGAAGTCGTAATGGTAAGTTTGGTTTAATTATGTAATTATATTGCTTCGATTCAGCACTGTAAAATTATTGTATCCGGTCAACCAACTGTTATAGTTTTATAGGTTCTAAGAAAACTTACTAAATAGCATCTTAAAACCGAAATTTTTTCAAGCAAATCCGATCCAGTTGCATGAGGTTTTCAATTCAAAAGATTGATATCCGAACCGGTTGGCTTAATGAAAGAATGAGTTTATAAGTAGCACCTTAATATCCGGCTCGAAGGACCAAGAAGCCGTTAATCTTGCAATAAACTGTCTGTACTTAGTGTATAGTTTTCTGTTGTTGACTTTAATCAAATTGCAAGGGAAATATTTCAATGTGGACCTTCGATATGGCATGAGAGTGCTGTGCGAGTGTGAAACTATGCACACAGACAGCGCACATATGCAAAACTGAAGGTGCACATTATACCTTGTGTGTCCTTTAATCATCTTTTTGTTCCAAATCTTTGCTTTAACAATTTCAGCTGCTATAAGAAACCACTTGAACTTTTACTCAAAAGGCGGACTTACTACTTTTCCCCGAAATTGGTAAAAAAAAAAATCGGAAAAATACTTTTGAAGCCAATTCTAAAA
Source organism: Lordiphosa andalusiaca (assembly GCA_035044965.1). Taxonomy (NCBI): domain Eukaryota; kingdom Metazoa; phylum Arthropoda; class Insecta; order Diptera; family Drosophilidae; genus Lordiphosa; species Lordiphosa andalusiaca. The sequence continues at coordinate 6,808,570 of JAWNNM010000051.1, read as the reverse complement.
TGTTTTTCTTCTCTCTATTTCAATCTCTATAAGCGCTGAGAGGTAGATGGGTGCCGCGAATGCTTACGATTGAGCAGAAAATCGAGTGTGTCTATCGAGTGTTTTGAAGACGTTTCAATGCAATAGGGCTGAGCCGAGCCCCCTCTCTCTCTCTCTCTCTGTGTGTGTGTGTGTGTGTTGGCTGTCCCTTACCATCCCGTTGCGTTTCCCGTTTCAGACACGCTCCCAATGGGCGATGGTGGCGTCGCTTTGAGCCACTTGGAAATCGTTAATTTCATAATTACATGTTTCATGCACACGCTCCGACTCCACAGAATGGTTGGGGTGAGGTGAGGTAAGGTGGGCTCAAACAGTGGGACATCCGGGTGAGTAAGTGTGTGTGTGTGTGTGTGTGTGTGTGAGTGGCACATAAGTGGCAGTCAGCCAGAAAGCCAACACCATTTTGGCCATAATTTAGTTTCGCCCGTCCATTAGCAGGCCAGCCGTGTGGTGCGGAGCGCAGAGGCAGAGCCTTTGTTGCACTGCCACTCAGCCAGAAATCAGCACCCAAACCAAATGGAGCGGCCAGAGCCCAAGTGGCCTCGCAGGAGCGGCCACATTGTGGAAACGGCAGCAGTAGAAGAAGGACGAGTGGATAATTATTAATAATTATCGCATTGACGTGTTTTCATTTTCAGTTTTTTATTTTTTATTATTCCGGTGCGAGGAGGGTGACTTGTAGTATGTGTGCAAGTGGTTTATATAATTGGTCAACTGCAGCAGCTCCTGCGATTTTGTTCCCTCAACTGCTTAAGGGTTGACAGTTTGCTGGAGTGGGGGGAGGGGGAGCGGTGGTGGTTGGCGTCGCCCATTCCGCTTAATCAGCTGGGCCCAGGCCTATGCAGGCTCTTTGCTGGAATTATGACTGCAAAAGGATCTTAAATGAAATTCAAAATTAATCTGAAAAACCAAATGAATTGCTACTCCGGCCAAAGGACGCTCCCGACTTCAAAAGGCCTGCCTGCCCGGGTATGAGCGATTCTCTGTTGATGTGGCTTACAATTTGACCGGAAAGTCCACAGAAAATGGGGAATACAAATTATAAAGTAAACGTCGCCATTCAAGCAAAACATTTTCTGTTTTGACTTGTCTTAATTACGCATCTCACAACCCACAACCCACATGACATCAGGCAGGGAGGGTGCAGCAATTATGTGATTTCTGCATTTCAGAATTTTTCAATTAAAAAAACACACACAAAAACGAGCTGCTGTCAATGAGCAAACAGACGGGGTACGTTTTTTTTTTTTTTTGTTTTTTGTTTTTTGTTTCATTTTCAAGGATTAGCGCCAACTGATGTCTTGCGCTGGCAACGGTTTTTGTTTTTTTTTTCATTTTTTTGAAAACAAATTTAATCAAAAGGCGTCTGCGCCGAAGTGGGAATACAGTTTCGAAAGGGTATACAGAATGGATACGGATGGTGGACTAGGATGAAGTCAGGGTTTATTCTGGTGGTTCGTTGGCCGATTTGCAGCTGGGAACTCCAAGTGGATGAGCTTAAATGGCCAAGAAAAGAGTTTTTCCATACAAAAGTCAGTTTCTGAACCATATTTTTCTATGGCAGCCACAAGATGTAGCCTTCCAATCTTTATAATAACTTAGCTAAGCTGTTACAAAAGCATTTCAAATTCGTAATTGCTTAGTTTAAGATCTTAAAAGCAGAAAAAAAAGATACCAAAAAGATCCATATGTCTTAAATATCCATTTAGTCCTCCAACGGAGCTGAAGAAACATCCCAAGGATGAGCCTTTTTCATATGCTTTGGATGAATTTCAGCTCCGTTGGCTAATTAAAAGCATATTTAAGACATTTCCTTCCCAAAAAGATATGGGAAATCATGCAATTGATATACAGTGAGCATTCTATACAAGCAACTAATCTGAACCAATTTTTTGAAAAAAGTTTCTTGTGTAGAAAAAGTTGCTTATATAGAAAAAAGGAGTATAAATTTTAAGAAAAATCAGTTTTGTGATTTATAGATAAATAAGCAGTTTTATATTTTATTACATAGTTAAAATAATATTAATTAAGTCTTTTAAGAACAGCTTTTTCTCGAATTCGTCGCAAAAACAAGATCTCATTGCTTGTAAGGTTATTTTCCTCTGCCCATTCTACCGCGGTGTTGAAGGAATCTGTCACATTATCGATGCTGATTCTGCTCTCTTCTTCCATATGACCCTCTTCGTTCGCGATGCTCTCGTCATTCGCTATTTCATCTTCTCTTTCAAAAAGTACGCTTCTCTCGTTGCTACCAGTCGCCCATTCCATTATATCGTTCTCAGTTAAATCATTTTCGATTACCAAATTGTACAGTCTAGCCAGGGGGATATCGTCCTCTTCCACAAAATGATTTTCCGGTATATTAAATTCTATTGCGTCGATCGATGAAAACAGATGTTTAAATGAACTCATGACAACGGATCGTGGGACATCATTCCAGGCTTCAACTATCCAAAATGCCACGTCTTTTAAATTAATATTTTTAAGAGCTGAGACCATGTCGCTATTGCCGTTTACACATAACGCCAAGAGTGTTGACAGAAGGTGCTTTCGATACCGTTGCTTAAGGGATTTTATGACGTTTTGGTAAAGTGGTTGCAACAAGGGTGTATTGTTGGGTGGAAAAAAAATAACCTTTAAGTTTTCATCATGGGAAAAAGTGTTTGCTGTCCCATGACAGAGGTGGCATTATCGACCAATAAAATTGCTTTTAGTGGTAAGCCTTTAGCTTCTAAGTGACGAGAAACTTCAGGGATGAATAAATCGTTGTACCACTCCTTAAAAAGCGCAGAAGTTTGCCAAGCATTTTTGGATGATTTGTAATACAGTGGTAAATTTACATTTTTAAAACACCGAGGATTTTTAGATTTTCCAATCATCATCAAATCGAGTTTATGCGTCCCAGTTGCATTTACACAAGGCATAATGGTGACCCTTTCCTTCATGGATTTCCGTCCTACAGCAGTTTTTTCGAAAACGGTAGCGTTTGTTTTCTTGTGCAAACCTTTGTAAACCAGACCGGTTTCGTCACAATTGTAGATCTGTTCCGGTAAAAACCGTTTTTCGGCAATAATCTTTTTGAAATCGCTTGTAAATGTAGCAGCACTCTCAGCATTGCAGGAAAGTTTTTCACCGGGTTCCGTCAAAATTCTTATGCCGTGGCGTTTTTTGAATTTATCAAGCCAGCCATCACTGGCTGAAAATTCTTCGTGTCCATTGAGTGACCTTTTTAAATCTAGTGCTTTAACTTTGAGCATCTCGTTTGAAACCAATTCGTTTGCTTCTCTCCGTTGTAAAAACCATGCGTATAGTTTATCATCAAGATCAGGATTTTTTAATGGCTTCATTCGCTTAATTTTTTTTGATTAACATACGTTTTTGAGGCGAATTCTTCCAAGTTTTCTTTATTATTTTTTATCCTCGTTAAAGTCGACTTATGGATGTTGTAGCTTCTGCAGATCTCTGTCGGTTTCTTGCCATCTTGGAGTTCATTTAAAATTAATCATTTTGTTTTCAAAGAAATGGATACTCTGCCTTTCTTCTCCATTTTTACGGAAGAATGAAAATTAAAATGAAAAATAAAACCATGGTTGCTTGTACAGAAATTTTGGAATAAAAAAAGTTGCTAATGCAGAGGTTGCTTCAATAGAATGTTGCTTGTGTAAAGGTTGCTTATAAAGAATGCTCACTGTATTTTCATATGCTCTTTTTTTCTCTGTGTACAAATGTTTTGATATAGTCCATAGACATTCGATCTGCTATGTTTTGACTCATTATCAACATGCTTTAAAACTCCCAGACTACTTTTCTTAAAAATAGACAATCTCTTCATAGCTTTATTAACACAGCTTGAAGTTCGTAACAAGTATATGAATTCTTAGAAAGGAGAAGAAGAAACAATTGGGATTATCTTGAATTGGGTGTGGAAAAGTAACTAATCGCTTGAAAATAAACAATCTCTATAAAGCTTTATTAACACAGCTTGAAGTTCGGAACAAGAATATAAATTTTAAGAAAAGGGAAAGAAGGAATAATTGGGATTAACTTAATTTAGGTACCTGGGAGTGAGGAAAAGTAACTAAACGTAGAGAGCAAACAATTTATAATTTAACAGATTCGGAGCATTCTATGTAAAAATCAAATGTGGCCAAATTATTATTATAAAGACCGAAAAATCAGAACCAAGAATCGAAAGTACTGAACGTGTAATCTACGCACCCCGAAACAGACCCTGAACTGACTTAAGTCACTTTTACGAAACCCATTTTAACCTTTGCAGTTCATTTATGCATTTATTCTTTATACCTTTTCAGTTCCTTGCTCCAATAATGCTTGTTGAGTGGTTTCTTTCGTATGGGAGCTATATGATGTAGTCATCCGATATGGACAAAATTTTTTTACAGATATGTGAAAGCATGTGAAACGATCAAATACAAAATTTAAGAATGCTGCCATTAAAAACAAAAAAGTTTTTCTAACTCAGACTGTTTTTCAGACCTATCTTTTGTATGGCAGCTGTACTATATAGTTGTTCGATTTTAATAAAACTTGGTAGAATTATAAAAAAACATAAAAAACCTACGATTACAAAGTTTGGAGACGATTTTATTCAAAAGAAAAAAGTTTTTCTCACTAAAACTAGTTTTCCGACCGATTGTTCCTATGGGAGCTATGAGATATAGTCATCCGATCCGGTCGGTTCTGACATATTAGTAGTGTGCAGCAAAAAGAAGACTCTGTGCAAAATTTCAGCTCGATAGCTTTAAAACTGAGAGACTAGACTAGAACAGACGGACGGACAAAGCTCAAAGGACTCAGCTCGTAACCCTGATCAAGAATATATATGGTTTATGGGGTCGGAATGAACATTTCTATGCGTTGTAAGGGTATAAAAATATAAAAGAAAAAGGTTTTTTAAATAACAAATAAGGTGCTCAACTAGAAAGATAGACTGAGGTAGATTGAGGTAGATTGAAAACAATGAGAAAGATTCTATAAAAGTCTAGCGAATAATTATAGGTGTGTATTGATCTGGCGGCTTTCAAAGGCAAGGTTTAGAGCCGAAGTATCTACAGCCCCTGTGCTACATAGGGTTGAACCGCTCGAAATGTTTTTGCTATTAGTTTCCATTTGACACACACAAACGATTCTTTCAATTCTTTTACAAGTTAAGTCATTTTATGGCAAACTTTTGTTTATTGAAGTTATGGCTTAATGAGCCATGCTTCGTCAGATGGCGCCACTAGTCATGTGACTTAGTCGTCACAATATCCTGTAAGCTTTCACTTAAGAGGGTGTGTGCGCTGACTGTTTGACAGGAAAAAGCTTAAAGCTAGCCGCAAACGCTTTAAGCTTAAAGGGTAAACGACAAAATCAGCAGTGAGCTTTATAAACTTGAAGGCACATTTATGTGCTTACTGTTTAGATTTATTTTTTCAAGCACGAGGGTATTTGAAAGCGAAATGGCTTTCCGTTTTATAATTGGTCGGAAAAAACTATTCTTTGTGTTTAAGTTTAAGCGTTCTTAAACTCACTTAATCAGTTTTGTTAATTTGAGCGAAAGTTCGTTAACTATGTAAGAGTTACTTCCTTTCCACTACATCATCTGGTCCTTCGAGCCGGATGTCTAACAGCAAGCAATGCAACCTAGCTTAAATCAAGGAGCTTATGATTGAATTGTCAACCTAACTTAACTATTTACTTATAGATGAACAGATAGAGTGGGCTTTTAAAGGCAATTTGTTACATGAAACTATATATTGAAGGTAAAGCTTTGACCAGCACTTTGTTTATGCTGAATTAGGGAAATTTTTCAAGACTGATACAGACCTGAGCAGTAGAAATAACTGAATTCATGCATGTTTCAGTACTTTACATGAGTTTAGTACTGAAATCAACTAAGGTCATGACGTAGTAGGATCTGACTGTGTTGAATTCATGGCTGAAACTCTTAGAAAGGATGCCTTGATTTCACTACCAGCCCTTCCATTTCAGGAATTATGTACGATGCCTTAAACGGGGTCAAAGCATTATCTCCTACGTTTAGTTTGAAAAGCTTTTGAATATGTCAGTAGTTGGTAAATATGACGGCTGCGTAAAAGCTTACAAGTTTTGTGCGAACGGCATGCCCGTTGCTAGAAATGATTGTTATCTAAAATATCAAAGACCTAGGCCTTATTAAAAAAGTTTTTATAGATGGCAGTAGTTGGTAAGGATGACGGCTGCGTAGCCGTTACAACAAATAATGGTGGACTAACCTTAAGATGTTACTCTTTAGGGCTTAATTCCAGTATCGTATGACTAATTATTTTCATGATGATGCTACTAGCTGATAAAGATGATGGCTGCGTAAAAGCTCAATGCATTTATAATAGCCGATACAAGATATAATGTTGAACCAAAATTGGAATAATGGTTTATAAGGTTTAGTTGAAAAGCTTTGGAAGCCAGTAGCTGGTAAAGGTGACGGCTGCGTAGTTGGTATACGAAATAGTGGTACACTAAACTAGAAATGTTGCTATCCTAGCTTTAATTTAAGTATAAAGCTTGATAAGTAATTATTATACCCTTGCAAAGGATATTATAATTTTTCCCAAAAGCTTACAACGCACAGAAATATTCATTTCCGACCCCATAAACCATATATATTCTTGTTCAGGGTGACGAGCTGAGTCGATTGAGCTTTGTTCGTCCGTGTGTCTGTCTGTCTGTTGCTACTCGAACTAGTCTCTCAGTTTTAAAGCTATCTAGCTGAAATTTCGCACAGAGTCTTCTTTTTGCTGCACACTACTAATATGTCGGAACCGACGGGATCGGATGACTATATCTCATAGCTCCCATGGGAACAATCGGTCGGAAAACTAATTTTAGGATGAAAAACTTTTTTCCTTTCAATGGAAACGTCTCCAAACTTTGTAATCGTAGGTTTTCTATGTTTTTTTATAATTCTACCAAGTTTTATTAAAATCGCATAACTATATGGTATAGCTGCCATACAAAAGATAGGTCTAAGAACCCGTCTTAGTTAGAAAAACTTTTTTGTTTTTAATGGTAGCATCCTGCAATTTTGTATTTGTTTGTTTTACATGCTTTCACCCAATTCTACAAATTTTTGTTCACATCAGATGACTATATCACATAGCTCACATACGAAAGATCAGTCGGAAAATGGGTTGTTGGCGGAAAAAAGTTATTTTTGATAATATTTAAGCGAGCACTTGCAAGTGTATAAAAACTTCGGCACAGACGAAGTTAGCTGGCAAAGATGACGGCTGCATAGAACCTCTAGATTTGTTTAATCATCCCGAGAAATAGTACCTAAACTAAATAGATACATGAATTTTCTAGCTATAGTTGAAAAAGCTTTTAATGCCAGTAGCTGGCAAAGGTGATGGCTTCTTAACCCATACAAGAAATAAAGGTTGATTAAAATTGAACACTTTATTTCCCAGGTACAGCTTTCGACTAAGACATATTTTCTAGCTGACGCCATTGGCAGGTAAAGATGACGGCCGAGTAAAAGCTCAAGACAAGAAGTAAAGTTGGACTTAAATGGAACTATCTAGTTTTAAGATAAGCTGAAAAAAGCTTTAAAAGACGCCAGTGGCAGGTAAAGATGATTGCTGTTTAAGCCACGAGATACTATGCGGTTTTCCCAGGACTAATTGATCAACCCTTCTAATCGAACCACCCCTCGCAGTGTAAACTTCCGCTTGGATATCAAAACATTTCAACTAAAAATTGCCTCATTTGTAAGTACTTTCGCACAACAATGCCAATGTTCTGCTTACTTACTTAGATGGGGCAACTAAAATTGTTAAAGTTCAACAAGTTTACCCCAACCCCCCCTCTCCAATCTAACTTGGACCTGGTGTCCAATCAATGGCCGCCTAATGCCCTTACTTATATTATGTTCATGTCGAAATAATCCAAATAAAGCAAAAGCAGAAAAAGATGAGGAAAATCGAACGGACAAGATTAAATCATTTTTCCAATCAATCAAATCACAAAGCCAGCCAGCTCCCCCCCATAAAGGAGCAGAGGTTGGCACACGGGGCGGGGGGAGGTCGTGGAAGCAATCAATAGCGTTGATGTTGCCAAGCTTTGGGCAGGAAGTCATCGTCATTGTCGCCGGCGTCTTCGTTATCGTGATTATTATTTTTATTAGTAAAAATAAAAACAATTTGAGGCTCGTTAAAGTTGACACTTTCATTAAGTTGGCGTAATTTGTTAAAAGGCGTTAATGAGCGCCGGACGGACCCAAATTTGATGAGAAGCGCAAAAAAAAAAAAAAAAATTAGTGACAAATTAAAAGTCAAAGTACCCGTGGCCGACCCGACCCACCCCCTTCGCCAAGCGGTGGCGGCGGGGTGTTTGTTGTTTGTGCCCATTTGGGAAATTTGTGTCAAATGTCAAAATAGATGCATGATAATCCCGTCACCTGCTGCGCAACATCCAATTAAATGGCAAACGAGATGTCAATGGTGTCGTCATGCCACCAATTAAACTAATGATAAGCAAAACGCAGCAAAAGTCAAAACAGTTCAACCCACCCACCCGCAAATGGCAACAGTCGAGCTCGAGAGACGTGAGAAATTGCTTGTTATCAAGTTTATTTCGGTTGGCACGTTGTTGCACATGCCAAAAAGGATGCTACACAGTCGCATGCAAAACCAAACCCACCCACACACACACTATGCCATGCCACACGCACGCACACACACACACACACACACACACAGTGTGACAGTCCCTAAGTGGCATCATTTTGAAATAAAGTTGATTCAATCAGTGCTCTGATATGGATAGAGAAACTGATGTGCGAGTGTGCGGGTGTGTGTGCGGGTGTGTGTGTGTGTGTTTGTAGTGCCACTGTCAACTGTCACGCATACATCCAATGCTGTGTGCCATCCATCAGTTATACATAGCTCAGGTTAAGCTTATAATACAGATATGAATTTAAAGCGAGTTTTTTTTTTTTGTCATAAAGCTTAAAGTAAGCTGAGAGAAATCTCAGATGAAATTACATTTTCTTAAAAGTATTGAAAAGTATTCAACAAACTGCTCATTTCGGAGACAATATTCAGTTGCTCACTTTTTAGCGAGCAAATATGGTAACTCTTTTCTGTTGTTCAGTTGCTCACGCGATGTTATGCTTAAATTAAGCTGAGAGAGGATATCTGAAAACGTTCTATCTCAAATTGTGTGTGAGATTTTCTTAAAATAATAGAAAACAAATCGCTAGTAATGTGGCTCAGAAACTGCTATTGTTCAGTTGCTCACACGATGTTTAGCCCAGAGCTGCAAACCAAACAAATTATTCGGATCTCCGGTACACTGGTTCGAACCCAAATTATTGAATGGTTAAGGTTCGGAAATTTAAGGTTCGAGGTTTTTGGAAGAAGGTTCTGGTTCGAACCTTGGTTCAGTCCATGCTTCATACAACATTACTAGTTTTTGTCTTCTATGTGTTTTAAAACAGCATTCGATCTGAAAACTGCCCAAATTGTATGGGAACCGAGTGGTTTTTGGGTCGGAATTGGTTGATAGAAAACATGGAAATATTCAATATATAATTTACAGTTTAGTGAAAATCCATTTCGTGTATTTCATAGCAGAATATTACCAAAATAATGTTAGACTCTTGCTTTTGAGTATTATTCAAGGAGCTTTAGAGTTTAAGAGGAGCTTTAAAAACAGAGACTGTTGTGGGTAGGGATTTTATAAGGAAATCTAGTCATTTTGCCAGAGATTTTTTCCACTTTTCGTGCATTTTAGGAGTTAGTCGCACTAATTAACAGATGAAGTCGGTAAACAGGTCAAATATGTATGTCACTTATGTTGAACCGAACCGAAATTTTGGGTTCGGAACAGGTTCGGGTTCAGCTTTAATTTCTAAAGAGGTTCGGTTCAAGGTTCGGTTCATAGTAAAATAAAAGTCGGAATTCCGGGTTCGAACCGGTTCGGTTTAAAACCGGTTTATAGCCCTGGTTTAGCCCCTTTTTTTTGAATGTTTGTAATGCATGAAATGAAACACCACCGACCCCGTAAGATATGTGTGGTGTTCCAAACATAGAAATATATATATTTTCTATATATTTCTATATTTTCTGGCATGATATCTTTGAATTGAATAATAATTGGCCCAAAGGAAGATTTTTATGAGATAAGCTTAACCCCAAAATGTATGCTTTATTAGAGCTTTTTTGAGGAATTTCTTCTCTTAACAAGAAAGAAAGTCGGTCAAGCCCGACTATAACATACTCTGTACCATAACATAACATTCTTTTGATCATAACTCGAAAACCGTTCATCCGATCTTCTTCATTCCTTTGGCGGATCGATAAGTTATCCTAATAACTAAATATGTCCAGAAGGAACAAGCCATCTATCTTCAAAACTGTGGGAGATATGACGTTTTTTCTAAATTGCGGGGGCGGGAGGGGGCGTGGCCAAAATTGAAAATAAACTTGATCTGCCTGCAGACATTAGAAGCATATGTCCCATACATGTCAAGCCTCTATCTCTTACCATCTCTGAGATCTGTGCGTTCATACGGACAGACAGACGGACAGACGGACATGGCTATATCGACTCGGCTGTTGATGCTGATCAAGAATATAAATACTTTATGGGGTCGGAGATGCTTCCTTCTGGATGTTACATACTTTTGCACAAACTTATAATACTCTATGTACCTACGGTACAGAGTATAAAAAGGGTTCATCGTTAATTGTTTAACTCGTTAACTCAAAAACTGCTTAAGATAGAGTTTTGAAATTGGTTTACTTTGATGTTTTTCAGATTAAATGATAGAAATGGCTAGAACTTCCATTTGCAATTTGCAAGTTACCGACATGTTCAGCCAAGCAAAATGTTTGCAAATGAAACGGCTTTTACATGTGTTTTTTTAAACATCTTGGAAGAATGGGTTCCATTTGCTAGACCGTTTTTTCCAATCCATTTTTGATACCCTTGCAAAGGGTATTATAATTTTGCCCAGAAGCTTGCAACGCATTGAAATATTCATTTCCGACCCCATAAACTATATATATATTATTGATCAGGGTGACGAGCTGCGTCGTTTGAGCTTTGTCCGTCCGTCTGAAAGTCTGTTTCTACGCGAACTAGTCTCTCAGTTTTGAAGCTTTCGAGCTGAAATTTTGCACAAAGTCTTCTTTTTGCTGCACACTACTAATATGTCGGAGCCGACAGGATCGGATGACTATATCCTATAGCTCCCATAGGAATAATCGGTCGGAAAACTAGTTTTAGTGAGAAAAACTTGTTTCTTTTCAACGGAAACGTCTCCAAACTTTGTAATCGTAGGTTTACCATGTTTTTTGTATAATTCTACCAAGTTTTATTAAAATCGCACAACTATATGGTATAGCTGCCATACAAAAGATGGGTCTGAAAAACAGTTTTTGTTAGAAAAACTTTTTTGTTTTTAATGGTAGCATCCTGCATCTTTTGTATTTGTTTGTTTCACATGCTTTTACATAATTTTGCAAAATTTTTGGTCAAATCGGATGACTATATCATATAGCTCCCATACGAACGATCGGTCGGAAAATGGGAAAAAGAGTATTTTTTGAAAATATTTAAGCGAGGACTTGCAAGGGTATATAAACTTCAGCACAGCCGAAGTTAGCTTGGCTTTCTCGTTTTGAGTGTAGGAAGTAGAAGTCAAAAATCAAGCTCTATTGATACTATGGGCTCCGAACCTAAAGTTAAATAATTATACTCTGTACCGTAGGTACATAGAGTATTATAAGTTTGTGCAAAAGTATGTAACATCCAGAAGAAAGCATCTCCGACCCCATAAAGTATATATATTCTTGATCAGCATCAACAGCCGAGTCGATATAGCCATGTCCGTCTGTTCGTCTGTCTGTCCGTATGAACGCACAGATCTCAGAGATGGTAAGAGATAGAGGTTTGACATGTATGGGACATATGCTTCTAATGTCTGCAGGCAGATCAAGTTTATTTTCAATTTTGGCCACGCCCCCTGCCGCCCCCGCAATTTAGAAAAAACGGCATATCTCCCACAGTTTTGAAGATAGATGGCTTGTTCCTTCTGGACATATTTAGTTATTAGGATAACTTATCGATCCGCCAAAGGAATGAAGAAGATCGGATGAACGGTTTTCGAGTTATGATCAAAAGAAAATTTTTCTTGGTACAGAGTATGTTATAGTCGGGCTTTACCGACTTTCTTTCTTGTTTTTCTATGTTTTCACACAATATTCCAAAGGATACTGTGCCTTACTCAACTGACATAGGAACAATCGTTGGAAATAGTAGATCCTGTGAACATTTCCAATCTTCAAATTTATTAATTTGTTTTATGTTTTTACCCTTTGACTAAATAAAACCCAACCATAAAACCCCAAACCCAAAAACTTCAATCATTTTAGCGCAGCCTCCATTCAAGGTTAACCAGAGAGACACTCCGTCGCTGTCGGATTACTGAGAAAAAAAGCTGCCTATTTAGACAATTGCTGTCAAAATATTTGGTAATTGATACCGGGACACTTCAGGAGCAGGCATCAGGACTAACTAGAGCACAATGGCACAGAAAGTTGATTAAACTGCGTGAAGAGCAAAACGACAAAAAAGGAGAGCAAAAAAGAACCCCAAGCATTGAAGTGAAGAATGACAACTGGTGGGGGGAAGGAAAGGATTGCTGCGATTGCCTGTGTCATGACGATCGGGTTTCAATTACCAAAAAGGAAGTGCCGTTCCCATTTGCCGCTTCCTGGCGCAAATGTCATTCGTGCAGGACCCAGGACCAGAAGACAAAGGGGGCCAGCAATTTGCTGGGTTTTTAATTACGTCAAGTGATTCGCCGCAATAAGCAAAATGGAAATCAAACTGCGCCATCTTACTTCCCTGCCTCTGGCCCCACCCCCCACCCCCCCGCCACCCCTCTCTTCGCCAGCGTCTCAAGTGACAGACAGACCCGTTTGATGTGGCAGCCAACCCCCAAGAAAAGACGCGAAACCAACTCGTTGACATTTCCATTAACATTTTAGCAGCTGGAGCTGAATCCTGGCAAAATGGCGTTAGCATAATCATACAAAAATCTAACGAAAGGGCTTAGGAGCAAACATTTGGGTGCCACTCCTGCACACCCCCTCCCTCTCCGCCCCAGCCCAAAAACACAAAGGGAATACTCGTTTTCCACTTGAGTTGAGCCGCAGCTGACAATGTCTGCCACTTGGTACACTTCTCCACAACGTTCAATCATTATACTTTTCTGCCTATTAACAAATAATAAAAATAATCCGGAATTTTTGCATAAATTTTGCTCAGGTGATTTGGTCAATGGAGTGTAAAACAGTTTTCGGTGTTTTGCACTGATTACGACGAAATGTGAGTACTCAACGAGCTGTGTGAGCCTTGAATTGAGTGTGGAATTAATATGGAATGGAGTCATTAACAGAGAACCGGGAGAGATGGGTAGCAGGAGGTGCAGGACAAAGAACCATTCCTAGTGAAGAAAGCTGTAACAAGACTGCAAACCTTAAAACACTTCTTAAGGTCTACGATTCGTTTTCATTAGAAACTTAGTTCCAGAAATATCTTATGACCTTAGAAAATGCTTCAAAAACTGGTTTCAGATCATATTTATACCCTGGCAAAGGCTATTATAATTTTGCCCAGAAGTTTGCAACGCATAGAAATATTAATTTCCTACCCCATAATCTATATATATTCTTGATCAGGCTGGTGAGCAGAGTCGATTAGGTTTTGTCCGTCCGTCTGTGTGTCTGTTCCTACGCCAACTAGTCTCTCAGATTTGAAGCTATCGAGCTGAAATTTTGCACAGAGTCTTCTTTTTGCTCCGCACTACTAACCGACCGGATCGGATGACTATATCCCATAGCTCCCATGGGAACAATTGGTCGGAAAACTAGTTTTAGTATGAGAAACTTTTTTATTTTCAATGATAACGTCTTCAAACTTTGTAATCGTAGGTTTTCTATGTTTTTTTATAGTTCTACCAAGTTTTATTCAAATCGGCAACTATATGGTATAGCTGCCATACAAAAGATAGGTCTAAAAAACAGTCTTAGTCAAAAAAACTTTTTTGTGTTCAATGGTAGCATCCTGCAATTTTGTATTTGTATGTTTCACATGCTTTCACATAATTTCTCAAATTTTTGGCCAAATCGGATGACTATATCATATAGCTCCCATACGAACAATCGGTCGGAAAATGGAAAAAAAGAGAATTTGTTTGAAAATATTTAAGAGAGCCCTTGCAAGGGTATAAAAATCAATAAAGCAAACGCGGCGTAGATCGAACCGCATCGCACCAATTGTACAGATTACATAGACATAAGCTTCATATATTAACTTTCCATGCATAACCAACTATTTTGAAATATGCTGAAGTCAATCTAACGTTCTCGAGTACCTCGTACCGCAAGCCATCGATATGAAATACATAAGCAACCCTGATATTCGATAAGCCCAGAATAAAGTCGAAACAAAAAGACGGACAAGTGTAATGAGAAGTCAAGAAACTTATGCTCAAGCGTAGCTTAGGAGAATGCAGCAGGTAAATTTCAAGCGGGTCGTAGAGCTGCTGAAACGTCGAAGCAGGCGAGCAATCGACGGCAGAAGTTTGCTGAGCACATTGCATTCCATCATGCTATTGAGATAAAGGAATAATTGCAAGCGCAACTAACATTTTCAGCGGCAGGCCAGGTTGAGATCGACTCAAACGACGGATCAGGAGAGCAATCGACGGCATCATATTGCCCAATTAAACATTGCATCCCAGCGTGCTTTTGAGATTCAGGAACAATTGAAAGTGCGGAGCAAGAAACATTTTAAGCGGCAGGCCAGGTTGAGAACAGTGAAAACGGCGGGGCCGGCGAGCAATCGACAGCTGCAGTTTGCTACAGATATGTCATTTGAGTGAGCAGCTGAGGCATCAAGGGAAGCACAAACACGGAGACAGGCTATTGCTGAAAGGGCAGCCGAACTGCGACCAATATTAGAATCAAACTGTCCCAAAAAGTCGAGAAACTTGCAGAAATCTCATATTTTACACATTTAAGTTTTGATTATCAAGCAAAGGGTTAAAAACACAAATGGTGTAAATCGAATGGTTCCAAAAATTTCAAATTCTACACATTTTTCAAATAAGATTTGATTATAAAGAAGATTTAATAGATTACAACTGTGGATGGGTTAATGGAAGGTGCAGATTAAATGGTTCAATTCAGATTATAAAAATATTGAATACCCTTGCAGCATGATTTTCTAACCAATTTGAGGGACATTTCCACTGAAAGCTAATAAGTTTTTCTCACTAAGACTATTTTTCTGACTCTACTTTTCTATGACAGCTATACTAAATAGATGTCCGATTTCGACCAAACTTAGTAGAATCATGGGAAGGCATAGCAAACTAAGAAATACAAAGTTTGGATGCGTTTTCTTGGAAAACAAAAAGTTTTTCTCACTAAAACTAGTTTCTCGACCGATCATTCCTATGGCAGCCATAACCTATAGTCATTCGACTTTGATAAAACTTTGATGATTTGTGTGAAAGCTTATAAAATAAATATATGCCAATTTTAAAGAGGTTTACATTGAAAACAAAAAGGTTTTTCCTACTAAGACTATTTTTCGAACCTTACTTTTCTATGGCAGCTATACTTTCTAGATGTCCGATTTTGAATAAACTTTGCAGAATCAGGGAAAAGCATAGAAAACTAGTAAATACGGAGTTTTGGAGATGTTTGCATTGAAAACAAATTGGTTTTTCTCACTAGAACTAGTTTTTTGACCGATCGTACGTATGGCAGCTATATGTTATGGTCATCCGATCAAGCCGGTTTGGACAAATGTGCAGCGTATTTGTGCCAGAAGAATTTGTGCGAAGTTTGGTGGCGATAGCTTTATAACTGATGGAGGAGATGGCTTAGAAACCAACCAAGACAAGGCTTAATCAGCTAAGCTCCTCATGCTGATCAAGAACATGTATACTTTATGTGGTGGGAAATGCTTTCTTCTATGCGTTGGACAAATTTAATATACCCTCTGCATATACAAATATCCGATTGGAACGGGGGGTAAAGATTTTGATTTGGTAGACGACAGTCTTACAATAAACTTCGCCTCTTCGCTTGGAGTTTAAGTCCTTGGTTAAAGTACGCCCGATAACTGCTAACTTATAACACTTATACAATCTCATTAGTCCTTTGAGTAACCGTATTATGTTCAAGCTAGATAAGACAACAAACTTCAGTTTACTTGTAAACAAGTGTGCAAGTAATTCACAAACAAATTTAATTTATGTTAACATACAATGGAGTCTTTGTGTTGTTGTTGTTGGCTGGAGCCGGGTATTGCCTTAGGAATTGCCACACCCAAGTAACGATTTATAACACTAATGGCCGCTATGAAACATCAAACATCAATCCTAGTATGGAGTGTAGCGAGCTTTAACACGGCGTACACGAATCGAACGACGCAACGGTTGCCCGGTGTAGCCAGCTTCATCGTTTTGCTTCTGTTGTTCATCGGTTTCATTTTGAATCTCTAGATGAAAGAAGAAAGAAAATAAAGAGAAAAAGAGTTAGGGAACATGTTGAAACTTGAAAGGAGACTGCCTCGATGGAAGGGATGCAAAAGAAGACCACACTCGTCTACCACAGGTTATTACTGGTTCGGGTTTAGGGTTCCGACTTGGTGTAGTTCAACAAAATTACAGACATTTTTCTATCTAGCGGCCTTTTGAGATTGACTGGTCAATTTTGTAAGTTGTTCATAGCAACTGTAGGGTAAACAGAAGTCGAACAGCTTTAAGCACATCCGCGACACTGCATAGAACACAAAACTACACTCCCATTTACACATTTTCGAGAAAAGAAAGCGGACCACACAATCATCAAAGAAAATCCATCTTAGGACAACATTTGGTCCTTCGAGCCTGAAGAATTTTTATGAAAATTTCAACATTTTTGAAATGTTTCACAAAAAGACACATTCAAACAGTGTTTGAGGATCCAAAAGATAAGCATCTGTTTACAGATTGGACTTTATCAATCAGTTTTAGGCAGGGATGCAAACCACTCGAAAATAAGGACTGGTTCGGTTCAGTGGTTCATACAGTTTCTGAACCGCCGGTTCGGTTCATTACATGGTTTTTGGAGTTAAATGAACCGCGGTTACGGTTCGGTTCAGTGGTTCACAAAGGCACATTATGAAATATTATGATTGTTGTAGTAATGTGACTTGTCGAACACTTTTGAAATTGAATTCTTTTAACCCATTTAAATATTTTTATAATCCTTAGAAGAATGTCCAATGCTTATTATGTCGGATTTCCAGGAGTCGTCTATAAGTTCCTAGATGAATACTTTCGAAAATTGAGAATGTTTGCTAGAAAAGAATAAGTACTATGCATCTTAATTATTATATTTATCATTTCCCTCAGAACTGAATCATAGCTGAATCAGCTCAGAAAGGAAAGGGCTGGTCCCGAATTCATGACATCATTTTTATGAACTTTAGCCATGGATTTTACTCTGACATGTCTTACTACGTCATGACCTTAGTTGATTTTAAGCATGATTTCAGTAAGAGAACTGAACCGAACCGAACCGTTTTTAATTGTGGTTTTCGGTTCGGTTCAGCAATTCTGAAAGGAAGTCGGTTCGGTTTGCGGTTCGGTTCACCGGCTGGAATAAGCGGTTCGGTTCGGTTCAAAACCGGTTCGGTTCAGAACCGGTTTGCATCCCTGGTTTTAGGACTAGAAAGTCTCATCAAGGTGGAACAGCTATTGCATTTCCCATTTTAAATCTTTGATTAAAGAAATTCTTAAGTTAAGTAAGGGCCAATTTCTCATCTTCTACTCATAGCTGCTATGTGTCAGCTAAACTAAGATTTTGTTCTGTTATTGGCAGGTTTATGTGACAGATAGCTCTATGAAGTAGTTTAGAAAACGGCCCTAAGATATGTTCGTAGGGTGAAGGTTTGAAAAGAGCCTCGAACCTCTATTTTCCAAACAATGACCCTTTGTATATTCTGCATCCGGCTTCAACACTTTACTTTTGGAGTGCTGGTAGATTTGTGAACTACAGTAATATCATCTTGGCTTTGGTTAAGGCCAGTTTCTTGGCCCCGATGCTTCCTGATTTCATTTCAGAAATCTTATATCGACTTTGAAATTTCTTAATGATATCTGTAGAGTGTTTTGTAAACGTAAAGAGGGCTGTTCAAGGCCACGAATAGAATATAAGAATATTGTTTAAAATGGGTATTGTCTGCAGGTGCGTCTTGCCCTCTTTTCTTCACTTTGTAAGGAGATGGGCCAAGATTTCTGCTGGCGAAAAAGCTGGCCAGACTGGGCCTGCACCTAAACGAATCTGCCTTTTAAGATGAAATCACAATCAGGCTGATGCTAAGGTGGGATTCCAGCTGAATAGAAATTAAACACAAGGAAGAGGATAGCTCCTAGTGGAACTCCTTGTTCAACAGTTCAGAGATTGAACTGTGACTTGGTATGATGGGTAGTCAACAGCATCAGAGTGCTCAAGGGATTCTGTGATTGCGTGGTAGTTGAACCCAATTCCATGGTAGTCGTTACTATATTGTAGCTTTAGCTGACTTGGAGATCCTCTGTTTTTGCGATATATCTTGCTTTTCTTATTGTCTCTCAAAAGGCTCAGGCACACTTGGAGGGATTGTGTCAAAGGAGACAGTGATCCAGTTGCCTCTGCTGGGTTATGTTTTCGAATTTGATCAGAGCCTGTCAAAGGCCACAAATAGTAGCCATTTTGAACTTCCTTCACATTAACTTGAGGATATGTTGGCATTGGTCCTGAATCTCGGGCTCTCCGGAGATGGTCTCTCCTTTAGGCTAAGTGAGCAGCTTTGTTGGGAAGAGGGTAAGTCGATATGGGATGCTTCCTGTGGAGACTCAAACAACGATTGACTGTGTTTTTGGCGATTGACTTAAGACGGGATTCAATTATTTGGATGCAGCCATGAGGGTGGTACTGCAGAAAACTTCGAGCTTTACTGCAATTTGTACAAAATTCACAGAAGTGCAGTTCTCAGGGTTAAAGTAACCCGCATTTGTAGAGAGCTTCATAGTGAGAGGCAAGGATTACAAAGAGGCCAGCATGACAGAAGTCAGCGGCAGCGAACTTTCTTTGGTTTATAGCTTGCCCTGTCTTTAGCAATTCTCTGACGGATCGTTTAATAATGCTGAGATCTGTACGTTCCTGCCGACGTTATAGAAGAGTAACCACGAAACAGAGATACTTACTCTTAATGCGTCGGGCTTTCATCTTGGTAATTGCGAAAGACGAGAGCTCATCCATCTGCTTCACCGCTTCTTCAATGTCGTTCATTGTCAACATCTTGGTAGGAATGTCTTGATTTAAACTTGTTGTACGAACTTATAAAATAAAATTTCCTGCTTTTGCCAATAATGAGAGTATTTTTGTTGTTTAGTTCAATGTTTCACAAGACTACAACTCCGAATGAGAATGTAAGTCGACAAGCCGACAAACTTAAAGTTCATAGCTAGATGAGATCGGAATAAAACTGAAAATAAATAAATACGGAGAAGGTG
This sequence comes from Lordiphosa andalusiaca, assembly GCA_035044965.1. Taxonomy (NCBI): domain Eukaryota; kingdom Metazoa; phylum Arthropoda; class Insecta; order Diptera; family Drosophilidae; genus Lordiphosa; species Lordiphosa andalusiaca. The sequence goes on along the minus strand of JAWNNM010000051.1, from coordinate 6,788,922 downwards.
AGTCAAATTCGACAAGGAAATGTGGGCTAAGATATTGAACCGGTCTTTAAGCTTAAATGTTCAGGAAGGGAAATCTACTTAGCAAAAACTCTGTACCATTCTGTACATCAAAATTTCATCTAAAGAGTCCATTTCGAGCCATTTTGATGCTTAAGCAAGTAAGAAAGTCGGCCAAGCCGCAATATAACATACCTTAGTTTACCCCACAAAGTTTTAAGTGCTGCCAAAGCTTTATAGATGTTATAGATGACGCATCTGGAACAAATCGAAAATTGGTAGCCAATGTCAGCTACCAGGAAAAGTCGAGTTTTCTTTCAGATGCGTCATCTATAATATCTATAAATCTTTGGTGCTGCCCATCGCTGTTCCAGCCAGTGCTGCCCATCATAAATGCTTGTTTTTCCTTTAACTCGACTATTGCTCATCCGATTTTCACCTTTTCTTCGGTGAATCGATATTTAATACTGTTTAATAAATATGTGCAGAAGTTACGAATCTTCTATCTTTAAACTGTGAAAGATATGGTGTTTTACTTAAATTAGGGAGGCGGGAAAGGGCGTGGCGGAAATTGAAAATATACTTAAAATGCTTGCAAGTAAAACAAATTTTTGTTCCATACAAGTCAAACCTCTATCTCTTACCATCTCTGAGATCTGTGAGGACAGACGGAAATGGTTATATAGAGTCGGCTGTTGATGCTGATCAGGGATATATATACTTTATGGCATCGGAGATGCTTTCTTCTGGCATATTACATAATTTTAACTTTGGTACAAAATATACAAATAGTTTTTTACACACATTTTCCATAGCCGCTTCTTCCTTAGTCTTGTACTTCGCATGTAAAACTATATGTTCAGTGTGAGCGCTTTGTTGATGTAGCTTGCGTATGATTGGTTGTCAAATAGGTTCGTCGAAGTAAAATAGTTTTTCTTTAGCTATCAACTGCCTGCCATCTTTCCACTTTTCTTGCATAATAAATCCAATAATAAGATAACATTTTACTTTTCCTACACACACGTAACGACCAGCTGTGACACCTTTTTTTTTTGCCCAATTTGTTGTTCAATTTCCACTTCAAATTGCTCATTTATTCTCATACACTTCATTTGGCATTCTCCGACACTTTGAACAAATCGAATTCACCCCGATAAGGGGGAGGGGTTGTGAAGATGGGCAAACTCAATTGAGTTGCACATGAGCTGGCTGGACAAAAGATTGGCAGGACAATTGAACTTGTCCGGCCACAGCTGAGGTAGTGTTCTGGGCCATCATTATCCAGTGTCTCTAGGCACTAATTGTGCTAATTGCTGCCTGCTGCCTGCTGCCTGCTCTTTGCCGCGAGTGGAGAAAGCGAGCGACCGCGCGAAGAGAAAGTCAGCCGTGAAATTTTAATGAATCGTAAGTTGATATGCCTTTTGAGGGGGCTGGAGCTGGTGAATGCAAATTAAGGGAAACCCAATGCTTTGTCAACGCTAAAAGGACAATTTCTTATTAAGTATCAAAGGCGAGCGGAGGCATTGGACGTGCGCTCAGACAGAAAACAAAATACCAAACAAAGGGGGTAGAGCGCACGTCAAAAGATTATGACAATTTTCCCACCGCAAATGAAAGGAGCAGAGCCCCGGAGCCATTGTTAGCTTGTCTGTTGACAAGGATTAAGGACATCATCAGCGAGAGCAAGGAAAATTCCAAGGAAAACTCGGAATAAGAAAAGTGACAAATGGAATAAAAATGTAATCAATGTGGCAAAAAGAAACAAAACGAAAATTATGATTGATGTCGATTGTTTGATTGGTTCAAAAGGAAGTGCAGTGGAAGGAAAACCAAAAAAAAAGGCAGGGCGAAAGGAAGTCGCTTTGTTTCATTGTATTGGTGGGCTGCTTTGTGCAGAAGTCTGGTCACACTACACTTGGGTGGCAAACACCAGGTGGCCACACTAAGAGGGGAAATTTATATACGTTGATTGTATTAGCTCAAGCTAAAATCAAGGAGAGGTTAATTCCTTTACTTCAAAAGAAGAAAGCAAGATTTTGCGCCAGATGGGTGCCTTATTTACTCCCCTGAAAGAGATATTAATTAACGCTAACTGTATCAGCTGAAGCAAATATCTAAGAGAGGTTAGTTACTTTACTAGAGAACAAGATAGAAAGCTTTGCTCCCGATGGGAAGAAGAAAGAAAACTTTTGAGCCAGATGGGTGCCTCATTTACTTACCTGAAAGAGATATTAATACGAGGTGACTGTATCAGCTTAAGCAAATTGGCTAAATTCTTTACTAGAGAAGAATATAGAAAGCTTTTCGTCAAATGGGAAGAAGAAAGAATGCTTTTGAGCCAGATGGGTGCCGCACTTACTTACCTGAAAGAGGTATTCTTTTACGCTAATTGTATCAGCTCAAGCATATATCACGGAGAGGTTAGTTCCTTTACTATAGAAGAAGATATAAAGCATTTGCGCCAGATGGGTGCCTCATTTACCCATCTGAAAGAGATATGAATACACACTGATTGTATCAGCTCAAGCAAATATCTAAGAGAGGTTAGATACTTTACTAGAAAACAAGATAGAAAGCTTTGCGCCAGATGGGAAGGAGACAGAAAGCTTTTACGCCAGATGGGTGCCTCATTTGCCCACCTAAAATAGATATTAATACAAGCTGATGGTACCAGCTCAAGCAAATTTCAAAGAGAGGTTCGTTATTTCATTTGTAAAAGAGATAGAAAGCTTTCTGCCAGTTGGACTCCTCATTCAGCATCATTTCCCGAGTATTCCTGGAGTGGTTTACGTGCAGTTGACCGATTACAAGATTAAGTACTATGCATAGCCACTTCAGTTGCAACTAAAACTCAACTGAGGAGAGAAATGTTCCCACCCGGGGCGTTTTGCCACTTCAATCCGGTTGGGGGCTGGCCGAACGTCGACGAGCTGCAACCCTTCCTTTCTCATTAAAAATCATTTAGGAAACAATTTTTCATAATTTCAACAATGCACTTGAAAACTCCACGCTGCGCGGGAGCCGGGCGTCTTTGTTAAGGGTTAGACTGACGCGTCAGCAGGGGGGCGTGCCGAGCGCCATTCAACAACGGGCTGGGTCTGGGCGGGGGGAGGAGGAGACAGAGTGCAAGACGCATGCAGCCATCATGGGTTAAGGATGCAGGCCGTGGCTCCTTTTGATCGAATTAAGGCACACAGCATGGCGTCCAAATATGGCCAACTCTGAGGTGCGACTTTTGCACTTGTCTGCCCACCCACACCCACCCCGGTCCGCCCGCTCCTCCAGCCTCGTGCTCGAGTGCAGTTTATTGTTTGATTTCAGAAAAAAAAAAGAATGGAAAAACAAAAAAGAGAATAGCGTTTTGTGCATTTCTTGCCAAAGCCCTTGTGGGCGGCTCTTTGAAATTCAAATTAAAATTTAAATAGAAATCGGCAGCCATTATGGCAACTCGACTTTTTCTTCTGCCTGGCATTTTTCGCAATGGACGCCGCCCAATTGCCAAAAGACTTTTGGACTTGGGACATCAAAGCGTGGTGTTCATGCATATGAAATGTGGAAAATGGAAAAATGTTGAATGGGCCGGGCTTTTGTAATTGTGCAACTTTCTACGCCAACTCTTCAGATGAGACACAACGAACAACAACTGGCGGGTCGGAAAAAAGGGCAGGGAATTCACGCTCCAACGCGGCTGTTGAAATGAAACCATCAACCGGAGTGAAGAAAACGACCATTAGTTAAACCAAAAGGTGTATGCAATTTTCTGGCAAACAAATTCTCATTTGTTAAGGGGAGGTATAAAAACTTTCCGGTAGACTAATACGCTAGGTAAAACAGACAGCAGCAGCGGGAGAAAGTCGTTTGGCATTGCCACACCGAAAATTTGTTACTTCTTGGTCCTTCGAGCCGGATCAAAAGACCAAACTGAACCCTAGCCGGGCAATGGTATAGATGAAGTACATTTTTTGAAGATTTTTGACATATTTCTTAGTATTTAAAGAACTGGATTGCTGTGTTAACTAATGAAGACGCCATTTTGGGTATTATACTACCACTTGGAAAAGGCTGACACTTAGAGGTTGACAGGTAAAGATTCTTTTAAGGCTTTTTAAGGTTCTAACATCATTTGTGCCACGACTTTGCGGCAATCGGATTCCTTATTAACAATTTTACTTATCAGAGAAAGCTTCAGCTCCTTTCCAAGTCATTTTGTGTTATCGAAACCCTGCTCTGCTGTGCTTTGGACGTCTGGAACCGGCAACTCAGCGGTGTACAGGGTGTACAGAACTTATCCGAACACACTTTCTTGGGGTTTATCAGCTCCAAAGCTTTTCTCCTTAGCTAAGCCATGCGAGAAAGGAGCGCAGCAAAGCTAACTGCTCAGTTGGACTTAAGCATTTCATACTTGGATCAAGAATGTTTGATGTCAAAAGTTCGTGAAAAATGCAAATTCTTTATACAAGTTAAAGATTTGAACCCGTTTTTCTTGATCCAAGAGCTTCAATTCTTGAACCAAGTACGAAACATTCTCCAAATAAGTAGAAAACTTCTGAACCACGTGCTAAACGCACTCAAATGCAAGATTGTTCATTCTTGAATCAGCAGCATGGTCCAAAAACCAAGAATCTTCGTTCTTGTATCAAGAGTAAGTTCGCTCACCCTTGAATCAAGATCTCCATAAGTACTAAAGTAGGGGCGCCCAAGTTTCAATTAAACAATAATACTAACTGCTTGGGAATTTCAAAGCAACCTGAATGCAAAAGTCGATGGCGCTCTCCACCACAAACTTCACCATTCACACAGGTTTACGCCAACTGCATGCCGATTTTTGGCCCAAGAGAGCAAACAGCTCTCTGTTTGCTCTCAGTCGCAGATCAACAGTCCATGTGGGCAGGTCAGAGCTAGTTTGCAACACTTAATTTACGCACACCAAGCGCTCAAGGCTCTTGGCTCCTGAAATGCTTACTTCGCTCAAGAGTTTTACATGTTACCTTAGATTTGACAAAGAAAGTATGAAATTCTCTTTATATATATATTTGTTTTTCCATTAATCCAAGTCCAGGATCATTATATAAACCAAATCTTCGATGCCAAAAGCAGTCAAACTGATAAGAAATCAAAAATAATATGCCTTAAGGTAGAAAAAGTCAGTATGTAATATGTTAAATCATGATCCCCAAATGGTTGCCTAAATTCGATGGTGGTTTTCACCCACCCCCCGCTGGAATGGAATGGGATGGGGGCGGAGTCGCAGCACTCGTATGCAGAATAGCTGAAGCATATTAATGCATATGAAGCATAAAAGAAAGAAATGATGCAGCCGGCAGGTGGATGAGGGCTGCTTGAGTTGGCGGTTTCGCTTGGTTGGTTCGTTATTCGGTTACATTTCATTATGGATGGCAAAGGCAGCGCTAACGGCGCCGGCACCGGGGATAACTGAGAGTTGGAAATTGAATTCTTTCCAGTTTCATGCATATTCACAAGATGACGGCGACACACACTTTTATAAATTAAGGATAACGACGTCGTATGGGTGGGTGTGTGTGTGTGTGTGTGTGTATACCACTAGCGGGTGGCTCTGTAATGAGACGCATTTCCCTCTCCACCTGTCCCATGCGGATATCCTTGGCTGTTTTGCATAATGCGCAACTGTCAGGCAAAATCCTTGCATCTCCCATCCGTTCGTTTTTTATTTTTGTTCCTTTATTCCACTTTGATTTTGCTTTTATAATTGTTATATGTTTGCATTCCTCCGACTTCAACCGATTTTGCCGTTTGTGCAAATTGTTAAAACACCATAAACAATTATTTTGCATTTTACTTTGAGGTGCGATCCCTTTGACGCAGATTTCCCCTGGGATATGCACGTGTGTGGGCTATGTGGGGGAGGGGCTGGAGGCGAAGGTAACTGCAACTTATTGCACTTTTCTTGTTTGCTCTGTTGTACCAATTCATTTAGCAAGCGCAGTGGCGCAGTGGGTGGGTGGCAGAATACAAGCTCGTTTGATCAAGATGCGACAGCAAGAGATGTGAGCATTAAAAGCTTACGAAATATACTTAATCAGATTGGAAGATAATGCAACTAATGGCTATTATCTTGCTAGACCTTCTTAAAGGTTGGACAGAGTATATAGGTTTTTTCTTAAATTATTATAAGTAGTTTTTAAAACACTCTAAAATTACTTTGAACGGAGGTGCTTAACAGCACCCAATGCTCGCGTAGGCACCAATACAAATGAAACCAAGAAAATAAGTCTTAGTGCTGCAATTCTAGCTGCTGTAGCGAGCATTCTTTTGCACACAACTTGACTACCTTTCATAAATCAATAAATAATTTTGATTAGGAAATATGTCAGAAAGGTTTGAAGCTTATATCTATAAAACTTTGCAAGATATGAAGTTTTTGCAAAGTGCTAGAGGCTGTCTGCTGCAAACGCAATCATTCGAGGCACAACAACAAAAGTTACATACACAATCGCTGGATAATTTGTATACAGAGAAAAAAAAGGATGATTTCCGGTAACCATTTGGGAAGGTTATGTCTGAAATATCCTTTTAATCATCCAACAGAGCTAAAAATCATCCAAAGGATATGAAAAATGATGATCCTTGGGATGATTTTTCAGCTCCGTAGCCCCCAGGGGCCGAACACCTGCCGAATGCTTGCCGAAGTAATGCTTCAGTGAGTGCCAGAGAGAGACAGAGAGCTACAGAGAGCCTCTCTTCTTGAATATCGCTGCTATAAAGTAAAGCTGCCGTAGGAAAAATCGGTCGAAAAACTAGTTATATAGAGAAAAACTTTTTTGTTTTCAATGTAAACGTTTCCAAACTCCGTTTTTACTAGTTTTCTATATAGTTCTATATGATTCTGCCAAGTTTGGTCAAAATCTGACATCTATATGGTATAGCTGTCATAGAAAAGTAAGGTTCGAAAAATAGTTTTGGTAGGAAAAACTTTTTTGATTTCACTGCAAACCTCTTTAGAATCGCAACATACTTATTTTATAAGCTTTCACACAATTCTTCAAAGTTTTGTCAAAATCGGATGACTGTAGCATATAGCTGCCATAGGAAAGATCGGTCGATAAACTAGTTTTAGTGAGAAATACCTTTTTGTTTTCCAAGAAAACGCCTCCAAACTTTGTATTTCTTAGTTTGCTATGCTTTTCCATGATTTAACTAAGTTTGGTCGAAATCGGACATCTATATGGTATAGCTGTCATAGAAAAGTGAGGTTAGAAAAGTAGTCTTAGTGAGAAAACCTTGTTTGTTTTGCAGTGGAAATGTCTTTCAAATTAGTTAGAACATCTTCCGATCCGAAGTTAAGTTTCCTCTATTTTGTAGAGTCATTCATGCGGTGTAGATTATGGCGGTTTTGAAATCTGGCGACCGTGCTAATGAAAATACTGTACCGTTTTAATTCTTGAGCCGCTAGCAAATGGCATTTTAAGTGGATTTTATGATCATTCAAAGTGACCCAAAAATAACCCCCCCAGAATTAACCCCCTTTTGGGTCTAATGTGATTGAATTGCTTCACACTTGAAGTGCAATTTGCAAATTGCTGTTCTAATTGCATGCAAAAGCCACAAAGATGCCTCATTAAAACCTGTGCAAGTGATATGCCTCATTAGGAACGCACCCACACACCCACGCACACACACACACACACCCCACCTTGGCCACCCACAGAAACAAATACCGAAGGATCCACCCGGCATAATTGTTGATTCGTTGCGATTTGATGCAATTGAGGAGATTGAATTGAATTCGGGCCGCTCGCAGTGTTTACCCGAGTCATTAAGAGACGCCGCCACTCAGCCCAGGTCCTCCCATTATCCTCATCATCATCATCATCATCAGCAGTCAATATTTCCAATCTAATATCCGTTTCTGGAGGCCCAACCCCAACTCGGGCCCAATCAGGGTCAGCACGAATGGGGATGGGGGGGAGGGGGGGGTGGGGGTATGGGGAAGCCCAGTTGGCGTTGTCGCTGTCACTTTTGCACCCACAACAGAGCGGCCTGGTGGTGGTTGCCACTGCTGCTTGCTGTTCTCTGTGTGTGTGTGTGTGTGTGTTTACCTGCAGCCAAATGAGTGGCCATGCGGCTAAGCCAGCAACCCTCAGCATTTTTTTTCCTCTTCTTCCAATCACACACACACACACACACACATATATATGTACATTTTTTATTTTTTGTTCATATTCTCTGCTGATTTCTGCAATCATCCTTGACAGGACTTTTTCTCTGCTTTTGCTCTGTCTATGTATGGCCCCTCCCAGTTAATTTGTGCGCTCTCTTTCTCTACGCCGCTCACTCGCTCTCTGCCTCTCGCTCGCTCTGGCTCTCGTTCATTCATTTTGATTTTATGAATTGCATTTGCTCTCTCCCTCGCGCCCTCTCTGTCGCACTGGCTGTGGCCGCCGCATAAGCCCGACTCGTTCGCACCCATCTCCTGACATTAAGCGATACACCAATTCAGGAGAAACTCCAAGAGGAAGCCATTATAAATTTCCCACTCGCAGGGCGAAGGGATGGAGGGGAGGGCATTTATTAAAACGCTGATTACTTGAATTTGGGCAACCCTCCCCCCTACCCGCTTCCCACCCATCAAACTACTTACCTGACAAAAGGGTGAGATTCGTTTCGGTTTGGTGGTGACTTTTGGTGATGAACTTCGTCAACTAGTGTGACACTCACCTGGGCTTATTTTGTTGTTATTTAGTAGCTAGGAAAGGCAAGGCCTGCTATGCTTAGGGAATCGGTTTCGATTGAAGGGTTACCCAGGGTGTTAGCCCCCCTGCCCCCAGACTTTGGTTTGGCTTTCAAATGACTCTCTGCGTTTTGGAGTGCTTAACTAAGGGGTAAAACGAGCATCTTTCAATCGGATTACTCTGAACTAATGGGTCCATTCCAGATATGTGTGTGGCTATATGAGAAATGCAAAAGTTCCTACACTCAGAGAAAAAATAGAGAATTTCATACTTGGATCAAGAATTTTCGAGATCAATGGTTCGATAAGAGTGAAAATTCTGGATCCAAAAGCGAAATTCTTGAACTAAGTATGCATTTTTTAAGAATGGTTTTCTTGATCCAAGAGCTTCAATACTTGATCCAAGTATGCATCAGTCTCACAAGTCAGTCTCAAGCACAAGAGTTCTGGGATCAAGTGCTAAACATACTCGTTTTCAAGATTGCTCAATTTTGAATCAAGGGCAAACAGCATTGTCAAAAACCGAGAATGCTCTTCCTATTATTAAGAGCTCATCACATTCAAGAGTAAGATCGCTTACTCTTAAATCAAGTCTGTGAAGCTCTTGATCCAACCATACAACAATTCAATATCAGTAGATTTTTCGATTTTGTTTAAATTTATTTCATGGAAAACTAATTGTTGAGCCATGTTGCAACTTTTAGCCGGCTTGAGGAATACACACCTCAAAGCAGCATCAGTCCTTGTGTGTCAATTATCAGTCGATCAGAGGTCTCTCCATGCCAGCAATGCCATAACAGGTTGGGAATTCCAAAGCAACATGGGTGCAAAAATCCATTACGCTCTCCGCTCGATAGCTTCCCCACACCCCTCTCCCATATAATACAAAACTGTAAGAGCAGACTTAAAGTTATTGTCTCAAATGTGCTTGCTCTCCTCTCTCAGTTTCTATACCTCACTTCCCTCGCCTAAAAGCACCAAGCTAAGAACGTATTTAGCTCGACTTCAAGAGCGAAATTCTTGAAAATTTAAGAACGAATAAATATTTTTTCAAGAGCGTTTGCTCTTAAGTTTTTCGTTCTACTTTTTTCTGGGTGTATACCACAGAAATATTACATGGACTGTCTTGTTGAGCCTTGAAAGCGTAGAAAAAGGACTTGAAACAATTTGATTAGTTCTTGAATTGTTTTGAAATCATTCTTGCTGACTGAGACTGAAAGCAAGCAAGGTCAAAGATGTAGAGGTTCAAGTAATTTGGCATGAAAGGTTTATTGTTTGATCAACAAACTAACATTTGGATTATGAATTTTTGTATGCAAGTATCAAGTTTTAAAGGGTTTCCACCTAACCCATTCTTTTCTGTCCAGGTTTCCTTTCCGGGGTCTGAAAGAACCTTAGTTATCCTCATCTATTCATTGTGGTAGTGAATTCTTCGGCTGAGAGTCAGCCCCTAGACTCATAACATGTTAAAGACACATTCAATGTCCAGGAAAGCTGCAGAAGAAAATTTGTCTAAAGTTCGTTTCGTTCTGTACGAACAAACACGCACCCAAAAAGCTACATCCTTTTGCAGAATTCTACTCACCTTTTTTTTGTTTATTTAATTTAATTTTTTTCATTTTTTTTTCAATCTCAACTGGCCATGAAAGTAAGGTTTTGATGATGGCAAAACATTATTCTCATTCGTAGTCGTAGTGTTGTGCCACAACAATCTATACACTATGTTCTCGTGGCTAACAAAAATATTCAAGAATCAATCAGCAGCCCAACTAGCAATCACCATGGATCCATTGACAATTACCGATACAGAAGAAGAAACAGCTGCGGTGCCCGCTGAGGAGCCCGTAGCTCCAATTACGCCACGCAGAAGGAGAGGCCGTCGCCCTAGGAGTAAGTATTTGTGTTATCCGTGCGAATGTCGATGACAGGTAAGAAAGTCGGCTAAGAGCGACCGAACCCATCACTGCTGCCCAGCGTGTTTGTTTTCCCCATAACTCGACAGACGTTCAACCGATCTTCATTATACCTTCGGCGGGTTGATAGTTAATACTAAGAACTGAATATGTTCAGAAGGTACGAACGTTCTATCTTTAAAACTGTGGCAGATATGGCGTTTTTCTTAAACTGCGGGGGCGGGAGGGGGCGTGGCATTAATTGAAAATTAACTATATGTGTCCCATACATGGCGAGGCTCTAATTCTTAGCATCGGTGCGTGCATACGAACAGACTCACATGGCTGTATCGCCTAGGCTATTGATGCTGATCAAGAAAATATACATTTTAGTTTTACTCGTACATTTGCACGACTTTCGTATACCTCTTACTCGCAATTTACTCGCACATTTGCACGACTTTCGTATACCTCTTTTACTTTATAAGTAATGGGTATACTAATTAGTTCCGTAAAAAGCCACAAATTCACACAAAAAAACAAAGAATAAAGACAATTACAGCTTCGCTTGCTATTCTCAAATTTCAACAGTGTCAACAGACATTCGATTTGATGTTGGCTTAACATTTGAATGCATTCTTTATGACCCACGCGAGTGTTTGATAGTTGCGGGCGCTAAGATGCCTTAGGAGTTGAAGTTTCCGCAAGGTTCTTTACTTTCCTTCTTAATTGTCATTCAAATAGACGGAGTCTAGTTGAGATGGGCGCATGTCGTGTTTTTCTTCGTGGCACAGAGACGGCGTGTTCGTGTTGCAAGCTTAGATTTCGTGCGTGCAGCTGCGTGTCAGTTTTCAGCGACAAGACACGACCTAAGCCGGCACTACCTAACCAAAAAACACAAAATGGTCTTAAAACATGACCCAGAAGTTCCAAAAAAAGAAGAAAAAGTTCATATTATGAGAACCACTATTCACGATACACGAAAAGGCAGGATAACTCTTGATTTCGGTAGATTTTTGAGGGATATTTTTCCGAATGTACTGAAAAGTTTCACGAATTTAATGAAAATAGGTAGGATAATCAGGCTAAAGAAGTAAAGTCGTGCGTGTCGCGTCGTGTAAGGACCATTCCATTGAAAAATAAGTGTTTCCTTTTTTGTAAAGTCGGAAGATTGTGGTTATATTTGTGCAATCGCCTTTGACCCCTTCTTAAGGCGAGAAGAAGCTTCCATAAGGTTCGTTTCATTCTCTTAGAGCAATCAAGTATCCAAAAAGTCACATTTCCTGGTAGATTTTTACTCTCCTTTTTTACTCCATTTTTTCATTTTCTTTCTAATCTCAGCTAGCCATGAAAGTTAAGGTTCGATGATAGCAAAACATTATTCTCATTCGTAGTCGTAGTGTTGTGCCACAACAATCTACACACTATGTTCTCGTGGCTAACAAAAATATTTAAATCTAAACCAGGGGCCCAACTAGCAATCACCATGGATCCAATAACCGATACTGATGTCGAAGAAGTAGCAGCTGCGGTGCCCGCAGAGGAACCCGTTGCTCCAATCACGCCACGCAGGAGAAGAGGCCGCCGCCCTAGGAGTAAGTAGTGCTGGTCTCCATACGACATGTCCGTTCGTACGTCTGTCTGTCTAGCTGTCCATCCATCTGTACGTCCGTGAGTCAGTTTCAATGTCCTTCCGTATGCGTATAGTCTTCTTTTACCTATTTATTTAGTTTCAATCTCAACTAGCCTTGAGATAGAAAGCGGTATTCTCATTCGTGGTCGTAGTATTACAACCAATCTATACACTATGTTTTCGTGACTAACAACAAAACTATACAAATCTCAACCAACAGCCCCACGAGCAGTTACCATTGATACGTTGACAACTAATGATGCAGAAGAAACAGTAGCTCCGGCTCCCGTTGTGGAACCCATTATTCCAGTCACTCCACGCAGGCGAAGGACCCGTCGCCCCAGGAGTAAGTATTACCGTTTTCCGTGCGAATGTCGGGGACATTTCCAATCCTAAAAAGGTGTACATATTCTGCAGTCGATATCGACACATGTCCATCCATCTGTCTTTCCATCTATCTGTCCGTTCGTATGAATCCAAAGACTTGCACCACTGTGAATTTTGAACCATCCACACGGCTGCATCCGAAAAAGTGGAATGCGGGCTTAGTGCAATCCTTAAAGAGAAGTTCAAACGTTGCATGGACTACCCCTCTTACCCACCAAAGCTGCTCACCTAGCGATAAGGAGAGACAATGGCCACGTTCAGCAGAAGAACTTGCTCACTATACAATCAATCTTTTTCCTAATCTTTCTGCTGAACTCCAGTGATACGGTATCATGATAGACAATTTGACGTATCTTGATAGAGGAAAAAGTATGCTCCTTTTAAGTGATACTGCTACCTCTCTATCTATCTTCAAGCTAGTTCATATGCACAGAAGTCAACAATGTCTTCAAAAACCGACAGGCTCTGATCAAATTCGAAAGCATAACCCAACAGAGCCAACTAAATCACCGTCTCCTGCAACACAATCCCACCAAGTGTGCCTCAGCCTATTGAGACACGATAAGAAAAGCAAGATTTATCGGAAAAACAGAGGATCTCCAAGTCAGCTAAAGCTACGATAAAGTAGCGACTAGCATTGCATTGTGTTCAACTACAACACGATCACAGAATCTCTTGAGGACTCTGAAGCTGTTGACTACCCGCCATACGAAGTCACGGTTCAACTGACTGTTGAACAAGGAGTTGCACCGAACACTCCAAAAGAAGCTATCCCCTTCCTTGTTTTTAATTTCTATTCAACAAGAATCCCACAGTAACATCATTCTAAGCAGCTGCTCAGATGATTGCTCTTTTATCTCAAAAGGCAGAGGTGTTTAGGCCCTGGCACAGTCTGTTCCATAAGGAGCTATCATCTTCCTTGTCTTTAATTTCAACATAGCATCAATCCCACATCCACCTCAGCCTAATCAACTGCTCCATTGACTAATCTTTCAGCTCAGGCCCTAGCCTAGAGTGGTCTGTCCTTCCTCTTCACAAAAAGAAACTTCAATCAATCTTCATGAAGTTTCAAAGTCGAAAGAAGAACAGGTAGCACAAATACCCAAGTCAATCTACCATCACTCTCAAGGCAAAGTTTAAGAACTGGTGGTCCAAATTTCGAGTGGAACCAACATTTCGGAATGGTCAATGTGTGGAGGTTCTTTTCGAGCCCCTCGAACCCCGATTTACGTACAACTGAGACTGGATATATACGGTGGAGCAAACTTCATGAAGTTCTTGAAGGAGCTTTCGTTTGTAGAAAAGCAGGTGTAGAGGGGCAAGCGACACCGCTACACCTCTCTCCTACAAGCAAGAGGTTTTTAAAAAGCTTCATGAAGCATACTTAACAGTGTAAAACCCATCTTAGACTGCATTTACACGGTGAAGCAAGCTTCATGAAGTTCTTGAAGGAGCTTTCGTTTGTAGAAAGCAGGTAAAGAGGGCCAAGCGACATCACTACACTTCTTTCCTACAAATATGCGTTTTTTAAAAAACTTGTAAAACCCGTATCAGAAAATAGTACTTCACTTTCAAGTCCAAAAATGTTGGACTAAGTCCGATCCCTATTAAGATGTTGATCTTTTGGATTCTCCACACTATTTGAATGTGTCTTTGAAATGCTTGCTTTTGTGAATCATTCTATAGGTTTATCGAGAATCTAAATTTCTAATTGGAATTCTAAATGCGTATGCATCCGGCTCGAAGGACCAACTATAGTCGTAACATGAAGTTCCTCTATTGATCGTAGGCTCCGCTTTCTTTTTTTGGAAATTGGCTGTTGGTGTCTCGGATGTACTTTGAGCATCTTTGACTACTGCATACCCTACTTCTAATATAAACAACTTTCGAGGCTTACAAAATAGCTACAAAGTATCTGTTCGGAACAATCTGAGCCCCAATCAACCCACCATTTTGCCAATTTTAAAATATTTGCAATCTTTTACAAACGAGGCAATTCACTCTAATTCCTATTCTCTTCCTTTTCTTCCTCTCTTCATCTAGACACTGCGACTCAGGAGAACGCTCCGGAGATCGCTCAGGAGAATGCAAACGCTACGGAGGGTGAACCTACCGAAGGGGGTGGGCCCTTGCGTCGCTCGACCCGCATTCGTCGGGCACCTGTTCGTTACACACCATATTAATAACTGCACTACGACTTCGTTTACACTACCACACTATTATCGTCTATATCTTTGTAATGTTATGTTATTTTTTGGCCATTGCTAGTTCAGCACAAAACCCTTTGTAATAGATCTTTATTTGGTGAAACAACCAGATGAAGGTAAAAAAAAAAATTAAAAATTGTTAGAAAATTGCCGAAAGGCTCAACTGCAATTGGTTTTATTTTGGTAACTGCAACACGGGGAAAAATTGCACAGATATTTAAATAGTTTCACCATTGACAAGGCGTTAAATATGATATTCATAAATCTAAAGTGTGTCAATTCACGGATGAAGCTTGTTTTAAAAAAATTTCCAGCCTACCTACAGCTTCATTTACTTTGTAATCTAATCCAATTGCAGAATTCTCTTCGATTTGGTTCGGAATAAATCTGAATTATAAAGATTTGTATAAGCTTTTAACCCTCTGAGGGACTTAAATGAAAGACTTTTGGACTTGAACACCATTAGAATGCCATCTCAACAAGTTGCGCCAAAGCGTTTTATATCCATTTATTTCTGGCGTTTTGCTAAAATATGACACTTGTAATTCTCAATCTTTAGCTCCCCAATCTGCATCTATGCAGAGGGTTCAAAAACGGAAGAAGACACAGGAGCAGGCATCTTCTCCGAAGAATTTGCGACACAGCTCTCATTCCGTCTACCGAACTGTGGTTTAGCGTTTTTCAAGCAGAGATTTATGCTGTCTGGCAGATGACTAAATTGATATACACCTTGGATGAAACTCCAAGGAACATTTCAATTTTGGTCGACCGCCAATCTGCCATTAGGGCTCTGTCATCAAACGCCAAAAAGAGCTACCTGGTTCGCAGCACAGCGACAGCACTGAACCGGTTCAGCGGTTCCCTGCAGGACATCATGACGGAAGTGCGGTGGAGAACCAGAACTGGGGCAGAGCGACAATGGGACCTCGCACCCAGTTGTCACATCATTTTTCCAAGTTATTCACCCAAAAGAACTTTCCAACTCCTACACTTTAGCAAGAACAGAATGAGAAATATGATAAAAGTCAAAACGGGGCACTGTTTGGTCAAATGGCCAGCAGGAAGCGCTTGCCCCACTAAGACTTCTGCCGTAGCTGTGGGAACGGGGAAGAAATAGAAGCATCCAATACCTGCCCTGCACTTCTTAGGAAACGCACCCAGCATCTGGGTGAACCATTCTTCTAAGACCTGGGCAGTCTGACAAATGTGCCCCTCTTGTTATACCCTTGCAGAGGTAATATTGAAATTGTGTAGATGTTTGTAAAGAAGTATTTCCAATCACATAAAGTATATATATTCGTGATCAGTATGACGAGCTGAGTTGATTTAGCCTTGTCCGTCTGTTTCTATGTTAACTCCTCCATCAGTTTTAAAGCTACTGCGACCAAACTTTGCACGAAGTCTTCTGGTACAAATACACTGCACATTTATCAAAACCAGCCTGATCGGATGACTTTAACATATAGCTGCCATAGGAACGATCGGTCGAAAAACTAGTTCTAATAAGAAAAACTTGTTTGTTTTCAATGCAAACGTCTCTAAACTGCGTATTTACTAGTTTTCTATGCTTTTTCATGATTCTGCAAAGTTTGGTCGAAATCTGACATCTATATAGTATAGTTGTCTTAGAAAAGTAAGGTTAGAAAATGGTCTTAGTAAGAAAAACTTGTTTGTTTTCAATGCAAACCTCTTTAAAATTAGCAGATATTTATTTTATGAGCTTTCTTACAATTCTTCAAAGTTTTGTCCACATCGCATGATTATAGGTTATGGCTGCCATAGGAAAAATCGGTCGAGAAATTAGTTTTAGTGAGAAAAACTTTTTTGTTTTCCAAAAAAACGCCTCTAAACTTTGTATTTCTTAGTTTGCTATGCTTTCCCATGATTCCACTAAGTTTGGTTGAAATCGGACATCTATATGGTATAGCTGTCATGGAAAAGTAGAGACAGAAAAGTAGTCTTAGTGAGAAAAACTTTTTGGTTTTCCAAGAAAACGCCTCTAGATTTAGTAATTCTTAGTTTGCTATGCTTTTCTGTGATTCCACTAAGTTTGATCAAAATCGGACATCTCTATAGTATAGCTGTCATAGAAAAATAAGATTATAAAAGTAGTCTTGGTGAGAAAAGCTTGCTTAATTTCTGTGGAAATATCCTTCATATTGGTTAGAAAAGCTTGCCGCAAGGGTAGACAAACTTCGGCTGAGCCGAAGTTAACTTTCCTCTATTCTCTCATGATTCGAAAATGTCAATTGATGAGCTATTTACATTGAAAACATGTCAAAATGGGGGGCCTACTAGACTCTCATGTCAGCATGTGTTGCACAGTGTAAAGGTATAAGATTGTTTGAGGTTGTTCAATGCACTGAGCTTGCAGTGCTCACTCTTGTCGGAGCAAGCTTACTCACTCACTCACATTTCTACTTGGCAGCTGTACTAATAAATGGTATAAGAATGGTTCAGTTTTTATTTGAAATCTTGGGCTAAAATGCCTCAACTCTATATGGCTGTTTCAAGAATCTCCCCCGGTTCTAGCTTCAGCAGTTCACCGATCCAAGCACTAAAATGATTGATTTATCCTTTTCAGGCACGCAGGTAAATTCAAGCGAAAGCTAACGAGTGAAACTCCTCGTCCTGCCACCCCCTCCAAAAAGAAACACAGTTTCTGACTTATCCACCAATTTTGCCATTGCTTTGCTTCATTTGCTTTGCTGATTTGGAAGTTTTGCAATTTTCGTTTTAATTTTGTGAGTTTTTTTCGTTTTTTTCGTTTTTTTCTCGTGTGCCGCAGTTGATTATGTCCTGGTGGGAATTGAGTTTGGGGAATTATGAGGAAGCGCACATGCAAATCTTGTTAGTTTGTGCTCGTCCTCGTCGTTAGCGTGGCTCGTGTGAAAATTGAGTTTCGAAAACTTCTGCACAATGACATATTAATTTCAAATGTGCTTGAGAGATGGAGATAGAGAGAAGAGAGATGGAGAGAGAGGGAGCGATGAGTAATCGGAAAACCCAAAACCAAACCCATCCAAGAGCACTTGACTATGCGACTACACGGCCTAACGAGTTGCACAGCATCTCATTCATTATACGAAGATTTGCAGTATTATGGCCTCGTTTGGCGCCATGCTGGTTAGGGTTAGCAGCTCCCCAGCACCATCCCCAGCCCCATCCCCATTCTCCATTCCCATCCCACCCACAGCTGGCAAAGCACTCATCAAATTTTTCGAAAAATTTGCATTAAGTGAAGTAGTCATCAGTTATCAGCATCAGCATCAGCATCAGCATCATCCTCATCAGCAGCAGGCAACGCAGCAAATTTGAATTCAATAGAGGCGAGCCTCAGCCTTCGAAGGGGAGGCGGCATTGTTTGCGCGACAAAACTCAAAACTCAACCTCATTTAGCCTAGAAATATGCCAACCGTTCACCAAGCACTCGGAATAATGGAGACACAGCCGTGCTGTAGGTGCTTGGTGGGGGAGGAGACTGCGCTTCAGTTGCCTGTTAGTTTGAACGCAAAATCAGCGACATTATAATCGTCCTCATTAACGTTAAGCAGCGCCGTCGACGTTGTCGTTAATATCCTGGAAAAACCTACCTCGTCAACTCATCAACATCATTAGCGAAAAAGCAAGGGAAAAATTTGCAAAAAAAAAAAAAGCGAAAAAAAAAAAATTGGAAAAAGGAAATTGGGTTTTGACTCAAGCCGCATGAGGCAATACCCTAAGCGGCACAGGATTGGTGAATGAAACCAGCAAAATAGCAGGCAGCTTAAAAAGGAACTTAAACAAATAGCTTATTACATTAATAGCAGCCCACCTACCGCCCAAACGCACATGAGATGAAAAAAGCATGGATAATTAGCTTACAGCTTGTAGGAATGAAGCGACAGCAAGGTAAAACAGTGCCATTAGCTTACACCTACCATAGTAGCAGCCCACCACCCGCACAACTGATTCTAGAAACAGAAAAAAAGCTTAACTAAGAACTAAATACTCTAATAAAGTAGACAGACAGTGAGAGAAAAAGCTCGTTGGTTTCCCTAGAAGGCTCTTATATGGGCGACAAGCACTATTTTTATTAGCAAAAATACCGATTTTTGGTACCTTATCTCTATCTCCACCCATTCATTTAAGTCAGGGCTGGACGCAGACTAAATGCATCGGCCGCATAGCCTTTTTATTGCGCAAAGCGGTTTGCTTATAACGAAATTGCAACAACAACTTCGTATGTGGCTCTCTCTTCGAAATTCTTATCTTGATACAATACTTTATATAAATGGAAACCATTTATCATTGCTTTGATGCTCATGAGCTATAGGAATTTGTTTCTACTTACATAAAGTATTGTCACGAAATGAGAGTTCCGAAATGTTGGGTATAGAACTGAACAGTACATTATATTTTGGATTATTCAAACCAACCCAACCCAAAATCAACACAATTCTCTCACAGTTTGTGGTTTTTAAGTCGGTTACCATATAAACTTGTACAAAGCATGGCCTGAACCAAGGTTAAAACCAAAATATTGGACCTTGAACCTTGAACCTCAAAAACCTGATTTCTGGTTCGAACCAGCGAACCGGAGTTCCTAATATTTTTTTGGTTTTGCAGACCTGATTAGAATATTAGTAATTAAAAATCACTTCTGAAGTAATTACAAGCTTAACTTTCATAATCTAAAACAAGAAAAATAAACAGATTAATCAGAATTTCCGATGCAATTTCTTTTACTTGGGAAAGTTTAACAAATTTTTGCCATATATTATTATTTTCAAAACTTATTTGAAATTTCTGCTTGGTTTCAAAGCTATTTTTCTACTCTGATTGCAACTTTTTGCTCTATTTTTCCATAAAGTGAAACGACCCCATCAACTCATGTTGAGCTTCTGTCAGCTTAATCGACCAATCCAACCAATCCAATTCAATGCTACCTGCAAGTTCGTTGCGTTTTCAATTGATAATACACTTGACTGAATTCTACACCCACCCAGTGCACTCTCACACTCACACAGACACAACCAGGCAGCCAGGCAGGCAGGATCTATTCAATGCCCATTCAGACAATTGCACCGCCCGTCGTCATTCACTCACTCACTCAGTCAGTCAATTCGGGGAAAGCAATTTTCTATTGGCAGCCAGTGACAGGAAGACAGAATGTTGAGGCAGAAGCTGCATCATTTTTCACTCCTCTCACTATTATTATTATTATTATTCTTATTATTATTATTGTCATTACTATTATTATGTGTGTGTGTGTGTGTGTGTGTGTGTATAACTCTTAAGTGCACTTTCAAAATGATTGTGTAAGTTATTCAGCTTAATTCAGATTCTGGCATTAATTTGCTCACTCCTCCTCCGGATGCCCATTGCTGAATGAGAACAACCCTGCGTCCTCCTCCATTTTGCTTTGACTTTGCCCGGCTTTGGGTGCTCATATTTCTCTAATGGCTGACTCTCTACCATCCTTGGACGTGGACGCTGCTTGCATTGCGCACAGGAAGTCATTATGGCGCGCAACTGCAATGATGAATTATATTGACTGTTGTCCCGGCTCCGCGTCCGCGTCTCTTCACGAGAAATTGAATTATTTCGAATTTGTCATTTTTTTTTTGTCGCTTTGTTTTCTTTTTCTATCTGTATTTTTGTTGTTGTTGTTTTGTGTAAGCAAAAGTTAATGGATTGGTTGATGAAGGGTTAGAATGGAAAGGGGTTGGCGGCAAACATTCAATCCTTGAATGCGTAATTAAACGAAGGGATTTTTATGACAAAGATGGTCAGAATATGAAAATATTATGATACCCGTTACTCGAGGAGTGAAAAGGGTATGTAACAGGCAGAGGGAAGCATCTGCGACGCCATAAAGTATATATATTCTGGATCAGCATCAACAGACGAGTCGATATAGCCCAGTCTGTCTGCCTAGACACCTAGATTTTAGAGACTAGATGACCCAGAATAACCAAATTTTAAATGTAGCATTGATCAAGTTTGTTTCAAATTTTGGCCACCCCCACTCCCGCCCCCTCAATTAAAAATGTTGAATGTAACTCCAACATATCCAATGAAGATATCAAGTTCTTATTTTGCACTGCGCAATGTCCACAATTTCTGAAGTTTTTATAAAGATCTGCTAATAAATGACAGATTTAAAAAGGGTTTACAAAATTCGAGGTTCTATTTTGAGCTTACAGCCTGAATTCATTACCCCTAAGCAGTCATTAAAGAACTATCAACAAATGGATGATGATTTAAAAGCTCAATCAATTTCAAAAGAAGATTCTGTATTATCTTTAAAATCTATTTGAAATGACAAAATATTTTATTTATTTTGTTTTAATATTAACTATAACACATTCAACTAATAATAATAATATAATTAATTATATGCAGGAAAAGCGCTCGGCATTACAATATATTTTATTTGCTCACGTTTCAAATAATTTCCAAACAATTCGATCAAATTCTTAACTCGATTTAATTTAAACTTCATTCAAATTCAAATTTTCAGTCGACTATCGGACTTATCGTACTAGCGCGTCGAAAAGAAATATCGATAGTTGGCTAGTTGCATATTTTTTATCGTTCAGCCTGGCCGCCTGTTGCTCGCGTCTCCCAAGTTTTATTAATTTGTTTGGTTTTAAACGCATTTCAAGCTAACAAAATGATTTCGCTTATATCAAATCGCGCCCGTGTGTTCGAATTCAACTATTTGCGGCATTTAGTTAATAATTTAATGCAATTGTTAAATTATTTGGCCGCTGGCAATTTGTTCCGTTAAATTCGGCTCTCTCTCTCTCTTAGTCAGTCGGGCTCTCGCGGCCGCGGCCTTTTTTTGTTGTTTTTTTTATTGTGTGTTTGCTAGTGCTTCAATTAAATTGAAATAAGTGTGTAAGTCAGCTATGGCTGCAAAAATTAGTTGGCTTATAATTTTTAAAGAAAGGTAAAAATCTTTGCAAATATTGTGTTGTGCCGGCCAACTCTCTGCTGCTCTCCCTCTCTTACTTCATTTTGTTGTTGCCGTGTTTACCGCATTCGCAAAGTCTTTTTGTTGTGCCGTTCGTTTCGCTAAGCACCCCGCCCCCCGCTTGCCGTGCTTGACGTCGCGCCGGCGCTTGTGTATCTGTTTTTGTTCTGCTGCGCTTGCTCTCTGCTGCTCTTCTTTCAGTTTCATTCGGTAAGTGTATTTTTGTTGTTGCGCCTAATGCAATTTTGTTATTTCTTTTTTGATCTCCTACGGTAAATTTGAGGAAATTGCAGTCATAAATGGTTGCTGTGCTCTGGCAGGCTAATATGTATAAGGGCATGTGCTTTAAGCTGGGGCTATGTAAAAAACGCTAGATAAACATACATACATTTTAAAAGCTACATGCAGTACACAAAGGTTCACAGTGGGATCGTATATAATTATGTACATATGTACATATTTAGTTGTCATATTTATAACCGTTACTCAAAGAGTTAAAAGGAGGAGGAAACACAAAGCATGTCATGTTGTCACAGAGATCAGGAGAGTTTTAAATTGTGAATAAACTCTTGAATAGAGCGTGTAAAGCTACAGTTGTCAAATGATCAAATTTATCCAATCCCCATTCCTAATTACCATTCCTAATACTAAGCATCCCATAATATGTTTCTTTTACACTGTTTCTGACCTTTGATTATAGAACAAAACAGCAATCCATTCAAGAATGCTAGAGACGGTTAATTAGACTTATGAATTACCAACATTAATAGGTTCAAGGACTAAAAATATTTTTTTTTTGTTTTATTTTCACTGTTACTGTAAAATTTCTACCACTTTTTGTCCAAATCGGATGACCATATATAGCTCATATAGCTCCCATACAAACGATGGGTCGGAAAATGGGTTGTTGTGGGAAAAAGATTATTTTTGAAATTATTTAGTCGAGCACTTGTAACGGTTTAAAAACTTCGGCACATACGAAGTTAGCTTAGCATTCTCGTTTGAGATATATTTAGTAAATGTTGAACTATTTTAGAATCTTTTTGATCTGTACTTTAGGGCTATAATGATCTTAAGTCAAGCTCAATATGTTCTTGTTTGAAGTCCATGAAATTCTAAAGCTTTTTCCAAGGGCCATACCCAAAGAGAAAGTTAGAGCTAGTGAGGCTCCGAAATTTACCATCACTTCATAACAAACGTTGGGAATTTTAGGAAAAAACTCGCTTAGAAAAAGTTTGCATTTTCCTTTGCACACTTTGTGGAGCTAGCAATATAAGTCTATTTTGTGATCCATCTAACATATTTTGTGCTTGAACTAAGAGCGTGCTTTTCTTGAATTTTCCATCTTACTGTAAGTACAAAATGTGCTTGATTCAAGGTCGTCTGTTTTCAATCACAGAGCTGGTACGAGAGAGATTGTTGAGATGGGACAAGAACTTCTTATACATGAAGGCCGATGAAGATTAACCATCGGAGATGCTTCCTTTAATGCGTTTCAAACATTTGCTCAATTTAACTGTTTCTTTCCTTTATATTTGTAAAAATTCACTAATTTAATTTAATAAAATGAACCACCTGTTTAATTTTTACATAAAGTTGAATTAAATTTGAAAAACATAGTTAGATAAATAATTTAAACTCAATTGCAGTAATTTTGATAACAAGTATTCCTTAGATTCATTTATATTTCTACAACTCAAGAATAAAGTATTTCTAGATCTTTTGATAAAGATTAAAGATAAATCAAAGTAAAGAATGCGACCAAAAGGCAAGGTTCTCGGTAAGCAAAAAACCTGGTGGTGTATGTGGTAATACCAGTAGTCTATGAGATGTTTTGAATATTTACTCATCGCTTCAAAAAGTAAAATTTCCCCCAATGCACGCTGTTTATGTTATATAATTCGGATATCTCGCATTAAATCTCTGTAGCCTTTACTCCTCTGTAGAAGATTAACTAGTATTTGAAAATATATTTGTTATTAAAATGTTAGAAATCAGCGACGCGTCGTTGAGTAGCTAAAACTTTCCTTGTTCGATCAGTAGTGCTAATTTTCCATCATAGCAATTTCTTTTCATCAATTTCTATCATCTTTTCACTTCCAAGAATCCCAACACCTAGGGTTATCTGCTAGATAGCTGCTTTGTGACAGATAAACTTGAAATTTACTTTATTATTTGTTAGTTTATGTGGCATTTTAAAGATGTGATTTTAAGATGTTACACCTCACGACATGATATTTCGAATTTAGGAAACTTTTCTTGGTTTACATTGAAAATGTTTGAGTTCTAAATAAATACTTTCGCTTATCAGATTAAAAGGATAAGGATCAAACTAACATCCAACGTATCAATTGGATAATCTTTAGTATTAAATTTTATAATCTTTTGTATTAAATTGATACAAAAAAGGTATGAAACTGATTTCAGTTTTAATTTATAACCCACTTTTGACACAAAAACTAACATTGTTTCCAACGAGAAACTGACTCATCAAAAGCTTAGCAATTTAAATAAGAACTGTGTGCTTAGCCAACTACTCTGATATGCTGCAAACTCTATTTCTCCAGCTGACCTCAAGCAGTTCACGATATGTCTAGTGCAGTATCAACAGTTAAAAGAGTCAACATGTCAAATGGAAATAGAAATTCGTTTAACATTGCAATTGCATTTCCGTTGAGGGAGGTGGGATGCGGGGAATGCCTGTTGGTTGGATGCTGTTGTCAACAGCTAACATACACAACATATTGTTATTATGATTGCACAACAGCGACCAGGCAGAGGCACCTGTGCCACAGTTGGAGGCAGCGTCAGAGCCGGAGCAAGTGCGTTGAAATTGTCAACGGCAGACATCGACGAGTGAGAGTTGAGAGTTGATTCGATTTAATAACATCTGTCAAAAGCACACATGACTAACGGCAAATCGTTTCGACTGCATTTGACTTGTGTGTGGGTGTGTGTTTGCAGACAAACACTGAGAGAATTACTTTACAGCCAAACTGAAGCTAGAGCAGCAAACTAGCTCGTGAGCTACAGCCATTATTTCGAGACCTATTCTGCACCCCGGAAAGCTTGTAAAGTGAGTGTTTTTATACCCTTCCAGATGTTTGTAAGGCATAGAAGGTAACATTTTCGAGCACATAAAGTATATATATTCTTGATCAGCATGACGCGCTGATTTGATTTAGCCTTGTCCGTTCGTTTCTATGCTCTCTCCTCCGCCAGTTTTAAAGCTATCTTCAACAAACTTTACACATAGTCTTCTGGTACAAATACACTGCACATTTGTTGGAACCGGCCGGAGCGGATGACTATAACAAATAGCTGCCATAGGAAAGATCGGCCGAAAACTAGGTTTAGTGAGAAAAACTTTTTTGTTTTGAATGCAAACGTTTCCAAACCCTGTATTTACTAGTTTTTAATGCTTCTTCATGATTCTGCCAAATTTGGTCGAAATCAAACATATATATAGTATGGCTGCCATAGAAAAGTAAGGTTATATAAATAGTCTTAGTAAGAAAAACTTTTTTGTTTTCAATGCAAACCTCTTTAAAATTGGCATATATTTATTTTAAAAGTTTTCGCACAGTTCTTCAAAGTTTTGACAAAATCGGATGTCTATAGGTTATAGCTGTCATAGAAATGATCGGTCGAGAAACTAGTTCTAGTGAGAAAAACTTTTTTGTGCTCATAGAAAAAGCTTGAGAACTTTGTATTTCTTAGTTTGCTATGCTTTCCAATGATTCCTCTAAGTTTGGTTGAAATCCGACATCTATATAGTAAAGCTGTCAAAGAAAAGTAGTCAGAAAAGTAGTATTGATGAGAATAACTTGTTTGTTTTCAGTGGAAATGTCCTTCAAATTAGTTATAAAAGCTTTTGACATCATTTCGGACTTG
Organism: Lordiphosa andalusiaca; assembly: GCA_035044965.1. Classification (NCBI taxonomy): domain Eukaryota; kingdom Metazoa; phylum Arthropoda; class Insecta; order Diptera; family Drosophilidae; genus Lordiphosa; species Lordiphosa andalusiaca. The sequence goes on along the minus strand of JAWNNM010000051.1, from coordinate 6,763,241 downwards.
CCGTAACTTTATTAGTCTTGAAAGGTGACTTTCCGAGCAGATTTTAGGGTAAGTCGAAACGATATACTCAAAGAAGGGCTTTAAGTGTTCAGTAATAAAAGACCATCAAATTGTATCATTATGGCTGTTGGGTAGAAAGCGCCCCCCTACTGAGTTATTACTCTCCTAGCAGTCCAACTATTCTGTACGAATACCAGGATTTTCGTGGGTTCTTGAAAACTAATCTTGCTGGGGTAAAAGCTGTGTTCCCAAAATCTCTTAAATCTGTGCCTCGTCAGAGCTTCCAAACGTGCTAATATATGTTCGAAGGACTCCTCCTTCTCTTTACAGAATCTACATAGTTGGATGTTTGTTATTCCCAACTTGTACAGGTGAACCCACAGTGGGCCGTGTCACAGGATCTTGAGGGAATTCATTCTTTGTTGTAGGGCTCTGGTCCTTCTATTGCTGGTATCCCGGTATACAGCGTAGGGACCGGCTATTCCTGCTGCCTACTTGTTCCATTTTGTTCATAAAAGCCATCAAAAAACATTATTTTTCTCAGTGTACTAAGACCAGAGTGAATAAAGTTCGAATTTTGCTGGCAACATTCTATTTAGCAGAAGTTGTCAAATGGCAAATACTTGCACGGGACCTGTTGCTGTTGATGGGAACTGTATTAACAAACATAGTTCACCAAAATGAAGTTTCAAGATTCTGAGCAGCTGAAAAGGTAGTTTGCATCCTTCTACTCCCCCCCTTCCCTCTCACTCACTCTCACTAAGATCATTCAAATGATAATAAACCAATAATAAACAGCCCTGTTTTCTCTCACCACTTCCCCTGGATGTGCCACTTCAGGGGCAAATGTGTCAAAATTGGTTGACATGTTTGCTATAGTCTGTTCCTTTTTTTCCCGTTCCCCTGCTCCCTGCCATGTTTACACTTCATCCTTTTGTCTGTGTCGATGTGTTTGTGTTGATAAAAGGCCATTGTACAATAAGTATCTATCAGATATGGTCCTGAATATGCGACAGATGTTGCGTTGTTTGTTCCATATTTCTGGGAACTCAACTCCGGAGTACAAAATTACATAATAACAATTATGAAATGCCAGGTGCTGAGGTGGGGGAGTGGGGGACTGCCCCCACCCCCACCAACATATTTGCATGTCAAAGGGAAGGAAACATTTTTACAAAAATGTCTGCATCGACAGTTTTTGTAGCTTAATCCGAAATTAATTCATTTACCAAATTCTCATTTATGTGAAAGCAAAATGGTAAAAAGTTGATACAGAGGGTGAAAATTGCAGCTAAGCAATTTCCATTCAAATGTAAAGAAAACGTAATATTTCTTTTCAGTTTGGATTTGGCCAAAAAGACGAAGTCAAACTTATGATAATTTATGGATGCAAGGGCAGGGCCAAAAGTACTGGCTCCAATTAGAATGGAATGAGGAGGTTGGGCGTGTGTATTTATTGCTATATTTATATTTGCACTAGCAGTTAGCCGGCCTGTGTTGCCACGACCTCTTTTGCATGGAAAGCTCAAAACGAATCTAGTCAATATATAATCTAACTTTATAATAAAGTTCCATCGTTACCTACTACCGTATCATAGGTAAATAGAGCCAATTTTGTGATTTTTGTAACGGTTTTTACCTCCTATTAAAGCGCCCACATTTGACATCTAATAAATCTTTTTCATAGTTAAAACTTATATGAGAAATTAGCAAATTTCACGTTTTTTGTGACTGTTAGTTATATCTATATCTATATCTATATCTATATCTATATCTATATCTATATCTATATCTATATCTATATCTATATCTATATCTATATCTATATCTATATCTATATCTATATCTATATCTATATCTATATCTATATCTATATCTATATCTATATCTATATCTATATCTATATCTATATCTATATCTATATCTATATCTATATCTATATCTATATCTATATCTATATCTATATCTATATCTATATCTATATCTATATCTATATCTATATCTATATCTATATCTATATCTATATCTATATCTATATCTATATCTATATCTATATCTATATCTATATCTATATCTATATCTATATCTATATCTATATCTATATCTATATCTATATCTATATCTATATCTATATCTATATCTATATCTATATCTATATCTATATCTATATCTATATCTATATCTATATCTATATCTATATCTATATCTATATCTATATCTATATCTATATCTATATCTATATCTATATCTAAGGTGATCCAACCTCTTAGTACTTCAACTAAACTTAAACATCCCTCCATGCATTAACTTTGTCTACCCAGATCAACTTATTCTTGATTAAATGAAGCATTTATCCATTCAATTCCTAACCACACAAAAGCGGTTTCTCTCACCGACTGTGTTTGACTGGCCGCAGGACTGTAAATAAATCTTCCTACCCTTAAAAAGGGACCAACAAGCACAACCCTAGACGGATTACTTGGATACAAATAGCAACAACTTGGCCCATTGTCAAGTGAACTCTAAAGCTTTTAGCTTAAATACACTTTGGGCCAACTACTCAGAGGGGCAGGAACTGCCAGTGACAGTTGCCCACTCAAAAAATGCCCGGGCGAAAGAAAAGGAAGCAAAGAAGGGCAGGCTCAAGTGTAATTTAATTTATCGCAGCGATTGTAGAAAGTGTATCGGGAAAATTGCACAAAAAAAGAAGAGCAGAGAAACGAGAAATAAAAACAAATTAACGAAATTACTCACTTAAATAAATTGAAATTAAATGCAGAAAAATGGCAACTGAATGACTCATACGCCATGTGGGGCCGGCAATGGCCATTAAGACGCACGCACACACACACACACACTCCCATACACACATACCAGCTTAAGTGGAGTCAACCCTTTTTTTATTTTGAGGCCAAAAGCTCTGCTAAAGACAATTAAAAGCTTTGCACAGGCTGAGCTTAGCCTGGACATGAACCGAGAGTTTTGAAACTTAAAACAAACAAATTTCTTTTAGCCAAAATTCGAGGAGGAGGAGAAGTGAGTGTGAGTTAAAGCAGAGACATTAACTTGTTCTCACCCAACCAAACTTAGGGCAAGTCAGTCGCAGGACTTAAGCTTGTTGTGGGCAAGCAAGCGACTCTCACTAAGATGATGATGCATAAGTTTAAACCGATTTTCGGCCTTGGGGAAAAGATCTGGGGAAGAAAATTGTGCAACTAAATCAAGGACCTTTCGCTCATTAGTGGAAAATTGTGTATAAATAGCCATGAATGAGTTTGTAATAGTTTTGAGTAAACTTTCAACAGTAATTACCTTAAGTTCTTACAGCTAAAGCTGTTGTAATTGCCGCACAGTGATTTTCATGCGGAATTGGCCGGAAGGTGGGCTGCTGCGAACAGCAGGCCACATTTGCTTGAATTTCTCAAACTGTTTTTGCTAGTTTCTCAATCAAATGTTTCGTCAAACCAAACCACAAATCCTTTACCGAACTTTCCACAGTTTCCCATGCGACTTAAAGTTTGCACAAAAACCTCGCTTGACATCTTTCATGGGTACTTTCGTTGATTAACCCATCAGGCTCGTCCCACCTTTCATTCTCATCCACGTGTCGTTTGGCCTCAAGTGTGCCCCCAGCCAACCTATTAAGATCCAACCACTTCAAAGTGCAAATCCATCTCTAAATGATGCACTTGAACAGCCTATTTGGCGGGGGTTGGGGGGAGAGGCCAAATCGCTTGATTACATATTTAGCATTTCTTTTTTTGTCCACACTTCTTGACACTCTAATTGCAATCTGCAAAATGCAATATGCAATTGGAACTGGGCGGCCTATTATGCAATCAACATATTCAGCTGCAGATGAATACGTTTTGTTCTTGTTATTCAAATTTTGCAATTTTCAAATGAAAAAAACAAAAGCCCCGGCGCTCTATTCAACCAAAAAAAAGAAAAAAAAAAATACATAATAAAAGAAGGCAGGAATATTTTTATGTGCGTACATGGAATGCGGAATGGAATGGCAAACAGTCGCTCGGTTGCCGCAAATCCTTTTATGATAATTTCTCAAGAGTGTCGTCCTTTGATCAGGCAAGTGCCTGGCGTACAGAAAAAACTCATTCAAGCATGAATGTGAATATGATTTTCAACCACACACACTCACACACACACACTAATATTTGGGCAGGGGGCAGCATTGCTCTTAAGGATTTAATAATTCGTTAAGCGAAATTCAAATTACCAAAGGACATTGGGCAAAAGACTCGTTGAGATTGAAACTATAGTACAGACAGTGTATGTGAAAAAAACATAGCTTCTTAAAATAGGGCGACTAAATGGCTAAAGTTAGTAAAACGCCCTTCTTTTTGGAAAGAAAATAGTTTAGAAATTCGAGCTAAGATATTGTATTTGTGTAGGAAATAGCACTAAAATTAAAAAAAAAAAAAAAAAAACCCTGGTAATTCTCAAGTTCGAATTCCCTTCTTTCGTAATATAAAGGAGGCAGCTGAGTGCTTAGCATTTGACTGAGACATTTCACTACTTCTCATGCGTATGAGGTCCAGAGCTCAAGTCCCAGACAAGGTAAATTTAGAAAATGAAATAATGATTACAAATTACTTATTTTAGTGTGATTTTCAGAACACTTTAGTGGATTAGCAGAAAGAAAATATCCTACAAAAATAATGATAAGGGGTTATAGGCGTCTTAGTGTCTCTTCTGTCTCTACTTCCCTCACTCCCTTTCCTATCTTTCCTATAGTTGGAAAATATCTAGAAATGTTTTTCTAAAATCTAGAAAATGTTTAATGTTTAATATTTGATAGCCAACAGTAAATATTTTCTTAATTTTAAGAAGTTTTTTTCTTAGTATCAGACATAATATGGCGAATCGCCTTTGACTTCTTTCTTGATAGTTATCCTTAATACATAAGCCTTTTAATAACATTTTTACATGTTTGTTGACAGCCTTTTCTGTCCACTACTAAAAAAAAGATAATAAACGAGAAAGCTAAGCTAACTGCGTCTGTGCCGAAGTTATTATACCCTTGCAAATTCTCGCTTAAATATTTTCAAAAACTACTCATTTTTCCCATTTTCCGACCGATCGTTCGTATGCGCAGCTATATGATATAGTCATCCGATTTGGCCAAAAATTTGTAAAATTATGTCAAAGCATGTGAAACAAACAAATACAAAATTGCAGGATGCTACCATTTAAAACAAAAAAACTTTTTCTAACTAAGACTGTTTTTCAGACCTATCTTTTGTATGGCAGCTATACCATATAGTTGTCCGATTTTAAATACAACTTGGTAGAATTTTAAAAAAACATAGAAAACCCACGATTGCAATGTTTGGAGACGTTTCCATTGAAAAGAAAAAAGTTTTTCTCACTAAAACTAGTTTTCCGACCGATTGTTCCTATGGGAGCTATGAGATATAGTCATACGATCCGGTCGGTTTTGACATATCGGTAGTGTGCAGCAAAAAGAAGACTATGTGCAAAATTTCAGCTCGATAGCTTTAAAACTGAGAGACTAGTTCGCGTAGAAATAGATAGACAGACAGACGGACGGACAAAGCTCAATCGACTCAGCTCGTCACCCTGATCAAAAATATATATGGTTTATGGGGTCGGAAATGAATATTTCTATGCGTTGCAAACTTCTGGGCAAAATTATAATACCCTTGCAAGGGTATAAAAAGGTATATTTCTAAACTTTTCGGTGATTTCAGCCGTGATTTTTTTGTGTGTGAAGGCTAAGCCCATTGAACTTTAAACCTCAGTTTGTTCTTTGCTGTACCAATGAAAGCTGCAAATAGCAAAGGGTCAAAGACCAAGAGGGTATTACCGCAGGACAGAAACGGAACATCACTCCAGCAACGTGTTAGAGTTGGGAATTTTAAGAACAGAACCGCTTAAAAATAATATGCATTTTCCAAGATCATTTGTGCTTTTCGTAAGCTTATACTGCTTACAGTAAGGATAAATTGTTTCTTTGATGTCGTTTTTAAATCTTTGAGTACAAAACGGTAAGAATTCTATTGCGATGGATCTAATTTTCTTTTCTAAGTGCTCTTAAGAACCGAATCTAATCCTCTTGAATAGAAACTTGTACTTTTTAGCCATTTGCATAAGAGATAAGCTCATCCCTGGACCTTCTAAGCAATTCCAGCCAAGACTCTAGGCTTATCCCACTGTTCGTGTGGTGTGTGTCACCTGTGCTGTGGCTCAATTTGGTGCTCTTCCCTCCGAGTCTCCGGTTTGTAGTTGAAGTTGGAGTCGGAGTCCGGGGGCCGCTGTTTCCTGGGAAATCATTGCAATTAAAGCTTAATTGTTTTTACGCATTTGTCCAGTGTACGCTTCCCCCCGTCCCCTGCCCGCTCAACCGCTGCGTCGCCACTTGTCGGCTGCTGCTTAGCTTGGCTCGTGTCTTTTCGAGTAGGAATAAAATGTGTGTGTATGTATGTATGTATGTGCTCTGTTTGTATGTACTCGAGTATATACAAGCCAGAAATTAATTTACAACATTCATAATGCACCGCCTTCTTGAAAACATGGGGTGGGGGTGGAGGGTTGGTGGTTTGGGGCAGGACGAACGAACACACGAATTCATTTGCATAATTTTTTAATACACCAACCATTTCGGTGCAGGTGCGTCGGCGTCAGCGTCGTCGGTCGCTAACGAGGTGGCTCCTGCATGGTCCTGAATCTGGTCCTCATCCTCGGTGGGTGTCCTCATTATTATATTTCACTGCCTCGCTGAGCACACACACACACACACACACACGCGCGCGCGCATTTCCTGCGCCTCCTTCACTTTATCCGTTTATAATTCTCGCATTTTTCCTTCTCACTTGCGCGTTTGTCGTTGCCGACCAAGCCATGTCATCCAAATTAATGCTAAAATATGTTGATTTCCTTTGAGGCAGCAGCAAAAACAAAGTAGGAATCAAAAAAATTAAAACAATTCAAACACGTTGAATTTCCTTACAATAAGTCTAGCAGAAGACCGGAAGACCTTGTAACACTTTCGAAGCTGAGAAGAGAACTGTTCCGGTTTTGCCAATTCAAATCTGCAAAAAAAGTTGCAAATTTTGTTAGTTTTTAGTGTTCTTTGACAGATTCTTGGCTACAATACTATGAATACTGTTTCTTGTTGTGGAGCAGCATGAGCTTGGAGAGTCAATCATTACAAGTTTGCCATACAAATAAGCTAAGTTTCATTTTGTTACCTTATTTCTGGACTAGTTCCCCTCGAATTTCAACTTTCAGCTGTCTTTGTCTGGCGGCTGCCTTCCATAGCCCAATTAATTGCATGATTAACGCCAATCTGACTCAAGAGATCCCCGAAGAGGAGCAGCCACTTGAAAATTTTCCACTTTTACAACAAAAAAAAAGGCATCCAGCCGTCAGGAGCAGGCGCAACTGCTTGACAACGGCCAACAACAACGACAACAACTGGCTGGGTGTGCACAGGTGCCGGAGTCGATGGCTCAGCAACTTTTCTTCTCTTTTTTTTCCAACAATTTTCCGCCAAACCTGACAAACGCAAACACAACTTGGCGTTGTTTTTTCCTGCCTGACGGTGGCTGCCACTCAGCGCTCTTCTCGCGTCTCCTTCGCCTTGATTCCCAGCTCTATGCCGTTCTCATGCTCTCGGTTCTTAAGCGTGACTAAAGCGTTTCCCTAACTGGGAAACGCTAACGAGCTGTTAGAGACTAGGGATGGCAGCGTGAGGGTGGCAGGAGAACAGAACGAAAGGGCGCTACAACATAAGTTGGCTCTTGATTGAGTTAGAGCTTGACTTGGGATAGAAATAGGACTACTTTAATAATACAGGGAACCGATTTTAGCTGGTTAATCGAAAGCGATTCAAGAAGGTTTATATATTATATTTGTACTTGATTGGATTTGAGTAAGCAAAGATTATGTCTAAGAAAGCAATTTAGAACTCTTTTTAGGGTTCTTTCAGCTTACTTAAGTCTGGCTTTAGCATAATTCGATTATAAAGTACTGATCCGTTCTTTATATGAAAACTGCAGACCCATCATTAAGGCCAAAGAGTGTTGAAGTACGACTTTACTAATTAATACAATAATTCTTGGATTGTTTTCCACCTTTCGCACTTGTTTCATGTACCAAAAAAGAACAAGATGAATTTCGATATAAAAATCATTATTTTTTAAAAGTAGAACGAATTCTTAAGATTTCAAGAATTTCGCTCTTAAGATTGAGCTAAATTCGTTCTCAGTTCGGTGCGTTCAGGCGAGGAGAGTAAGGCAAAGAAACTGAGACAAGAAAGCAAGCACATTTGAGAGAATAGATGCTCTGACAGTTTCCTTTGTATGGCAAAGTGTAGTGTGGGGAAACTATCAAGCAGAGAGCGCCATCGAATTTTCACTCAAGTTGTTTTAAAATTCTCAAGCTGTTATGGTATTACTCAAGGAGAAATGGCTGTTGAACTGACAGTTGACAGGCAAAGACTGATGCAAGTTTGTGATGTCGTGTGTCATAGTTTGAAAATTCCAGTACCTTGTCCTGGAAATCATCATTATCATTTGCTAAAAGCTACATAGAATTAAGTCGGGTTTTGGCTATATCGACAATAGCTTGTTCTCGGGGCCAGTTTGCGGGATTTCTATAACTGACAAAGTAATATTACTGCTTTTTATCAAGGCTGCAAACCCTTAAAATTATCCATGATGTTCGGTCCGGGTGTTCGAACCCATTGTAAAATCCAAGGTTCGGTTCGTGGACCGGCTCTTGGAACCCCTGAACCCTAAGTTCTGGTTTGAATCTTGGTTTCCTTGCACATAAAAGAATAGTTTGACTTTTGATTTATGCTTTATCATAATAATCATAATGATCATTACTTAAGCTATTTCAATTATCAAATCCAAATCCAGTTTAGTAACTGCTTAGCTTAGGAGAAGGAGGAGAAGCTGTTCATCTATACTAACTCTTAAATCAGAAAGAACAAACTTAAGTATTGAAAATGCACGTTCAACTGATTCCTGAGTTGCTGGTACAGGTAGTGTAGTACCCGCAACATTTTTTACTTCTTTGTTATAGATGACCTTTCCAAAATTTTAAAACATTTGTCGATGGATGTGATCTTGGACAATTTTCAAAGGAATCTATAACATCATTCACAGAATTGATATATAATATTTGATATTTGTTTATTGCTTTCTTTTGCTTTCATAAACTTCTCGTCTTCGCAATCAGAGTCAGAGTTGAGTCATTTTTTGTCGAGTTTTGTAAACTCTCATTAAGCGTATTATATTGGTGAACCTCATTTTTCGACGAAGTGGTCCGGTCCGGTTCGGGTTCAGGTTCGAGGAGTCAAAAATGTAATGGTCAGGTTCGTGAACCCCAAAAATCCCGAACCGAACCGGCTCTCAGGGGTTCATGTTGTCTAGTCTATGATTAAGTTATCGACAAAACTTTCTGAGTTTAGTTGGTCTTTTTTAAAGGGGTGGGTGCTGTAGGGGCTGGAAAGCTAAGAAGCGACACAATTTTAGCTTCCTGTTTTTTTTTAGAAACAATCACGACCGCCTCGACACATCTCTAGCTCGGCTTAGGGCTCTGGCTGGCAATCACGTTTAATTGGTAAATGGTTCATTTAGCAGTCAGAACCAATTATAAGGCTCACACACACGCACACACACACACACACATACGACACTTGCTCCATTATCTGCATGTGTTCTGTTGGGTTTCGGTTGGTGGCTGTAAAAACAATTACAACAGTTTTTCACCTTTTCTCTCTCTTTCGTCTGCTTCTTTCCTTCTTTTAACGAGACACGAAAATGCCTGGCCAAGGGTTCCCGCTTCGTCGAAACCAATTAAATTTTTTGAATATGCCCGCCTTTCAGTTAACACGAGGTGTGAATGTGTGAAATTAATTCATTTGACTTAGATGAGGTTGTTAGAAAGCAATTTGCACACGCCTCTTTGATTGGATAATTGGCGGACTGTGTGTGCAGTGGAATCGTAATGAGCAACTGGAGGGCAATGCTAGCCAAGCTAGTTGTGGGTTCATTGAGCAGGTTGATGTCTAAACCACCGAACAAGATAATCAGATATCAGTTGACTAATGGACTTAAATGGGTCTGGTAACAGTCTGTTGCGGCAGCCATTGCCTATGTTTGGTCCAAGAATTTCCTCGTACCCAAGTTCAAGTGGATGTTCCAATTGCCAGTCAATTGTTCCCTGTCATGTTCATTGTTTGTGCTACCAACTGACCAACCGACCAACTGTTATTATTGTTTCTTTAGTTGCCACTTAACGCCCGAGCCCAAACCAAACCAAAACCAATCCAACACCAATCCCGATCACACCTTCAACCCATGCTAATCTCACTCATAAGCCGGTTCGTCCTTTCTTTCACACTTCGGCTGCTGCTGCTGTTGTTGCTGCTGTTGCTGCTGCTGCCTCATCCTCTTTTTGTTTATTTACCTTGGCCAGAGGGGATCAGCATTCCACACTTTGTGTTTGTTCTCCAAATAATATGATTACAAGTAATTGAGGATGATGCTGCTGCCTGATCCCATTTGGGGCAACGTCCTGCGAAATGTTCTTGCAAAAATCCAAAAACAATGGCGCACTGGAATGTCCTGCAAAAGGTACTGACAAGCCGGACAACTGTTGTGTCAATATTTTGACAGAAGAATGCCAAAAAAATACAGAAAGAGCAGGAAGAAGCCAAGCCAAGGTCGGGATTATTAGAGCATGAGTCATGGCAAAAGTTAAATGAAGATATGAGAATCGTTAGCCAGAAAACATGCCTAGACACAAAATCGGCGCTTATAGCGATATATATTCAATACCACAATTGAGCAAAACGAAAAGGAATGAATTCTGCGTGTGATCACTGAAAAGAAGTCCTTTGCCAAGAAGTTTTTTTCAGAATAACACCTGAAAGTTTAATGCAAATAGTAATACAGCAAAATGAGCCCGAAAGCAAATATAGCTGCCTTATGAAAAATCGGTCAAATAACTAATTCTAGTGAGAAAAACTTTTTTGTTTTCAATGCAAACGTCTCCAAACTGCGCATTTACTAGTTTTTTATGCTTCTCCATGACTCTGCCAAGTTTGGTCAAAATCAGACATCTATATAGTATAGCTGCCATAGCAAAGTAAGGTTAGAAAAATAGTCGTAACGGGAAAAACTTTTTTGTTTCCAATGTAAGCCGCTTAAAAAATGGCATACATTTATTTTATAATCTTTAACACAATTTTTTAAAGTTTTGTCAAAATCAGATGACTATAGGTTATAGCTGCCATAGGAATGATCGGTCGAGAAACTAGTTTTATTGAGAAAAACTTTTTTGTTTTTAAAGAAAATGCCTCCAATTTTTGTATTTCTTAGTTTGCTGTGCTTTTCCATGACTCCACTAAGTTTGGTCGAAATCGGACATCTATTTAGTATAGCTGTCATACAAAAGTAAGGTCAGAAAAGTAGTCTAAGTGAGAAAAACTTGTTTGTTTTCAGTGCAAATTAGCTAGAAAGGAAGGAGGAAACTTTCCTCCATTTTTTTTTGTTTTGAAATTTTTTTAATTTTTCAGTAGGCCAAGAGTTACTGTAAGTCTGTTTGCTTCAGCAGACACCAGTCGGCTTTTGTTCATTCAGTTGTTGGCCCTCCTGGGGAGCACGTCAATTATTTTTTTGTTTCTTAATTTTTACATTAATTTCACATGTATATAACCTTGGGCCTTAACCCAGCGACCCTTGACAATCATTCTCTTCTTAGTTTCTTGTTATTTCAAAATATCAAATCAGAAGGACGTGCAATTTCCTTCGAGTCTTGGCAAACATCTTGCATTTTCATTAAAGTATTGTCTAACTAACTCAAAAACAAAAGTGATTTCGTTTTCGATTTTCGAGTTCAATGACTTTTCTTAAAGTATGTTAACTATTTTTAAATTTAAAATATTAAAAACAAAGTTTTTAAATCCATTTGCAGTTAGAAGAATTTTAATTTTGTTAAATCACTTAGTTTTTTTTTCACATTTGAAATAATGGCAATAAAAGCACTCAAACGTCTCCTATTTTTGTTACATAAAATAAACATTCAGCCTGGTTTTTATGAATATTTTGTTGGTACTTTTCCAAACCATGCAAAAACAATAGAGCTATGTAATATAGACTGAGTATCGATAATATCTTGAAAGATATCTGATTTTTTAAAGTCGTTTCCCGTATTCAGCGATGCAAATTATTTTAGAAAGAGTTTGTTGAGGAATAAATCGAGTTCCATTTTGTTCATTTACCATGCAATATGAAGAGCTCTGCGTAGTATTTTTCTAGGATTTTTGCAATGGGGGGGAGAATGAGTTCTTGGGGTCTTAAAATGTTCACAATTCAATCGTCTTCATATATTCAAAAGGATGCATTGATATTTCGTTGAATCGATATCTGGAGTTGCTTTCACTCCACATTTTTTGCTCCAAAATATGGCGCGGGAACGGTAAACGCCTCTTCAAAATCCGTAATATAGACGTACCGAAATGGCTTAAAAAGCCACACTCGTTGGTAAGCTTCCTAGAATTTAGAAATTTAGATCTTGATATGACCAAATCTCCGATAGTTTTCCATTATTTGACCAAATCACCGGTAGTGTTCCATGTCTCTCCTTTTATTAAAGGCATCAAAGACAATCAAAAATATTATATGTGAAAATCGTTTATAGCTTGATTTTTGGAAGACCATAGGGTTTCACACAATCTTTTAAAAATTTTGGCTCTTGGGGTTTCATTTGATTCTTTGATACTCAATCTCCAAGAGCTCCATAATGTTGAACACCATAATAGATTTATACTTTAATAAACATCAGAAATTTAATTTTTTCTCAATTGCCCCTTTTTTCATTCGCGACGCCAACAGCTGCTTTTAAAATGGCGTTCGGTTGCGTTGCAGTTGCGAGTTTACCACAAATAACGACAGAGGTCGCTGTTGACCAACCTTTTCTATTGAATTTCTCGCCAAAATTAACCATTTATACTAAGCAAAATCAATGTAAATGCTAAAAAATGGAATTGATCACTAGGTTAACAAAACCAATAATTTTATAATTTCGAGTTATCAGGTGACATTTGCTGAACGCTGCAAATGATATTAAGTACCACTTTAATTGGAAGCTCGTTTCCTAATTGATAATGAGACACCTCATTAAACACGAAAAAGTAATTATATCAAAACTAATTTGCATTAATGCTAATGAAATCAAAACTGACAATCGTTTTTGGCATTACAAATTTTCAACTATCGCAAGCATTTGCTTACATAAGTCGTCGACACTCGGTTGATCCAATTTGTGTGCGAATTTCAGTTGAATATTCATCTAACACTATTTCTATTCTTCTTCGTCATCAGAGTTGATAATTTCAGCAACTAAGAAACTGGACACGGAATTGCAATACACTAAGCTGGTTCTCCCCTTCGCCCCCCCCTTTCAGTGTCACACGGCTGGTGTGGCTGGTGACGTTTTGATAATGATAATGATGAGGCTGATTTAGCCCACACACATTCACATATGTAGATGGGTGTGAATTTTCATTTCAATTATGCAAATACGACAAGTGAGTTGAACAAAGCGGCCAGCTCCCTCCTCCCCACACTAAACCACGCCATTTTGTGAAACAATGGAAAATGCAGCCTGAAACCGCAGCAATTTGTGGCCCGGCAATGCAACATAAAAGAATGGGTCACCCACCACGAGGAGACGACACAGTGCACTGGGAGAAAAAGGTTTTAGCATTGTATAGACGCCCACTCTCTCCCCCTCCAGATGCGTTGTTACTCTGGCTTATCTTTGTTGGCTTATATCGACATAAACTTTTACCGATTCACCTCAAGACATCGAATAAAAAAATTGTTTTCCTCAAAAACTTAGACATCCGGTCACCTTTATTTAGCTATTTGCTTTAGCTTTGGAGTAAATAGCCATGACAAAGCATCTCAAGCGTTCGATTCCGGATTTAAATTGTATTCAAGAAGAGTCGCGGCTCGTGCACCAATTTCTCCAGACAAAAGAATAATTAATGTTCAGAAAGCATGTTCATTTCAAATACTTAAAAAACTGTTTGCTGTGACGCTGGTAATATGAATTTGGTTCAGAACCGGGTTCGAAATTTGGTTTCTAGCTTGGTATTATGGCCCGAAAATCCTTACGAACCAATTCTCAGAAGTAAATTAAGCTAAAAGTTGGAAATTTGTCAATTGACTGGTGCCGTATATACTGTATATACTTTGTTTCCACGTCATATCCATAAACCCATAGTTCTTCACTAGCCATGAACCTGGTCTCTGACAGTAATTAGATGATTGGCCATTACTACTTACCTTTTTTTCACATTGCCAATGCTCTAAACACAATTTGTACCACCGATAAACATTGCTTTTAACCATTTCTAAAGAATTCTTAGGCATATCTCAGCTACTAAAATTGAATTTATTATCTTAAAGTTCGTTAAAATGCAGCTAGTTGGAAGACCCAGAGCTTATGCATTATCCCCAGCCCTAGCTTAGTTTAAACCAACTAAAAATTGCTCGCAAACTGTTCAGCACTTCTCCATTTTTTGCGTTCAACTCACTCTATAAGCAAGCCTCGTTTTGACTTTGACTTAATTTTGGAATCCAAAAGGTACCCTTTCTTTTCGTTCGGTGTATTTTTGGGCCTCACTCATGTGAGTTCCTTCTGCAGTTGCCGCGGAATTTTGCAATTTGCGCATAATAATCATGATAATAATAATCGCACACTCTACTCACATATTTCTGCATCCCTGGACTGGGTGGTGGCATTTCCCTTCGGGCCAGGGCGTTGGCGTTTCCAAGTGTAAAAAAAAAAAATGAAAAAATGCGGCAAATAATAATAAAAAAAAAAAAATGAAAATCTCACCAACGACAAGGATGTTGTAATTCTAATGGGGGCGGAAGGCGTGGCAGTTGGTGGTTGTCTCTCTTTCGCTCTGTGTGTGTGTGTGAGTGTGTGTGTGTGTTATATGCCTGGTTAATTGTGGTGGGGACGTGGGATGCAGTGTGTTTCCCACTTGTGAGAATTGCGCAATTTTCAATTATTTCTTGCAAGTTTCATGTGTGGGTTTGAGAGGGGTTGAAGTGGTAAGGGAGGTCGTGCAGACTTTGCATAATTATAAGCTGCGTTTCTTTTACAGAAAAAAAAAATATCATAATTATGAGAGCTGCGAATGAAGGCGCCTTAAATTATGCAATGTTCTGATTAAACCAAAAAGAAGATGGTCAAAACTATCAGAGTCATCAGTGTAAATGGTCATTTCTATCTCATTTCTGGTAAATCATAAAATAAACCAATCTCGGGTAATAAAAAGATGCGATTTTATTTAGATTTTATGTTTCTCATCAGCCTCCAATGACCGGCCAGTGCCTGGTATAGCCTTGACCTCAAAATCTGTCAAAATTCAACGGTTTCACTAGCTTTGCAAGTATTTTTAGGCTTCTACTTAATTTATTCTGGCTTCTTCAAATGTTTTAGGATGAAAATTTTGATCGATAGTTCCTAGATACAATAACTAAAGGACTGCTTCACCAATAGCAAATTTTCGTTTAAGCAATAAGTTATTGAACCCCAGGGCTGAAAACATGACACATTTCTTCCTTTGCTTCTGGTTCCAATCCCCTGTAAGACATAGAACAACGACCACTCCTCTCTTTCATCGACCTCTGTTGTTAACTTTGATATCTCGCCAACTTTTCCCCATACTTTCCGCTTCTCTACCGATAGTAATCCTGCACCTCCTTTCTTTATGACTACCAGGTGTCGGCACGATTCCTTTCAAAGAGTTCCATTCCATTGCCTTCCTACCGATGTTGTTTCAGTTTTTCGCAATGTATGTGCTATTCAGCTTCATTTCATTCTGCGTATTAAAGTGTCCACACTCTCCATTTTCGTTTGTCTAAGTAGCTCGGAATACCCTCTGCTGTTATGGCAGTAGATTGGAGTCTTAAAACTATCGACGCTGAAGTTTTCCAAGTGGAGCACCAATTTGATACTAAAACTCAATAATTTGTAAGCGCTGTTTGTTTGTGTGTCTATTCAGGGTGAAATGGCAAACCTTACTGAGCATTTTTGGTGTTGCCAAATGTTACGAATCACCTTACTAATCCAAAAATGTACACAGAAAAGCCAAAAATCATGTAATCATGTACCAAAATCGGACTTCTGTATCAAAAGCTATAACTTTTAAAAGTTTTTTGTGATCCAAAAGCTTCAATACTTGAACCAAATATGAAACATTCTCAAATCAAGTAGTAGAGTTCCGGAATCAAGTGCCAAACGTACTCAGATACAAGATTGCTCATTCTTTAAACAAGATAATGGTCAAAAGCTAAGAGTTGGGTTCAAGACTAAATTCGTTCACTCTTCACTCTTCACTCACACATATTCCCATCAAATAACTATTTAAATTAGTTTTTTTTTTAATCTCATGAATCAGATTCAAAATTGAGGGTACCCAAATTCCAATCAAATAACAATTTAAAATCAGTTTTTTCTTTTTTATTTAAATTTATTTCATGGCTAATTAATTGTCCAGCTGTAAAGCTCGTTTTAGCCTGCTCAAGGAATACACAAAACCATAAAGCAGCATCAGTCTTTGCCTGTTATCTGTCAGTCCAACAGCCGTCTTTCCATGCCAGCAATGCCATAACCGCTTGAGAATTCCAAAGCAACAGTGAGGGAGAATCCAACGCTATTCTCTGAAATGCGCTTTTCCTTACTTCCCTTGTCTAAATGCATCAAGCTGAGAATGAATTTAGCTCGATTTTAAAAGCAAAATTTTTGAATATTTCAGAGAGAAATGATTATTTTTCAAGAGCGTTTTGTACTTAAATCATTCATTCTGGCTTTTTCTTTTAAATATACCACTTTTTTCATGGCTATACAAAGTTTGTTTACAATCGTTTAACCACTGGGTACAGCTACCATAGGAAAGATAGTTCCAACAACTAGTTCTAGTAGGAAAATCTTGTATATTTTAATGGTAATGTCTCCTAACTTGAAATTATGTATGTTATATGCTTTCACACAATTCTACAAAGTTTGTTCAAAGTAGGCGGACTCTAGTATTGAGCTGTCGTGGGGTATCTTGAAGGTTATTAAGGTTAAATGATTCTACAAAACTTTGCTGACTTTTATGGAAATCGGCTGAATATATGGTATAGCTGAAATTCGTCTCCAGTTGTCACATACAAGTCAACATGCATGGTTTAGGGGAACTCACTCAAGTAGCATACATTTTGGGAGCATAATTATTGAGTATTTCTCTTTGTAAAAATTCTAGAAATTGCAAAGCAATTTTAAACTCATCGGTAACTGTGCGCTCTCATTCTCTCTCTCCTGGCTTTAACTGAATTCGTTTTGTAACACCATTCAGATCCACAGACTTCATAAGCAAAATGGTACACAATCCTCCCAGGCGAATAATCATTATTGGCATTGAATTCCATTACCAGTTTCCTACGAAATGAAAGCAATTTCCCCACCATGCCCCACACATTTCCCTTGCATACTTCAAGGCATTTCCGGCCATTCAACGGGCAAATAATAAATACGAGTAATAATTGCAAAAAGAACAAAATGAACAAGGCAACGAAAAAAAAAAAGAAAAAACGAAGCAAGAAATTAATTTCCATGCGAAAGATCAAAGAAAATTTTCAATTGTTGCCATTTGCCGGGGGAGTGGGTAGGGAGGCGCGATGGGGAGGCGGCATAAACTGCTTAATACGAAATGTAGCAATTATATTTTTTCCTGCACTCTCTCTCTGTACCCACCTCCCCGCCCCCTTTTTCTACGTTTTCATGCATATTTATTCATTTTTTCATTTTTTCATTTACACATTTTTAATTTTAATCCCCTGCTCCACCTTGTTGGCTCTCTGCATTATGGCTCAACTCATTTCCTGCAACAATGCTGGAGCCACGCCTCCATCAACCCCCCCTCCCCGCACTCGTGCCACTGTGCCTTCATTTAGCTACCAACTTACGTGTGCTTTGCATTTCCTCAGTTGGTTTTATATGGAAATCAACACATACTTGGATTGTTGTTGTTGTTGATTTTTAATGAAGTACTTTTTCATTATACATATATGTGTTTGTATGTGTGTATATGTGTGTGTGTGTGTGTGAGTGTGTATATTTCATTTCTTTTCATTTCCGCCATATGAATTGCACTTTGTATTTGTTTGCTTTCTTCTTGCATTTCTCTTAATTTCTATTTTAGTTGCTGCTTATAACGTCTTTTCATGCAAATGTCGAGATGAGTGCCGTGTGCACTTCACAAATGCAAATGCATGTGTGTGTGTGTGTGCTCCAATTGTTTGTTAAGTGAGAAAACTGTCATAGATACAAATGATACAAGCAAAGCATCCAAAAAGAAAATATATGATACCACCCTCTGAAGAATCAACTCAAATGTGAAGACATCTGACGGGTCTTAACTGAAGTTGAAGTTGCTTGAAAAAATATCAATTTCTTGCCAGCTTTTATGCTAGACTTAAAATTTACTCAAAACAGATGAGAAAAGTCAATAAAACCAGGGAATTAAAGCAATATAATAGAAGTGGGCTGTCGATGTCTTCTGACGGATCCATCTATAATTTATTTAATTTTCCGAATTTTGTTTAAATGAAATGTTTACTTTGATTAACTCAAGTTTTTTGTACACAGGATCAATTTTTGAGTGGAAATACTGAAACTGAGTTAGAATTAAGGACTATGCCAGCTAGCCAGTTGGTAAGGAATGCTAATGTGGTTGCTGTGGTGCTCATAAAAGTGTTAAACTATTTAATTTTTAGGGATTTTCATCCTTTGTAGCAACAATGTTTTGCTGTTGCTTGACAATAAGTAAAGAGTTGCTGCTAATTTTCTGATTTAAGTTTAATTCTGATTTTATTAATATCTTTTGAAGCGTTTATAAGCCTTTAAGCCCGTTTTTAGCAGCGCCCTCTGTCGGAAATTGTGGGGAACTCGCACATGCAGCGTAGCCGAATGTAATTTTGGCTGCGCAACCGACGAAGTTGGAACTTTAAATATTGTGTTAGATGTTTCTTTTAAAGATATCAGTGATGTTTCAGCTTCAAATCGATATGGTGGGATATTCAGATATATATCCTCCTTCTCTTCACAGTATCTACATAATTGGGCGATTCTTATTCCCAACTTGTACAGTTGATCCCGCAGTCTGCAGTGGCCTGTGTCGTACCTGAGGACATTTGGATCAATTGATTGTTGGATCAATTTCTGCTACCTTTTAAGGATGTGGCTCAAAATTAATACTTTTGCTTGTCCTATGCCCATGATGTTTATGCAGAAGGCTGTTTAAGTGTATTCTCTGCTTTTCGAAGAAGTTTCCTAATGATGTGTAGGGTTCTGATAATACTATTGCTGTGGCCGCACCCTTGCAAAACCCACCTGCAAATAAGGATAATTTCAAAGTCATCAGCGTAGCCAAAGGCAACATTTTGTCATGTTTTGGTCCCCCCGTCGAACGTCCTTAAAAAAAAGCCCATAGTTTGATAAACCAGTTTTAAAATACTTTTTATGTCTGCGGAAGGCTTAGAATCAGCCTTCATTGGAATACAAATATACAAAATCGCTTGTCAACTAAAAATGCGATTCTGCCAGCTGGATTTACCATCAAGTTATCAACTCTGTTCGCCAAGAAATGGACCATTCGGTGAGACTTTTGAGAGGCAAGAAAGAAAAGCAGATTCGACACAAATCATTTTTGTAAATATAAAAAGCAATTTCTTCTAGAAATAATAAGCTTACACTCCTCACTTGAATTACACAACAAGAAATCTAAGAAAATAAGTAAACTAAGCTCCAAGGATCAGCAACCTCAAGGATAAAAGAAGTGCAGTTCTTGAAGATGCAATGAAAGAGTCTAATGAAATGAGGAGTCTGTGCAAGAGCTCAGTGTTTGGGTTCCTTCAAGCCAAGTGATATATTTTCCATAATTTCTTGCACAGTTATTCCATTTGGTTTTCATTTTAAACAACAAATTGATGTCTGATTGTTATATGAGTCAAATCAGAATGAAGATGGTAAGAGATAGAAGTTTGACATGAAAGGACATATACTTCTAGTACTTGCTGGTATTTCGCAAGCCCGTGCAATTTGAAACACGCCATATCTCCCACAGTTTTACAGATAGAAGGATACTACCTTCTATAATCATTCGATTTACACAAAAAAAATTTAGAATTAGTTAAAAGCGTGTAACACAAACAAACACAAAGTTTCTGGATGCTGCCATTCATCCGATCCAATCGGCTCCAACATATTATTAGAGTGCAGCAAAAAGAAGACTCTGTGCAAAATTTCAGCTCGATAGCTTTCAAAGTGAGAGACTAGTTCGCGTAGAAACAGACAAACAGACGGACGGACAAAGCTCAATCGACTCAGCTCGTCACCCTGATCAAGAATATACATGGTTGATGGGGACGGAAATGAATATTTCTATGCGTTGCAAACTTCTGGGTAAAATTATATTATAATACCCTTTTGCAAGAGTATAAAAAGCTGTTGAATATATCTTTTTATTGGGTTAGAGGTGCAACATTCTGAATGTTACATACTTTGCACAACACTAGTATACCTTCGTTTAATTCTGTGGCTAGTCCAACCAAAGTAACTGGACAACTTATACCACTCTGAATAACACGTCCAAATGATAAAATGAAATAGAATTCACTTTCGTTGGTACAAACCATATTTTATTTCTTTCTTATTTGCATTTTATAAAGTTTTTGAAATTCCAAGCTTAAGCTCAGACGAACCGATATCGATCGATCCATTCATACATTTTATGAATGAAGCTTTTAGAGTCACTCGCTAAGCGAGAGCTCCAATAAGTTTGGTTCAATTAATATTGATTCAAAGTGAATGTTCCCAAAACTTGCCTTGCACCTTCCTTTCACAATAAATATAAAAACAAATTGAAATACCAAACAGTAAACCCCACTCTCTCCTGGCCTCAAAAAATAATGTAGCTTTGATTGCAATGGCGTAAAATAAAAACCATAACAAAAATGCAAAAATTAATCAAAAATTCTAGGAAAATATAACAAAACATAAAACAAAATTGAAATGAAAGAAACAGATTTCAGGTTGAACTGAGGAGGATAGGTGGGCGGCTGGTTGGGAACGCCCTCAAGCGGGTTACCTTTTAATCTCTGGTACAAAACCAAGGCTGCCGTCGGCTGAATGCGCTTAAATGTTCAAGGAATACTAAGTGTAACCCTTGCTGGATGATTCCAACAAATTCCTCCAATTTGCCGGCCCTCCAATATGCAAATTTGTATGAGTACTTTTCCGCCCATCAATGGCTCATTAGCACCACTGGGCCACTCTGCCCACTTTTTTTTGGTCGGGCTTCTGGGTCACAGCTTGAACGAAACATAATCAAATTTGCGTCATGTTGTTCTGCTCCCTTTTGATTTGAAAATTAACAAATAAAATGCCACAAAAAATACACAAGGGTAAGAGCGACAGCGACAGCGACAGAGTGAGAGAGAGAGAGAGTGAGTGAGAGGGGGGCGCAGGAACTCAAGTAATAAGTAATGATGGCAGCCGGCTGAGCGCCGGAAACGCCTGCAATTTGCCACAATTGAAAGTGGCTGCCCTACCGCCTACCTCCTCCTACCACCTCCAGCCTGTCCCCTTTTGTTCCGCCGCGAAGCTGCCATGTTTTTCTTCGCTTTTTATTATTCCCATTTCGAACTGCGCCCCTTTTTTTTGGTTGGCTGCTGAGCGCACCCGCCACCATCATCAAAAGCATCAAAACAGCAAGCGAGCGACGAGGCGTCATCTAATTGAAGTCAGACCCGCTTCCCATGCCCCTGCCCCTGCCCCTGCTGCCGCTGCTTTGCATAACTCAAGTCGCGCACATACAATTTGATTAACCCATAAACGAGAAGCGGGACCATCCATCATCATTAGCGACCGCCTGCAGTACACGGAGAGAAATTGTTGTGCGAAAATACTTGCGATTTGCTAGAACTGCCAATGCAGCCATTTTTTGGGGACAACTCATTCTGCATTCAAAATAACGCAAATCTCAGATCTAAAGTCACAGTGCTGAAACAATGGTCGCGTTCAGCAGAACGATTGATCACTGAGCAGGTATCGGAAAAAATATTAAAGAAGAGTACTGTTCCTCGATACATGCTTCTCTATAATGATACTGGAATTCACCGGAAAGATAAGTGAAAATGTAAGCAAGTTCTTCTGCTGAGCGCGACCAATGCCAATTATCTTCTGGTATATGACACACAAACATTATCTTTAGACCTTTGACAGTATTTGTGATATGATATAAAAACGAGAAAGCTAAGCTAGCTTCGTCTGTACCGAAGTTTTTGTACCCTTGCAAGTGCTCGCTTAAATATTTTCATAAATAATTTTTTTCACATACCGAACCATTTTCCGACCGATCGTACGTATGTAACTAGTTTTCGGAACGATCCGGACGCTACCGAAAGAAAAAGAAGACTCTGTGCAGCTCGATAGCTTCCAAACTGCGAGAGTAGTTTGTGTATAAACAGACAGACAGATGGCTACTTGGAACATTCTCTCTACAGAAATTTCATGAGTCTAGTGCAAAACATCCTTCATAATATTGGTCATTATAATTCCTTGTATAAAGTATGGTTTGTGTATTGATTCTTAAAAAAAACATTGGAAAAATATTGTCATTACGACACAAGTGGGTTAGCAGCAACACTTTCCAGCACTTTTACCACCAGTTCAAGGCCAAGTCTGGTGTGAGTTTTCCAAAGAGATGTAGTAAAGACTTTATCTTGAGAACTCTAAAAACTGTGGAAGATATGACTTTTTACCATATTGCCGAGGAGAAAGGGGGCGTAGCAATATATGAAAATAAACTTTATCTGCCTGCAAGTATAAAAGCCTAATGTCACATAAATGTCAAAACTCTAACTCTTAACATCTCGGAGATTTACGCTTTCAACTGGACAGCCAGGCAGAAGGACAACTTGGTTTTCGATGGCCAACAGCACCTTATGCTTGCGCAGCCACTAACACAAGTAAAAAAATGTGTATGTGTGTGCCTTATGGCTGTCTAAAGCACACAACAATAACAAAATCAACGCTGCAGACAGCGCGCATTAATACGTATGTTGTTCGCTTCATTTTCGCTAAAGGCAAGGGAGACAGAGAGAAGAGAATCGCTAAGCGCGAATCAACAACACATGCGCCTGAAGCGTATAGAGCGCGGACACCTCGCTTAACGGGGTCGGAGATGTTTCTCTTCGGCTGCTACATACCGTTGCGCAAACTTAAAATACTCAGTGTGCCTTTGGTACAGAGTATAATGAGTGGATTCTCAGTCAAAAACATATCGAGATAGACCTAGAACTTTAATATAAGTATATTTGTAGAGGCAACTTCACCATCATTTAAAGCAAAACGTTTAACATCTTCTAGTTAGTGCTAGCTAACAAATATCAGGGTAAAATGTTGATTTATCTGTCACATAGCAGCTAGCAGAGCCATCTAAACCATTTCCGAATGGCAAAACTTCTTAAAAATGTTGACACGAACATTTTTGTTGTCGTTTCTTCTTTTCGTTTCTCTCAGTGCAGCAAGTTTCATTGTACTTTCATCGCAGACCCAACGGCGGCCACTTCTACTGTTACACTCCAATTGAAATTCAAGAGTCGCCCGTCATCATCCTCATCCTCATCCTCATTATTGTTGGTGCAACCATTTTGGATTTTGCCACCCCTCGACGCTTGTCGTTGGCTTTTGTTGCTACTAATTTGTTTTGGCTTTGCTTCTATATACTTTATTTTGTTGCTTATTTTCTAATTTACCCACCCTGATCACACCTCAACACCCGCCCCACCCCCCCTCCCCCCTTCCCCCTTCGCACCGCTGTCCGTCCTATGTGTTGCTGTAGTGTTTGCCTTTCGGTTGGTTCAAGTGTCGTGTCCAGGCTGTCCCATAAATTGGTTCGTCGTCATTGTTGAGCACACTCTTTGGCCACTTGGATAGCTCATATGTACAAGCCGAGCGTGCACCCAACCCTTGTCAGAGAGCATCCTCACTCAAGTGTGCTCAGATGATAAATCATTTTCCGGCTGCGAGGGGGGTAGGGGGGGGTTGGATGTTGAGGGCAAGCCGTTAATCCTATTTAGAACTTAAACACTGATAGATTTGTGTAAAAAGTTGGCAAAGTAATTGGTCATCAAACTAGATGAAACTTTTAATTAACTTTCGTACGAATCGTCATTTAGCCGAGACACCAACCCACAGGTCCTGGTGTTGATTAGCCATAAACTGGCACAGTGGCGCCCCCCTGCGGGCCAAAGGACGAGATTAATTATCCCTGCACTCCTCCTCCATCCACACTCTGCTCATTCACCACATCAACGATTTTCTCACGAAATGAACAATTAAATAATTGAGAATTAATCGCTAAATCAGCAATACACATCAAAAAAAAAACTCGAACAATAAACAATAAAAGAAATCAAACAAAATTGTAATATGATAATGACTATAATCATTTGCGGCTAATACACATAAATTGTCTCCCACTTCTACGGTAAATATGATTTTGGCCATAGTTGGGATTCAGGTTGAGAGCTGAGTGAGGTATGGTGGCTAGTTGAGGGTGTTTGTAACACAAGAACAAGGTGTTACCCAGTAAAATATTGAAAATACAGCCCACATATGTATCTTTAAGTATATGTTAGGGAAATTGTCCCATGACCACCGATTGTACCAATAGCAGCATTTAACTAAAATATTATTCCAGATGTTTTTATTTAACGTAAACTAACCACTTTGCGCTTGAATTAAGTACAAACGGTGTCAACAGTACTGAGAGTGCGGAAAAATCTGGTTCAAGTACAAAATTCTTATTTTAAGTGTCATTTGTTTAATCCCGAAATACTAGACTGATTCTAAATAAAGGTAGGTACGAAGACGATGAGAATTTTCTCGCAGCGAGAATTGTTTCATACTTCTCAGAGCGGCCTCTGAGACTGTAGGGTGACCAGAAATCAGCCAAATGTCACTGATTGTCTGAAACGGTCACCCTGTACTAATCAGCTGATGTTTGTTTACAAAAAAAAAAATGCTCGCTTAAGAAAATTTAACTCTTTTTCTGAAAACTAAAGCTAGCAGACTCTTTGGGGAATGCCATGGTTGTTCTTATACCCTTGCAAAGGGTATTATAATTTTGCCCAGAAGTTTGCAACGCATAGAAATATTAATTTTCGACCCCATAAACTATATATATGCTTGATCAGGGTGACGAGCTGAGTCGATTGAGCTTTGTCCGCTCGTCTGTCCGTCCATCTGTCTGTCTGTTTCTACGCGAACTAGTCTCTCAGTTTTGAAGCTATCGAGCAGAAATTTTGCAAAGAGTCGTCTTTTTGCAGCACACAACTTATATGTTGGAACCGACCGGATTGTATGACTATATCTTCTAGCTCCCATAGCAACAATCGATCGGAAAACTAGTTTTAGTGAGAAAAACTTTTTTCTTTTCAATGGAAACGTGTTCAAACTTTGTAATCGTAGGTTTTCTATGTTTTTTTAAAATTCTACCAAGTTTTATCAAAATCGGACAACCATATCGTATAGCTGTCATACAAAAGATAAGTCTGAAAAACAGTCTTAGTTAGAAAAACTTTTTTGTTTTTAATGGTAGCATCCTGCAATTTAGTTAGTTGTTTGTTTCACATGCTTTCACATTATCAAATTTTTGGCCAAATCGGATGACTATATCATATAGCTCCCATAAGAACGAACGTTCGGAAAATGGGACAAAGAGTATTTTTTGAAATTATTTAAGCGAGCACTTGCAAGGGTATTAAAACTTCGGCACAGACGAGGTTAGCTTAGCTTTCTCGTTTTGCTCAATATTACACCCCTCCTTCCACCAGTAGTCAGACCGCTCCATTGCGATCGGGAAAATATGGCCAAATTGAAATCAGATCAGCAAAAATCCACCGAGTACTGTTTTTGTCACTCCTACAGCCGGTCGGTATTCCATTCTGCTGCTGCCAACATTTTGTATAATTCATTTTCAAATAATTTTTTTTTGATCTCAGTATGCCATGTGTTTCTGCCAGTCTGTTTGCATTAAGTTTTCTATTCATTCGGTAGTTGACCCTCTCAGGGTGCACAACAACCAGTCTTACCTTCTTAATTTCTTAAATATTTTTACTTGTTTGTTTTATATGGAATCGCCTGACTCAGCCAGGAGTCCCTCATTTCATCCAGCGACAATAATTTTTTTTTTTTATTAGTTTCTTTTAATGTTGTAAAACAATCAGCATCCATAAATTTCCAGATTTTCTCCATATCATTCTTGTAGTTGCGCCGCTTGACCGGTTGAGAATATGGCATTACCCCTATTCCCTGGCTCTGCTGAACCTAATTTATTCTAATTAAATTTTCAACATTATTTTGAAAAGAATTATTTTAAAATTCAGCCCTAAGTTCCTTCTTTTTTTTAAGTGCCCATAACCTTACGATAGTTTCCCATAATTATCGGTTTCCTCGGAGCATTAAATTTGTAAAAACAAATTTATTTTTAATTTTAAAAACTAAAAGAAAAAGAAAGCTATTCTTCATGATTATTGGATCTGTTATTTATTCTTTTTATGCCTTTTTTTTTTTTTGAGGTAAAGTTTAAGGAGCGTTTTATTTTTGCTTACTTGGTTTCCCTTTTTCATTTAAGTCCCAAATGGGCGTTCCACATTGGTCTTCCTTGCACATCCATTCACATCTTTACATCTTATTAAAAATAATTCATATATGCCTAAATTTATTTTTCAAAAGACTTATCCCTTGCTGTAGGAACACGGAGAAAATAATGTCCATCAATTTGAATTTACTAAAAATTTTGTCTTATATAATTTTTTTCACATCATTTCGATTCAATTTAATTTTTACAAAAAAGGCAAAAAAAAAAGAACGTTAAGTTGGACAAAGACAATGATTCATTTTGAAACTTAAAGCGACTTGACGAAATATCTAAGAAGCCTCTAAAGGGACGAGACGAAATTCAGTTCGCGTTAAGTGCAACAGGTCCTGAGTTCGGTCCCCAGTTAAATAGATAAAGTAAAAATATAATAACTACTATTTTTTCAATTTCTGATACTATTTAATTATTTATAAAACGTAGCCTAATAAATCGGAGTAAAGAACAACTTGTCATTTCCAATATATTTTGTATGTTTTGTGACAAAATTACATAAAATATAAATTTGATCTTAAAACATTAATTTTTATATTATATTATATATCAGTTTGATATTTTCGAACAGAAAATTTTCAAGTTGAACTTGTTTGAAATATAAAATCTAATATTGAGCCCCCAGTTCAATCATTATTTTTCTTCTGTGATTGTTATTAATAACGTCTATTATTTGTTTGGAGCTAGGAACGATTTTCACTTCATATTGATTTATAGGAGGAGGATGTGCACTAGGTTGAAGACATTTATTTATGGCAAGTGAATATACAAATCTTAAAGTTAAAGAAAACAAGTAAGGGCGCTGCAGTCGAGTTTCCCGACCACAAAATACCCTGGTCTTGGTTTTTTTGGTGATAAAAGGGGGACGGGGTGGAATTTTCCAAATCTGAAACAAACTTGATCTGCGTACGGAATGCATTGACCTTCATGCAAAA
Source organism: Lordiphosa andalusiaca (assembly GCA_035044965.1). Lineage (NCBI taxonomy): Eukaryota > Metazoa > Arthropoda > Insecta > Diptera > Drosophilidae > Lordiphosa > Lordiphosa andalusiaca. The sequence goes on along the minus strand of JAWNNM010000051.1, from coordinate 6,735,527 downwards.
ATTTGTGGCTCTATCTCTTATAATCTCGGAGATCGATGTTGCCACCGACTCATAATCCACACCAAACAGTGCCTTTTTCGGGATGTTCTTGCCATGATTCTGGCTGTTCTTCTCACCAAATACGGCAATTTTATTTGTTTACGTTTCCATTCACCCAGAAAGAAGTTTCCACGCTAATCACAATTTTCCAATAAAAAAGTGGCATTAATTTTGATAATACCGTTGTTTAGTTTCAATTCAAGGTCGAATTATAGACCGAACTGAACATGTTTGACAGTAACATGCGAGGCAAAAATGGCTGAGGGTGTTGCCAAAAATAAATGATATGATGTGGTTGTAATAATTTATTGTTAATGCTCTGGGCATTAACATGATGAAAGACATTTAAGCATTATTTCCACTAAGTAATTTGTATATCAAGATTACCGTATTCAAAATACGTTGTTGCTTTAAGCAGAAACTTATACTTGACTGAAATGGCAGCCATATTTTCAGCATATTTTATTTCAAATCAGGTCTGATGATTCAGTTATGTCCCAGTTGGAGCTGACATCATAAAATAGGCACATCTTTTCTACTTCTTTTACGCCGTAGTACTAGTTCCTAAGAAGTGACAAGATCCATTCACTATTGTTAAGGCATGAAACCCTCAAATAATGAACCTATTTCAGCATGGGTTTTCATTGAACTAATCACAAGAGTTCTTATTAGTTACGCATGTCAAAAACACAGCCCAGAGAAGGGAAGGTTGCCTTAAAGATAAAAAGTAATGACCCCTTAGACTGAATCATAGCTGAATCAGCGCTGAAATGGAAGGGCTGGTACTGAATTCATGGCATCCTTTATATGAGTTTCAGCCATGAATTTAACACAGGTACGTCATGACCTCTGCTGATTAAAGGCATGATTTCAGGACTGAACTCATGGATGAGTTTCATGGGAAGTACTGCAGGGGACCTTATCCCGTAATAAGAGGTATGAAAAATGCAAGCCGAAACTAATCACATCCTTTAACTTCCACCACTAGAGTATCTACAGTTCGCTGTACTCCTCCTAATTATCCTCCTCCTCCTCCACATCTCACACACACACACACACACACACAACTTGACCAAAGTTTTGCTTTTGCTTTTGATTGTCTGTTTATGAATGTTTCTCGCCATTATCGTTATTATGAGGCCATTGTGCGGCAATTAAAGTTTCAACTAATCACAATGCCAACAACAATGCAGACAACAATTGTGTGACAATAATATTGTGTAAAGTTGTTGTTGCTGTTGTTGGTGTTGTTGTTTTTTCCATCATTTTTTGGATGGCTCTCCACGGCGGCAGCAACAGCAGCAGCAGCAACACTAGGCAGCTGCTTGAGATGAAACAACTTAATTACACAACAATGGAGGTTGCTTTTTTGTACACTCAGTAATAAAACGTACAACAGGTATGACCGGTATATAGGAATCTATATACAGGTAGTAAGAGGATTGGGGATCAGCATCAACAGCCACATTTCAAATTTATTGCCTGAAATAGGTATCCTTTTTTGGCTCTGAATCATTTTTTAAACAGATTAAGAGCTGTATCTAAATCAGGAAAACTTACACACAAACAAAAAATTTACCTAAAATGGCAAAAAATTCCCCAAAAAGTTAGGAAATATTACCTTAAAAGGGCGCCAAGGCCTTGGGGTCCTATATCTTAAAGCTTTAAGACCTTTCTTACACAAAGTTGGGTTAAAAATTACCTAAAATTCTTTGAACATTTTAATAAATCCAAAAATTACTTCTGACTTTTCTTACGGATCTTTTTCTACTCTCCGATTCGAACTCAGGACTGCGCATACGCAGTCGACATCTCAACGCAGATGACTATCGATGTCACGCATGACAGTACAACAAAACACAGTAAAGAATTGAGCCCGTAGAGAAATGGCAGTATATAATTCACCTAAGCATATAAAAAGCGAAAGGCTGGATATTGTAGATGAAAGGACTGTTGCTTGTCAGTGGATGTGTTCATGTGTTCTAATCTTCGTCGAAGCATTAATATACCCTTGCAGAGGCTATTTTAAAATTGTGCAGATGTTTATAAAGCTTGGAAGGAAGGATTTTCGACCGCATAAAGGATATATTATATATTCTTAACGAGCTGAGTTGATTTAGCCTTGTCCGTCCGTCCGTCTGTTTCTATGCTATCTCCTCCGTCAGTTTGAAAGCTATCGCGACCAAACTTTCCACAAAGTCTTCTGGTACAAATACGCCACACATTTGTAGGAACCGACCGAATCGGATGACTATAACATATAGCTGCCATAGGAACGATTGGCCGAAAAACTAGTTCTAGTGAGAAAAACTTTTTCAAGTATGAAGAAAACGTCTCCAAACTTTGTATTTCTATGGAATGCTATGCTCTTCCATGATTCCACTAAGTTTTGTCGAAATCGTACATCTTTATAGTATAGCTGCCATAGAAAAGTAAGGTTACAAAAATAGTGTTAGTAAGAAACAATTTGTGGTTTTCGATGTAAGCCTCTTAAAAATTGCCACATTTTTATTTTATAAGCTTTCACACAATTCTTCAAAGTTTTGTCAAAATCAGATGACTATAGCATATAGCTGCCATAGAAATGATCGGTCGCAAAACTTGCTTTAGTGAGAAAAACTTTTTTGTTTTCAAAGAAAACGCCTCCAAACTTTGTATTTCTTAGTTTGCCATGCTTTTCCATGATTCCACTAAGTTTGGTCGAAATCGGACATCTATATAGTATAGCTGTCATACAAAAGTACAGTCAGAAAAATAGTCTTGGTGAGAAAATCTTGTTTATTTTCAGTGGAAATGTCCTTGAAATTAGTTTGAAAAACGTGCTGCAGGGGTATAGAAAATGCTGCAGAGCCGAAGTTAGCTTTCCTATAATTTTTTCAGTCTTTTTAATTATTCAAAATGTTAAATATCATTAAAATCATGATTTTGGAATGTTAAAATGTTTAAAATTCGTTTAAAAAAAATAACCTACAAATTTTAATTATAGTGTTCTATACCCGGCCTCATTGAGGACCCTTAGGTCTATGTGTGACCCCATTTGGGGTCAGCCGGAACTACCTACCTACCTTTATATGCATTTTAGGCTGAACGTTTTCTAAAATTTAGGAAGAAACATTTTGTGAGTCTAGCATCAAGTATCAAATAGCCCATGTGATATGCCCAGAACCAGTCTGCAAAATAGCTATATTTTACCAACCCACGCACCAAATTTTAAGTTTTTAGGCTGAATTATGTGTGAGATATGGCTTGAAATTATAATGCATATTTTTAAATATTGGTGACAAAATGACATTATAAAATATCAATTTAATCCTAAAATATTGTATATATAAGGTCGAAATATCAGTTTGATATTTTCAAACAGCGCATTTTCAAGGGTATAATATCGGTTTTTTATTGAAATGAGAAAATATCATATTGATCCCTAGATCGTATCATTATTTGTTTTCTGTGTACTTCAAAGCCTTAACTTTTTTTGAGATACGGACCAGAACCAGTCTTTAACCACTAGAATAGCGTACTCCCTATTTCCTACCGACACCACAAATATCCATATCCATAGTCTAAAGAAATCCGGAGATATGGCTCTGAACCGCTATCGAACCGGTTCACAGACTTGAAACCTACACAACACACATATATATACGTCTACAGGGTAAATAAGAGTCGTGCCACTAGTTCCCTCCAGTTTCTGGTTTCATCCAATAGCATCTTTTGACAGGCCACGAATTTGTGGCTATTGCCCAAAAATAAACGAATCGAAACATAACAAAACAAAAAGTAACTGAACTTTAATTGTTCATAATTAAGTTTGTCCAATTGTGAGCTGTGAATTGTGAATCTCAAGACAATAATAGTTAAGTAAATAAATCTCGACACTTAATTGACATTCGATTTTTGGTTAACTTTCGCACTTGAACGGCAACGATAATTGAATCATCCAGATCAGGCACCCGTTATCCACATCCAGTCAGGTAGCTTTGCCCTCTCTTTCTCTCTGTCTCTCACGTCAAAATATTTGCAAAACAAGAAGCTGCCAGGTTGAAGGACATGGCCAATGGCCGCCAACCAGGTGAAAACTATCAAATTACCAGCCAGAGGAATAAAACCAATCCCCGCAAAAAAAAAAAGAGAAGCAATTCAATATGTATTTTGACAGCTAAACGATTCTCGTAAGTGAATCGCTGAATGAATGTAAGATCCCCGGTCTACAAGTTAATTAACAAACCGAAAATTGCTGGAATCCTGTAAATAAATCAAACTCCAAAATTCCGAATAAAAGTGCCGATTGAATGAATCATCCATTCTCAGGCTAAGGACGAGGCAAAAAATATCAAATTACTGAACAGAAAAAAAAGACCCAAAAATTCTTCTAGCACGCAGTGAATCAAGTCTGCGCCGACGCGACGTCGCGTTGGTTTCCACAGACTGCGTGGCCCGTCCAAAAGATGATGTGTGGCTGTGTGTGTGTGAGTGTGTGGCGGGCTTTGGCATTTCAATTGTTTTTAATTGCTTTAGCGGATCCAGCTAGCGCGTGGGCTTCTTCTAGTGAAGCCGTGAGAAAAGTGTGTGTCCGCCAAGCAATTGGCAAGCTTTCTAATTTCTAAAAGAGACTCTGATTTGGTTGGATTAACCCCAAGTAATGCCAAAGTTCATGGTTTGATAATTGGATGGGGGTATTACTCATGATTAAGTGTTCAAATGAATTACTTAGGATTTCACTTAGCAGTTTGAAGAGCAGCTGATGAATCTAAGCAGTTTACTTTTTAGGAAGCTGCCAGCTGGGTGCCACTTTTACTCACGCTGAAATCTTTCAATTTTTATACAGTTGTTCTCCGCTTCTTTTCCTTTTCAAAAGCTATCAGACTTCCTGAAGAAGTCAGCAAAGCTAGCCAAAACATTGATACTGTTTTAGGCATCCCAACACCCACCACCCTATTGGAGCATACTAGATTCAAACAAGAAAGAAAGTCGGTCAAGCCCGACTATAACATACTCTGTACCAAGAAAAATGTCTTTTGATCATAACTCGAAAACCGTTCATCCGATCTTCTTCATTCCCTTGGCGGATCGCTAAGTTATCCTAATAACTAAAATAAATCCAGAAGCAACAAGCCATCTATCTTCAAAACTGTGGGAGATATGACGTTTTTTCTAAAGTGCGGGGGCGGGAGGGGGCATGGCCAAAATTGAAAATAAACTTGATCTGCCTGCAGACATAAGAAGCATATGTCCCATACATGTCAAACCTCTATCTCTTACCATCTCTGAGATCTGTGCGTTCATAAGGACAGACAGACGGACGGACGGACAGACGGACATGGCTATATCGACTCGGCTGTTGATGCTGATCAAGAATATATATACTTTATGGGGTCGGAGATGCTTCCTTCTGGATGTTACATACTTTTGCACAAACTTATAATACTCTATGTACCTTCGGTACAGAGTATAAAAATAACGCCCTACAATCCAAACCAACAATATTAATTTTATTAACCATTTTATGAGCTCTTGATTAGTCATAATGAACAAAAGCTTGCAAAGCAAAAAAACATTCATCTCCGACCCTAACAAACTTTAGAATATCCGTCTGTCCCAATGCCTGATTCTACGCCGACTGTTCCCAATCTCTCAGTTTTAAAGCTAAGTCTTCTTTTGCTGTACGCTACCAATATGTCGAAACCGCTTGGATGGAATGACTATATATCATAAATCACATGGGAACAATGGTTCGGAAAACAAGTTTGATTGAGCTTATCACTTTGTATAACTCTCACATAAAGTTTCCACTTATCAATAAAATCAAAAATATCAAAAAACGAGAAAGCTAAGCTAACTTCGTCTGTGCCGAAGTTTTTATACCCTTGCAAGTGCTCGCTTAAATATTTTCAAAAATACTCTTTTTTCCATTTTCCCACCGATCGTTCGTATGGGAGCTATATGATATAGTCATCCGATTTGGCCAAAAATTTGTAAAATTATGTGAAAGCATGTGAAACAAAGAAATACAAAATTGCAGGATGCTACCATTAAAAACCAAAAAGTTTTTCTAACTAAGACTGTTTTTCAGACCTATCTTTTGAATGGCAGCCATGCCATATAGTTGTCTGATTTTAATAAAACTTGATAGAATTATAAAAAAAAACATAAAAAACCTACGGTTATAAAGTTTGGAGACGTCTTTATTGAAAAGAAAAAAGTTTTTCTCACTAAAACTAGTTTTCCGATCGATTGTTCCTATGGGAGCTATGAGATATAGTCATCCGATCCGATCCGGTTCCGACAAATGTGCAGCGTTTTTGGACCAGAAGACTTCGTGCAAAGTTTGGTGGCGATAGCCGCAGAACTGACGGAGGAGATAGCATAGAAGCAGACGGATAGACGGACATGGCTATATCGACTCAGCTCGTCATGCTGATCAAGAATATGTATACTTTATGTAGTCGGAAATGCTTTCTTCTATGCGTTACTCAAATCTGGACAATTTCAATATACCCTCTGCAAGGGTATAAAAATAAATTGTATATGCTCGAAAATATCAGTTTGATATGAACGCACAGATCTCCAGTAATCTTACCTAGTGAAATCTTGGGAAAGCATGGGAAAGGATATGAAGTTTGGTAGCGTTTCCGTTAAAAACAAAAAGGTTTACTTACTAAAGCCAGTTTTTCGACCGACAGCCATATGAAATAGTTATCTTATCTGGCTACAAGTCATTTTAATACCCTAGAAAATAACAACGTAATACTGGGGGGGACCTTAACAGATTATTACAATCAATAAATAACCAAATAGTCAGATTTTGATGACTATTCATTTTAGGGTGTAATATTTCCCATGAAATGCTCTTCGTTCTTAGTGTATACCCTACCTCTTGTGACAGTTCCCCTTAGTTAAACCGAAATGGTGATTAAGTGGGTATAAATTGAACTAGAATTAATTTAAAAGTAGTATGAGCATGACATATGTGGTTAAAAACGGTCTACCATGGTCTTAAAACTGAATATTCCATCTACATTGAAAAGCTCTCTGTAATGCATGTACATATGTATGTTGGCAGGCCCACCTCTAGTTTGTTGCCGAAAAATGCTAATTTACGCATTTTAATACTAAAAGTTCAGCAAAATTTTAATTAGACTGCTGTTTTTTGCTGTGCTGCCGTTGGTGGGTGGAAAGGGGGAGTGGGGACGGGTTCACCCAACAAATGTCACAACAACAACAACTAAGAGTAGTTTTACTACTCCAACCGAAGTCTCGACTCGGGTTTTTTTGACTATAAATTGGCGTCCTTCATTGAGTGCGCCGTAATCCCAATCCCAACCCCTCGCCGCCCGCTGCACACACAAACCAGACAAAATGGGTTCCCCAATACTAAGGCAAAATGACACTCACACACTCTCAGCCTTCCACACGCACACCACCAAACACTGGAAACATTCCAAGCGACTGGAAGCGTCACTTGTGTGAGAGCAGTCGAACTAGCTGCACTCTCTCAGTCACATGCGGCTCTCCTCTGGCACAGGTAGAGGGCCACGCACATGCGCCATATTGGTTTGCCATTGAGCAGGGGAAATTCACACTCGCCACCTCTCGCTTGCACGCAGGGCGCGGTGAGGAGTGCGACTAGTGCTGGCGGTGGCCACGACTGAGCACGCCCCTGACGTTTAAGTTGATTTACCGTTGCGGAGCAGCGACGGCAACCGCTCAGCCGACGTCGCTGCTGGCTAAGCCTGGATGATGGTGTTTTTTTCTACCGCTTTTTTTCTTCTTTGGTCCTAGCGAGCGAGCAAGTTTGGTGGCCAGCCAAGCTACACAGCAACGTTTACCGTTGGTGCAAGCTTTGGCCACGGCGACGACGACGACGACAACGACAAAACTCCTGGTGCACATTAAGTCAGGCAACAGTTTAACGTGGAAATTATTGCGAATTTGTTGTACGGCGCGTGCCACCAGAATCTCGACGAAGCTCGCCAGAAATCTCGCAAAATAACGCGCCAATACTTGTACTTTTTTTTTTTTGAAGTGACGTTTTGTGCGAAGCCGGCATATTAGCCTCACGCAGAGAGCGAGAGAGGGGGGAGAGCGCGAGAGAGTGAACAGCTGAGGCCTGAGCATGCCGCAACGTTCGCCGTTCGCCATACAAGAGCTATTGGGTCTGGCCGTGGCGGCTGCCAGCGAGACGCCAACCGATCTGACCACAACAACAACAACAACCAGCGGCAGCAGCAGCAGCAATGGCAGCGGCCTTGAGCCCCGCCAAACCCCCACCCCGCCAAAGATCGGCGGCGTCGGCGGCGGATCGGGAGCCACAGCCGTCTGCTACAACTCCCCACCGGAGCAGCAGTTGCCGCCGCATCATCCCCACCACCAGCACTATCGCGAGCACCACCAGCAAATGACCATGGCGGCTGCCTCCCGTATGGCCTATTTCAATGCCCATGCCGCGGTGGCTGCCGCCTTTATGCCACATCAGCTGGCCGCTGCAGTGCACCATCACCAGCACCACCCACATGCACATGCCCATACGCTGCCACATGCCTCAGCTGGTGGTGCGGTCGCTGCCACGCCTCACACACACCATCCGCTGTTGCATGCCCAGGGTAAGCCGCTCCACCCCCCCAACACCCTCCCGTCAGCAGCTTGTTTCCTTCTATTTTTTTTTTTTTACACCTTTCGGTGGAGCATTGTCATCCGCAAATTAATCAACGAGCTCCAACTGCAAAACAGGCCACTACCGCCACACCACAAATCCACTCCATTCCACACTCCTGCCCCACTCAAGTTGAGCTGCTAATTGCACATGGCAATTGCTTGCCAGCGTCCCATGCACTATTTTTTTGAACGAAGGAAAAGGGGCAATTTGGTACAGTGGTGCGAAGCTGCAGATATTCGAACGCCATGGCAATTTATTTCGCTTATGAGCGTGAAAGTTCCGGCTATCACTTTCGATCACATTTATCGAATTTGAATTCGGTTCAGTGGTTGTTAAGTCCAATTGATGGGCTGAAAACCTTTCATTTTGAGTTCGTCGTATTCAAAGGAAGTACAAATCGAAAGGCTTACATCGAAATCGAAAACCCTACAATGAAAACCGAAACATGCCAGATAGTTATATTTCCATTTTGAAGTGTTATACGTAGTTGCCATTATATTTCAATTAATCAAAATAAGCAAAAATGTACATTCAAAAGAGTTGAACAATCCTTAAAACGTTTAAAAAATCGTTTAAATTTTAGCTACATTCCTTTGCACTCAATAAAAAATACATGCCAAATAAGTTCGTTTAAAAGCTTTGTTCAAGGCGTTTCACCATCTAAAAATGGGACTGAGACTTTCTTAAATTGAACAACTGCATTCAGAATTATGGAAAATCTTGTCTAAAAATTAGATACTATTTTCTAAATTCTAAATATTTTCAAGATTTTATAAAGTAAAAAATATTTTTAAAGTATTAGAGAGGAAATAGAGTGAGGGGAGTAGAGGAAGACCTCATCAATATATATTTTTATCTCTAAAAAGAAAAGGATCCTAACATATTTATTTTACAAACATTTTCTTTATAAATTAGCTTCAATTATTTTGCTTAACCTTGTCTTGAATTCGGACTCATACTAAATAAGTTCTAAATAGTTTTTCTAAATTTGATTTACTATTCTACAATGTATTTCTCTTCGAAGTCTACGGCAAATCTGTCCTAAAATTGATAAGGTTTTCAGAAAATCATCTACAAAAACTTCCCTGCATTAAAAAAAGAAATCAATCCGAATTTTGATTGAAAACAGGGTAATTCACGATATTCTTGAGACGACCCCGGAAATGATTGATTTCACTCCCACCAAAAAAAAAGGTTCACTTGAAGCCTGCTCCGGGATTACCCTGTTTTCAATCCCGTTCCGGATGGATTTCAGATTTCTGTGTGTATTAAAGAAAAGCAATCTGAGCTTTTAAAAACATGAAAATATTTGCTACAAAATTCAATTTTCGGGTAATGCTTTCTGAGTTTAAAACACAACTGTCTAAAAACAAGAAATTTGTTTAAATTAAGATTAAAAAATTATTTTAAGGCAAATTTCTAAAAACTGGAAAATACAATTTATTTAGAGTGTACAAAGTAAAGAAACTTTACATCTGCTTATGAATTTGGTCAGACATCGAAATGTTAAGAGATTCAAAAAAAAAACTCAAATTCTCACCGAAAAGCCTACGCAGAATAAAAAATTCGAGATATCCGCGCCTCAATGTATCCCAAACGTTGTCAGAAGTCGGTCAATCCCAGATTTTCTCATTCCAAGTGCGAAAAGTATTGACTTGATCTCGAATATCTCGGATCTAGTACGACTTTTGCTTGAAATTTCTATCCGAAGGTCGAGATAAAATCCATTTTGAGCCATTTTTTTTCTGTGACATGATATGATATTTCGTCTTAGTTTCCTGGAAAAAGCAAGTATTTCTTAACCAGAGGGCAACAAATTATGATATATTTACTGGAAATTTTTTTATAAAGATTAGTATTTAAAAAATGTTCTTTCTTAAACCTTGAAAAAATAATTTTATTCGAGGATGCCACAAAAAGCTCTTCCAATCGAATTCCAACTACAATCTTAGAAGACGATGAAATACCTTGCGGTTGAATTTTTCTCCACTTAAACAATTTTGCTTTATAATTGATTGGAATATTAAATGAATGAACAAATTATTTAGTTTTGATATTAATTTGGCTTTCTACCAATTGCTAGAAAACCAAACAAAGGAATTTATCCAAAACAATAAAACCGGATACGAAAACCAAACCCAGTTATCATGGCCGAGTTGAATTTCGGTTCCGGTTGAACTCTATGTTTCGACTAAAGGTTATGTTTAGTTTCAAAATAGTTTACTTCGGTTCAATTTGGGTTATGAACACTTAAAAGAGTTGCTGAAAGCTCCAGAGTTTGGAGTTTCGTGGATCTTTATTAACACTTTGTTGCCATTTGACTTTCTTACTAAATATAATTATACAAGTTAGCTTTATTATCTTAGATCTAAGTGTAATACAAAGCTGTGCCTGAGTTTGTCTGAGTACATTCCAATTAAACATCATCCATCTGGTTCATAAAACAAATCGAACGATTTTATTTTGCGGCTTTCAGATCGGCACGCGATTCAAAAAGGTTCGATTCACCTCAGACCCGTTTTGCATTCCTGGTTTTTACTATTTTTATCTCTAAAGAGGTTTGCCTTTGCGAATCACTTACCGTACTCCTAAACTTGATCGAATTTCGGATGTGTTTATGGTTTCTAAGATAGCTCTGCTCTTCTTTGAAAACATAATTTAAACATGACGGAAAACAATTTGTAATCTAAACTCTATGACCGCTTAAATAAACAGATCTCAGAGAAAGTAAAAGCTAGCTTGAAGCTGGAAAAATGCATATGAATCTAGTTTATTTCATGCCATCCCCTAAAAGTTAACAAAAAGCCTCATATCATCCAAAAATTGTTAGGTAAATTATTCAGACTTTAGGTATATATATAAAACTAAGCCTGATTGTTTCATCCACCAAGTTGGAAACCAATCAGAAGAATAACAGATCGAGTTAAAGTTTATAAAGTTTGCTCTGCTGTATCAAATAAGTTTCATGCCCTGTAGCATCGATCTTATCCCACTGTGCGTACTCGTAAGTATACATAAAACGGCTTTTGTCCAGCGATCATGAAATGATGCACACGTATGTACACACACACACACACACAGCCACAGCAGATGTGTGGAGAGAGAGCTTCGTCTTGACTTCGAAGCGATGACACTTCGGGCTTCATTTGCAAGCGAGAGCAGGCGAGCAAGTGGCAATATCAGCCAGACGAACGACTTGTACTCCCCCGCACTCACACTCACACTCACACACACACATGGGGTCGAGGCAGAGATAATCTTGCAGATTCAAGTGGCAGCTGTTGTTGCTCTTTGTTGTTGTTATGATTATTATTTTAATTAGCGTTCAAATATGTCAAAGTCATTCGAAATTGATTTCCCTACCCACCCCCCGGCACCGCCGCCCCACCGAGCCACTCGTTTACCCAACTTCCGCACGTTCTCTGTGTGCTTTCTTTTCCTCTTCCTTTTCCTTTCCGATTGTTTGCTGCTTTAGTTTAATTATAGTATTTGTTTATTTTTTGTATTTATCGCCTCGAGTCATTCGCGTAATTTGTTTAATAAATGTGAGAAAGAACTTTTAGTTGTTGTGGCTGATTTTTTTATTCGCGTCATCTTATTTAATTTTGCATATTGTTTGCCTTGTTCTGGTTCCATTTCGTACTGTTGATTTTTCACAATTTGTTGAACGGATTTCCTGGCCTCCTCAACCAAAAAAAAAAAAACAACTCGCCACTTGGCGGCGCCTCTCGACCATTAAGTGCCTTTGATCTTTCACGGTGGAAAATTGGTTGGGCCCCCCCCCCCCCCCCACCACCACAACACATTTAATTGACAATTTTCACTCTTTTGGCTTTGTTGTGACAGTCGTTTTGATGTGTGTTCTTTCTTTCATTTACAATTTGGCATATTTCGGGTCTAAATTAACCATTTAGATGGGGAAAAATGAAAGCAGAAGGCGCCGGCTAAGGCCAGAGGTAGAAGTGCTTAATTTTTTAACTATTCCTGAGATTAGTTTGGCGATGGGCATGCATTGGCCCATTACCAAATATTATAACATACTAAATATGTTCCAAAACTCAAGTCTTTGCAATACAATAGAGTGAAGTGATTGTTGTTTTAGCGCCTTTTTGTTTGGTTTTGGTAGAAAAAGTATTATAATAAGTAATAATAAGTTCCTCTTCCGCCACGTCCCTAAAGACGAAACATTTTGACTTTTATACCCTTGCAAAGGGTATTATAATTTTGCCCAGAAGTTTGCAACGCAATAGAAATATTCATTTCCGACCCCATAAACTACATATATTCTTGATCAGGGTGACGAGCTGAGTCGATTGAGCTTTGTCCGTCCGTCCGTTTGTTTCATTTGATTTTACATAATTTTATAAATTTTTGGCCAAATCGGATGACTATATCATATAGTTCCCATACGAAAGATCGGTCGGAAAATGGGTAAAAGAGTATTTTTTGAAAATATTTAAGCGAGCGCTTGCAAGGGTATAAAAACTTCGGCACATACGACGTTAGCTTAGCTTTCTCGTTTTACTTTTTTTTTACACAATCGGTCACCTCGGAAAGCTATGGGGGCCAGCTGGTATGAAAAACAGCATTTTAAAGTAGGCCGTGACTTCTCAGGGTGACACGAATTGAAGCGGTTCAATTTTTCGAGTTGTCCACCTTCTTATTGTGCCGAATCGGGACCTATCGAAAGGTAGGGTAAATTTACTCTGTGCCGTAGGAACATAGAGTATTTTAAGTTTGTGCAATAGTATGTAACAGCCTGAAGGAAGCATCGCCGACCCTTTAAAGTATATACATATATATTCTTGATCAGCATCAACAGCCGTGTCATGCACGTCTGTCTGTCCGTATGAACGCATAGATCTCAGAGATGGTAAGATATAGAGGTTTGACATGTATGGGACATATGCTTCTTATGTCTGCAGGCAGATTAATTTGATTTTCAATTTTGACCATGCCCCCTCCCGCCCCCGCAATTTAGAAAAAACGTCATATCTCCCACAGTTTTAAAGATAGATGGTTCATTCCTTCCAAACCTTTTTAGTAATCAGGATAACTTATTAATCCGCCAAAGAAATGGTGACGATTGGATGAACGGTTGTTGAGTTATGATCAATAGACTGTTCGCTGCTGCAGCGCAGTAGCTGCTTTCAGCAAAAAAAATAAAATAATTATTACTTTCATTTTCTGTGTATTTCATTACCTCTATACATATATTTTTTTGGAAATTATTGTACATCTTAGTAGGCCACGAGTTGCTGTAAATCAGTTTGCTTCAACAGACAAAATATGTTTTCTATTCATTCAGTCGTTGGCTATCTTAGAGAGCACAACAATTTGTTTTTATTTCTTAATTTTTTAAATATTATCACGGCCCACTCGGCAACACATGTGATAATCATTCTCTTCTTAATATCTTTTAATTTAAATTTACTGGTCTCTTATCTGGAACTGGTAATGCGATTTCCCTTAAATGTAATTTCAACTTCGACTTGCAATCAGCGTGAATTATCATCCACATGTCGGATTCTTTTAATACCTGGACTAGCGATTTCATAAGAAACTTGTCCCAAGATGCTGTCATTTCATCCTTTAATTTATTTTGAAAATGCAGAATATGTATTGGGACCCATAATAGTCATTCTCTTATTTTTTTTTCTTTTTTATACATCTACTTCCCGGGACGTGCCATCTCCTTGACGGTATTGTAGCATTACCTGATCCTTGGTGTTACTTAAACTAATATTATTTTCGTATGTATTTTTTATGCAAAATTGAAGTAAATAACGAATTGAATTGTGAATTGCCATGGAACTGGCAACACTAATGTCTTGCAACCATAACAAATTCTTGTTACGTTTCGATTTACTAGCGCTATTTGTATTAACAGTCAGTTGAAAACATTAATAAGGTTTCAATATCGAAACTTCAAGACATTTTCGTTGTATTATTTTTCACAACTTTTGACGTGGTTTGACTAAAGTGTATCGATGAAGTCGTTTCTTTGTATGGCGAAAAAGCCAGTGATTTTAATTGTGGTCGTAGATCTCTCAGCAATAATTTCCGTGAGGGTCGTCCAAAATCGATGCTGTGCGTGAACCAATAAGACAGGATCGATATGTCAAATTACAGTGAGATTCAGGCATCTCTAAACATCATGTGTAAAATTCCGCCAAATTTGACAATTGATCAAAATATTTCTACTGTGGATTGGTTTAAAAAAATGATGTTAAAAACGATATTTTTTAAAATTTTAAGACGATTTCTTTTAATTCCAAGCATCTAAAATAAACTGTGTATTAAATGTTATTCTACTCCGTATAAAACTATTGATGCGTTTAGAAGCCATGTTTTGGAAGTGCCTCAATCGGAGTGGAAAAAGTGCTTCAAAAAAGGGGTTAGAGCGAATGCAAAAGTGCATCTATTTTCATGGATTATGTTTTGGAAAACAATGTAGCCATTTTTATTTAAAAATGTTAGTTATTGTTTACTGTTCCCGAAATGTTTATAAACAATACTTCACATACTAAGATCTTTTCCTGGAAATATACAGATTTTGTATACCCTTGCAGAGGGTATTGTAACGCAAAGATAGAAGCGTCTCCGACCATATAAAGTTTATATTTATATTCTTGATCAGCACGACAAGCTGAGTTGATGCCATGTCCTTCCGTCCGTCTGTTTCAATTTATGCTATCCCCTCCGTCAGTTGGAAAGCTATCTTCACCAAACTTTGCACAAAGTCTTCTGGCACAATTACGCTGCTCATTTTTAGGAACCGGGCGGGTCGGATGAATATAGCATATAGCTGTCATAGGGACGATCGGTCCAAAAACTAGTTTTAGTGAGAAAAACTTTTTGTTTTTAAAGGAAACGCCTTGAAACTTTGTATTTCTCAGCCTGCTGTGCTTTCCCATAATTTTACGAAGTTTGATTGAAATCGAACATCTATATAGTATAGCTGTCATAGAAAAGTAGAGTCTGAAAAGTAGTCTTATTGAGAAAAACTTTTTTGTTTTTTAAGGAAACGCCTTCTTACTTTGTATTTCTTAGCTTGGTATGCTTTCCCATGATTTTTCGAAGTTTGGTCGAAATCGAACATCTATATAGTATAGCTGTCATAGAAAAGTAGAGGCTGAAAAGTAATCTTAGTGAAAAAAACTTGTTTATTTTCAATGGAAACGCCTCCAAAGTATGTATTTCTTAGTTTGCTATGCTTTCCCACGATTCCACCAAGTTTTGGCAAAATCGGATGACTATAGCGTATAGCTGCAGTACGAATGATGGGTCGAAAAAGAAGTTCCATTGAGAAAGCTTAGCTAGAAATATAAAAGGGAACATTCCGGCTGACTTAACTATTTTACGGATTATGTAGAGCATTGGCCTTGCCCCGATACTAGACCCGACATCGACCCCAAAGGATCAATCCACAACTGTATTACAAATGATCCTAACTGGGTGTCAGTTCCGCTTTGTTGTGTGTTGCAATCTGTTCAACAAAAAAAAAAAACGCTGCTAATTGCTGCCTGTCAATGTGGCCTAAACGTTTTCTCATCTCTTGGCCCTTTGATATTTGAGTCACTTTGCTAATAGCCTGTTGGTTGCCAACGACCTCGGTCCAAGAGGAGGGGTGGGCGGGCGACGGCAATGGGTTGATAAAAATATTCTTAATTGTTGTGGGCCAGTCAGTCAGTCAGTAAGTCGGGCCATGTGTGCGGTCGTTTTTTGTTAGGAATTGTGGACAAAGTCTTGGCGTTTTTGACTTTGCTTTGATTTGGCGTTGACGTAAATTAGAAAAAAAAAACAACAAAAAAATACAGAAACAACAACCTGAGAGTGCGAGTGCAAGTTCGCGCGACCGCCCGGCCAGTTGAGTGTGCAGCCTCCTCCCCCCTCCTTCTACTCTTCCTCCCCATCAAGGCTGCCACTTGCCACTTGTGTGCATTGTCTGAGGTGTGAAAATTTGTGTTTTTAACTTTGCCGCCGACACGAGTGCCGAGTGCATTTTCGGCACTTTGTCACACTTTTTTCGCTTTGATTTTTTTCTCTTTGGCAAATTTAAAAGTCAATTAAAGCACCCGAGTGCCACTCAAGGGGTTAATTTGCTGTGCGTGTGTGTGTGTGTGTGTGTGAGTGAGTGCAAGGCCCATATTTTACATTTCACATGAAATTAGCCGCAATTAATTCTAATTTATTCACATGGAATAATAATATAAAAAAAAAAAACGCATTCACAATAATCACAAATAGCCATAGAAATAATACAAAATAATAATAAATCGTGGCTAGATTTTATGCCGCGTCACATGGCAATCAGAGACGGGCAATCGTGCCCAAAAGCCCCACACACACAGATACACACAGTCACAGCCATGGATACAGATACAAGCTTCACTTGAGCGTTTGCGCTGCGCTAATTTTATAACGCAAATAAACACGATTTGGCACTTGAGTTACTTCGGGGGCTTTGCTGTTGTAGGTGGAGGAGAGCGCGAGTGGGGCGGCCGGGCGGAGGGAAAGTGTAAGCACTTTTGACTGCTCTCCGCTTCTGCAGCGGCTCACAAAATCAAAGTTCCAGATTTGGAATTTAAACATTTTTGTTTTTTTTTTTTTTGCTTTCACTGCTAATTATGCAGACAAAAGCCATTTCGAGTGGCCACTTAGACAGTTGTTATTTGGCCAAAATGATTCACTTAGCCAAATGAGTGGTGAGTGTGTGTGTGTGTGTGTGTATCAGAGATGTAAACTACGATTATCAATTGTTATTAAGATAATTAAAATGGATTTCTGCTTGTTATTTGAAGTGTTTTAAAATGCATTAATGTTTAGTATTACTTAAATATATGTTGGAGAGTGTAAAGTATCATTCAGGTGGGATTATGGAGTAATTGTTGAAAGTAATTAAAATATTTAAGGTGTCAAAATGTAACTTCTTTAACTGTAAGGAGTGTTTATTTAAAACCTTAGTAATTCTAGCTGTAAAAACTAGTTATTCAGTAATTTCCATTAAAAGACTTCATGTCTAGATAGTTGAATTGGGAGTAATTCAAGGTAATTAAATACGGAAAGTTGTGATTAAATGTCATTACCTTGCAGTAGTTTTGGATAAAGGTAGTTCACTTAACTGAATAAGTTATCTTGTTTACTTGGTGGTCGCTTTCCTTAGGACTTGGAATCGATTAGCAATCACTTGAACTAATTAAAGTGCTTCCTGGCTGGTGACACTACGAATGTTGCCTACTTGTTAGCCACCATTAAAATGGATTTGCTTATTAAATTTAGTTGTTCAATTGAACTTAATATTGAAATTTATTTATAAGTCCATGTTTTAGATAAATAAGATTTTGAAAAAATATTTTTGTGTATTTTTTGGTTCATCTGTGACTTGCTTAGTTTAGGTCGTACTCATTTTTAATATTTTCAGGTTAAAAAATAGAGCAAAGTTAACTTCTGCTGGCCCGAAGTTTGTATACCCTTGCGTTTTTCTCAGTGATTTGCAGGAAAACAAACAAGTTTTTCTCACTAAGATTACTAATCTGACTCTACTTTTTCACGACAGCTATACTTTATAGCTATGCGATTTCGACCAAACTTAGTGGAATCATGGAAAAGCATAGCAAACTATGAAATACAAAGTTTGGAGACGTTTTCTTTGAAAACAAAAAAGTTTTTCTCACTAAAACTAGTTTCTCGACCGATTATTCCTATGGCAGCTATTACCTACAGTCATCCGATTTTGACAAAACTTTGAAGAATTGTGTGAAAGCTTATAAAATAAATATATGTCAACTTTAAAGAGGCTTACATTGAAAACAAAAAAGTTTTTCTTACTAACACTAGTTTTTTAACCTTACTTTTCTATGGCAGATATACTATATGGATGTCCGATTTCGACCAAACTTGGCAGAATCATGGAGAAGCATAGAAAACTAGTATAAACGGGGATTGTAGACGTTTGCATTGAAAACAACAAATTTTTCTGACCAGAACTAGTTTTTCGACCGATCGTTCCTCTGACATTTATATGCTATGGTCATCCGATTTGGTCAAAACCGTGTAGAATTAGTTGAAGGCTTATAAATCAAATATATACAAATTTTTAGATCCAATTCAAGATTCAAATTGAAAGAAAGAAGTTTTCTTACTGAGACTTCTTATCAAACATAACTTTTCTACGTCAGTAAACTTATAAATACAGAGTTTGGAGACGTTTCTATTGAAAACCAAAGAGTTTTTCTCATTAGAACTAGTTTTTCTACCAATCTATCCCATAAGTTCTTTATGCTATAATCCTCTAACTGACGGAGGAGAGCATAGAAGCATAGAAACGGACGGACAGGGGGAAATGGCTAAATCAACTCCGAATATCCAGAATATCCAAAATATATAATATTTTCTTTAAATGTTTAGCAATGCCTGAATGTCACGGTAAATCACATATCAAAATTGCATTATATGTTCACGCACAGCATCGATTTTGAACGACCTTCACGGAATTCGTTGCTGAGAGAAAATATTACAACGAAAATCTCTTGAAGACTGTTTTCTTTGGTTACAAGACATTAGTGTTGCCAGTTCCATGGCAATTCGCAATTCAATTCGTTATTTACTTCAATTTTGCATAAAAAATATATACGAAAATAATATTAGTTTAAGTAACACCAAGGATCAGGTAATGCTACAATACCGTCAAGGAGATGGCACGTCCCGGGAAGTACTATAGATGTATAAAAAAGAAGAAAAAAAATAAGAGAATGACTGTTATGGGTCCCAAGACATATTCCGCATTCTTAAAATAAATTAAAGGATGAAATGACAGGATCTTGGGACAAGTTTCTTATGAAATCGCTAGTCCAGGTATTAAAAGAATCCGACATGTGGATGATAATTCACGCTGATAGCAAGAATCCGACATGTGGATGATAATTCACGCTGATTGCAAGTCGAAGTTGAAATTACATTTAAGGGAAATCGCATTACCAGTTCCAGATAAGAGACCAGTAAATTTAAATTAAAAGATATTAAGAAGAGAATGATTATCACATGTGTTGCCGAGTGGGCCGTGATAATATTTAAAAAATTAAGAAATAAAAACAAATTGTTGTGCTCTCTAAGATTGCCAACGACTGAATGAATAGAAAATATATTTTGTCTGTTGAAGCAAACAGATTTACAGCAACTCGTGGCCTACTAAGATGTACAATAATTTCCAAAAAAATATATGTATAGAGGTAATGAAATACACAGAAAAAGTCAATCTAAAATACAAATTATAACTATTTTTATACCCTTGCAGAGGGTATATTGAACTTGTCTAGATGTTTGCAACGCATAGAATGAAGCATTTCCGACCACATAAAGTATTCTAACTAAATCGCTACTAATTTGTCGGATCGACCGAATCGGCTGACTATATCTCATAGCTCACATAGAAACAAACGTCCGGAAAACTAGTTTTAGTGAGAAAAACTTGTTTGTTTTCGATGAAAACGTCCCCAAACTTTGTATTTATAGGTTTTCTATTCTTTTTTATAATTCTGCAAAGTTTGATGAAAATCGGACAGCTATATGGTATAGCTGTCAAACAAAAGATAGGTCTGAAAAGCAGTCTTAGTTAGAAGAACTTTTTTGTTTTTAATGGTAGCATCCCGAAATTTTGTATTTGTTTGTTTTACATGATTTTACCTAGTTATACAATTTTTTGTCCAAATCAGATGACTATATCATATAGCTCCCATGCGAACGATTGGTCGGAAAATGGGTTGTTGTGGAAAAAAGATTATTTAAAAAGAATTTTATATTTGAACATCGAACATCGAACTGTTCAGACCAGTTGTTCATTTTGATTTTGATGGTTAGTTCAAGCTCTTTTGAGCTCCTCTAAGTGGGCTATATCATAGATTAGTATGCCGCACGAAATTCATTCAAATCCATTCATCAACTCCCATTGAAAAAGTCTGAGGAAAATTCTTGTATGACATTAGCTTTAACACCAGATTATTTCCATGCGTTCTAGAAATCGTTTTCGACCCTAAAATGACTCAAATCGTATGGAAATTGGGGATTGTAGGCTTTAAGCAAACTGCCTGGAATTTTGGATTTCTTGGCTTAAAGCAAGGTAGAGCATAGCTGCATTTATGCATTTATTCACTTGACATTTTGTAAATTCATTTGATAACTCAGTTAAGATCAAATGGATTCATCAGAAAATCCATACACTTTACATTTTCTTCGAAATATACTTCTAAATATGTTGTTTAGGTTCACTTTTCTACTCATTTGTGAACATATTTTGGACTATACGTACACGGCACTCATTTGATTCACATTCACATTCATTCAAAGCCCTTTGTGGGGGGCTCACTTGTCTCATTTCCAAGAGTAGAAATTCTGAATGGAGCCACTTATACATTTACCACTTCAAAACACTTGTTGTGTGTGGGGGGGGGGGGGGGAGGGGGGGGCAACAGGTTTGCCACTCTTTGGCCGGGACACCGAAGCGGCTACTTTGCATGACCCGCGGCCATTGCTCACGACCAACTACTACCAGCGATCGATCGATGAGTCGATCTTTGTGTGGTCTACCCCCCTCCCCCCCCACCCGAGCCAGTCGCCGCGTCGATTAGAAATGGGGCGACCCATATCAGCTATTGTTTAGCCTTAATCAGTTTGTAAATACTTCGTCACTTGCATATTTATTTTTTTCTCATTTCTCTTTTTGTGGGTTTCCAAAACAAATTCAATCCTCAGCTGGGGCGAATTCTTTAGAGATTTTTATTTTGCGCAATATCGAATTTCAGTTGAATTCTGGGTAAAGCTGCTGCGGCGGCGGCTGCTGCCGCTGCTGATTGCCATTGACGTGGACGACGTACCCGAGAGCTAATAAATGTAGTTTGATTGTCGACGTCCACGTCCTCCAGTAGCTGGAGAATTTCATTGTACTCGTATTTTCGCAATGCGTCAGCGTGAAACAATTGAGGGAAATGCCAGCAACCCCTTCGGCGAGGGCACACAAAGAAGCACACCGACCCGAAACCGAAACGAACGCCTTGAAACAATGAAACATCGACCAGAAATTAGCGCGGTTGTCTGTCAAATTTGATTTTACTTTGATATGTCACTTCGAGGCGAGGCGAGGCGAGTCGAGGCGAGGCTGTCTCGACGCTTCGAGGCCAACGATTTGCATTTCTGACTAAATAGTGTGTTGTTTGTATGTCTGTCGTACATATGATGCAACGCAGGGGCACTTAAGGGGTGGAGCGGGGGGGTTTAGGAGAAGCCCAGCTTTTGTCTGGCTAATAAAAGTGGAGCTCCCCTTTTTTGTGGTGTTGCTTGGGGAAGGCGATAATGGAAATGAGTAAAGCCCGGTTCGACTGTGCCGCAAAATTTTAATACCCTAGCTGGTTCTAGCTAACTGCAATTGGTGTGGGTTTATAGCAATTGAAACAGCTATATAGATATTTATGTTGTTTAGTTATGAGCCAAGAGTTTTAAATTTCAAGAATTTCATACTTAACTTGGTTCGATGGAAGCTATCTAATCTAATCAATCCGCTGCACAAAATAGACAACTGATTTAAAACTAAACTCTGCATTCGACGCAAATTTACTCATGGTACTTTTCCAAATAGATAGGACGGCATTTTGTAGTCCAATTTGTGCGCCAACAGTGTTCGTTTTTTCAAGAAATTATTGTCAGTTCTGTCATGTCCTGGATCTGAGAAATATTCTTCAAAAATCGATCCACTTCCATATGTTTTTCAGGTGATGGAGATCCTTTTTTTTTTGGTGGCAAACTCACACTTAGAGAAAAAATACAGAATTTTATACTTGGATCAAGAATTTTCGATATCAATAGTTCGATAAGAGTAAAAATTCTCGATCCAATAGCAAAATTCTTCATCCAAGTATGAATTTTTGATGCCGTTTTTCTTGATTCAAGAGTAATACTTGACCCAAGTTCGAGTCATTCTCAAATCAAGCCAAAATAGTTCTTGAATCAAGTGCTAAACATTCCAAAATTCATGATTGCTCATTCTTGAATCAAGAGCATACAAGCATTGTCAAAGACCGAGAATGTTCTTGCTATTATCAAGAGCTCACTCTTGTGTACTTGGTTCAAGATTATCATTCTTTCGAATTTCTGACAGTAATCCTTCTAGATACAAGTATGAAATTATCTATTTTTTCTCTGAGTGTGTCTTTAAATAAACTTGGAGGGGTTAACTTGAGAAATAACGTGCCATTACTTAAAAGGGTAAAGATATTCAAACTAGATCGTGCCTTAAAGAAAGGAAAAATATATAAAAACAGATCTACTCTGGGAAAAAAAACGGCTGAAAGATTTCTAAAACAATTTGTACTTAAAATTTCAAGTAAATTTTGATTTTGACAGTACTTAAATTAAGTACGGCGCATTCAACGATCGAAAAACGAACGTCAATATGGATTAAAATTAAAACAAACGAACTATAAGATTTTTTCGTACTAACAACAGAGACGAACAATTTAATAAAACCACTTTCTAAATTGATGTGCTTTTGCTTGTCTTGGATGAGTACAATGCGAGCCCCTAAAAGTATGCAAAGGAATAAATGAACTATTTTTAAGAGAATCCGATCTTCAAATCCCCAACAGGTTCTAGCACGTTTCTTAAGAAGAGATGATGGAGTTCTGATCTACAGTAATACCTTCTTGGTCTTTAGTCAACTATTCCTAAATTGGGAATAGCTTTTAAATTGTATAGGCTTAAGCCAAGAACAGTTTATAATTGAACGGTCTACTGTAATTTTCTACCAAGAATGTCTTTAAAGTTGAGAAAACTTTCTCAATGAATATATTGTAAGAGCTAAGAGTTATTGGGTTTTGATTTTAGACCACGAGAGCTTAAAAAACTAATCAGTAAGATTTTAAAAGACTTCCGGATCTTCGAAATGTACTTAATTAGTTTCGAAATAATCGTCAAGTATTTCAGAATTAAAGTAATCGTACTTGAAAAAAAAGAAAATTAATATCTCCTACACTTTGTGAGAAACCGAGCTCAGATTTTTCAGTGTAGTGTGAGTGGCCAATGCCTACAATTTCACACAAATTTTCATCAAGATCGCATAATAAATGGCAGAGTTTAAAAAAACGTTGCATACTTATCTGAGCCGCATGAGGTTATGCCCTGAGTAAAGGCTATTTCGAAGTCGGGCAACGCTCTCGTTTTTTCTGTATACGAACCTTCGTACCAAGCACATATTAGAGATGGGAGCGGAAAATAAATTTGTTCAGATTACAGATATTGTATCTTATTCTTTGGATTTATGAAAAGACCTTTGAGCAGCTCGCCCCGACCATAGAGTGTACCAAATCCTTAGGCGAAAATAGGTCTCTCTTTATATTATATATCACCTACTTGATCCCTTTTGTCAGTTTGAAGATCGAAAACGCTTTCAAAAGTTATCCAATGCAGGGGTCGGCAATATTAGCAGAGTCGTCCGCAGAGTTTTGGCCTTTGGAGTGGTATTTGTAAGTGAAGGCTCTCTGTTTTTTGCTACCTCTTTGCCCGTTTTTGTGTAAGTTATTTTGACTTTAACTCTCTCACAGACAAGAGAAACTTAAGCACCTACTCCTGTGTGAAGTGTCCATCTCTGACCCACATATTCCCTGCATAAGAAGCTTTCACATTAAACCCATTAACTAACCCGTTGGCCACATTATAGACCCTTTTTTTTTTTTTTTAATTATGACCAAAAGCAGAGACCGCATTAATTATGGTTATTGACTCAATATCAGGATTCTTATCGAAATATTACACCCTCAACTCGGGAAAACTATTTTAATACTTGCAACTCGATTTCAGGCTTCACATTTGCATTTTCCTCTCTCTCATTGTTGTTGTTGTTGTTTTCTGTTTCCACAGGATTTCCGCAGTTGAAAAACTTTGCTGCTGGTCCTGGAACTTGTTTACCTGGTAAGCCATTTTTATGCAACACAAATTCAGCGCTGCGCCTAAAGGTAGGCAGTGGCCCGCCTGAAATGCAATCCTTGCAGAAGGATTCAGCTCGAGCTTGAATGTGCTTTTGCCCCACAGAGGGCAGCAGCAGCGGCAACCCAACCCTTTGACGCTAATTAATGGGCATTCCTCAGCTTCATTTCGCAACGGTTGGTGGGCGTGGCCTGGCGAGAGAAAAAAAAACACACACACACACACACACACACACAAAAACAAAAGGGGTTTCGCCTGCGTAAATTTCACACACGTCAAGCACATAAATTTTTCAAATTGCTAATAAAATAAACAATTTAGCTACAAAAAAGAAACCAAATCGACACACACTCGCACCACACACACACACACACACGCGAGCGACGAAAGTCAAATAATGAAAATTTCATTTTCATTTTGTTGCATTCGCAACGGGCAATAAATATTTTCAACATACGCTTTTATACGCAATTTACACGCGCATACATCTCCCCGCACACGAACACACGCACCGAGGACATGTGTTCTGGTTTATTTAGCTGTGTGTGTGTGAGTGTGTGTACTTTAACCCTTTCCGCACACTCGCACACACATGCCAAAAACAAAGGCCCAAGAAATGTCTAATAAGAAACGCACCAGCAAATAGCGCAAAAAGGGTTGCATTGCAATTGGATTGGCATGACACGAAATGGCCTGGAATGGCATGGTGAGTGCTCGGTGCCCCCCCCCCAAAAAAAAACAACAAACAGGTCGCTCAGCCAAAGTCCATAAATTGCTTTGATCAGGTGTGAAAAGCGCATGTCGCCGGAAAAGGTGCATAAAAAAGTGTTAACAAAAACATTGTGGATAGTTTCATATTGAATTTTTAACTTCTGTCCCATCCAAACGGAGTACTGAACCGGTTTGCTGCAACAGAAAGCTGCTCTGCTGTTTTGTTTATCTTACTTGAAAAAGTTTTAAATTGTCGAGTTTGGTTTTATTTTACTTTAACTAAATTTTAACCACATCTCATTTCTGCGAATTTCCTTTTGGGTTTTTCAGTATCGTCGTTTGAAATAGAAGATATGCTTTACTCCCATTTCAATCGACATTTTTTTTTTACCAATACATCCGCTTCCATGAAATACTTGTATTTCAAAGCCTCCTCTCCATTTAATGAAATTTGTATACTCGGCTTAAACAGACTGAAGCTCTGCATATAACTTGTCGTGATTAGAGCATGGGTTGGGCTATATGTTTAAATGGATCCACCATAGATCCAAGAACCACAGTATTATGAGCAACAAGAAAGAAAGTCGGTCAAGCCCGACTATAGCATACTCTGTACGAACAAAATTATACGCTTAGCATAAATTTTGAAGCAGCCGAAAGCAGCGCTGCTACTGCGCTGCAGCAGCGAACAGTCTTTTGATCATAACTCGAAAACCGTTCATCCAATCTTCACTATTCCTTTGACTGATCGATAAGTTCTCCTTATTACTAAATATATCTAAAAGGAACAACCCACCTATCTTTAAAACTGTAGGAGATATGACGTTTTTTCTAAATTGCGGGGGCGGCAGGGGGCGTGGCCAAAATTGAAAATAAACTTGATCTCCAGGCAGACATAAGAAGCATATGTCCCATACATGTCAAACCTCTATCTCTTACCATCTCTGAGATCTATGCGTTCATACGGACAGACAGACAGACAGACGAACGGACGGACGGACGGACGGACATGGCTATATCGACTCGGCTGTTGATGCTGATCAAGAATATATATGCTTTGTGGGGTCGGAGATACTTCCTTCTGGATGTTACATACTTTTGCACAAACTTATTATACTCTATGTACCTTTGGTACAGAGTATAAAAATACCAAAATAAAACAAAAATGATGTAACCTGGGGCTAAATGATATAATATTTATTATATGAAGTTGTGCGAATGTATGTAACAGGGAGGGAAACATTTCTGACCCCATAAAGTATATATATTCTTGATCAGCATGAACAGCCGAGTAGATATAGCCATGCCAGTCTGTCCGTCTGTTTCTATGCCATCTCCTCCGTCAGTTTTCAAGGCTATCGCCACCAAACTTTCCACAAAGTCTTCTGGTACAAATACGCTGCACATTTGTCGGAACCGGCCGGATCGGATGACAATAACATATGGCTGCCATAGGAACGATCGGTCGAAAAACTAGTTCTAGTGAGAAAAACTTTTTTATTTTTAACGCAAACGTCTCCAAACTCCGTATTTACTACTTCTCTATGCTTCTCCACGATTCTGAAAATTGTGGTCGAAATCAGACATCTATATAGTATAGCTGTCATACAAAAGTAGAGTCAGAAAAGTCGTCTTATTGGGAAAAACTTGTTTATTTTCAGTGTATATGTCCTTCAAATTAGTTAAAAACGAGAACCTAAGTTAAAGTCGGCCCTGCCCGACTTCGAAATACCCGTTACTCAAGGCAATTAGTGTTTATTAACCCCATGCGGCTCAGATAAGTATGCAACGTTTTTATAACTCTGACATTTATTATCCGATCTTCATGAAATTTTGTGAGATTGTACATACTGGCCACATGCACTACACTGCAAAATCTAAGCTCGATAGCTTACAAATTGTAGGAGATATTCAACATTTTTTATTGCGGGGGCGGGAGGGGGCGTGGCCAAAATTTGAAACAAACTTGATCTGCCTACAGACAATACTAGCTTACATCTAAAATTTGGTTGCTCTAGCTCTTCTAGTCTCTGAGATCTAGGTGTTCATACAGACGGACGGACGGACGGACGGACGGACATGGCTATATCGACTCGGCTATTGGTCCTGATGAAGAATATACATACTTTATGATATCGGAGATGCTTCCTTCTGCCTGTTACATACATTTGCACGACTTTAGTATACCCTTTTTACTCTACGAGTAACGGGTATAAAAAACGTGCTGCAAGGGTATACAAACTTCGGACGAGCCGAAGTTAACTTTCCTCTATTTTTTTGAACTTGAGGTTCAGTCACAGGTTCAGGTAGAAGTTCCGGTTTGAAGTGTGAAAAAGTCGTAGATTCGGGTTCAAAACGGCCCTGTTTCAAATTGGTTTATAATTATGCAAAATTGCCCTTCGAACAATTCGAAGCAACCAACCGTGGAGGTTCGCTGGAAAAGTGGCTATCATTTGGATTTCGCGAATTTCATCTGGTTTGCACTATACATTACGTTGGTGTGGGTCCAATCTGCCATTAAACCTTCAACAATATGATAATTGAACGCAATTTTTGTGCTCTTCCACAAATTCTGACCCCCCGCCCCCCCCCCCCCCCTCGAATATATTCATGCACAAATACTCACTTTGACATTGTCCCTTTCTCTCACTCTCGCCGTGGCTCCCACCCATTCCCGCTTTGGCCTGTTCCTCGTAATTTGCGCACTCAATGGAAAATTGTTAATTAGATTCCTTGCTTGCCGTGTGACTTCGTCTTCTTCTTGTTCACCACGTTCATTGTGATGCCCGGGTTGCCCCTCGGCTGCAGCGTTTTAGCCAGCTTTGTGTCAAAGTTGGTTAACGTGATTGCTGTTCGCCTGTTCCTCCCCTCCCGTCCACCTAGACCCATCCTCCCTCGCTCTATCTACCTCCACTCCATCCATCCATTCCCATCCCATCCCATTGTTTCGGGCCACCTTTCCGCTTCGTCGAGTGAGCGAGCGAACCCAACGAACTTTAAGTGCAAAACGTTTTGCACCAACAACAACAACATCACAATTTTTGCACTAAACTTTTTGCTCTTTCACTTTTCCGTTCAGTGTGAGTGGAAAGTGTGGTGTGTTGGTGTGTGTGTGCTTGCAGCGGTAACGAAGCACAGGAAATAACACGGATACGGTAAGAGGCGGCCTCAAAAGAAGCCAAGAAGCGGCACACCAAGCACAAATTTTAGAGAGCAGCTGGAGGAAGACGATCTATGTCATATTGGCTTTGCAACCGACTGAATGCATAATGAATATTCAAATTGCATATGAGACTAATTAGCAGGGTTCGTAAAATGCACAAATGATATTTTTCAGTCATGATAATTAACATCAATGAAAAAAATTTTTATTTTCACACGTGTAAATAACATTTTTTTTCACATGAAAAAAATTATTTTTTTCATGAAACTAACACGAACATTTTTTACACGCATGATTCTATCACGCGTGTGAGAAATTTTAGCAGCCTCGTGAAAAAAAAATGAGAGCAAAATTTTTTTCACAAAATTTCTCACACGCGTGTAAAAAATTTTTTGAATATAATTTTCACTGCATTGGTATTGGTGTGTATATGAGAGTCGGCTGTGTGTCGTATTCTCGTGTGCGGCTGCGGCTCGGTCAGGCACACTGAGCTGGCAAACGGGGGTGGAAATTTTAAAGACGCGAGTACCTGTGCCTGAGGGCCATAAAATTCGATGCAGCGATCGGCTGCATTCTGACCAATCAATGAGCTGTCAGGAGCTGCATTTTGCTGTGGTCTATGCTAATATCCATTTTTAGGCACAGTTTACGACTATTTACTTTATCGGCAATGGAGTCGCGCGAGAGTGCCTGTCCCTTTTATATATGGGGTCATAAAAATTAGAGATCCGCTGTTTTTGCAATGACCTGCCAATCATCAATGGGCTGCGAATCAAAATAGGTACGAGCTTACCCTTTTAAAAAAGGGATAAATGCATTTGCCACGGGTGTGCCAGCTCGTTTATCAGCTCAGTGTGCCTGACCGAGCCGCAGCCGCACACGAGAATACGACACACAGCCGACTCTCATATACACACCAACACCAATGCAGTGAAAATTATATTCAAAAAATTTTTTACACGCGTGTGAGAAATTTTGTGAAAAAAATTTTGCTCTCATTTTTTTTTACACGAGGCTGCTAAAATTTCTCACACGCGTGATAGAATCATGCGTGTAAAAAATGTTCGTGTTAGTTTCATGAAAAAAATAATTTTTTTCATGTGAAAAAAAATGTTATTTACACGTGTGAAAATAAAAATTTTTTACACACTGTATTTTTTCATTGTGTTAATTTTTCACGTGTTAAAAATAATGTGTGTTAATTTACGAACCCTGCTAATTAGAATAGATGCACTGAGCAAACGGGAGGTGTAGTTCTCTTGCCCCCCAATGGGATTTCAATAGGAAAGGTAACTGTCGGTCGCGAGGGCCAAGACTGTGGGGACAGCTACGAGCTTAACCTTTGCTGGAACAGTTCATTCGCGTATTAAGCTATCTACAGGTTGTCGGTTCACCCTTACTGCCCCCTGTCAACTGGTGAGCTATGAATTGCGATTGGTTCCACACATGTGTTTATGTGTGTGTGTGTGTATATCCTTGTTTCAATTATACCCACAAAAAAAAAAAAAAGGATGCATCATTCCGAAGGGGAAGTTCGCCACGGCCAGCAAATAAAACTTAGACACGCTCCGAGCCCAGGCAAATGCCGAGTGAGTGGTGAATGGATTGCAGAAGAAGCGAGGGACAGGGAGGCAAAAAAAAAAAAATTGCCAATTAAAATCTTAGCCATGACAAGTGCATCAAGAGACGGCAAAATTGCAACAGACAGCCCCGGCCTCCCCCCCCTCCCCCCTTCTCCTGCGCCTTTCCCAGCAAATTGCCCTACTTGTCAGTCTCGGCTCATTCTGTTCCGACTTTGCCTTGGCTTTTGTGTAATCTCGTCTTGCAATCTCCTCCACGCCAAATGGCTCAAAAGTGGCTACCCTCCCTCCCACTACCACTCCCAACCCCCACCACTCCCACGCTCCATCCACCCACCAATGTTGTTGCTGTTGAGTTGCTTCAAGTTCCCCAAGCTCTAGAAGAATGCAGGCGTCGAGTGGCTGCTACTAAAAAAAAAAAAAAAACAGACTTAAGCAGGGCACTTCGGCCTCATAAAAACAGAATAGAAAGAATGCGCTGCCAAGTGGCCAAGTTCGTGTTCTTTCGCCCAGCCAGAGATTAGAGCTTAGAGGGCCACTACAGCAACAACAGAAACAACAGCAGCAACGGCAACTGCAAAAAGGCAATTAACCATGAAGAGGATCTTCAGTCCGAGTATAAAGAGAAACGCCGCCGCAATCTGATTCCGATTAATGAAAGGAAAACTGTTGTTAAGATATAATCCAAAAATCCTTGTTTCTCCAGAGGTTTCTGTCTCTGCAAATATTGGAGAAAGAAAGCAGCTTAAATATTGTGCGTAAAGCAACAAGTGGGTACAAATTATAAGCTTAATGCAAACTCTACAAGACTTGCTTGCAAACGTATAATGCAATAGTAAAGAAAGTCACAATAACAAAGCGCACAGCTTAAGCTTTGTCCATTGGCACAAGCAAGATCAAGCCGACACCTGTTACTCATGAATCTCTGGCAAAAAAAAAAAACAGTCCACCTGCTGTCCAACCCAATGATTCTTAGCAAGGCTGTCTACCGGTTCGGTTCAGTTCGTTCCACGAATCGGGCTGACGAGCGGGTAAAAGGCTCAACCCTCTGTATCCTTGTATCCTGCTGCCTGTTTCGTACACTTGCACGACTTTCGTATACCCCGTTTACTCTTTGAGTAACGGGAGTAAATGCAGTTTTAGCCTCACATATTGAGTTCCTTCAAGAAATTATATTTCTCAATTTGTCCTGTTAAGGGGTTGCCTTTAGTCAGATCAGTGCTGTTTGCATTCCAGCCGAAAAATAGGTTTTGCTTCATTTTCTGTCTTTTATGTGTGCATTCAGCAGTGAAATATGTGCTAATTTTCCATTTTTATACTCGATACCGTAGGTACATAGAGTTTATATATTCTTGATCAGCATCAACAGCCAAGTCGATATAGCCATGCCCGTCTGTCTGTCCGTATGAACGCACAGATCTCAGATATGGTAAGAGATAGAGGTTTGACATGTATGGGACATATGCTTCCTATGTTTGCAGGCCATGCCCCTCCCGCCCCAGCAATTTAGAAAAAACGTCATATCTCCCAAAGTTTAAAGGATAGATGGTTCGTATTTTTTAGACATAGTTAGTTTTCAGGATAACTTATCGATTCCTCAAAGGACTGTGAAGATTGGATGAACGGTTGTCGAGTTATGAGATGCGGCAGCGCCGTAGCAGCGCTGCTTTTAGCTGCTACTGCATCATCAAATTTTGTGCTGAGCGTATAATTTCGTTGGTACAGAGTATGTTATAGTCGGGCTTGTTGACCGACTTTCTTTCCTGTTATTTTAATAATATTTCTTTGATTATAATTATATCAAATTGCGCGCTACCAACAGTAGTTTCCGAAAGTGTAAGGAGATTTGCTTAAAATAGCCACAGGGAGAAAAAAAATCGAGTACATTAAACCTAAAATGAGCCAAATCGTTAATCAAAACAGGCCATGCACACATTTCCTCACTTGTAGTACATTGTTCTCACTTAGAAAGTTCTCACTTTAAGTTGAAATGTTCCATTTTTGACAACATAAACATAAACTCAATTGGGTATTTGATTAAGTTTTGGTTCACAGATAATAAATGGAACTCACATTCTGGTGGACTTTAATTGATTAGTTTGGGAAGTCAGTATTACTAACAAGCGATGAAGATGTGCAGCTGCTGCTTCGCCCGTTCTCCCATATTGCATAGAATCTGATATATCGCTTGTACGAGCAACAAATTCAGCGACAAACCACTCACCCCAACTGCCTTGGCCTTGAACCATTTTAGTCGAACTTGTCTGCAGTAGATCCCCACAGCTTATATGCTTAAAGACGGCGACTTGTTAGCTCACTGCGCCAAGCAAGTCAAAATGGTTTTTAATACCTTTCTGTGCGGTGGTGGAGTTAAGTTGAAATGGGCTCATTTTAGCAACATTTGGAATATTTGTTCCTAAAAATTTGAGTCAACATCTTGTTATTATTTTGAGTTAAGGGCAACTTCAACTTCTCTGTGCATTTAAACCTTTGCTTTCAAAAATAAAGAGATGCAAAGTAAATTCTGGTTGGATTTTTAGCTTGAAAGCTTGCAATCTATGCACATAATGTGAACCAAAGTGTAATTAGTAGCCGACTTTAGACTATACCTAAAAGGAACTTCACTAGTTTACCTTTAATCTGACCTAAAAATACTTTTTAAGGAATTTCAAGCACAAAATAGAAAGAGCAATAACAGGTGAGAAAGAAGATTTGAATTGTGTAGTATCCAGAGGTGGTGCCATGTGAAGTTGTGTTGTATTGTGCTTGAGTTCAAATTATGCCCCTTCTTTAAGGTCAATTGAACACTGCTTATGCGACAAACTAAAATTCCCACTAATAAAATGTAATTTTCATCCACTTTAAACCAATTTTTCCATCTTTTCTATGTAAAACTTAAGATTTTTCCATCTAAGGCCTTTGTTCAGGGGTCGGCAGTGTGAGCAGAAACGCCACTGCCACTGGCAACTGCAAGAGTATGCGTAGCCTGACTTCTGTCTGGCTGGTTTTACCGCAAATCTAACCAAAGAACAGAGACCTCTGTGCACTCTCACAATGCCGATCCCTACTTTAATTCTTCAGCAAATTTCTTTAACACAAAATCAACAAAAAAAAAGGGTTAATTCGCAGCGCACAAAAGTAGGCAACACAAAATTGCCGAGCACTTTTAATGAGCTCACGCACACAATTTCAGCATTTTATTGAAACTTGCTGTCGACGCATGCCAACATGCGCACACACACAGACAACCCCCTCTCTCATACACACACACACACACACATGCACATGCATCACAACATATTAGCAATTAAAATTTTCTTAGTTAATTACTTTAAGCAGACGACAACGAAGCGCAGGACCAACAGGAAGAGGAGACGAGGACGACGACGACGTCAGCACAAAAATTCCATAGCAAAAAATGTGGCAGCAAAATGAAAGGCGACAACAGAACCCCACCTCTCCCCCTCCCCCCTCCCACTCCTCCTGCTGCCAGTGTGCTGTCCCTTTCTTGGCGTTGTAAGTTTACAACGGAAGACCTTCTGCCCTCCCCCCCCCCCCCCCCCTCTCATCCAGTGAATTTTGTGAAATTTATGCGCATTTCACTAGAAAATTTAATTAGGAAATCTAATTTGCTCAAAAGCGCATAAAAAATGTTCGTTCCTGGTTCCATGCTCCTTTCTGCTCGTTCATTTTGTAAGCTCGCCATTTTTGTTAGCTGGCCCCCTCGCCCTCGCCCATCCACGCCCCCCCCCCCCCCCCCCCCCCCCAGCCCAGCTCCATGCATCAAGTAACCAACAAAATGACTAATTCGTGGCCCATGTGCATGGGTGTGTGTGTGAGTGTGTGTGTGTGTGTGTCGCATAAACAGTTGCATGGCAAAATACGCTAATAAAGTGGCTGAGTTGTTGGCAACGCTGCGAAGCCAGCACCCGCTGCCGACGCCGCCGCAGCAGCAGCAGCAGCAGCAACAGCAACAGCAGCGGCGACAGTCATCGTCATCGTCGTCAACGTTGAGGGGCATTTGCAATTTGCATTAGCGTCAAAGTGGCTGCGTTTTTGTGCAAGTGTGTGTGTGTGTGTGTGCTGCTCTCACTCTCCCTCTCTCTCTCGTTCTCTCTGGCTACGTGTGTGTGTGTGTGTGTGCGAGTTATTTGCCATTTGAATTTTGCTTATTTTGTGTTTTGCTTGTTTTTTTTTTCGTACTAATTAGAAATTAAATTGAATTATTTGCTTGAGAAATCAAACAAAAATATTTTGAAGAAACAAGAAAACATAGAAAACAAATTGTGCTCCACTTTTGTGGTAAGGGGGGGGGAGGCCTGGCAGACTTTAGTAGACTGAGATAATTCAGTAAATTGGAATGGTAAATAGGGGAGGGGGGAAACAAATTTACCCTGAAATTGTGCTTGGTCTAGGGATTTGCTTTAGGCTGTAAGCTAAGAAAAAGTGAAGGGGGACAGGTACAACCAGTTTGTTTCTGGATCTAAGGGTCGAATCTTAAGTTTAGAAGTCCTTTCTTAAGAATTAGTTTAGTTTAGTAAAGTTTATTATTAACCAAAAGCTAAACACTTATAAATATTGTGCTAGTCAGTTAAAAAAATCAATTTATATTAATATTATATCCCGCATTTTCTTAAGAAGTGCGAAGAAAAGGTTTTCTCTAAGAACTTTCAATGAAAAAACTCAATTTCTGCTCTTCGATTTAACCATACGTTTGGTTCTCTTGTCGCATTTTTCTTATATCTATTTCAAAGTAGTTTTCTCGGAAAATCCAATAAACCATAGTCCGAAAGCAGCGACAAAACCCCATATGTGTTTATAGATTGCCCTTGGTTATCTTCACCCTTGAAGTCCCCGCTTAGAAATAATGCCAAGGATTATCTCCGCATAGTTATTTATCCTACAAAATGTCGAAACTATTCTTGGTTCGCTTATAATACCGCTGAGTCTCAACTTTCAAAGCATATTCTTATGAACTACTACACGCTTTTTCCCAAATTCATCCAGAAATTACTGTTAAGCGTTTTTCAATCTTAAGACAGTTGCAAAATAAGAAAGCAAATCGCTCAAACCCGACTGTAATATACTCTGTGCCAACGAAAGTGTATGCACAGTATGAATTATAATGCAGGGTTGCTACTGCGCTACAGCAGTGAACTTTCTTTTGCTTATAGCTCGACTACCGCTCATCCGATCTTTACCATTCCATTGGTAAAATGTTAATTACAATAATTAAAATATGTTTAGATATAACGAACCTTCTACACATATGGAACAGAGGGAAATATGAGGGTTTTTCCAAATTGAGGGAGCGGGAGGGCGCATGGCAAAAATTTAAAATACTAACATTATCTGTTGTCCACTTGCTTCCCAGCAAACATTTTATGAAATTTTTTGATTACATTCGAATATTATTCGTATCCTAGATCTGATTAAAATAGTCATGAATGATACTGTTATCGGGAGAAAATGGTACCCTACCGGCTACACTTTGTTAAGAGTCGTTTTTAGTCCATTCTACTAATCCGTTTCGACTCATATTCGAGTCATTTGCGGGTCTTTTTCAATACGTATTTCAATAACTCACAGTTTAAGCATTTGCATGAGCCATTTTTGAGACTTCTTTTAATCTTCTTTTGAATCATCTGAATTTGCCAAATGATGTTTCAAACAGGGATGCAAACCGGTTCTGAACCGAACCGGTTTTGAACCGAACCGAACCGCTTATTCCAGCCGGTGAACCGAACCGCAAACCGAACCGGCTTCCTTTCAGAATTGCTGAACCGAACCGAAAACCACAAATAAAAACGGTTCGGTTCGGTTCAGTTCTCTGACTGAAATCATGCCTAAAATCAACTAAGGTCCTGACGTAGTAGGACATGTCAGAGTAAAATCCATGGCCCAAATTCTCAAAAAACGATGTCATGAATTCAGGCACAGCCCTTTCATTTCTGAGCTGATTCAGCTATGATTCAGTTCTGAGCCTAACTTAAGGGATAAGATAAATATAATAATTACGATGCCATAGTACGTATTCTTTTCTAGCAAACATTCTCAATTTTCGAGAGTATTCATCTAGGAACTTATAGACGGCTCCTGGAAATTCGACATAATAAGCATTGGACATTCTTCTAAGGATTTTTAAAATATTAAAATGGATTATAAGAATTAAATTTCAAAAGTGTTCGACAAGTCACATTACTACCAACAATCATAATATCTCATAATGTGCCTTTGTGAACCACTGAACCGAACCGAAACCGCGGTTCAGCTAGCTCAAAAAACCATGTAATGAACCGAACCGGCGGTTCAGAAACTGTATGAACCACTGAACCGAACCAGTCCTTATTTTCGAGTGGTTTGCATCCCTGGTTTCAAATGTTACATATTTTAAAAGACATAGCAAATTTTTGTCGGACTTGTCTACAGTCGATCCCCACATTGTTGAAACTTAACGACGTGTTAGCTCACTGCGCCATTGCACACATTTGTCGAAGCACATCTAAATGGTAATTTAACTTTTCTCTGGATGTGGTTGACTTGAGCTTAATGTAGCTCATTTCAGGAATATTCTAAAAATGTTGATTATTTATCTTATCCGGCCGGATCGCTGCCATAGGAACGATCGGTAGAAAAACTAGTTCTAGTTTGAAAAACTTTTTTGGTCTTAATGCAAACGTCTCCAAACTCCGTAATTATTAGTTTTCTATGCTTCTTCATGATTCTGCCAAAACAAGGCATTTAAGTATAAAAATCAGTGGCGTAGGCAGGATTTTTTCCTAGGATGGTTCCTATAAAAGTGTCCTTTAGTCGCTCCTGTGTTAGTCCAGTATTTAGCCCCAAAATAACCCCAAAAACTGCATACTCTTCATACTCTCTCGCCCTCTCAGCATTACCTTTGCAAATGAATTTGCTTTTCGTTTATAAATATCAAAGATTCACAATGAAAATCTTTCACTGGAGTGGAGCGCAAAAATAAGTAACTATCTACACACAACCACTTATCAAACTTAATTGGATAATTGATCAGTTAATTGAATCAATGAACCAGATCAACTTCAATTCAATTGTAATTGAGCCAAAAAAAAAATTTGCTGGCGATTTGATATCCTTTCTCTTCCAATTTTGTGAATTGCCCTCTGGTAATTGAAGCTGCCAACAAACCAAACACAAGAAAAACGCATTCATTACAAATTTTCCACTTCAGTTTTGTGGTCTTAAAGATATTTTCACGCATATTTAGTGGAAATCAAGTCCCCCCCCCCACTCCGCTTCCTCCTACTCATCCTCTTGGCTGAGGACGAACTGTCAGCGCTTCACTTCAAGACCAGCAACAACAACAACAACAGCAACAACAACATCAGACTTCTACTTAATTTTTCATATCGAATTTCAATGCGAATTGAACATGCGTTGTGCTGCCTCTTCAGTCGATCGCTCATCTCAGTTGATTTGTGTTTTCCGGGTGCTTCAACCATGGAAAGTCTATTGCGATTTTTGTAAAAATCCCATCTAAGCCACAAGTGGCTTGCTCCTCGCTCCAAACGAGATCCTCATCCACACCAAAAAGCAAGCGTCTGTCAACGCAGCTACCGCGTCTGTCATCCTTCTCATCAAGCTGCTCTCATCCTCCTCAACCAAGCATCGATTTGCCTGGGCCGCTTTCACTTTTCCCATAGCCATGTCAAGTGGCGTTTTCCTTGGAACAGAAGATGATGTGTGACAACCCCAAAAAACAGAAGGGAAGTGGGGAAACTAGATACAATTATTAAATATTTAAAATAACAAAAAGAAACCACTTAAAGTCGCGCTTCGGCGACGCCGCCTACGTCAGTCATGTGATTTTTTTTGAGTTGTGTTGTTGTTAGCTCGGTTCCGGCTGAGGCTCAGAATTGGGGGACAAAGCGACATAAATTTTTGATGTGTTTTTTGTTTAAAAATAGAACCTGTATTATTTTTGATTATATTTTTATTATTTTAGCCGCTTGTTTTATGCTGAGGAGAGGATTAAGATTGAAAAAAATGACAACTGCACAGTTTCGTTTCTCGATCAGAAAAGATTTTCCCAATACCAAATGGGTAAACAAGTCCTTCGAGCCGGCTTAGGTACCGAACACTTTTTTTAAGGCATATCATTTTTGGTATGTCGAAAGCTTAAAACTTAGACTTCAAATCACCCTGTACCCTGGTATTCGAGTGTTTTGTATTATTTTCTAGCCGAATGATTGAATGCATTTATACACACATGAAACTAATCGCTTTTCGATACATTTCTCCAGTTTTGGAAAAAGTTTAAAGCTCAAAAAAAGGGAATCGTCATGGTATCAGTATATTTTGTGAAAGAAACTTCTTAACAACAAATCAGTTAAGGATTTTGTAAATCCTTCCATCAAAAGCTATAGAACTAAATCGGAACTTGAGTAGTCGGTAATCGGTTGGATCATTCAATTAGTTTTCCATCCATTAAAATGATTTACCGGTTCTTTTTTGGTTCTATCTCAAAAGAAAATCTCTCAGTATAGATTTAACTTGAGTTTTTTAAGGTCCTTCGAGTCGGATTATGAGCCTAGCATATGTAATTTAGGTTATTCAGTGGTCCTTCGAGCCGGATTATGAGCCTAACATATGTAATTTGTGTTATTCGTGGTCCTTCAAACCGGATTATGAGCCTAGCACATGTAATTAAAGTTATTCAGTGTTCCTTCGAGCCGGATTAGAAAGCCTAGCATATGTAATTTGAGTTATTCAGTGGTCCTTCGAGCCTGATTATGAGCCTAGCATGTGTAATTTGAGTTACTCAGTGGTCCTTCGAGCCGGATTATGAGCCTAGCATGTGTAATTTAGGTTATTCAGCGGTCCTTCGAGCCGGATTTTGAACCTAGAATATGTAATTTAGGTTATACAGTGGTCCTTCAAGCCCTGTTATGAGTCTAGGATATGTAATATGGGTTATTCAGTGGCGGAACTCCAGTTTTTGGGCAAAAGAGTCAAACGTTTTAATAATTTTATCAGTGTATTGTTGAGATCCCGTGGAAACCAAAGTGATATTCTGCAAAAATATGCAAAAATCATACAAAAAATTTAAGCTTTTTCCTGTAAGTTGCTTTAAAAAGCTATCATTTAATATTCAAACAACAATTTTCCATTGATTATTTTTTCCTGTTTTTTTTTTGTGTGTTCACCTTTCACATTTCCAGGCTCCCTGGCACCCAAAGACTTTGGCATGGATGGCCTCAATGGCTTTGGCGTTGGTCCAAATGGCAAAAAGAAGAAAAAGAAACGTCGCCATAGTCGCACAATATTCACCAGCTATCAGCTGGAGAAGCTCGAAGAAGCCTTCAAGGAAGCCCATTACCCCGATGTGTATGCGCGTGAGATGCTGTCGTTGAAAACGGAACTGCCCGAAGATCGTATACAGGTGAGCTGAACTGAGAGAGTAATTTGATATATCGGCCTTTGTTTTGTTCGAATTCCCAAACTAATTACATCCGCCGAGTGGGGCTATAAATATGTGTGTGTGTGTGAAGGTGTTGACTGTTGGCAAAACACTGTGTGTCCTGTGCGAGTCCTGTGCACATCGCCTGGCATTGAGGCATTTGCATTTCCTTCATCGTATCTGGAGCCCCCTTTGTCTTGCTGGCATCTTGACGATTGTTTGGATTTCTGTATGCTGATTTTTCACACCTTCTTTGTGAAAGCAATCAACTGCAAGTACTTACTTATCTTTATCCAAAGCTGCTTTAAACGTCCACAACGCAAAATTCGGTACAGCCCCATGCTGGGCCGCTGACAGGGTGGAATGGGAGGGTGGGGGGATACAAAAAAAAAAAAATACAAAAAAAATTCAGCTACGTTGGCGAATTTATAATTAAGCATTTTAATGGCCGTTATTGTTCTAGTCAAACGTTAGTGTGAGTGAGGGAGAACGAGTCACGGCCACCGAGAGCGAAAGAGAGAGAGAAGAAACTCGAGCGCCGACAAATTGCCACCCTTAAAAAGCACACACCAAACCCCAAACCCAAACTGTGTGCCCTCTGCGAGTGCGTGTGTGTGTGTCTGTGTGTGTGTGTGTGTGTGTGTTTGATTAGCAAAAGAGGCAAAAAATAGAGTAATTATGGCGCGGTTTCTTCGTTCGCCACGTCATATCGAGTGCGCCACTCACAGTCGAGCTTCTGCTGGGCTAGGGGATAGGGTGGCTCGAGTACCGTAGGCCACTTAATTCGACCCCGTCTGGGCCTGTTGAGGGAAATTAAACTAGAGTTAATACGGTTAAAGTGACTTTAAAGCCAGGGACAATTCAAACAGAATATTCAAGGCGACAAAAAATCGATTTTGGTACAAGTAGATTATGGGAAACATTTACATATAATCATATTTATAAAGGCTATTTATTGTTAAGTTATCGATTTTATATATGATAAACCAAAATTGTGTTCATAAATCAAGTTCTCCTAAGACTTTCTTACAAAATCAATCGATCGATTAAATTTTTAAGATTTTTTTGAAGTCAATT
This sequence comes from Lordiphosa andalusiaca, assembly GCA_035044965.1. NCBI lineage: Eukaryota > Metazoa > Arthropoda > Insecta > Diptera > Drosophilidae > Lordiphosa > Lordiphosa andalusiaca. Next base: position 6,694,893 of record JAWNNM010000051.1, on the reverse strand, counting down.
TATCGAAAAGCTAACAATTTTGTATCAATTGACTTGTACTTTCATTCGGTTTCGAGTATACACTTTGACTTAGGCCAAATAATCATCATTTATATATTGCCATAGGACTCTTGGGACTAAATAGTATTATTATACTCTGTACCGAAGGTACATAGAGTATTATAAGTTTGTGCAAAAGTATGTAACATCCAGAAGGAAGCATCTCCGACCCCATAAAGTATATATATTCTTGATCAGCATCAACAGCCGAGTCGATATAGCCATGCCCGTCTGTCTGTCCGTCCGTATGAACGCATAGATCTCAGAGATGGTAGGAGATAGAGGTTTGACATGTATGGGAGATATGCTTCTTATGTCTGCAGGCAGATCGAGTTTATTTTCAATTTTGGCCACGGCCCCTCCCGCCCCCGCAATTTAGAAAAAACGTCATATCTCCCACAGTTTTGAAGATAGATGGCTTGTTCCTTTTGGACATATTTAGTTATTAGGATAACTTATCGATCCGCCAAAGGAATGAAGAAGATTGGATGAACGGTTTTCGAGTTATGAAATTTTCTTGGTACAGAGTATGTTATAGTCGGGCTTGACCGACTTTCTTTCTTGTTGTATATTATATCATTGTAAAGTTATCAAATTTGTATCAGTTTCTCAACCAAAACCATCGAATGTGTTATTAGTTTGTAGCCCAATTCCCTTATGATTAGTGTCGCTATTAGGTTAACATCGATTTGTAGAACAAATGGTATTATGTAGAAATTTGACTAAAAGCTATCGATGTTGATTAAGCTTTGCTTTAAGAAAGCCAAATATCGTTGTCTTACAAACCAGTGAGGTAAAGTAATCATTACTTTTCGATTTTAATTACTTTTCATTACAAAAATCACGATTATTCAGATAATGAAAAAAAAAACACTTCCTGAAGTTAATTTTTTTTAACTAGTCTTAATTGAACCTTGGAACTACGAATTTCATTTTCCAATTACTTCAACGTTTACTTGAATAAGTGCACCTATAAAGGGGGATTATTGAGTAATTGTGCTAAAAAAGTAGAATTTTTCTTGTATTTGTAGGTGTCCACTGAAGTTATTCACTAGCTTATACATCCAAAGTTAGAAATAAATACCCCTCTGAACATTAATAAATCAATTACTTGTACAATTACTTAAATAATTGCAACTGTAAGGGGGTTTAAGGTTCGCAAAATTTGTCTATTTGATATGTTTTGGGTTTTCATATAGCTTTTATAAAATCGAAATTTCGAGAATCGAATATCGCTCTATTTTCGTTGTACTTCGACAGATCGGTTAAGATTTACGGTTACTTTAGGTAAATCAGGTAAGATTGGGGCATGTTTGTATAGGAAGTTATTTGAAACGTCAATTTATGGTAGAGAGAGCCACACTATATGTGTGTTCCCACCAAGGAAGCAAACCGGTTCTGAGCTGAACCGGTTTTAAACCGAACCGAACCGCTTGTTCCCGCTGCTGAACCGAACCGGCTTCCTTTCAGAATTTCTGAACCGAACCGAAAACCACAAATAAAAACGGTTCGGTTCGGTTCAGTTCTCTGACGAGTTTTAACGGAAATTGCTTTCCTCTAGCCAATGATTTTGATTAATTAGGAAATTTGAATCGTTTCCCGAAGATAATTTTTCAAACATTTCGTTCGACCCTCTACATATTTAGCGATGTCGGATCGATATAACTTCTGCAATTTCCCGCCGATCTCCTAATTTACCTGTCATCAATCTAAATTGGTTTTTTCATTAGACAATATTTTCAATTTTCTGTGGTACTTCTTAACCTTTTTCAATTCAATCTTAATCTGCCAATAAATAAGGGCATTCCTCCAGGAACTGATAGACGAGTTCTGGCAATCCGACATAACAATCTTTGCAGATTGCTCTAAGAATTTTAAAGATATTCGAATGGATTGTAGGAATCAAATTTCAAAAATGGTCGAATAGCCACTTCACCGAAATCATATTTTATAATGTGCCTTTGTGAACCACTGAACCGAACCGAAACCGCGGTTCATTTAACTCCAAAAACCATGTTATGAACCGAACCGACGGTTTAGATACTGTGCGAACCACTGAACCGAACCAGTACTTATTTTCGAGTGGTTTGCATCTCTGGTTCGCACAACTTCCAAAAGTCCCAGCTCCTTATTCGAAGGATACCTTTAGTTTCTAGCTCTAGCTTTGCTTAGTTTCCCTTTTCGCAAACCAAAATAAGCAAATTTTGCCACCAGACAAATAATTAAGAAAATTAAGTTAGTTCTTTAAATGTTCTTTAAATCAACCCTTATAATCGAGGCTTGAGTTGTTAAGCGAGAATTCCACTGCACATATTTGTTTTTGCAAGCGTCTAGATCAGTGTTCCCCAGCCATGCCGAACACTTTCGGCAATTCCCACCGTATGCTAGCCGAAGTAATGCATCAGTCTGTGTCAGAGAGCGACAGAGAGCGTTCGTTTCGCCGAGTGAACGAAAGCATCAACCGAATTCTCTTATACTTTCTTGTATATCATATTTCTTACCCATTCCGTTCCATCGAACCTATTGGAATCCAACCATTTTGAATTTCATTTCTGGGGCTTTCCTTAATGGGCTGTTTCCGTTTCAATTTTGCTTTATCGTTACAAATCGGAAAATTATCAATTGAAACTTAATCAAATTTCTGGCTAATCAAAAGTGTTCTTCAGTCCACTTAGCTGGATGCAAACCGTTGAGGTAACCACTTTGGGTGCCACCCTACCAATATATGTATACAAACTCTTCTTGACACCCCCTCCTTCATTACAACCCCCACCCCTCCCCACCCCCTAATCTGCCTTAGTTTTAACGATGATGCCAACTGCCAAGCTACAATTGGTTGGTGCTTGTAGTTGAAATTGAATTTCGAGTGTGTAAAATTTTCCAATTATAGACTTTGGAATACAACACTCCCACACACACACACACACACACACATAGAACCACTCTGAGTGGGCACTTTGAAGGAGCTTTTGCCTTTGGCTTGACTTGCTTGGGGGCACATGAAGCGTTGCTAAAAGCGAGTCCAATTAGTAGCATTACTACTAACACTTCAATTCTGGCCAGAGACAGCCTTTCACTCTCTCCTACACTCGTTCTCCCTCTCCCACTTTCTCGCCTGGCAATAACGGCAATAGTCATCAGCAACAACAGCAGCAACAACTACAACAAGGACTGAGGCAATGGCGCCAAAGTACGGCCATTTTGTGTGTACCCCTGCCAGGGGGCATGGGGGGGTGGTGGTGGCCAGTGGGGGTCTTACCAAAAAGATGGTTTTTGTTTGTGGGTGGGGTGGGGGGTGTGGTGGTAAGTTGCTTGGCGTAAATTTGCATTTAACGTTGTTTGCGGTACCCACAAATAGTCTCCTTTTGCGTGTGCGTGTGTGTGTGTGTGTGTGTGTGTGTGTTCTTGTATTCCCTCACAGTGGGGCAACTGAACAGTTAGACAACCACAAAATACTCTAAAGACCGAACAACCACAAACGATGCAGAAGAAGCACGAGAAAACGACCCCACGATACCACCACTCCAAGCCAGTTATACTTATACACACACACACACACATTCACACACACATACGCATAAGTAAATACATACCCACTTGCTTGTAGGAGCGTAGCTTAACTAGGGGAATGTGAGAGGGGGTTGAGCGTACATAAAATAATCCTTTTTAAAACAAATGAAACAGAAGTAAGTTGTTTCTGAGCTATTAAAGCTCTTGAAAAACCACTCAGAGCATGTTTGGGTCTTGGATGGATGTATATCTAAAATTGTAGAATTGGTGGAAAACCTTCAGCTCCCGAAAACCCTACTCCCACTAAATGTAGGTGTAACCTAAAGCTAGTTTCCTTTGGATCTCATTGAGCTGTCAAAATCAAAAATATATAATTTATTTTTCACGGATTTCGAATTTGAGAATTACAAGCTTAAGTGCCGATTTCACATCTACTACACAGAGCTATCTGTCACATAAACTAACAAATAACAGAGTAAAATCTAAACTTATCTTATGAGAAAACGGCCTTTGGGTTGTTGGATCAAGAAAAACGGGATTCAAAATTCATATTTGGATAAAGAATTTCGCTCTTGGATCAAGAATTACCATTCTTATTCTCTATTTTTTCTTTGAGTGTAGTAGATTATATAAATTACCCTTTAGTTCTTGGCTTGTTCCGAATATTGTCATTTCACTCACTTTAATACTGACTCATTTTAATATTATCGTTAAGTTATATTTCTTAGCTCTAAATTAACCATTTCCATTTCAAAAGTAACATATTTTATACCGCCCATAGATATGCAATGGTTCTTTCATGAGAATTCAATACAAATTACTGGACAACTATAATGATTTTGCATAGCATGCTTTTAGGCAGTATACAGTTTTGTAATTTTGAGCACATGTATTCGAAATGGTATATCGTCGCTTAAAAAAAATCGGAGAATTGTTTGGAATAGTTTATTTTGAAGCCAAGGAGTAATATTGTAAGATTATATCGGAGAGACTTGAAAATATAGTAAAGATTCTCCATAAATCGTGTCTAAAAAAGGGCAGAATTCGCATTTTAAGCTCAAATTACCATATATCTAAAAGTGATGGTCCTTACCCGAAAACGGATACGTGTTGAGCACATGAAAATTATCTAGAATGGCCAACAACTCTTCTATATACTGTATTGTAATGTTGCCCTCTGTTATCAAACAAACAACAGGCCAAATCGCTTAACCTAGTCTGCTTACATAATGTGAATATGTTAACATTAATGTTAATGCTATGTTAGTCAACAAAAGGGAAAGATCTTAAGAGTTTCTTACATTTAGGTTATAGTTCACTTTAAAAGGACAGAGAAGATACAAATTAAACCAGTTCTGTTTAGTTTGTTTGAAAATGTGTTTTATGGGTATGACTTTTGGTGGTTACTTAATTTAATCAAAAGATCAATAAATTTCGTAAATAATGTTCATAAATACTACATATTTTAAAGGCTTCTTCAGCTTAAACTTGGGTCAAAACTTGGGAGAAACGTTTTTTGTTAAAGTTGACTTATGCATTGTCCAAAGTTTTACTCACATAACAAAAACAATTTTAAATTTGACAAATTTCGACCTAATATAATGGAACCGAATATCATAGATTTCTAGGATCCTATATCATACTTCCACAAGCCGATTTATACAAAAATTAGGAAGGAAATAAAACTTTTCTGAGTGTTTTCGAACCGAAGTGGAATTTCAATTATTCACTGAGAGTGTTTCTAGCCTCTTAAGCTCCCTCCCCTCCCTAAGGGTCCCTGTCCACTTGCATGCGTAGCCTGCAAATGTCATGCAAAATAACGGCACTAGTTTGCTTGTGTGTGAGTGTAGCTAAAAAAGCTTTAGAAATTTTGCTTTTGATGGCAGAGATGGCGCCCAAAAACTAACACCAGCACACACACACACACACACACATACAGACACACTCCCCTTACCCCCCGCCCTACCCACTTGTCGTCGTCGTCATCATCAGCGTCGAATGCGTTGCATATTTTCAGGCACTTAAGCTATTTTCATGAAATGTGCACAACAACAGAGACATGCAGATTACCCTTGGGTCCTACCGTACCCAACTAAAGCCCCCGCCCCCCCCCACCCGCCCCCTTAACCCCTCGCTCTCTCTCTCTCCCTCTCTCTCTTTAGCCTTCCCAAAACCCCAAACTGCGGTTGCTTTTTGGCTTAAACCAACACAAAATCGAGAGAAGAAGGAGAAAAAAGAAAATGTAGTCGGTATTGATTTTAATTGAAAAATTGTTAATTTTCCATGCCAGTAGCAGTGGCAGCCACGCCCACTAACACACACACACACACACACACATATCTACATACATGTGTCTGTATGTATGCAAGTGGCACAACGTCGTTTTCGTTGTCGCAACTCTTCAGCTTTGCCAAGTGAACTTTTTGTGCTGCCAATTTTGCATCTGTGTGAGGTGTGCGAGTGTTTGAGTGTGTGTGTGTGTGTGCGGTTGTTGTTGCTGCTGCTGCTGCTGCTGTGTTTTGCGTCTGGGTAATTATACGTTTCTGTGTGAATAATTTACCAACCCTGCAGCCAAAAACAATATTTTATGGCCAAATACGCCACGTGGGTTTTTTGTTGGTCTGTGCTTTCAGTTTTTTAGGCGGAATTAGAGATATTTTGGATAGAAAGATTTATACCAAATTCGCATCCTTTGGATTTCTGTTTCTAAACCACATTTCAAACTAGAAATCTTTCTTAAACCAGTAAAATAAGCATAAAAGCTTTTTGAAGTGTTTTACTTCATTTTAGAAACGGTTTTCATTCGGGAAATTAAAGAGCTCTGAGTGTTATGAATATTATTGGAACCTCTTCTGAACTGAGGCTTGTGCCACGTTTAAACCGTTTCAACTGGGTTCGAAAAGGGTTTTGAACCAATACTGTGTCAAACTTCATATTCCTGGCTTAAAAAAAACTTAGATAAAGCTCTGAACCACATTAAAGTCGGTTCAGTTAGGAACCGTTAAAATATAAATTTCCACATTCCCAACCTACAAACCAAATTACAGTTTTAAAGTTTAATATATTTGGAACCGGTACATTATATTTCTGAATCGGGTTTATTTCGGGAAATAAGGAAACTCCAAATTCAAAACCTTTACATCTAATTCATAGTTCATCAAACAGATAGTTTCTGAAGTAAGACTTTGAACCTCTTTTGACCAGGTTCAACCGGTTCGGAACCGGGTTTGAAGTAACATAAAAGTATTTATTTCCAACCTACAAATTAAATTAAAATGCTAAGCTTAAAAAGTATTTGGGATAGGGCACTGAACCACTTTGGAACCGGTTCACTTTATTTTTGAACCGGCTATGATTTGGGAAAATAGGGGAATACATATTCAAAACCTTTACATCAACTTTGTAGTTCATTAAGCTAATAGTTTCTGAAGTAAAACCTCTTTTGACCCGGTTTTGATGTACCTTAGAACTCTCTATTAATAACCTACAAATCAAATTTAAGTTTATAGCTGAAAAGTTGTTGGGATGAGGCACTTAACCACTTTTTAACTGGTTCGATCCGGTTTTGATCCGGCGAAAAAAGAAACTCCATATTCCTTACCCATACAGCAAACAAAAAGTTCTTTAATCAGTTAATATCTTTGACCCACTTTTTAACCGCTTCAACCGGTTCGGAACCGGCTTTGAAGTACCATAAAATAATAATATTTTCAGCCTAAATTTAAAGCTTTTAGCTTAAATAGTTTTTGGGATGAAACGGTTCACTATATTCTTGAACCGGTTTGATTCGAAAAATTAGTAAACTCACATAATCACATAATTTCTTTGAATATCTTTTTAACCGGTTCAACCGGTTCGGAGCCGGTTTTGAAGTACCATAAATACAAAAATTTTAAATTTTAAGCTTAAATAGTTTTGGGGATGAGGCACTAATCCACTTTTGAAACGGTTTTGATTCGGTTATATAGGAAACTCCATATTCCAGCAAAGTTTGATACATTAATCGGATAATTTATTTGAACCACTGTTGAACCGGTACAACTTTTAAGCCAAATTTTTGAGAAGAGGCACTAATCCACTTTAGAACCGTCTTACCATATCTTTGAACCGGGTTTGGTTTAAGGGAAACAGGAAACTCCATATACCCAGCTAATTTACAAAACTTATAGTTCATTAAACAGATAACTTCTTTGAGCCACTTTGAAACCGTTTCAACCGGTTCGGAATCGATTTTTAAGTACCTTAGAACTATCATTTACCAACCTACAAGCTAAATATCAAGTTTATAGCTTAAAGAACTATTGAGAAAGGCACCGAACCACTTTTGAAACGGTTCAAACGGGTTCAAAACCAGTTAAATATCTAACTCCATATTCCTAAGCGTCGGACATAAAGCTGATAGCTTAAATAAACCATTTTGGACACGGTTCAACCGGTTCGGAAACGGTTTTGAGCAACCTTAGAGTTTTTTTTTTTTTTTTTAAAAGAACTTTCCCCGAAAAGACAATCAACCATCGATCATCGATTGCATAGCATCAGCCATATAACTCCCCATCTTAATAAGTTTATCAAGATATGTCTCACTGCATCACTTTTGAACCGGTTCACAGACTTGTTGCAAGTGTATTCAAATAGTCGTGGTTTGATCAACTTTCTTCCATTGCTAAATTTCGGTGGATTCGTAGAGCCACCCACTTGCTGTTTTGAGCATTTCCGTTTGGATTTTCCCTAGAATTTCAAGTGTAGAAAATTAAAAATCCACTCGTGCAACTTTGCCTCATGGCATCTCATGTCTATTAACAGTCAGGGTTGACATTGTCGCGCAAACTCCACCGCCCCTGCACAGCCCCCCACCACCGCCCGCCCATTCTCAATCTGTGGGTAACACAATACGCCATGGCAAACGGCAGCAACTACTTAAAATGCAATTATATGCATTATTGTTTGCCTGTTTAAGCGAATGAGTGGATATTTTTATACAAAAATACGCAGAATATAACGAAGGCAAGAACAAAATGGGAAAGAGAAAATGGAAGACGACGAGTATTTAAATGCCCACCTCAGCTACTAATTATTACCAGGAAAAACGCTTGAAATTGACGTTTCATTTTTTGAACGGCGGGGCATGTCAACACCAGACTGGGAATGGGACCGAGACCGAGACCGGGAGTGGAACTCTGGCCGTCTGTTTTCACTCACAGTGCATCCAGCAGAAGGGGTTGGGGGTTCGGTCGACGTCGTGATTGTGCACAACCAAACGATCGACTCACTCACTCAACTCCGCTCCGCTCCGCTCCGCTCAGCTCCAACCCTTCAACAGATTAACGCACTCCACAAATTATAAAAAAATAATATTTTTCTTAGAACTGATACCATTTTAAACGAATTGGTACTCCACGGAGGCAACAAAATGAAGAAGTTCGACAAACGAACTGCAATCGCGCTGGGTAACATGATCGCCGGCGATGCAGACGGCATTGCGTCAAGTGGCAGCATCAACGAGTCGACTGCCTGTCTGCCACAGACCCAGACGCAGTCCCAGTCCCAAAAGCCAAGCCACCAATGGTTCCCAGGGCTGCCAATCGGGCAGCCAACTACTCTCCAACCCAACTGCCCAATGACGCTGGCACATTTTGTGTCTCGGACTTCATTCAGAGCCGGTTCCAGTCTCGAGGCTCGCCACTTGAGTAAATTAGTTTCGTAGAACTTGTAGGCCGGCTTTTTCAAGCTCATTGTCCGCCATTTGGTGAAAAAAAAAAATAAGTTCTTTGGGATATTTTATTGAAATTAGTTGAAGAGAGTTAGAGGAGCATTTTTGGTCTGGGAAAAAAATAACTAAGAATTGCTCCTTTCGTGGATTCTCATGCTGCCAATTGCAAAAGTCAATGATGACTTGTGGCATTTTGGAGTTGGGGAGAGATAAACAGAGAGAGAGAGAGAGAGAGGCATGGGTAATATCTCATGCATGAGAAGATGAGAAAGCTTAGCTTTTGATTTACAGAACTAAATTTGAGTCTTACAAAATAGAGGAAAGCTTAGTTCGGCTCGAAAGTAGCTTACTATATAGCCATCCCATTAATTTCAACAAGTAAGAAAGTCAGTCTTTACCTACGAAAGTGTATGCTCATTATGAATTTTAATGCTGCAGCTGTAAGTTCATCCAATCTTAACCAATCCCTTGAGGAATCAATTAAACAATCCTAATTGATGCGGAGAATGAAGGTATAGAATGCAAGTTGAGCGGCCTCGTCGATCCGTTTCCAGCTACTGTATTGTGCCTACACTGAAAAAATTTACAAAAAAAAAACCATTTGGAAAGGATTTTGTGTTAAATATCCTATTTATCATCAAGCGGAGCTGCAAAATCATTCAAATGATCATAAAAAACTCCGGAGTTATAAGCGAAACAGTTGAGCTGATAAGAGCACCCCCCCAGTTGTTGGTCAGGACTAGAAAAAAGTGTTGCCTACACTTGGGATGATAATTTAGTTATCAAAAGCGCCCTTACTTGTTTATAAAATGATATTTCAACATTTCAACAAATGTCCTAGTTTTCTTTGATTTAATAAGGAAATTATTTTAAGAACAAATTGGGAACAGCTTAAGAATTTGATGGGCTTAAACCAAGAACCTTTTGTACTTGCTTGATGTGCTCTTAATTTGTTTCAAGAATGGCCTTAGATTAATTCAAATGTACTTTTTTAACCTAGAAGCACGATCTATTGATCTAACCGATCTAACCGGTCCGAACCCGAACCCCTGAGAACCGGTTCGGTTCGGCTTTTTTGGGGTTCGCGAACCAGACCATGAACCAGGCGTCTGACATTTTCGACTCCTCGTACCTGAACCCGAACCGGACCACTTTTTCGAAAAATGAGGTTCGGTTCAGCAATTTAATATGCTTAATGAGAGTTTTCAAAATGCAACAAAACAATGACTCAACGTCTGATTGCGAAGTCGAGAAGTTTATGAAAGATATAAACAAATATCAAATATAAAATCTGTGAATGATTTTATAGATTCCTTTAACAAATTGTCCAAGATTACATCCATCGACAAATGATCCAACATTTTGGTAAGGTCATAATAGCAAAGGCTTATACAATATTCCTTTTACTATACTAGCTGTACCAGCAACTCAGGTATCAGTTTAACGAGCAGTTAAGAGCTAATATAGATGAACAGATCCTGGAAGATATAGTGCCAATTAACCTAAACCAAGTCGATTCTAAAAGCTCATAATTGAAATAAATTAGGTAACGATCATTGTGATTAAGCATATGGATAGCATATTCATATTCAACGTATTAATGATTCAAAAGTCAAACTATTCTTCTATGTGCAAGCGAACCAAGATTCGAACCAGAACCTTGGGTTCAAGGGTTCCAAATACCGGTCCGCGAACCGAACCTTGGATTTTACAATGGGTTCGAACCCGCGGACCGAACCTCATGGATAATTTTAAAGGTTTGCAGCCTTGTTTTAAAGTATTTCAAAATGATCTTAATATATCTGAATACAATCTTACTTAAAATAAGTATAATATACTGTACTTCCTCAAGGCCGGTTTTGAAACAGAGTAAACTTTTTCGTAAGGCTCATTAGACTTGGTGTTATTTTACTGTACCAATATGATTCTCAGCCGGTTTAAGCCTGATGAACAATACTCGCCTGAGAACCTTCTGAGCAACTCTTGTAAATCACACAACATATACAATATTCTGTGTCACATTCAAGTGTTTATTTCTTTAGCTAAGTACTTGTGTCGCCAACCATCCCCACCCACCCACCTCTGCCGGCAAATAAATCTTTTCTTTTTCCCTAATTTTTCCTAATGCTTAGAGCACAGTCAGTCACCCACCCGTCCACCCAACCACCCATCCACCCATCCATACACACAGCTTGAGACAAGCCACCAATTGTCATGGATGGACACATTTTGTTGCTGTTTAGGACGACGCTCTGGTTACTCTCTTGAGTAGTTATCATCAAATTGGCAAGTGCACGGACGGCGGCAGAGGCGCGTGTGGACGCAGCAGGTTGCCCGTAGCCAGGGACTCGCTGTGAGAACTGTTGCAATTTGTTGGTTGTTCTGTTTGGTTTTTGTTTTTATTATTATGTTTTTGTGTGTGTGTGTTTTATTTTGGATGAATCACGCGCCGCGGCAAATGGTGTGTGTGTGTGTGTAAGGGAGGAAGGGTTGTTTGCCCTTGGCCCTCCACCCAAGTTTGTTTATGATTAACGCGCGCTAATTTCATTCATTTCGCACTGTGAAAAGTCTCGCGGGAGCCAGCACACTTATGCTTATTGGATTCCACTCGTTGGGGTGGCTATCTATTTGGGCAACCGCACGGTAACCCTGGCCACACCATCATCCTGCGGCTGATTACAACTGACTGCGAAAGGTGTCGGGCTACAAGCCGCATGCGTCCGGCACGATTATTACTGCTTTCGCATTGGGAACTAATAATCTTATTAGAATTAATGAAGGAATTTCCAATTTCGGCACCCTTCGGTCCGCAGTGGAAGCGATTTAATGTTAATAAGTCCTAAACGCCAATAATACTTCAAGTTCCTGGAGTTCCACACCAGTTAGGCAAAATAGAAATTCCTGGCCGGACGTGCGGCTATGCGAAAAGTGAATCGAGTTTGGCGAGCGGCTGACACAGATTATGAACTGACTGACTGACTGACTGACGGGGTGACTAAGTGAGTGGGATGGTGTGGGGATGAAGTGGAGTGTGTGTGCGTGAACATGGCCTTTAAGTTGACCAGTTGTGGGAAAATGGTTGAACTTGAAGTGAAAATTTGCCAGGGCAAGTTTTAAGACCTAAATAGGAAACCTGATTGGATTTTATACTGTGAATCGAACCTCAACTTCGTTACTAGCTCAGCTCAAAGAGGAAAAGCGAGAGTATAAGTTAAGGGCGATCCTGTCCCAACTCGACACTAAGGAAACGAAATGTTAATAGCCTTTCCTTATGCTTACTAACATAGCATTAACAGTAATGTTAACAGAAAACGCATGTTAACCCCAAATTTATGCCAAGAGTTGTATTCCTAAGGAAAAAGCAGAGAGTTTTTCCATGAAAGGCTTATACCTCCACTATTTTTTCTGTATGAAATTTCAAAGATTACAGATGTGGTTCAACGACTTCAGTATACCTTCCACACTATCTTCAAAAGAAACGTCACACAGCACTCACTTAATGAAGAATTGAAAGAATCAGAGCAAGGGATAGAGAATGAACGAGAGTACAGCCGCATTGTAACATATTTATTAAGACTAAAACTTTGCTAAAACTGACCCAAAGTTCAGGAAAATCATTTTCCTTAATTTGGGTGCATTGTTATTGCATCAGAACTTTTTAAAATGTTCAAAAAAAGGAGATTATCACTTTACTCATATCGTTATGTACACCGAACGCAAAGACACACCTTAAATGTTATTTCTAGTTAACGTTCCAATCTTTATTTTCTAGAAAACAGGAATAAGCCCTTTAATTTGCAAAATTATTCCAAAAAAATGTGCTTAATTAGTTGTTTTCGACTTGTAAAAAGTAAAGTTAAGCACGATTCAATAACTTCTGGTAAGTTTTTCGAACCCCAAGGCTGAAAACTCACAACAAATAGCAGAGACATAAGAAGATTAGCTCCATACCAGGAAATTGAAACCGTTTGACTTCAACTTCTAGTTGCTACTTAATGATCTTGACCCTCAGTTTTGAGAAAGAGAACAAAACCTGTAGATTACAGCAACGGGAGAAACAGGTTGTTAGTGTCAAATTGGCACACTTCGGGTTACAGTTGCCCATTGCCACAACTAGTTGGGAATTCCAGGGCTTGAACATCAATACAACGCAGTTAAAAGTTCATTTTCAGAGTTATTTTTATATATAGCTTGCAAAGGGTATTATAAATTTGCCCAGAAGTTTACAAAGCATAAAAATATTCATTTCCGACCCCTCTATATATATACTTGATCAGGGTGACGAGCTGAGTCGATTGAGCTTTGTCTGTCCGTCTGTCTGTCTGTTTCTACGCCAACCAGTGTCTCAGTTTTTAAGCTATAGAGCTGAAATTTAGCAGAGAGTATTCTTTTTGCTGCACGCTAATAATTTATGATAACCAACCGGATCGGATGAATATATCTCATAGCTCCCATAGGAACAATCGCTCGGAAAACAAGTATATATAAAACTTGTAAGTAAGGGCACCGCAGTCGAGTGCTCCGACTACCAATTACCCTGTTCATTTATAATCATTTATTCTTTAAAGTATGTATACACACACACTCACACATGCACACAAACGAATTTCCTTAGCCCTAAATTAGAGATTGATTCGTAATTGAATGAATTAGTTTTAGTTTAAGCTCTAACTGACGATGCGGTACAATTGTTTCGCTTATAACTTCGGTGTTTTTTGTCTGATCTGATCTGAACATGTTAAATTTGAATGTTACCCTTTTGAAAGATCAGCGAAACTATTATCTTAAATTATAGGCGCCTCCTCCATCGATGGTTTATCAGCTCCATTACACAACAGAGACTTGTACATTAACGAAAAATAGCAACAATTGTAATTGTCCCTAAAAAAAAAAATAGAAAACTCGGTTCGAATCTGAACCGGTTTTTGATTTCTAACATTGGAATTTTGTCCAACTGCTCATCTTCTCCACCCCACAGTTTCACGCCTAAAAGCCGGCTAACTAATTTCCTTCCGCCAGTGTGTGTGTGTGTGTGTCCATTTGTTAAAAAAACATGCCAACAGCCCAACAAAAAAAATTTCTACACTTTCATTGTTTGACAACGAAAGGGTTGTGAACTACACCCCACCTGGACTTGGCGTCTGGGCAATTAGGTGCGGCTGTTTATGCAATTAGAGTAAATAGTTTGCCTGTGTTTTTTTTTTCTCCCGGCCGTTCCACACCGCCCGCGGCAACTTTGATTGATGGTGGTCACTCGGCTGGACTGGTTGGTCCTCATTGATTGATGAGGAGTCGATCTGGGGCGTCTCTTTCATCTGGCCAAAAACTAATCCACACTTTCATCTCGGGCAGGTTGTGAGCATATTTTTCAATTATAGCAAATGGAAAAGCAGCAAATCCAAATACAATTGACATTATAAATCGCATTTCACGCTAATTTGCGGTTGAAAATTCACAGCGAAATATTTTACAATTTCTCGTTTCGGTTCTTCCGCTTCCGCTGGTAAATCCCCCAAGGACCTGCCAGCCTGCAAACAAAAAACACTCGACAACAAGGCGCAAAAACGATTTTGAGAAAATTAATTTTATAGATTAGAAACATTCATTGTCCTTGGTGGTTGAGTGGGGGTGGGTGAGTCGGTGTGGGTGTGTGGGTGAGTGGCGAGCGGCGAGCGGTCGCCGGGGTGGCTGATGGGCGCAATGAGCCGTCTCTACCTGTGCAACCGTAATTGAAGAATTGTCAGCGAATTATGGTTTTATAATGGTTCACAGCTTGAGCCCAAAGACACAGCCAGAATTGCCAACTTGATCCGCAAAAAGGAAAAGAGAAAAAGTTGTGCACTTTTATTCCAACTGTTGCAATTTCGGGGGCGTGGCGCCACGCGGCGCTTCGTCTGAACTGCATTTGACACTTCAATTGGTTTGTCGTGCACAAGAAAAATCCAAACTGGCAAAAAAATAATGAAAAAAAAGAAGAAAGGAATATGTATAAAAGCAACCAAGCTGTATACCCTTTCGTGCTTGCTCGTGCTTAGCTAAGCCAGCACGAAGTTGTTATTTTTGGAATGGAAAGGAGAGCGCTTTGTTAATGTGAATTTTTGTATATTCGGTGCTCTTCTTTGCTCGCTGACTTTGCTGGGGCAACGAAACAAAAATGATCCAACAATCAAGTGAGTGTTTCACTGAACAACTGAACAATAAAGAGCGAAGCACACATTCAACTCATTTCTGGTCACTTACTCCTAAACGCACGAGTTCTACAAAATCTTTACAAAATTGATTTCATCTTTGTCTGCAACTTATTACGAAAGAGTAGCAGACAGTAGGAGTACGTGCACACTTGTGGCACATTTGAAGGAAAGGGAACAGAAGGTTGTGGCGCCTGGCACACGCAAATCAGACAATTTGTATCCAGCGGTGAATATAATTGAAAAATGATTGGTTTACCATTAATGAAAATGATGATGACAACGCCGACAACAGCAGCAACGGCAGCAAACAGTGACATTGATTGTTGTTGTTACAGCGCAACGGCTGTCAATCGCACGCACCTGCCGAGAGTTGGCCGCCAGTTTGGTTCGCTCCTGCGTTCGCCTGTTGGGTCAATCGGCCATCAAGCCAGCGATTTGAACATCTTAATTCATTGACAACTTGTTGAGTGGCCATTAGGTTTGTGGGGGGAAAAGACTCTGTCA
Source organism: Lordiphosa andalusiaca (assembly GCA_035044965.1). Classification (NCBI taxonomy): domain Eukaryota; kingdom Metazoa; phylum Arthropoda; class Insecta; order Diptera; family Drosophilidae; genus Lordiphosa; species Lordiphosa andalusiaca. Next base: position 6,678,939 of record JAWNNM010000051.1, on the reverse strand, counting down.
GAACTGTACGAATCGAATTGAGATGGTTAAAATGTTTCCAAAAATGTGGGGCTCGCATTATGTTCTGTGCCAAGTTGGAAATTATCCATGTGATGGGTGTTTGAGTTAAGCTTGATGTTGTACCATTCCAAAACGTTACTTTTGCGATTAAGAAAATTTATGAATTTCTGCTTTGTAAAGTACAAGGTGCTCCTGGAACCCCTGGTTTTGGTACGAACCTTTGTTCGATTAAAAAAATAAATCTTTTTTTTTTAAATCCGAAAGAATTAACTTTCTGTATAACTAACTTTGTTTTCCTGAGTAGCTGGAACAGCTAATGAAGTTAATAGTCTGGGCACACCGAGTAAATTTGAGAAGAAAGCATGAGAATTTCTAAATTAATGACACAAGAAGTGGAAAAGATCTGCTTTATTTCGGGATGATTTTGTTGCATCTCATCAACAAGTTTCTCATGCCGGCTTCCAAGCTAATCGATTTCAAGTGCTTTTCTTACCGACTCAATACCTAAATCCAGAGTATTCAAATAAGCATGAAAATGACACTGAACACAATTTTTCGATAAAAAAGTGGATAAAAAAGTGTAATTTTACTACACACAGAAAAAAAAGAATATTTTAAAATATCCATTGGATGATTTCCGGTATCCATTTGGGAAGGATATCCCTTAAATATCCTTTTAATCATCCAACAGAGTTCCGGCTTTTATTTTATTGTGAACTGAACCTTCAACCGAACCTCTTTGGAAATCAAAGCTGAACCCGAACCTGTTCCGAACCTTAAACTTGGGTCAGCTCAGCAGAACTGGCAGAAATCAGAAAATTTGACCTTCAGCCTAGCGATTTTATCATTTGTCTATTTGATTTTGAGCGACTGAGTCTTAAACTATGAAGAAAAATTTAATTGCAAACCTAGAATTACGTTTAGAACTTCTTTTACGATCCCCTTCCATAATAGCCCATATTTCTTTTAAGATCCTCGACTCCTTTTTCAATAATTTATTCTATTTTGAATAATTTTCTAAAAAAAAAAACAAGTAAGGGCGCTGCAGTCGAGTTTCCCGACCACAAAATACCCTGTTAATTTGTTTTCATTTACAAAATTTTGTAACAAAATTATCATCCCAAATGTAGGCAACATTTTTTTCTAGTCCTGACCAACAACTGGGGGGATGCTCTTATCAGCTCAACTGTTTCGCTTATAACTTCGGAGATTTTTGACCGATCTGATTGTACTTTTCAGAATAGATAGATATTGGGCCTAGCTTGATGTATACTAAACCACGAGGCTATAACTTCAAAATTGTGGATCTGACGTTTTTTTAGGTCAAGGATGGCTAGAGGAGGTCTTGGTTTTTTGGTGATAACAAGGGGACGGGGTGGAATTTTCCAAATCTGAAACAAACTTGATCTGCGTACAGCATAAGTCTACCTTCATGCAAAAATTTGTGGCTCTATTTATTGTCTCTGAGATCGACGCGTTCATACAGACAGACAGACGGACAGAAGGACGGACGGACATGGCTATATCGACTCGGCTGTTCATGCTGATCAAGAATATATATACTTTATGGGGTCGGAAATGTTTCCTTCTCCCTGCTACATACATTCGCACAACTTCATGATCTCCCTTTTCCCATTTTCAATGGGAACAGGGTATAAAAATGCCCAAAAACCGCTAACACGAAGTTTTTGAACCATAACCATTTGCTGGTTTACAGCAGTGAAAAGAAAGTACTTAATATATTCTCAAGAATACACTCATAGTGGAATATAGGGGCAGAGTAGTTGCTACTCTCAAATTTGATGGGCCACTTTCATCAAAAGGTTTGACACATTTTAGCCTAATCGTGCTAAGAATTTTCTATTATTGTTTATTTTACTCAAGCACAAATCTAAAAATCGTACATTTTACTCAAATTTATACCATATTCAAGCCGTTATTAAAATTGTTTGAAATTACTTTTGGACATATGCCAAAATTTGTGTTACGATCAGCTGATCCATATAAGGTGCGTGGACTTGACAGTGCATTCAACTTGATGCCAAACAGAGATCAAAACAAATGAATCAGTTGATAGAATTGACAACACGCTAGAAATAACGCTGTGACTCACAACAACCACCACAGCAACAACAACAACAACAACAACAACAATGGCAAAGTGCCTAGCAATGATCACAAATTGCCATGATCAGTCTAATTTTTGCAAACAAAAAAAAAAAATAAAAATGTTGGTTAATTTGAACCTTTCACTTTTCCCTCCCATCCCACCGCCTTCCCCCCCGGTTGTGGGTGCGAGAGTGAGACGAATTATAATTAAAATGGTGTTATTATATTTTCACGCCTCGACTGTGCGGAAAAATCAACAGAGAGTCCAGGGCACACACAGAAAAAAGAAGAGAAAAAAAAAAGAAAAAAAACGTCAACGACTCCAACGAATTATTTGCAGAATCATCAAATTAAAGGTTTGATGTTGATTTCAACAAGCCTAAGCGCATGGCTACATACATACAGACAAATATATAAATATATTGAAAAACTGAACAGTCATGCGCTAAGGCATTGCACCTACTAGCAGCTGAAGCCTGCTCCCCGAGCTGCTCCCTGCTCCTCAGCGATGAGCAGCAGCAGCCGCCGCCGCGAAGTGTCTGTATAATTTTCGTTCGTTCTCTCGAATTGGCTGTCATAAGTTTTGAGTAGAAAATTGGTGTGCAACAGGCTTACAACAACAAAGCAGTGTTGTTGCCGTTGTCAAGTGTAGCACAAGAAATTGAAAAAAAAAAGGATTTCTTGATTGCGATAATGAGTTATACTTAATTTTAAACCCAAAAAAAGAAGGAGTCATAAAATAACACTGGACCCCAAAATAAAAAAAAAAAAACCCCATCAGCAAAATCTCAACTCAAACAGCGGCCACTTGGGCATTCTCCTTGAAAACACACATAGCTGAGGGTCCCACAAGTAGACTGACCCACGATACCAAAACTAACCGCGATAAGAGTTTACAGGGTAAAAGTAGAAGAAGAAACGGTTTAAGTTGAGCTTCAACTTAGTAGGACCACTCGAACTGCTGTATTGACCCTAAGGGATGGCTTCAAAGAGCCTAACTTTGGCTATTTCGCATAGAATTCAAGCACATACGTTGATCAAAGTAATGTAGGTACCGCTTTATTGAGCATTGGTATACTTTTGGCACATCATTTTCTCGAATAGTGCAAAAGCGGCATTAAAAAAAGTGCAATAGGTAAATAAAGAAGAGATTGGTGTCATTTTACCAACCTCTTTTTAGCCCCTTGGTTGATTGTTATTACATAATTTTCACGAACAGTGCAAGAGCGGCACAAAAAATGCAACATTTGGGTTTTTAATTAAGAATCAATTTTTTTTTTATACAATTTCCCTCACTAAATGGACTCCAACAGAGATTCTTCTGATTATTTTTTGGATTTCGAACAGCAGCTAGGTAAATATACCTATTTCGTTTTGGTATTCTTTAAAGCAGGGTTAGTCCAAAAGTGCAATAGTATTGCAATGTAACTCAGCTCAGACCTACACTCAAAAAATTGATTTTGTAGTTTTTAGTAATTCGCCGTAAAATACATTTTTTTCAAGATTTAATGAAAATTTCTAGCTTTTACACAGATTTTTCTCTAAACCTAGAAACGACAACCCCAAAATGTACTATATTTGAAATTAGTTTCTTAATTTTAGAAACTGTGCAGTTGTTTTTTTTTTATACCCTTGCAAAGGGTATTATATTTTGCTCAGAAGTTTAAAACGCATATAAATATTCGTTTCCGACCCCATAAACCATATATATTCTTGATCAGGTTGACGAGCTGAGTCGATGAAGCTTTGTCCGTCCGGCTGTCCGTCTGTCTGTCTGTTTCTACGCGAAATAGTTTCTCAGTTTTAAAGCTATCGAGCTGAAATTTTGCACAGAGTCTTCTTTTTGCAGCACACTACAAATATGACGGAACCGACCGAATCGGGTGACTATATCACATAGCTCCCATAGAAACAATCGGTTGGAAAACTAGTTTTAGTATGAAAAACTTTTTCTTTTCAATGGAAACGTCTCCACACTTTGTATTCATAAGTTTTCTATGTTTTTTTTTTTTATAATTCTACCAAGTTTAATTAAAATCAGACAACTATATGGTATAGCTGCCATACAAAAGATAGGTCTGAAAAACAGTCTTAGTTAGAAAAACTTTTTTGTTTCTAATGGTAGCATCCTGCAATTTTGATTTTACTTGTTTTACATGCTTTTACCCAATTCTACAAATTTTTGTACAAATCGGATGACTATATCATATAGCTCCCATACGAACAATCGGTCGGAAAATGGAAAAAAAGAGTATTTTTTGAAAACATTTAAGCGAGCACCTGCAAGAGTATAAAAACTTCGGCACGGACAAAGCTAGCTTTGCTTTCTCGTCTAGTTTTGTTTTAAGACTTTTAGTGTTCTTTTTAGGGATTCATAAAAGTATATCTCATTTCTGAATTTTTTAATAATTTTCCGTTATGCTGGACAAATCGTGGAAGAATATTTTACAATGTTTCCATTGCGGTCATCCGTCCCCCAATATATCAAAATAAATTGCATAGAGACTAATTAATCATAAAATATTCAGTTTCTAAAGTCACAAAAGTATAGAACTCAAAGGTTCAATTCATTTGGTTCAAAAGCAGTTTCACCCGCTTACCTTATTTTGGACAGTTCTAAAACTTAAGCTAAGCTTTCAAGCTTCATTCTTAGTGTATTGAAAAAAACGCAGACACAGAAAACACATGTAAAAGTCAATGTTAACAATGTGGCACTGTGGTTTTACCTAAGCTGTATGACACAGGGGTGGTTTTGGCAACATTCGGATACAATACCAGTAGCTAGACAAGAACAAGGGGTGGGCTGGTCAGGCAAGTGCGTAACAAGTTACTGATGATGTTGATGATGCTGATGACACGTGTAAGTGCAGCCACATTGTCGCAATTATCCTTTGGCTGATAGCATTGGGGTGGATCTGTTATTAATTTGCTGCGTTTTGTTTGTTGTTTCTTTGGAGTGGTGATTTCTCTTGTTATTCTTTTGGTTTTTTGTTTTTTTTTTTATGATTCCGTGTTCCCACCCACAGTGCAAAAACGTGACCTTAGCCGGATTTTGAGGCCAGTAAATGGTTGGTAATGATTCTAGTCCAGCGGGCACAGTCAACCAACCGACCAACCAACCAACGAAATGAGACCATACCAGGCTTCCATTCGTTTGTGATGTTTGGCCACTTTTTAGGTGTCTTCTCAAGTGGGAAAGTAGCTCGTTAAACATTTAACGCTTTCCGGAGGTGGGCGGATAAGTTTGCTTAGTAGTAAATTTAGGGATTAGCAACGAACTGCAACTGCCACATTTTGAAAGTAAATCAAAACTCATCCAACAATTAGGCCAGAGCAAAGTGCTGTCATCATCATCATCCTCATCCCGGGCCTGAATGAGGCCTATTATCGAATTTTGAAAAGCGTAATTATTGCCTGACAATTCAAACGGAATGTGTTATATTTACTCAATAAACATTATCGTATATACGATCGTGGCGGGGGAAAAGAGGGGGGGGCAGGCATCCAATCCAATTTCCAGCTCCCACACAAAAACACCTAAAATTGATTTGGACTCTGAAGAGGTGTGAGAGAGTCCGAGATGAGTGTCCGAGTATGTGTGAGAAGACCAAGTGTGTTTATCCAAGGCAAATTAGTCATTTGGGGAATGTGGAGTACAACAAAATTATTGCCGTTTTCATAGATTTCCTGCCTAGATTAGGCCACAAGGGAAAATGCTCGTTTGATGTTGAAATAAAAAAGAAAAACAAACCTTAACTGGGCTAGTCAAAGTCTGATTGACAAGAAATCGATTTGATAAGAAATATGTTAGAGAAATTAGTCAATAAATGAAGCTCTCTGCATTAAGTCTGCAGGGCTACTCAAGACCAAAAACTGGCCAAGAATGAGAGCAAAATTTAATGTCAAATTGATGTACTCCGCGTAAAGAAACCAAATTTTATACTTGCAACAAGACTGTGGGATATGTATGGAAACAATTGATCTAAGAGCAAAGTTCTAGATCAAAATATGATCATTTTTATAAGCTTTTAGCTTTTCAATCAATTTTGAGAAATTGCGTAATCTTAGTGCCCAAGTTTTTATATAAATAATTTCAAAACAAACTTTTTTTCCCATTTTCCGACCGATCGTTCATATGGGAGCTATATGATATAGTCATCCGATTTCGCCACAAATTTGTTGAATTATGTGAAGGCATGTGAAACAAACAAATACAAAATTGCAGAATGCTACCATTAAAAACCAAAAAGTGTTTCTAACTAAGACTGTTTTTCAGACCTATCTTTTTTATGGCAGCTATACCATATAGTTGTCCGATTTTGATAAAACTTGGTAGAATTATAAAAAAAACATAGAAAGCTTATGAATACAAAGTTTGGAGACGTTTCCATTGAAAAGAAAAAGGTTTTCATACTTGAACTAGTTTTCCGACCCATTGTTCCTATGAGATATAGTTAACCGATCCGGTCGGTTCCAACAAATTAGAAGTGTGCAGCAACAAGAAGACTCTGTGGAAAATTTTAGCTCGATAGCTTTAAATCTGAGAGACTAGTTTGCGTAGAGACAGGCAGACAGACGGACGGACAAAGCTCAATCTCCCTGATCAAGAATATATATAGTTTATGGGGTCGGAAATTAATATTTCTATGCATTGCAAACTTCTGGGCAAAATTATAATATCCAAGAGTAAAAAAACTACTTGGAGTTGTACTTCTGATACAAGCAGGTAATTTTCGGCACACTTTATCAATTGTTCCTCGAGCAGGGCTATGGCTTCTTTCACACTATTTTACAAATATTTTCTAACTAGTTACTAGATATGGGAAACGGTTGAGAGTAACTGTTGACATAAATCCTAAAGAAATAAAAATTGTTCACCAGTTTTGTGCCCCTACCGTCAGATTCACAAATGCAGCGCCCTTACTTGTTCAGCGTGAGTTCTTCAACAACTCACGCGTGATTCGTAATATGCGGCAACCTCAAAAATGCACAGTAAGGTTTGCCACTTCAATATGAATAGACTAACGAACGAACAGCGCTTGCAATGTTTTGCATTTTATTATCATAGTTTGTGTTCTATGCAAATAACTTTGTAATCGAACCACCAATCCGGCTGTTTAAGTTAATGTGACCAAATTTTGCACCAGTTTCACTTTATTGAACATTAATCAATCATTCCGTGTGCGAGGAGTGCGTCAATTCGTCGCCGTTCTCAACAATTGGTCTTTTTTTACATAAGGACCTCGGTATGAAACCATACAAAATACAGCTGGGTCCAAGAACAGAAGCCACAATGGCATAGAGTATGTTACTGTTGGGCTTGACCGACTTTCTTGCTAGTTTCTTGCTGTTGTTGTGCCCACCGCTGCTCTAGCGAGGCGCAGACACTTTAACTCTATAAAGTTCTGACATACGTACAGAAGTGGGAAACCCTCATTCACAAACGGTTTGCAGCCCTGGCTAGCATTGTATTTCCACTTTCACTCAGCCGGCAAAGCACTGCCTTATCGAGCAGAGCAAAAGCGGCATAAGAAAAACCCACAAGTGATAAAACATTTGAAACAGATGAAACATTTAATATTCTTTAAATTGAAAAAACAATTTTAAGCATCTTTATTTTCCAGAGTGTACGATAAGTTACTGATTTACTTAACTGAAAACTGAACTCTCTGTTGGTATTGCGCCACCCTCGGGCACAGTGGAACTGTGGAACAAACAAAAACAGCCACCCCTTGGACTGCGTAATTAGAAAATCGCATCATTAATCATGATGCATTTAAAATATCGTTTAATTGTAATTAATAGTTGAGCAAAAGCAATGGCAATTGCATTTGCCATTCAATGTCAAGTAAAGGTCATTAATATACAAACACACACACAGAGAGACAGACAAACGTATAATAAACATATTAATATGCATACGAGTTAGTCAAAGTCAAGCGTTCAGTTCCGTTTTTGTGCGAATCAATGGAATCGCGGGTAGAAAAGCAATGGAAATCGAATTGAAATGTTTGTTAATCCGCCAAAGCTGAAAAGCTGTCTGTGTGCAAAACAAAAGTTGGGAAAATTGAAGGAGTTGAAAAAATGCCGCGAAATGTTTTGCCTGAATGTCAATTGAATATTGCATATGGAATATGTGCGGGAGTCGTTATGAAATTTCCCCACCACACGCACACACACACACACTCACACTGGCTCGTTCGAGTTGATGAAGTAAACCAATAAAAGGACGCATGCCGCACTACCTCAAAGCCGGCGACAAATCCGCTCAGGACACACACACACACACACAGGAACGGATGCAATCCCCTGCAATGTGCAGTACAACATGTCACCTGAATAGCTCCCAGAAGTACGGCAGTTGCATATATATGCAATTTATGCAATTTCGCCGTACAAGTTCCAGCGCCTGAAGAATCTTTGATTGGTTACCAATATTTTAATTATTGCCTTCAGTTGGCGTGGAGCAGGGAGACCCAAAAATCTGACCTTTGTCCAAATGCAGCCGTCTGAGCAAATTTCTGAAATTGATTTTGAACCGAGGAAGGGGGTAGAAGGGGGTGGGGGAGGATTATGGGTTGCAACTTTTACTTGGGAATTGAACTCCCAAGAGAAGAGCACAAGAAAAAACTTAAATTTTGACGATTTATGTACAATTCCGACAAATTTGTGGTTTTATTTAAGCAGCTAACTTAAATCAATCGCCTTCATATGGCACTGTGCAGAAGGGTGCCGCTTTTACTCACAGTTTAACGCAGGAAAAATCTAATAAATTCAGCAGAATTCAAGAAAACTGTCTATGAAGTGGATTTATTTTGAGGAAATTAGACCGAAGAAGGCTGAGATAAGATGACGTTGACAGTTTCCACGCCTTGGGCCCCAAAATCTAAAGCAAGGGCTCAGCAACAACATCTATAACAAACAATTTTTGTACCCCAGTAGAGAATATTCTAATTTTAAGCAACTCCTGCGAGAATCATAAAGATTTTCCATATAAAAAGTGCTTTAAGATTGAAAGTTCTTAAACCAAACCAAACAATTGAAGCCCGAATTTCTCGATCCTTGAGTTTTCAAAGGCTATTTACTTCAAATCTGCTTGCTTTATACTTACTCCTGACTCTCTCTCTCCCCCTTTTTAAAATCAAACTGAAAACCTTTCAAGGTAGGTTAGGTAAAAAATCTTATCGGTTTGACCATAACCCATGGCTGTCATAGGAACGATCGTTCAGAAAAAAATTTGCCATGAATTTAAGAAATTCGCCTTATTTTTATACGCAAAGGGTATTATAATTGTGCCCAGAATTTTTCAGCGCATAGCAATATTCATTTCCGACCCCATAAACTATATATATTCTTGATCAGAGTGACGAGCTGAGTCGATGGAGCAGTGTCCGTCCGTCTGTGTGTCTGTTTCTGCGCGAACTAGTCTCTCAGTTTTGAAGCTATCGAGCTGAAATTTTGCACAGATTCTTATTTTTGACTGCACACTACTAATATGTCGGAACTGACCGGATCGGATGACTATATCTCATAGCTTCCATAGAAACAATCGGTTGGTAAACTAGTTTTAGTATAAAAAACTTTTTCCTTTTCAATGGGACCGTCTCCAAACGATGTATGCATCAGTTTTATATGCCTTTTTATAGTTTTGCCAAGTTTGATAAAAATCGGACAACTATATGGTATAGCTGCCATAAAAAAGATGGGTCTGAAAAACATTCTTAGTTAGAAAAACTTTTCTGTTTTTAATGGTAGCATCCTGCAATTTTGTATTTACTTGTTTTACATGCTTTCACCCACTTCTACAAATTTTTGTCTAAATCGGATGACTATATCGTATAGCTCCCATACAAACGATCGGTCGGAAAATTGGTCGTTTTGGGTAAAAGATTATTTTTGCAAATATTTAAGCGAGCAAGTGCTCGGCACTGACGAAGTTAGCTTTGCTTTCTCGTTAAAGTTGCTCTGGCGTTTAGAAAAATTTTCTAATAAGCTGAAATAGTTTTCTGAAACTTAGAAAACATAACTAGAAAATATTCTTCTAAAATTTAGAACGGATTTCATAGAAGAATTTCTAATTTTCAGGTCAAATTTGGAGCTTTTTTTAAGAGTGTTGGTTTTACTCAAACATTTTCTAGAATTTCGTGAGTATTTAAACAAGCAAAGCCCCTAAGAAGTTTACTTTTATAAATCTTTTCGCCCGCTTGTTTTCCCTCAAACGAATCTTGGGTTGCTTCGCAGCTCAACTTTTCCCAGCTGTTATATCTTTAGGCCATCCAACGCAACCCAGCAGTATTTGGTACACTCCACGCCAAGCGAAAACCCAATCGGATTGATTTCCCCTACACAAAACCCCCAACGCAGTGCGCGAGAGAGCGAGATCCCGACCTGGTTAGCATTGAATTTCCGTTTTGGAAATTTATGGCATTTCCTATTTTGATTTCCGCACTCAAAATGGACGCTCACCTCTTTAGCAGTTGCCAGCATCGGGTATCATAATGACGATTGAATTTTGGAATGGGTTGTGGGACGGTGGATTGGGGGGAGGCTGATGCTGGCACTGGCAGCCCGTCAGCCCGGCAGCGGGACTGCAAATTGCAAAATGATATAATTCAATGAGAGTTGATTAAATTATCAGTCGCTCGGTTGGGGACAGGAGGAGCCAACGACGTTGACACTCCGGAGTATGGACCGAAATACCGGACGAGGCATTTGGGTTTGTAAAGGCCCTACAAGGCGGATGACAATGTTGTTGCTTGTGTGCCTTGTTAATGAAATTTTCCGCTCCTTTAGCAGCAGCCCCATCTGTGTGTGTGTGTGTGTGTGTGTGAGCATGGGTTGGTATGGGTGTGTTGCTATTTATTATTGCAAATTGTTGCTGCTGCTGCGCCTTTTGTCTGTTGTTGCAACTGATGATGATGACGTTGACGTTGCATGATGAAATAACAAACCGGATTAATTTGATTTCGTCGCTAAAGCCGAAGACTTGCCTCCTTGCCACGCCCCCCTCCTTTGAATCTCGGGCTTCGCTGTTAATTTGTGTCATGTGTGTAAAGCAATTTGGCAGCCGGCTTAAGGACCGGCAGGTAATTCCAAACCAAATGAGAGCAAAAAAAAAAAGAAGCCAAACAACCAGCATGTTTTCTTTGTAGATTCGTTCAGTGGTCTCACTGGTTGGGGTTACGATTAACCAGTAGATTAACTAGGAAGAAGGAAGAAAGGAAGGAAGATGGAAGAAGGAAGGAAGGTGGATGAAGGAGGAAAGAGCATAGAGGAAAGAGTAAGGAGTAAGGAGTAAGGAGTAAGGAGTAAGGAGTAAGGAGTAAGGAGTAAGGAGTAAGGAGTAAGGAGTAAGGAGTAAGGAGTAAGGAGTAAGGAGTAAGGAGTAAGGAGTAAGGAGTAAGGAGTAAGGAGTAAGGAGTAAGGAGTAAGGAGTAAGGAGTAAGGAGTAAGGAGTAAGGAGTAAGGAGTAAGGAGTAAGGAGTAAGGAGTAAGGAGTAAGGAGTAAGGAGTAAGGAGTAAGGAGTAAGGAGTAAGGAGTAAGGAGTAAGGAGTAAGGAGTAAGGAGTAAGGAGTAAGGAGTAAGGAGTAAGGAGTAAGGAGTAAGGAGTAAGGAGTAAGGAGTAAGGAGTAAGGAGTAAGGAGTAAGGAGTAAGGAGTAAGGAGTAAGGAGTAAGGAGTAAGGAGTAAGGAGTAAGGAGTAAGGAGTAAGGAGTAAGGAGTAAGGAGTAAGGAGTAAGGAGTAAGGAGTAAGGAGTAAGGAGTAAGGAGTAAGGAGTAAGGAGTAAGGAGTAAGAAAAAGGCGGAAAGACGAAGAAAGAAGGGAAGAAGAAGGAAGGATGGAATGAATTGTTGAAGGAAGACTGGGAGGAAGAAAGGCAGGATGGATGGAAGGATGGAAGGAAGGATAGAAGGATGGAAGAATGGAACAATGGAAGGATGAAAGGAAGGATGGAAGGATGGAAGGATAGAAGAATGAAAGGATGGATGGAAGAAAAATAGAGGGAAGGAAGGAAGAAGAAATGAATCGAGGAAAAAGGAGAAAAAAAATTGGAAGAAAAGAAGAAGAAAGGAGGGAGGATCTTAACGTATTAGCAACGAGCAAGGAAGAATGTAGTAGTAAGGAGGAAGGGAAGAAGTGGAAGGAAGAAGAAAGTAAGAAGAAAGGATTGAAGGAAGGAAGAAGAAATGAATCAAGCAACTAGGAAGAATGAAGGAAGGAGGGAGATAGGAGGAAAGAAGATGAGGAAATAGGAAAGAAAAAAAAGGAAAGAGGAGAGAACAGAGAGGAAAGAGGAGAGAGGACATAGGAAAGAGGAAGGAAAGAAGAAGAAAGGAAGGAGTACCTTAAGGAACTAGCAACGAAGAAGTAAGAACGGAGGATGTATAGAAAAAGGAAAGAGAAAAGAAGAAAGCTAATTGAATTGTCGGGCGATTATCATGAGCTATCAGTCCATTGTTCTATCAACGTTTTTCCACTTTGCTATGGTGTTGACCACTGAAGTGGTTTCGTAGATTTCGTTTATGTGCCTTTTCCATGTCTGCCATTGCAGCATTCTACTAAAGGGAAGCTTCTCACCGGTTGTAGTGATGCGGGTATGCCAGCTTCGTGGGTCGATCCCACCTCGGGTGGGAACAAGTTTTTCCTTAGAACCTAACACAACCGGGCAACATCACCAGCTATCATTACCAGATGTGAAGTAACTAGCTGTGAAAATGGTTCTCGAACTGTAGGTCCCTTTCTCTAGTGAGAGCAGCTCCGATTGACCCTTTGGTCTCTTCTGTGCTCTGACATTCTCCGCAAGATGACTGATGTCGCTGTCTCATGCATTTCGGTTACACCCTTTCCATACTCAACCGATGGCGGCCATTCAGACAACCACTTTATTTTACGAGATAATAGCTTGGACAATCTGCTGCTAAATGATTACTTGACCATAACCATTCTTCGAGCACCATTTCGATTTCGTTAAGAATCACGATGTCAATTTGCTGATTGAAAATTTATTATTTAGTGGGGGGGTTCGGGGCTATGGAGGATGCGCTTCACTGTCACGCCCATAGAAAATGCTATTTATTTATTGCACCATCAAGTTGTGCGAGTGTGTCTGGGATGACGATAGAGCAGGGATGGACATTATGAAACTTTCAACTCCCCCCCGTCCCTCCTGCCCGCAACTGGTGGCTGACTTTTGGACTGACTTCCGTGGGAGGGGGGGATGGCCTAACCCAGCGGCATTTTGCCAAAAACCGGGATGCCTAAATTTCCTGGGCGTCCTGAGTGGCTCCTACTGAATTCAGTTTCCAAATCTTGGCCCTTGCCAATTTCTCATGCTTTTGCAGATTTATGAGTTGCCAATGCCAAAATGTCATTTCAGTTCCCCCGCCAGCTTCATCTTAACCCGCACACGATTTGTAGCGATTTGTGTGAAAATCTTTGGTCCTTGCCAAGAAAAGAATTTCAGCAAAAATGTCGCCACAATGGTGTGCTCATCCTCCAGCCACCAGTCTCCATCGTCCGGACCTCTAACCATTCCCCCCCCCCCCTCCTCCTTCGCAAGCTGTTTTGCATATTTTGCTTTTTATATTATAAAAGTTTTGCATCTTTTCAGCCACTTCTTGGTCTCTCGTCGATTTCACTTTAGTGGGCAATCTTTGCACCCACTCCCGCACCCCCTCCCGCAACACGCATCCCGCACTCGCTCCTGCGCCTGCTCCTGTTCCCTTTTGCGTACATGACTAATAGCAGAACTAAACGATTTGATGGACCAGAAAAATGATGACTTCTTTTTGGGGTTGGCTTGAGGGTTGAAGTCAAAGTTAAATCCTTTTTGGCATATAGAATGAGCTCGTCCCTCGTGCCAAATCCTTTTATTGTGACAGTTGTTGTTGTTCGCTGGCTGCTTCGCCTTTTGTGATCAACATTTACCGTTGTTGTTGTCCCGGAGAATCGGTTTAATGTTTTGGAAGATAATCTAATTTGGTCACTTATATGCGAATATGTATATTATTTGCTATTATGTGTGGAGAGCAGAGCCATGTTGTCATCGCAATGGCTAGAGAGTGGCATGGAGCGGCTGGATGTATGTGTAGTGGGTGCCATACTTGTCGCTTAACGGTTCACGGTCCGAGTATTAGCATTTAAAAAACATTCCATTTACATTTTTTCAATTTGAATGAGCAACTGTTTTTGCGCTCTTCTTGTTGTTGTTGTTGTTGTTGTTGCTTAATAATTTGCAATTTGAATGCCATTTGCCTGGGAATTGGAAAATCAGCAACTGCTGACCACTTAACGCCATATGGAAACACTTTGTAGCACAGGTCAAATTGATGAGCGAGTGCAGTCGTAGCTGTTTTCGAGTCGTGTCACGGTCGCCAACAAGTACAGGTATTCAATTGTCACGGTCGCCAAGTGAATTAATGCGGGTTATGTGTTAGTTCTGGGTAGGAAATGATTATTTGTTGACTTTTGTTGAAGTGTTATCCTCTCCGTCAAAATTATGAAGGAGGAAGATATTAGGTAGAATATGGATAAGAAGAAGAAAGGTAGAATCAATAAGGCCAACAGTTAGGAAGAAGTCAAGTATCTTTGTTATGTTAAATGAATGAAATGAATGTTAAAATATTAGGGATAAAATAAAAGCGATGATTTATAAGTCTCAATATTTACATAATATTAAAATAAATATAAAATAAAGCTGTAAAAAATTAACGAATTATATAAATTTTTATTTAAAACTTCAAACTTACTCTGGAATTAGAGTTCTGTATCCTTGAACTTAACACAATTTGAATGAAACCTCAACCGCAACAGAACTCTACTCATATTGCATAGAAACTACATATTTCAAAGATTTTACAACTTGTAATTCTCAAGTGGGAATTTCGTGAGCCTAACTATACCCTTCCAGCACGTTTGTCTAACTTATTTAAACGACATTTGCACAGAAAACAAACAAATTTTTCTCACTAAGACTAGTTTTCTGACTCTACTTTTTTATGACAGCTATACTATATAGAGGTCCGATTTCGACCAAACTTGGTGGAATCATGGGAAAGCATAGCAAACTGAGAAATACAAAGTTTGAAGGCGTTTTCTTTGAAAACAAACAAGTTTTTCTCACTAAAACTAGTTTCTCGACCGATCGTTCCTATGACAGCTATAACCTATGGTCATCCGAAATTGACAAAACTTTAAAGAATTGTGTGAAAGCTTATAAAATAAATATATGCTAATTTTAAATAGTTTATCATTGAAAATTAAAAAGTTATTCTTACTAAAACTATTATTGCAACCTTACTTTTCTATGGCAGCTATACTATATAGATGTCCGATTTCGATCAATCTTGGCAGAATCATGAAAAAGCATAGAAAACTAGTAAATACAGAGTTTGGATACATTTCCATTGAAAACAAACAGTTTTTCTTACTAGAACTAGTATTCCGACCAATCATTCCTATGGCAGCTATATGTTATAGTCATACGATCCGGCCAGTTCCGACAAATGTGCAGCGTATTTGTACCAGAAGACTTCGTGCAAAGTTTGGTCGCGATAGCATAGAAACAGATGGAGGCACAAGGCTAAATCAACTCAGCTCGTCATGCTGATCAAGAATATATATACGTAGTGTGGTCGGAAATGCTTCCTTCTAATCGTTACAAACATCTGAACAATTTTAATATATCCTCTGCAAGGGTATAAAAAGCAAAAAATAAAGAATAAGCCAATAATAAAGAATTGAAAACTTGCATTGAAGGTGATTTTTAAAGGATTTATCGACAATTTACCGAATGGGGGAACATGAACCGATCTTTCATATCGATAGCTTATCCCTTGTATGATACAAATGACATAACAAATGTATTTGTTTCTGTAAATCGGCAAACTATCTTTAAATTCTCTTTTTCAGTAGAGAAGAGAAGAAGAAATAAGAAATACCTTAAAGATCGTATAATAAATGGACGATTTAGGGCAGTTATTAGAAAACGTAGCATACTTTTCAGAGCAGCATGCGCTATTTTGCTAACATAGAGTTGATATGCTAATTTTAACATTAAGGCTCTGTTAATTAACACAATTGTGTTTCGATTCACGCTAATCTCCACCTTAAACATCCTCTTGTCTTGCAGGTTTGGTTCCAGAATCGACGTGCCAAATGGCGTAAAACCGAAAAGGTTTGGGGCGGCAGCACCATCATGGCCGAATATGGTTTGTATGGGGCCATGGTGAGGCATTCACTTCCCCTGCCGGACACCATACTCAAATCGGCCAAGGAGAACGATGCGGTGGCACCCTGGCTACTAGGTATGGAACAGAAATGTAAATGCAACAATCATATCGAACTAACTAAACACTATACAAACTGTCCCGCCCCCTAACCTCCACCCCTTCCCCCACCGGCCAAAGGTTTAATTAAATTTCCACGCGTTTCGGGGATTATAAACTGATAGAATGGAAGTGAAAATTGTGAGCATATTTGGCGAGCGAACGAACGAGCGAATCTTTTTGTCATATGTTGCGCACAGTTTCTTGAAATGACTTTGCGGATTAGCAGGCCAGAGGGTTGGGCAGACCCTTAAACAAGTGGCAGCGGCATTTTTTTTGGGGGTGGCTTCCTTTTATTTGTTAATAATCGCTTAATAAATGCAAAATGTACACGCGATGCGAAACGAGGAGGGTGCAGGCTGCTTGAATTTGGCATTTATCGCTTATCTATTTCCATTGTGTGGCAGGACAGAGCTCGGAACGCTTCTCGTAATGCGTTGGGTGTCTCGCAAATTAATTTCCAAGTAGCCGGTCCTAAGTGGCTTAACGGCGACTCAGTGGGGGAGGGGAGGTCGAAAAGTTTTTAATTAAGTTGATATGTCAAATTAGTGGGCAATTGGAATTAAAGCAAATGATTTAGTGGCCGGGGAGGGGGGAAACTATCCACAACCAACACACTCCATCTCCACGGCTGTACAAAACTAATCTCGCTTTTGTGTTCCCTCCCCTTAGGCATGCACCGCAAATCCATTGAAGCTCAATCCGCACTGAAAGATGATTCCGGTGTCAGTGATCACGAGGATTCGGCCGGCTCCAAATCAGCACATTCCGTTGAATTACGCTCCCATTCACATGCCCTCAGCTCGTCAACAGAGTCGCTGAATGTGGTTAGTCCGGCGCCCAGCAGTTGTACCACCACCACATCCACAGCACCGCCCACCTCAATAACACCGCATGCCAGCAGTGGCTATGCGGCTGCCTCTTCGGCCGCCACCACACCCACTGGGGCCACCACCAACAGTTCGGGTTCGCCCCACATTGAGCTGAGCTCTCCATCGCCGCAGCATTTGGCATCGGTTGCACCACCACCGCCGCCGCTGCCGGCAACTGCACCACAGCAGCAGCAGCCGAACCAGCATTATACACCCAGCACGCCCAGCTATCATCCGTTGCTGGATGCGGCCAATGCTGCTGGAGCTGGAGCAGCTGCCTCTAGCAAGGATTTCCATTTGATTATGAACACCGCTGTGGCGGCAGCTGCGGCAGCAGCCCAACAACAACAACAGCAGCAGCAACAACAGCAGCAACAGCAGCCATCATCGCAGGTGCATGCACATCATTTGGCCGCTGCCCTCATGGAGCACGATCCGGATGCATTCAGGTGAGCATAAGAGGCGTGGCTGAGAGGTGTTTATGCAGTCAATCTGAGGCTGCAGGTCCTTGATATTTTGAACAAGGTTATATCCGCAGTTTCCAACCCGCCATTAACAGACATGCTCCCTTTTTCGCACGCGGTAAAAGTTTAACCGATTTTTCAATCCTTTTCGCTCTCCGAAACGCAAAACTTTTGCGATTGCAAGATTATGGCGGTCAGTTTAAGGATTGTTTCGCAAAGCTCATAACATTTTCTTCGCGATTTTCAAATTACCTGCGGCGCAGTTCACATGCCATTCATATTAAAATACACCTCCTAACCGAACCGATGTTCTCCTTGGTTAATGCCAAGTGGAGGACTAACAACTTGTTGAAACATTCTTCTACCCCTTCTCGAAGTCAAATTACCTCAATCGGAGAACTATATCAGGGTTGCAAACCACTCGAAAATAAGTACTGGTTCGGTTCAGTGGTTCACACAGTTACTGAACCGACAGTTCGGTTCATTACATGATTTTTGGAACTAACTGAAGCGCGGTTTCGGTTCGGTTGAGTGGTTCATAAAGGCACATTATGAACTATTATGATTTCTGGAGTGATGTGACTTTTCGCACACTTGGGAAATCGAATTACTATAAACCATTCGAATATTATTAACATCCTTGGAAGAAAATCAAAAATGTATGATGACGAATTTGCAGGATTATATATAAATAATATATAAAAAGGGTGATTTTTTTAGAGCCATAGGAATGTTTTTCTAAAAGAAAACACATAAAATTTATAAAAATAAAAGAATTCTTGATTTGCATCGATAGTACGGTCCATATAATTTAATGTTTGAAGATTATTTCATGCAAATGTTGACCCTGACTGCCCCTCAAATGGTCCATCCGCTTAGTCCAATTTTGGCATACTCTTTCCAACATTTCGGAGGGTATCTCACGAATAAATGCTTCAATGTTGTCTTCCAATGCGTCAATTGAAGCGGGCTTGTCGGTATAGACATGAGCCCCACAAAAAATAGTCTAAAGGCGTTAAATCGCACGATCTAGGCGGCCAATTGACCCGTCCCGAACGTGAAATAAAATGTTCACCGAACTCGCCTCTCAATGAGTCCATTGTTGCGCGTGCTGTGTGGCATGTGGCACCGTCTTGTGGAAACCACATGTCATGCAAGTGAAGCTCTTGCATTTTGGGCAAAATAACGCTGGATATCATCTCACGGTAGCGCTCACCATTCACAGTTACGTTACGATTCGCATCATTTTTTAAGAAGTACTGTCCAATGATACCACCAGCCCATAAACCGCACCAAAATGTGACTTTTTCTGGATGCATTGGTGGCTCTTGCAATGCTTCTGGCTGATATTCACTCCAAAATCGACAATTCTGCTTATTTACGTACCAATTGAGCTTCGGAAGAAGCGCGCGAAGAACTTTCTTAACAGTGCACGCATTTTGATAACAAAATTCAATAATTTGCAAGCGTTGTTCGTTTGTAAGACGATTCATGGTTAAATTATAGACCAAACTGAAGATGTTTGACAGTGAAACAAAACACGAAACGCAGGAGTCCCGCAAGACTCCATACTTGGTCTACCTCTCCCCCAGGAGTTCAGGTTGTAGGATTTTACGGATGATGAGGATGTGGTGGTTGTTGCAAAGGAGCTAGCACAGGCAGAAGCATTTTACTTATAAAATGATTAGCATAATTTAGGTTCAACCCCCCCTAGAAGGTATTCTATCCAATTGTACAATTGAAGCAAATTTCTGATATTGTCTTTCTAATGACCCTGTTGAAGTTGCTGAATTTTGTAGATTATTATCTTGAAATATTAACAACTAACTTAAAATTATTGTCGCTATGTGTTGCTAGTACAAAAGTACCCATGGAACGCGAACCTGGGGTACAGTTAAGCAAGTGGGTATGAGGTAATGCTTACAGAAGTTTCTTCTATCAGAATTTAAGGGTATCATACCGAAATTTTATACTCTGTACCGTAGGTACATAGAGTATTATAAGTTTGTGCAAAAGTATGTAACATCCAGAAGGAAGCATCTCCGACCCCATAAAGTATATATATTCTTGATCAGCATCAACAGCCGAGTCGATATAGCCATGTCCGTCTGTCTGTCCGTATGAACGCACAGATCTCAGAGATGGTAAGAGATAGAGGCTTGACATGTATGGGACATATGCTTCTTATGTCTGCAGGCAGATCAAGTTTATTTTCAATTTTGGCCACGCCCCCTGCCGCCCCCGCAATTTAGAAAAAACGTCATATCTCCTACAGTTTTAAAGATAGGTGGGTTGTTCCTTCTAGATATATTTAGTAATAAGGATAACTTATCGATCAGCCAAAGGAATGGTGAAGATTGGATGAACGGTTTTCGAGTTATGATCAAAAGACTGTTCGCTGCAGCAGCGCAGAAGCAGAGCTGCTTTCAGCTACTACTGCAGCATCAAAATTTATGCTGAGCGTAGAATTTCGTTGGTACAGAGTATGCTATAGTCGGGCTTGACCGACTTTCTTTCTTGTTTTTAGTGGAGTACTGTGTATTATTTGATTTTCCCATCCCTTTTACTTCTTGATTACATTTTCCCCGATTTTCATGGGCACAGTTGATTGCTGACCGGATCAAAGATGTTTCTAAGTAAAAGAAGAGGCTTGCACCAAGTTATGAACTCGGTCGATTGGTTTGACAATCGCTTGGAAATTCCATTGCTGTGACGGCACTTTATCGTCACAATGGCCTTGAGAAAGTCGAAGTACTTAATCTCAGGTTATTTTGAGCAACACACTTAAAGTTTTAAGAAACTGGGTATCAAAATAAACTCCAGGATCAAAATATGGGTTAAAAAATTTAGTTTCAGAATCAAAAAATTCGCTGTTATATAAATAATTCAAATTTTTAACGTATATTTTCCCCATTTGTTGTCAATTTTCTCTCAATTTTTGATAGAAACAACTCGATTGCCTGTCTGCGTGCCAAGGCCCAGGAGCATCAGGCGCGTCTCCTTAACAATGGAGGCCTCTTTCTGCAGGTGCGCAATTTTGCTGCCCAGGCTCAGGCCCAGGCCCAGTGTGATATGCTCAAGGCTGAAGAGCACAACAACAACAACAACAACGGCAGCAACCACCATGCAAACGCTCCTCCTCCACCATCGACACTAACCACGCACTGTGTCCCGCCAAGTGGCAACATCAAAATGGAATTGGCCGGCAATTTGGCCAACTGTGAGGAGGTGCGGAGGACATAACCAGATCTGCAATATGCCGCAATAAATTCGTAAGGATCTCAACACAGACTGGCCCGGCTATTGTGTTTTTTTTTTTGCATAGAATTAGGCTTTAACCCACTTACGTACGGTCATATATTGTATTTTGTCATTATCGAACATAATTTTAAACTATATCTAAGTTGATTTTAGCTGTAAAGTAACAAAAAAAAAAAAACAAAAAAAAAACAAAAAAAAGGAAACTTAATATTTTAAATAAATTTTCAATAAAATCAACATTTTTTTTTTTTGCAAGCACTATTCTAAAATTAAGCCAAGTTGTGTTTTATTTGGGGCAGGAAAGGAGTTTCGAACTTCAACGAAAGATAATACTTTATCAGTGTGACCAGCAGATTGTAGCTTTTAGGCTATATTCTACTTAGGAGTCTTTAAAACACGGTCACATTGCCCGAAATGAGTGTTTTAATTGAAGGTTTTACTTTATTTAATGTTTTGCTTTATCTGTTATAATTTTTTATTGTATCATTTTCATCAACGAAAGCTTTTTCAAAGCTGCATAGAGTTTGCTTCACCGTGTAAATTCAATCGAAGACGGGCTTTACACTCAAAGCATTTCTCTTTATACCTTTTTCCTTCAAACGAAAGCTTTTACCAGTATACAACAATACAGATAAGGCGGCGTCAGTGTGATGAGTACTTTTGCCAAAAG
The DNA here is from genome assembly GCA_035044965.1 of Lordiphosa andalusiaca. Taxonomy (NCBI): domain Eukaryota; kingdom Metazoa; phylum Arthropoda; class Insecta; order Diptera; family Drosophilidae; genus Lordiphosa; species Lordiphosa andalusiaca. The sequence continues at coordinate 6,657,235 of JAWNNM010000051.1, read as the reverse complement.
CTTACGCTTCAAGAGTACGCACAGTACTGAACGTGAAGGTACTTTGCAAAGAACTTACACTGACGCCGCCCCACCTGTATTGTTTTATCTTGGATTTTACATAAACTTCGTAAAGTTTGCTTTATCGTATAAGTCCCGCCTTAGATTGCAGTTACACGGTGAAGCAAACTTCATGAAGCTCTTGAAAAAGCTTTCGCTTGTAGAAAAGAGGTGTAGAGGGGCAAGCAACACCTCTACACCTCTCTTCTACAAGCATGAGTTTTTTAAAAAACTTCATGAAGTTTGTGTAAAACCCGTCTAAGACGATCAAGTTATGCGAAATTGGAATTGTAAACTTTTGCCCTTTTAAACACCAATCGGCTTTTACCTTCTAAGTTTCATATTTCTTTATTTATTTCTCTTGCAGATTTCAAACGAATTCTCTTATTCTTTCTGGGGAAATCAATTCTATTACCAACTCCTATCAATCAAATACGGAAACGATAGTATCTAGGAAAAACGCTGGCATCGGCTAGCTATAAATCCGTGTCATGCAAAGGCGTCATTATAAGGTAATACCAATTTAATCAAATCCAACAAATCAAGTGGCACTTCCAAGCAAATGGTAGGGTGAGTCAAAAATAGGTCGAATGTCATCCTATCAAAGAAATTTAATATGGGTAACGGTATTGCACAACCGTTAATGCAGTTTGACCGTTACGCTGAAAGCGTTGCCACCACGTTTACTGTTATACGCGAGGTAACACCAAACCTAGAGGGCGCTTTCGTTGACAGAGCTTTTGCAAAGCGCACTCCAACTGCTTTTCACTCATTCATTATGAATCGAAATGCCTTTTCCCCCCACACAAATCCCCATCATGCCAGTTCGTTGGTTAATCAATCTCCTCCTGGAGAAGCCATGTCCACTGCCATTTGAATATCTCCAGCAATCGTTGCGGCTCTCAGCAAAGCCCCTTTTTTCAACATTCTCTTCACACAAGGCCTCCAGCAAAGCATCTCGCTTCCACAAATCCATTTCCATGGCATTGCGCCCCACTGACTTTAAATAGATGTGGACTCGATCGAACAAGCACATAATATAATAATACCCCTGGTGGTCAGTACTATTTCTTGGCTTTAAGATCAGCTATCCCCAAATATTTCTGTAATTATACTCTGTACCGTAGGTACATAGAGTATTATAAGTTTGTGCAAAAGTATGTAACATCCAGAAGGAAGCATCTCCGACCCCATAAAGTATATATATTCTTGATCAGCATCAACAGCCGAGTCATGTCCGTCATGTCCGTCTGTCCGTCTGTCTGTCCGTATGAACGCACAGATCTCAGAGATGGTAAGAGATAGAGGTTTGACATGTATGGGACATATGCTTCTTATGTCTGCAGGCAGATCAAGTTTATTTTCAATTTTGGCCACGCCCCCTCCCGCCCCCGCAATTTAGAAAAAACGTCATAGCTCCCACAGTTTTGAAGATAGATAGCTTGTTCCTTCTGGACATATTTAGTTTTTAGGATAACTTATCGATCCGCCAAAGGAATGAAGAAGATCGGATGAACGGTTTTCGAGTTATGATAAAAAAACAAATTTTCTTTTTTACAGAGTATGTTATAGTCGGGCTTGACCGACTTTCTTTCTTGTTTTCTTTAGCGAAGACTTACCATGATGGCAATGGGTATTATGCTCAACCCAGCTGCATCACAGACCATTTCCTAGGCACTCGGGCCCTGCGCCTCCTCCATGCTGTACAGCCAGCGGTAGAGATTTAGCAATAGCAACACAATACGGATAGCTGTCGAGGAGACAGTTTGTCCTGCAACCACACCCTATCGAACTCTCGTTGAGGAAAATCCATTTTGGGAACTCTTTTTTCTTAGTTTTGCTAAAAATTTAGAAGGTAATTCCGAAAAAAGTAAAGAGCTTATAGTTTAAGGTGAATTTACTTACAAGGTATCATATTCCGTAATGACAGTGCTGCCAATTTAGCTCTTAAAGTGGCACAGCTGGGTCGTTGTGACTCCGGTGCATTTAACAAGAACAAAGGGAATTTGGACAAATTTAAATGATTCAAGTCAAGTGCGTTGCCAGATAAGAATTGGGAGAAAATGGCCCAATGTGCCATATGCGGTAGATGTGTGTCTGTGTTTAAATCCATTTTAATGTCAGAGCATTCGTTATACGTTCGTATCTTATCGTTCATGATTCGTAAGTAACGTTCAAACGCTTCCTGAATATATATACACATCAATTGCGGTACCCTGTACCCTCCTTAATAAAGCGGATAAGGTCCATCTTCTAGGCATTGCTAATGGAGCCGTCTTCTCAAGTATTTCCGGGAGCGTGTGTTTTATAACAGCGCAGAGGGTAGATACTGTCATTCTGTTGAGCTTTTCTTATAGGAAACTTCTGATCATATCTCCCTAAAAGGTTCGTCAAAAGAAGCTAGGTCTCTAACCTGTAGTGTGTCTACATCTTAAGAGGTTGCTTTTCAGCGCATATTCCTTGGGGTAAAACACATTTTTCTATTCTTTCATTTGCTAAGTTATTCATGTTTCACTTGTGTCATTATTGGTTTCTTTTTGTATTCTTGAGTCCTCTTAACCATAGCCTTATAGCCAACTTCAACCGACATATGTGTATCTGTATCTTGATACACCAATCCTATACATTACATTTGAACGTTTTTTTCAAAAGAATATTTGTCCAACAAGGGAAGCTTCGTTTCTGAAGTTCTTTCATTTAGAACGTTCGGTTCAAGAGGTTCAATACTCCGTACCGCTACGGTTCTAAGGTTCTAAAGGCTACGGTTCGCTTTCTTAAAACTTATCTTTAAAGCTTTAAAATGGAATTGACAAATTTTCGCCCCCATTAAGTTTTTTTCCATTTGTTTCTGAAGAAATACATTTACACAAACGTTCACCTTCGCCAGTTGTATGGCTAAAGTCCAACTGACTGAAACTTAGCTGCTCTGTGTCAGACGAACTTACAATTTGCCTTGTTTTTGGTTAGTTTCTGGTACAGCTGGCTGAGAAATCGCTCTTAAATGTAACGAAATGAAAGCTTACTCATGAATTTGAAAACTTTTTAAGATAATGCCTCGAAATAGAGCCTGTACAGCACATACATATATACAATAAGTTTCCCTGACTTCATCATTCAACTAAGCTACTCTCTGCATCAGCCTCCTTGATGGTTGTCTTTGAATTGCTAACTTTGTGCTCCGTTCGCCGTCTCTTTTTATCCATTGGTTCCTTATTCTTATCGGCAGCAGCTAATCTTTCGAAAATTGAGTCCCCCACCTGAACTCCAAATTCTTTGGTCTTAGACAGCCGTTCCACTGGCTTCTCGGGCACCGCATCATTTTGCTGCTTTGCAGCTATAATCTCGTCCTCACCATCCTCAGATAAATAGCATGCCACACTTTCACCCGGATCCAGTAGATATACTTTAGAATCATCGACATCAAGGTATATCGTGTCCTCTGGATTATAGTGCACCTCGCCATCCGCACCGGTTAGTATAATAAGTGGACCATCATCAAGCACAATCTCACGCACAGCTATGCACATCAGTTCCGGTCTGACCTTCTCTTGAGAGATGTGCAGCTCATAGCTACCATCCGGTTGGCGCACAAACTGATTGGTATACTCAATCAGTTCACCGGGCTTGTCATCAGCTTCTGCAGCCGGCAAGTTTAAATCCTTGGAGATAAACTGCTTCGAGAAACTTTGACATAGCTCAGCGGCAGTGGCAATCTGATGGTTTGTGAATTTCGAGGCCTTTTCCTCATTCGGCTGCTTGAGCATATTATCCAGCAACAGCTTCAAACGCTGCTCATCCAATGGTTTTGCTGCCGGTTTGGAATCAAAGGGACCCAGATCATCCAATGACAAGCCACAATTCGGGCAGTTAACGAGACTGAACGAAGAATAGAATGTAGAGTAGAGTGTGTACTCCCATTGCAGAGGAGTTGGCCCACTTACCGCCTGCTCCTGTTCCTGGTCATCTGTGAGCTATGCACCGGCTTCATCAGCGTATGTATATTTTGCACCATATCATTGTAGTGCGGCTGTTTATCCTTAATCTCCTGCAGCTTTTGCACATAGACCTCGTTTTGATGCAGCTTCATTGGCTTCATTGATGTCGCCAGCTTTCTGTCAGTCTTCTTGGATGGGCTCATTCCATTTGCATGCTCCATGGTGCGTAGAAAATAAACCCTTAAAACGATTAATTGTCGTAAATAAATAAATCGAATTCGATGTTGTTGTTGTTGTTGTTGTTGTCTCTCGTTCGGATTTGACACTAAAGCAATGGGTAACCCGAATGGGGGGGTTTTTTTTCTGTTACAAAATAAATAAGTATAAACGTATATTCTCTTGATGATTTAAAATACATCTTGTAAAGGTTTCCAAAGGAGGGGGTAAATTCGTACGTTTAAAATACAGATGTGTGTGTGTGTGTGTGTGTATCTCGTTTATCCTACCAACATTTGATGCCTTCTACTGGTTGCGTTTGTTTCTTAAGGTAAATTCAATTCATGCCAAAGTATTGTGCTTAACATTATGGTGTAAGATATAGTCTAAGCTAGATATTTGGTGGAATCATTAGAGAAAAATGAACAATGGGGTTCAATAAATAAATAAAGGCAGGTTTCCCTTTTGAAAATGGTAGACTTAATGTGTCTCTCTCTCTCTCTATCTCGGTATAGCTCTCGCTCTATTTCAGGAGATTTTGACTTAAGGAAATTGTGATTCATTCATTCATTTGGTGTGGGCAAATATAGTTTTGCAGTGGGCTATCAATGAGGAGAGCATAAATATTTCTTCGGTGAGATTCGTCATGTGCTGCGGTGTGGCTATCAATGTGGGAGCAAAGACTGTGGCCAAGTTGTGTTCATTCATCTTGTTGACGGCATAATGGGAAGCCACACTGAAACACACAAAACGGGAAAGATGTTAAGGTTATGCATCATTCTTGCACTTAACTCACCGTTTAAGATGCTCCAGCATATATTGCAGACAGGTGAAATGGGCTGGCGGTAGTCGACGCACTGCCTCTGACATCAATTGCAGTTGCTCCGTCTGTTTGGTTTGACCTGCAAAATTACATTGTTGCAATTGAAATCCAATTCAAAATTCAAACTACTTACGCCCTGCCGTCATGAAGCCAGGATATGCCTGGAATGTGATCAATGGCACTGGCAGCAATCTCAAATAGAGTTTTAGGGTGCCGGCTATGACATTCACATTCCCATAGGCCGCCTCCGACATGTCCGTCTTCTCACCATCACGATCCAGAGCCAATTTCAGTGCCTCAATCTCATCGGCAAAACCCGACACTCGATAAATGCCCTCCTGCAGCATGCCACGGGCCTCCACCTCCTCCACACAGCGACGCACCACAAAGGGTATCTGATAGCGTGTATCCAGCTGCACCATGGTAGTCAAATCGGTGCCAAATACACCACGTATACGCTTCAAGTCGGGCACACATTTCGGAGGCACCAGCTCCGAGCACTTGGTGTGGGCCACAAAGCCACAGGCCTCACATTTGACTCCCTGGGCGGTGAAGCCCCACAGAAAGTTGGCACAGAACTCACACCAGTTGAGACCCTTGAAGGTGTGCACCTTGAAGGTGTGCAATTTCTCATAGATCAGCGGCATGGGATCGACAGAGAGGGGTAGAGAGGGAATTGGCTGTGTGTGCAGTTGTTGCTGCTCTGCAGCTTGGTTGGGCTGTGCACCCGCATCTGTGTGATCCTTTGTTACCTTCTGGCTTTCCTTTTTGCCCAGCTCGTTAGACAGGGCTCTCAGCTTGCGTCCATTCAGGGTCATGTAGGGACTCTGTTGGTAACAATTTTTGGTTTGCTGGTTGATTTGCTGTATGATGGGACTGGCATGGAGTTGCATATGAAAATTGATCAGACCATCGGCCACCATATCGTGTACCGTTTCAAAGCGCTTGTCCTGCTCTCGCAGATAATGGCCGAATCCCGGCTTGTGGAACAGCTTGTAGTGTTTGGCCCGTTTGTTGTAGCGCAGACTAAGTGTGTAATAGCCATCAGATTTGGGACTGCGTCTTACTAGATAGCTGCCATCCTTGGCATTGGCCAGCAATTGCTCAGCCTCCAGGTGACCCATCAGACCATGATATTCGGTGCCATAGAGACGACCCGCCTGTTGATTTTCCTCCACAGCCTCCGCTGTGCTCTGACCGGGGGGCAGGGGCAGAGTGCGTTGACATCGCAGGGGACAGGGAGCCGGTGCCTCCAATTGGATTTTATATACTAGGCAAAGGGTAAATTTAGTCCCAGCTGACTTAAACTCTGACTGACTCACTTACGCTCTGGCTTCCACACCTTCTCCACAGGTGAACTCGGTTCACCTCCTGGCAGAGTGGCCACTACACCAGCTGCTGTATTCCGGGGCATTGTTGTCCAGCCAACAGGCGAACCAAAGAGGAAGCACACAAGCAGAGGGCAAAGGCGGCCACTTATTAAGGAATGCAACGCCTGGGGCTTTTGTTATTGCAACTCAAATCAAAATCAACATTTTTAATGCAATTTAAAAGTGTGACCGCAGGCTGTTAAGGTAACAATACCGCGAATTCTTTAAAGATCTGCACGTGAGCTCACGAATAAATTGAAACTCGTGAGTCACGAAAATAATCTTTTAAAATTCTTCCGAGTGGTTTTTTATAGCCAGATATTTAAAATTAATTTTAGATAAATTGGAAAATTTCAAAAAAATTGTTTACCATGCTACGGAAATTTCAATTTGATCCAGCAACAGCTGAAACCGTATTATTTTGATGTGTATCGGAGCTTCAAAATTTAAATTTCTTTCATAACATTTGTTTAATGTATTTAAAATACTCTAAGCCAATTTGATAGCAACGTTATTACGCGATTATTGGAAGTATATCGACCTTTCGATTCATTCTATTGTTCATTTCATTCCATTCCCATTCCAAGTTATACACAGGAAATTGGAAGCAATTTACTTAACATTTTTGTAGCCGATATTTGACAACTCATTTTAAATTTTTATTATAACTGCCAACATTCTAAATTTTCCAATATATTTGTATAAGACTTAGCAAATTTATAGATTCAGAACTAATTGTACTTGTCCAAAGAACTAGTTCCGTGACCAGTGCAAAGGCTCCACACTTTTCTGCACGAGTGTATTTTTTTGTTGGTACTATTGCGCTTACCGCCAACGGTCACATTGTACCATTTGTCGCATACAAATTTCGTTGCGTTTTTGCTTCGCATTCAATTAATCCCGTGTTTTTTGTGTTGTTTTTCCCTAGTTAGCTAAAAAACAAATCAATATGGTAAGCTGTGGGCGAATGTCAATGCGCTACAACTGGGTCATCTGCAAAAGATTCTTCCCGGGGGAATTCTTATCGATGTCAAAGTCTAACTGTTGTTGTTTTTGTTGTTTTCTTTGCAGGCAGCTTACACAGAGGATCAGTTGGCTGGTAAGTGTGTATGGGTGTGTGTGCGTGTGTGTTTGTGGGTGTGGTGTGGGTTGTAGTTCAAAGTGCCAGCAACTCAAAAGAAAAACAAAAAATTTACTCATTTTTTGCATGCGCTGGCACAATTTTCATGCAAACGTCGAGTGTGTGCATGTGTGTGTGTGTGTAAGTGAGTGTGAAAGCAACGAAACATCTTCATATGCATGATTCATTGATAAAACAAATACAAAAACTGAGGGGAACGAACCGAACTGGAAAGCCATACGATCGCTCCACATGACTCACCCGGCCCGCAGTGACAACAACCACAACAACAACAAGAAGATTAGATTGCCAGCACTGCCGCCGCCCGCCAGGACCACAGACTGCCACACCGACGACAGCAGCTTCTAATCTGAGCAGAATCTTTCGCCCGCCGGACGATTTATACATAAACACCAAAATGTCCATAATTTGTTTGCCATCGGGCCAAGCTTCCATTTAAGGCGACATTGGCGGCGGACACATGTTTCAAATGGAAACCTTTTTGGTGTGTGATAACTGAAATCATAATCAATTTGGCTGGCTGGCGATTAAAGTGCGATTGGGCCTGTTGATAAGTTGGAATAGTTCGAATTGGCGGCGACGGCAGTGACGTCACCGTTTGACCGCATTTATGTATCGATTTACCAGCTATCGGTATCGAATGCACGTTTGTTGCTGTTGTTGTGATTGTTGCTGCTGTTGTTGTTGTTGCTAATTTTAGTCATCGCCTAAAATGGCAAACAAATTCGCTGACTTTATGACCAAATATGGCAGTTATTGCATGAGCATTGATAAGCTACACACACACACACACACACAGGGGGGTGGCAAACACCGACAATGACATACACTTACCGTTACATTGACAGCTAAACTGCATTTTCATATAAAGCTGAACTAGTTCAGTTTCTCTTTCTACTGTCAGTTTAGACACTTCTGTAAAATGTTTGGATCATATTCTGCATTTCAAATTAAGTCTATGTGAATGCTATCCACAAGCGAAGCTTTTAGACCCGGTTTAGTTCAGGCTTTGATCCCCTCCGGCTTTTGAAAAAGGTTTTGAACTCCTATTTTTGAAGAATACTGGGATGATATCAAGTAATATCATTCACACACCACTAATATGTAAACAAAAAAAGGTTAGATGAATGAACTGATTCTTAAGACTTTAATTTCGTTATGAAGATCGAGAATTTATCACACAGCTTGAAGAATAGATTAAAGAAGACCAAAACAGTTACTTAAAACTGCTGAACCGTATGCCCATTTTTGGAAATTAATGTATTTAATGAATTTCGTTGCTAGCTGGCACCTGTCCTACCTGTTTAGAAGAGTCCTTTTCGGTATCTAGGGGAAGTTCCCCAGTATAATACCATTCAAATGCACACCATCCTAACTACAACCTCCACAGCCTACACAACACATTATAGTGGTCTATGAATTCTTCCTCCAATCCTACACCCATGAAAAAAACCATAACACTTGATTTAAGTGACAACAGATTCGGAACCTCGTGTTATATAAAAGTACAGATAGTACAGTAGTAAAATCATTTTTATCAGCTTTCGGATTTAATAATAGTGATTTCTTGTAATTGTTTACCGCTGCTGCGCCTCAAATGGTTCATACACTTGAACATGTTTGACAGTAATATTTGACAAGAAAATAGCTGAGCTGCCAAAAACAGTGTTGCTAAAAATTCACAGTTTAGAAGGTTCGTACCTTCTGAACATATTCAATAATCCAAATTATTCATCGATCAGCCAGAGGATTTGTAAAGATCGGATAAACCGCTGTCGAGTGATGAGCAAAAGAATGATCGCAGCTGCAGCGTTGCTTTCAACTGCTATTGCAGTATCAAAATATATTGTACGCATACACTTTCCTTGGTACAGAGTATACTATAGTCGGGCTAGACCGACTTTCTTTCTCGTTTTATTTACTAAAGATAATAATAGTTATTTAACATATTTGCCAAGCCCGCAGCTCACAGCTCAAATAGAAAAACAGATCAAATTCAACTCAATGATCTTATTAGGGACTTGAACCTAAAAAAAGAAAAGGCTGAGTTCCTGACGTCTAGGCTCAACCAATGAAATTTCGTTCAGCCACATGTTTGAATAACATTTTTTGAACAAATCTTTTTGGAGTAGCATAGTTTTATATATATTCTAGTGATGTGAAAGCACTGTGTAAGGAAATGGGTTAAAATCCTAATTCCTCTGAGTGGCAATTATTTATTGATGCGTCGAAAGGAGGAGCTCTTAAGAACATTTTTACTCTTCTAAAATACAATACCCATAAATGGTATCTGCGGGAAATGTGGGAAAATTGAAAACAGATTGGCAAACAGCCCCAAAACTATAAAAAATGGGAAACATCCATGGTGATAAAAAAAAGGTGGCTTTTGTTGCCCTGTGATATAAGATATTAAGACAGTTTGGGTTTGATATTCAAATTGTGATTTCAACATCTGAGCTGTGTCAACATTTGGTAGTTTCAATGAACTTTCAAAAAGAAGCAGCTGTTTCAAATTGGACAGACGTTTTAGCCAAATTAGATCCAATTTCTCAATGTCCGTTCAGACAAACTAATCTGATTTAGGCCGAAAGAGAGCCGAGAAACCAATTTGAACCTCATGCTTTCAGGTCAAGTTATAATCTCAAGCACAGATAGAATGATTCATATTTTCATTGATAGGAAAAGAGTTGATTCCGAAACTTTCTTGTAATCTGCTGAATCAAAATGTTCATAAATGATTCAATGAAAACGGAACTCAAAGAGACAGAGCATCGATATAAAAATGAAAGAGAGTACAGGGAGAAGCCTAAACCTTTATTAGATGATCAGTTAATGCCCAATTTGTTCAGGCAGGAGTAGACACCAAGTTTAATTTCACATGGCGCTAATTGTTACAGGATTAAAGGAGTATTTGCGTGTTTTCATCACTGCGGATGAGTTTTGTGAAGTAGGCGGTTCTTGGAAAAGTTATACCACGCTTTCCAAAGGCGATGAATTTCGACTTCAACTGCAAACTGATCTCCAAGTCTGTGCCAAGCCTCGGTCTCATGTTCTTCAAGATCCACAAGCAAATGTTCCACAGTCACGGATAAGTTTTCCATTTTGACGGAAAGCCCTGCAACTCTCCACTCAACTTGGCAAACATGAACACTCTGATTCAAATCAGTTTGGTTAATCCGGCAGAAGCACTTATCGCCGCTATGATCGTCGCTTCTTGAGTTGCTATCAAATTATCGCAGCTATTTTCGTTCCATTTGGCTTAGCCGGGGCGAGGAAGTGGAAACTGTAGCGTAAAATCAAGTTTGCAAACTCACTAGTCGAGTTATCTAACCTATCAGGAGTGAGGGTATGTTCGTTGTTGTTGTCACCTGCCGCCCGACTGGCCGGCCATCTGTGCTGTGCGTGCTTGCTGTCCATAAACGGACCCAAAAGTGGCTGCAACAGCAGCCCGTTGCAGTTGCAGCAGCCCGCCAAACGGCTTCATTTCTCATCATGTATTACTACACGGCACATGTGAAGCCCACATTCACCACTCTGGAAGGTTGTTAACGCCTTTAACTGTATTTGCTGACTTCATCCTGTTTTGTTTTTTTGTTGCAGAATTCCAGGAGGCCTTCAATTTGTTCGACAATCGCGGCGATGGCAAAATCCAACTCAGCCAAGTGGGTGAATGCCTGCGCGCTCTGGGCCAAAATCCCACCGAGTCGGATGTCAAGAAGTGCACACATCAGTTGAAGTCAGATGAGCGCATCTCGTTCGAGGTCTTTCTGCCCATCTATCAGGCCATATCGAAGGCAAGGTCCGGTGACACGGCCGATGATTTCATTGAGGGGTTGCGTCACTTCGATAAGGATGCCAGCGGTTATATCTCCTCCGCCGAGTTGCGCCATCTGTTGACCACATTGGGTGAGAAGCTGACCGATGAGGAGGTGGAACAGTTGCTGGCCAATATGGAGGATCAGCAGGGCAATATCAACTACGAGGAGTTTGTGCGCATGGTTATGAGCGGTTAGAGAGCCACAGCAACAGCAGCAACAGCAGCAGCCACATCCACACAAACTATAGCACCTACTCACACCTGCCAAGAGCTAGCTAGCCGTTCATTCCGCCAAATCAACAACAACTCCAATTCCGTAATTCCAAAATGTCTCTCCCTTGTTCTCAGTCCATCAGCTTTTGTGCAAACGAAAGAAAATTATTCCAACGAAAGACAGAAACACCAAGATAAATATCAACTCGGATTACTCTTGTGCGTAGTATTCTAACACAGTAATTATGCAGTTTTGTACTAGCCCCCTCCCCCAACCCCCAACCAACCTTACTTACTATTATTATACAACCAGGGACCTTTAATGTCCACACACAGCGAGAGTATCGTGAAAAGTATTTCTAAATTAAACGAAAGGATAGGAGGAAGGAAGAGCGTACGATTGAATTTACGTAAATAAAAATGCGCATTTCGAAGTTTTACATGTTTTTTTTTTTTAATAATTTAATACTTGTATTTAATAAAACAAAAAAAAAAAATAAAACAAAACCAACAAATGAATGTAGACATCTTTTTACAAAAGAAACGTACTTAAAGTTATTAAACAAAACAAATGGAACAATTAAGTTTGTGTTTTTATTAAAGAAGTTGAACGAGTAAGCCAAATGTTTTATTTATATTGTGATAAGATCAGCTGGGGACTCGAGGACGTCGGGAGTTCAAGTCAAAACAGAAGAATTGGTTTTAAATTTAAAAGCATAAAGTGTGATCCGTCGATGCGAATAAATATGTCTTCTATATCCCAAGCTGCTGACTTTTTAACAAAGGAAAGGCTAATGCAAGACTTCCAATCTACATAAAGTGAACCCCACAGATGCTGGAAACTATGGAGTAACTTCCTTTTTATAAAGTCTACAACAAGTTTTCGCAGTCTGAGTTGTTTAAAAGGATTCAGTAGGGGCGCATTCAACAGTCAATCTGCAATCAATTGCAATGGATTATCTACATAGAAAACGAGTATGTATATATATACACAGTATATATAGAAACGGCAATCCTTAAAGAAATATATTTTACACTCTTTGGGTAAATGTAGAAAACGGAAACAGTTACATGTTATTGCGTTTACTAGGGAAAAATCAGCTGTTTTCCAAAGAACTTGTTCACTTTTCATACAGCAGTCTGTGACCTACAGCCATAGGTTTTCTATAATAACGTTTGGATATTGAAAGCCTAAATTCACATTTTTATTTGCTTTTTCCTTTATTTACTCTAATTTGCTGCAATGCAGTGCGAGTGCTTGATAGTCGAGTGAACTAAGATGCCATCTTTTGTATCTAAGTTCCCGAGACAAGGTACAAGTCTTTAGGTAAATGTAGAAAACAGAAACAGTTACATGTTACTGCTTTTACTAGGGGAAAATCAGCTGTTTTCCAAAGAACTTGTACACTTTTCATACACCAGTCTGAATACCTTACAACAGCCATAGGTTTTCTATAATAACGTTTGGATATTGAAAGCCTGAATTCACATTCTTCTATGCTTGCAGTTCCTTTTATTTACTGTAATTTGCTGCAATGCCGCGCGAGTGCTTGATAGTCGAGTGGACTAAGGTGCCGGCTTTTGTATTTAAGTTCCCGAGACAAGGTAAGTATGCTGTGAGTTCAAAATACGAACTCCAGACAAGTTAAGTGAATAAAAATATCTGATGAATGCTTTTCAGAAGAAAGACTGAGTGGTTCGTGGGTGAATTGAAACCATCCCGATCGATGTAAAACTGTGAGTCTAGGTAATTGAACATACTCAAAACTTAAGACCCCGTTAACAACGACTTCTGTAAAAGTCTCTTAGCTCTGCTCCTTGACTTTCCACCGACTTTACCGGAAGTAGTTTATAAATGTGACTGGTTTTTCTGTGACCTTTCTACTGAGTATGTCATGTTATGCTTTCGCACAACTTTGAACAGAGACACAACACCACAAAGGAGGCTGGTAGATCGTACAGCTGTTTCAAGAGGAACCACCCAGTGATCAATGCCTACCAACTAAACGTGTCTAAGAAATCTGTCCATGCCAGCGGAGGCATAGCCGTTTGGGAATCCCAAAGCAGAATGCGCGCAAAAACATAGAGAGGCAGCTTAGAAACAGACAGTCGCCTTTGTGTGTGTGTGTGTGGTCCCCATGGTCTTGCCGTTTTCAGTGTGAGAGATGCTCTCCCCGCTGTGGTTTAGTAATTTATGTTGAACTTCATTAAATTTTCTACATTTATCTTTTCATCCAAGCAATCGGGCCTTTTCTTTCCAAATCATTTGAACCAGTTTGACTTTCCCTTAATTCTCATTTATACCTTCCAAGCGTTACGACGTGTGTTTTATTCCAAAAATTGTTTGTGAACTTTTTGTTTTAACAAAATTTTTAGCGTAAATTTAGTAAAAAGGTCTAGTTTAAATCATGTTCGATGATAGCAGCTCTTCGGAGGAGGAATTTTGCGGTGTGGGCGCGGCTTTTAAAAACAAGCATCGACGGGATTACCGCGAGCCCCTGCATGCTAGATTTGAGGATGAGCTGAGCCAGGTTGAACGCTGCGACTACCTTCGTTCTGTAAGTGATACCCAGTTGGTATGTCGCTGTTCCGGTACGCTGAGAGTCACATACGTAGAGGTGGATCCAGTGACGGGTGGTCCGTTGGTCCGTTGCGCGAATATCAGTCGCGAGCCTTGGGAACTCGCGTTCAGGCAGCACCACGATCTGCGTCGCCAGCCCAAAAAGATGAATCTCCAGGTGGAACACCAACGTCCGTACTTGCAGGCCCTGGGGGGCGGGAAGGCTGTGCAGCAAGTCAATACTATGGAGGTGCTTTGGTTCAGGGGAAGAAGATCCTTGAAACCGAAGCCTGTGGAGGCAAAAACTGATCTTCGAGTGGGCAAAGTGGAAAAGCCACAACATAAATTGCTGCAAACGGGGGAGTCGCTGATGAGTCCTCGGCAAGTGACTCAACAAAGGTCCATACAGACGGGCGACTCACTGCTGAAACTGCCCGAGTTGAAGACGCAATCCGTGGAAACTGGCAAATCCCTGATGAGTCTAACCCAGGGTACACCTGTTTCATTGCAAACGGGTGAATCTTTGTTAAATTTTCTGAAAACTTCAAGTGTGCATAAGTCCACCTCGATGGAAATGATGGAGTTCGATGCTGTGGATGACCTCAGACGATTGCTGACCACATGTGGAGTTACCACAGACATGCTGATCAGAGGACTCGAACTGCTGGCGGACGAAGCCATTGACATTTTCTACAACTGCTCCCAGCCCAATGTTGACCCGCAAAGCTCCAGCACCACAACAACCACATCGGAAACGCTCTTTGAATTTGTGCAGGACGAACCGAAGTCCACCTGCGAACCGATACCGCTGACTACCCTCAGCAGATTTACAACCGCCGGCAACTGTATATTTCACAAGCTGGAACGCATCTATGAAGTTAAAGAGGAGAGCTCCTGTCAGGAGGAGTCGCTAAGCTCGGAAACGATGCCACTTACCGACAACAATGAGCAGAATGAGAGTGCGAGTTCCTTCAAAGAGACGTCTGCTTTAACCGAAGAGACCCTAGATCTGACACCCATCCCATCCCAGACAGAACAGCCACCTTTTGAGCAGCCTGAGAAGAGTCTTCCTCCGGCACACAGTTGCTACTCGCTGAACAGCAAGACCGTCGAATCGCCGGATGAGTTAAAGGCAGCCATGACACGTGGACATGCCAACTTTGAGCGCTTGGCCCATGACGCCGAATTGGACTTGCATATCACCACCGGTCAAGAACCTAAGGAGCGTCCCAGATCCCAATCGGCAGATGCCAAAATGATTAACAATCGCTTGAACTCCTCTCGTAGAGTGACCCGTCGCTGAGAAGAGACAAACTATTAACACTTCCAAATTCCATTTTTGTGTCAAAATTTTTTCAATATATTAAACAAAATTTCTTTCTGGCCACCCGTAAAAAGCAGGTCCGCCATTTGGGGAGGTGGGTTCAACTTGTTGCGGCTCGGAAAGGGTACTTTAGGGTCTCGCTTGTAGGAAAAGTCGGATGTTAGAAGTAAAATACTGGTTCCAAGAGGCAGCGATTTGATGTCCACTTAAAACCGTTTCTTAGAGAGATCTTACCATCTCCCTGTAGTATCGCCTTATCGCCCAGAAGTGTCGCAGAGTACCTACAGGAAGAATCGCATTCTTCTACTGGTCTGATGTGATCTAAGTGAAGATAAGCGGAAGATAAGAATGTGATTCGCCAGTAGGTATCGCTTAACTCTAGCGTAGCGATCTTCAAGAAGAGAGACTCTCTGTAGCTCTCTGTCTCTCGCTGACACTCACTGAAGCATGACTTCGGCAAGCATTCGGCATTAATTGCCTGAAGTGTTCGGCCCCTGGGGGCTATGCGTGAACATCGCTTAACTCTAGCGATATCGCATTAAATATCGCACTCTCATCTCCCCGCGGGAAGAAATGTGACACCATGCGATAACTTCCGGGCGATAAGAAAGCGACACTTCTGAGAGATGAAAAAACGATACTTCTGGGAGATAGGAAAAAGTCCCTTATCAGCTCAATTGTTTCGCTTATAGCTCCGGTATTTTTGGTCCGAACTGATTGTACTTTTCATAATAGATAGTTATTGGGCTTGGCTTGATGTAAACTAAACCACGAGGCTCGAAACTTGAAAATTGTGGATCTGACGGTTTCCAAATCTGAAACAAACTTGATCTGCGTACGGCTAACATCTACCATTATGCCAAAATTTGTGGCTCTATCTCTTATATTCTCTGAGATCGACACGTTCATACAGACAGAAGGACATGGCTATATCGACTCGGCTGTTCATGCTGATCAACAATATATACATATATACTTAATGGGGCCGGAAATGTTTCCTTCTCCCTGTTGCATACATTCGTACAACTTCATGATGCCCCTTTTCCCATTTTCAATGGGAACTGGGTATAAACATGACAACATACTAGATTATTATGACATCAGGTGTCAAACAGTGTGAAGGCCGCCTAAGTCATAAACTGGGCTACGAACGATCCGAGAACGAAAGTTCCAAATGGTCAGCAAGCCAACTTCTTCGTCTTCTTCAAACTAGTTCATGATGCAGAAGTTGAAATGGGTTAAGGTGCTTCTCAAGGAAAAGATGTAATCTCACCAATTCAATGAATTCCACTGGATTTCCTCAATTAACCCCAGGCAAAAGATGTGCCGTGGCATTTTCTCCATTTTTTGACACCTGCGCGGAACGAAACCCGCCTGAGAAAACTTGACCCGAATTGGACTTTGCATTGGAAAGGTCGTTGAAGCCAAAAACCGTTGGTTATACAACACAACAAGCTGCTCCCCCACGCCCCACGCCCCGCATCCCACCCCACCCCATCCCAACCGAATCCAAAACCAAACCAACGCCCTCTACGCATAAATCAGTGGCCCGAGAGGAAAATGCACTTCCTCGAAATGGTGAAAAATGTATGACAAAAGGAGCGCTGTGACCATTTGGCCGACTGGTTTGCTCAATTTGGCCTTTTGAATGGCCAGAAACATGATTTCAAAAGTGGAAAAGTGGTTCGCCAAAAAAACCGGACCCAGGACCAGGCTTCTGTGCGTGGATTAGAGTGACCATTTGTTTGCCGGCTGGTGGCCAGGTAAACCTGTTCACCCGCTTCCCAAGTAAATGCGTGCACTTCCGTTTTCCGAATATAAAAAGACGCCGATGCCAGGGAATGGCTAAGCAAACGATAGCGACCACTGGCAGCATCATGTGCACGACAAGACTGACGCTGCTCTCGGTGCTCTGCCTCTTGGGAGGCATAGCTGGACAACAACAACAACAACATCAACAACAACAACAACAACAACAACAGGAGAAGCGTTCACTGTTCGAGCCCGCCTCGCATGGCTGGACCTCGGTGGAGTCATCCGGATGGGATAGCCATCATCCCATTAGTGTGGGACACATGAGCAAGGATGAGCTGATCACGCTGCTGGAAGCCTGGCGCGAGGTAGAGGAGGAGTCCAATTCGACGAGCACAACCACAACGGAGAGGCCCACTACTGCACTGCCACCCAGGCCAAGGCCCAGACCACGACCGCGTCCACGTCCAAGGCCAAGACCACGACCACGTCCCGTCCCAGTACCAGTACCTGGTACACAAGTTACTGGTACCCTGCCCGCCCTAGTGCCCATACAGGTGGCGGCCATGTTCACCCAACAATTGCCAGCTGGCCAAGACGACAATGGTGGAGGTGGGGGTGACCAAGTGATTGATCAGCGGGCGGGCTCTCCACGCTTCTTCCGCTTCATATCACAGTCCCAGCAGCCCTTTGTGATGCGGAATACGCTCGAAAGTGTCGATGCTGACATCTCACCGTCCGGCTCCAGCCTCAAGTCCCAGGTGGAAACCCTACAGCCGCCACAGGACACTGAACCACCCAAAGCCACGTTTCACCAGTTCCAGCCGCAGTTCGCACCGGCACCACCAGTGCCGCACCAGATGCCCGCCTTTCTGCCCAAGCCGCAGTTTTCCGGCAGATTTGGACTGCCGCCATTCATGTCCAATGCTCCGGGACGCCTGGAGCTGGTCCCTTCATCACAGATCATAGGCGACTGGCGGGAGTGATGCATGCGGAAGAAAACATTCGAATATGCTTTTTCGCATACGCAAGTATCTTGCGAAAGTGAAAGCTAGAGTTTTCCACTTTTTTTTTTTATTTTGTTGTAAATATATTCAATTAAAAATCTAAGATATAGTTTTTTAAAACATATCGTTTTATTCAAAGAAGCGTTGAGCGAAGTACTGGTCTAGGATATTATATGATGATGAGTCTCAAAATCGAACGGAGGTCTTCGAATAGGTATACCTATAGTTCCTATAGTTCATTTCTAGCATATTGAGGGAAAATTTGGGTATTTGGTAATCCTATCTTGTTACCCTGTACTAAGGATGCCGCAAATAATATCGTTATTTCGATATTTTTGTCTAAGAATACGATTTATCGTTAGCGAATGTCGGATATCGAATATTTTTAGAGAAATTTTGTTTTGTTGAAAAAGTGAACACATATTTATGTTCAAAAATTGAGCTACCGACTTTTTTCTGTTATTTTATGCCTAAATGGACTCCTAAAATGGGCAGGAGAGTGAAAAAAAAATCTGGCAAATCGATTAGATTTCCTTTTAAAATCCCTTCCCATAACAGTTTCTGTTTTTAAAGCGCCTCGACTCTAAAGCTTCTTGAATAATTCTCAAATGCAAGAGTGCAACATTATTTTGGTAATTTTTTCTATTTTTTTCACTAAACCGTTAATTATATATTGAATATTTTCTGCCAACCAATTCCAACTCAAAAACCACTCGGTTCCCATACAATTTGGGGGTCGAATGCTGTTTTTAAAACACATAAAAGACAAAAATTAGTAATGTTGTATAAAGCATGGACTAAACCAAGGCTCGAACCAAAACCTATCACGAAAATCATCAAAAATTAATTTAAAATTCGAGTTTGGCAGTATTAAATCAATAAAGTTCAATTTTTAAAGCTACATAGAAAGCCAATGAACTCAACTTTACCACACCACAATTAAAACCACAAAACAATTTAGAGCTTTTCAAAATCTAAATGCATTTCCGTGTTCGAGATGGGTCCATCACTTCAAAAGACTTGCACATCTCTAGTTATAATTAGGAGCCTGCCAACTAAATACACAAAGACCCAGTTCTAAGTGCCAAAAGCAAAGACACGACGTCACGTTCAATGCGCCACGAACTTCGCTCGCAACCAGTTGTGAGGCCCATAATCAAATCGAGTTCCCCAAATGAACTAGTTCAGTCCAAAGCCGTCGCTGACGTGTTTCAACAACATAATTCCACCTTAATTTCAAAACGAAAGACATGCCGAGGAAGACGTAGTCCCGCGACCACACACACACACACACAAACAAACAACAACCAGCAGAAGCCAAGTGAGTGAAACAACTCCCGTAGAGAGAAATATATATTTCGTTTTGAATGTCAGCATCAAAAGTCAACAATACAACAACAATCGTTTTGCAGTCCGAATGAAAGTGGGCAGAGGCAGAGGCAACACCAACAACAGCAACCAATAGACCAAGGCAGCGGCGAGCTGAGCCGTGCGCCACGCCAGCAATTGCCAATCGTTTGACACCAAGAAGTGCGAGTAATCTCACCGCAGACATGGCGCTGCTGACCATGATAGCCCGTGTCATCGATGGCCTGCCCCTGGTAGGCACCATGCAGGACGACGAACAGGTTTGCAAACATCCACCCACCCACCACAGACCAGCCCAGCCCACGCACTAAACTTTCACTTTCGCTTTCACGCAGAGTGGACGCAGCATCTTGGACTACCAAAATCAAGCGAAAATGCTCTTTCGCAAGCTGGGCACCCAGTCACCCGCACGCAGCAGCATCGAAACGGGACCATATCTATTCCAGTGAGTTGGTGGACATTTCAATCGCAGTAATAATTGCTCACCCATTGCATCATTTTTTTCATCAGCTATCTAATCGAGAATGAGGTTTGCTATTTGGTCATGGTTGATAAAATGTACTCCAAACGTTTGGCCTTCAACTATTTGGAGGATTTGGCCCAGGAGTTTCATGCCAATTATGGGCGAAGGGTGAATTCGGTGACACGGCCGTATGCGTTCATTGAGTTCGACGTGTACATACAAAAGGCGAAGAAACAGTTGACGGATCGCAGGCGTAACATCAGTAGCATTAACACACAACTGCAGGATGTGCAACGGATAATGGTGCAGAATATTGATGATGTGCTGCAACGTGGCACGGTCCTGGCGGGTAAGTCCTTCTTTATGTAGCCTGCATGCAGTTGAAATGAAAATCAAAACCAGTTGTGCGACAGATTTTGTTCCCAGATGATCGAATTTCTGGAGAGGTGCGATTGAGAACAAGGTTGATAAGTTCCTTCTCAGCGTCAAAGGTCAATTCGATTAAGTTATCTGCAAAAACTCTTTGATCTAGTGCTCAATAGAAGTTAGAGGCTTTATTTTTGATTGAAAAATGTTGCTGTTTTGGAACTGAAAGGGCCAGCGACAGCTAAACCGCCAACTCGGGCGAGTGTGTGTAAAACTGGTTTAGTTAAGTGGTCCACTCGGTATTTAAACCGCTGATCTGGGTTTTTCCATGGTTTTCAAAGCCAACTGAGAAGCGGTTTCGGTTTGGTATAGTGATTCACTCCACTATTATTATATATTTCTTTCGGTCTTCCCTTGAATCTGCGAGGAGACCTATTTTTCCGAACATTCTCAAGACAAAAGTTTAGAAAATGCCTAAAACGCTTTCTATGTACTTGGATCGACCGAAATTCTGTTAAATCTTAACCCTTAAAGCTCGTTCTAAAGTATGGCAACCCGAATTTGTCCGTTCTAGGATCTCCAGTAATTCCACAGAATCTCTGAACTTAAAGAAAACGATCCGTGTTTTGCTAATTTTTTAACTTCTATTTTTTCGACTTTCGAAAGTGAGTTAGTACGAAAAGTTAACAAAATTTGCATTTCTGTTCAAGTTCTTTTCCTTAATTTCGGTAAGAAAATCCATCTTACGCATAAATTCCCGATTTTGCTTAAAACTGCGCGGAAAGGTATTTTTTACACACTTTCAAAGGTTAAGAATAATATCTTTTCTAGGTTCGCTCATAATTTTACCCTATTCCAACTCTCAAGGCCCTTCCTTGAGTATGTCGTCGCTAATAACTTATTAGTAATAAGGCTTAAATCGGCAAGGAAATTCATATTTTCGGGCTTTTTAAAATTGCGGCAAGTCCGAATTGTTACCAAAAACTCATTTTTGTTCAAAGCTCGCACTTAATTCTACCTAATCTTAACTTATTATTATTATAATTATTCCTAATAATTTCAAGTCTTAAGATACGTCACGACGTCCGTCCGTCTGTCTCTCTCTCTCTGTTTCTACGCGAACTAGCCTCTCAATTTTAAAGCAATCGAGCTGAAATTTTGCACAGAGTCTTCTTTTTGCTGCACACTACTAATATGTCGGAACCGACCGGATCGGATGACTATATCTGATAGCTTCCATAGAAACAATCGGTCGGAAAACTAGTTTTAGTGGGAAAAACCTTTTTCTTTTCAAAGGAAACGTCTCCAAACTTTGTAATCGTAGGTTTTCTATGTTTTTTTTATAATTCTACCAAGTTTTATTAAAATCGGATAACTATATGGTATAGCTGCCATACAAAAGATAGGTCTGAAAAACAGTCTTTGTTAGAAAAACTTTTAGGTTTTTAATGGTAGCATCCTGAAATTTTGTATTCGTTTGTTTCACATGCTTTTACATAATTTTACAAATTTTTGGCCAAATCGGATGACCATATCATATAGCTGCCATACGAACAATCGGTTGGAAAATGGGGAAAAGAGAATTTCTTGAAAATATTTAAGCGAGCACTTGTAAGGGTATAAAAACTTCGGCACGGACGAAGTTAGCTTAGCTTACTCGTTTTCTAGGTTTGTTATTCTTAGGCCCGTTTTCTAATCTACTACTTAAAGCTATCTGTCACATAAACCTACAAATAACAGAGCAAAATCGTAGTTTATCTGACATATAGCAGCTATGTAGAAGATGAGAAATCAGCCTTTAATGTAATGTTCAATAAAGTTTTCTATATAATATTCAAAGTATTGTTTAGCATTAGCTTTAAATGTGTGCCCATCTTATTGGTTGCTTCTATAAATTGACCTTCTTATGTATCTTTAAATGAAGACAAGTGTATAAATCTGGATTGAAGCGTTGTAATGCCAAGAAACCACATCTGGAACCCTCCAAATGTGGCTCGAAGGGTTTCTTTGTAGTGTTGAGGAGTAGTTACAATTCTAGATAAAAATTTGTGTATCTCTTACCTTATGCCTGGGTATTTTCAGACCATTCTTGAACAAGAATGTTTTTCAGGGAATGGTGCATACTGGTAGAGTTAACAAAAGAAAGTAACACCCCAATTAATGCCACCTTCTCCCTCTCCCTGTCTATCTTTCAGAGCTCGACACGAAAACCCAAAACCTATCGATGATGTCGCAAAAGTATAAAAAGGATGCCAAATTGCTGAATCGCAAATCGATGTACGTGAAGGCGGCTGCCGGTGGCATCATATTCCTAGTGTTTGTTCTCTACTTTTGGGTTTTGTAATATTCATTCGATTTGACTCGAGCATGGACTTTGGTCAGCGAGGAGCAGCGGTGCGTCAACGTCATAGACGTGGAATGGCCAAAAGACATTTATACATTTAGAAGCAGAAGATATGTGTGTGTTTGTGCATACATGTGAATGTGTATAGCGAATACCAAACCAACCAACAAACCAACCAACCAACCAACAACCAAGCAAGCAACAACAACAACAACAACAACATCAACATTCATTCAATTGGGCCGGCACTTAACCTCAACCACTCGCGCTCGGCTACTGACGCTAGTTTAACCATATTTCTTATTTAATATTTGGGCTTAGTTTTCACACTTCAACCAACACTCACACACCCACACACACACCCATATATAAGCACCCACATACACGAAGAATATGTTCCATGTTAATAGAAGTTCTTTTGGTTTTTATATTTTATATTTTTTTGTGATTTCAACTTCATTTTGCGGCTGCTCACCTTCTTCTTTTGTTGGTATAAAAAAACGTTAACGAAAAATTTGTAAATTACAAGTAGAAATTGCTGATTGTTGTGTGTAACATAGGATTGATTGCAACTGAGAGGTGATTAGACGATAAAGAGGAAGATGAAATTTATGAAATTGCAGGTGATGTGAGACATTGATAAACAAAAACAAAAAGAAACATATACAAAATTTAGGCAATTTATATGTATAAATTATTAAGGAAAAAAATAAATCAATTTACATTGTTTAATATACTATAAATATATGGAGCCGCCCCACCCCAATACAATTGGGGTGGGGGAATTGGATTACACTTGATATTGATTTTTGATCTCAAATATTTACACAGGTGAGTAGCATGAGCTGCACTTCGTGCCAGCTCTCCTCCAGGAGCTCTGCTGCTTGCTAATTTGGGGTTTTAGGTAATTCGGTTGAGTGTTTTTTGTGATTTTGAGGTCTTAATCTAACGTTTGTCTTGCTCAAAACGCCAACCTTAAATTTTAAAGCATGCTTTTAGGGAGCAGCTAGTGCTGCAAAACGGCAGAGACCAAAGCAAACTGCTGCTTTAATTTGAATTATGAAATTGATATTGTTTGAAATTGCATTTGAATTCAAAACGATAATTTTCGTTGCGAACTCGGCCAACTGAGTGAAATCGAACAGCTGAAGTAATAGGCGAACAGAAATCGGCAGCAGCTGGATCCGCACTGCCAAGGGCAATTATGTTGGCATGCTTTTAGGGGGCAGCAAAAAGTATTTCCAACCTCAGCCCAAGAGTATGCCACACTATAAAACTCTAGCTTTAAAAGTGCCCGTCCGAAAGTATGCTGTACTAATTATTTTTCATATTTTTGATGCTGCCTTCCATTTCTGTTCGCCTGTTAGTTCAACTTGGTTTTGGCTGTTTCCTGGACCAAATTGTTGCACTTGGAGCACAAAAGTGACAAGCCTGCACAGAGTTCGTGTGGGCCAAAACTCTCGCCATTTCTACACCAGACCAGCTAGGAAACTGATTTTTTTTGCAAAATGTTCTAAAATCATTGAACTTTATGTACATAGTAATGAAAAAAATACCAAAATTTTAAAACATATTCAAAATTGAATTCAAAGTTGGAAAATGGTTTAACTTGTTGGTTTTTTACCCTAAAAAATAACATTTTATAAGATTTAAGCCAAATTTTTGGGCAGCAAGCTATACTACTAACTTCTCTAAAGTATACATTGTTGTGATCTGATGGGTCTCGCTTATGAGTTATTAGCCCAAACTGGTGCTGACTTTGACTGCCTGCCACGTCAGGGATTTTCGACTACCCCCGCCTTTATTTCCCCTTTATTTAAGGTGATCTTTGTATCTATAGCCTAAAACAACAACAAAACATAATTAAAAATGAAACAATAAAATAAAAATAAACTATTTCTTTTATATATATTCTAACTAGAAATTCGTGGCTCTAAAAGTATGCTGCACTCTTCATTGAAACTCAGTTGTTTAAAATAGAGCATACTTTTCGGCTGACTAATTGAGTCGATAGTCAATGGGAATACAATTTTAAAGACGATTTAGTGAAATCCCAATCAAAATCGGGCAACGGAGCATACCTCTAGCCATAGTATAATATTCAAAGAGAAGACTCAGCCAAGTTGCCAATGAATTGCAAGGGGTACCCTAGGGCACTCTTCACTACAAAGTTGTCAAATGTAAAAAAACCAAGAAAATTTAAGATAATTTCCAATATTGTTTTGAAAACGAATACGAATAAAAATCAAGCCCAAAGACGAAGCATTAACTTTAATTTTTGTAACATTTTTTTTACGAAAAATCTACTTTAAACGGCTGCCATTCAAAACCCATTTTGTGAAAAGCTACCAACTTTTGCCATAAAATAGCTATAACTATTCTAAATCATTTCCAACAGTTGTTCCATTCAGTTTCCAGGGTACAGCCAAAAGAGAATGCATCTTCGACCCCACCGTTTCCAGCCCCGTTAGCCAACCACTCCCGATACCAATAAAAATGCCTTGCCACCAGTTTGGTTTTTAATAATTAATTTTCCTTTATATATATATATATATTTCGTTTCATTTTGAGTGATGATACAATCGCCTATCTGCGCTGACAAATATATATATATTTGTATATATATTCTCATATAGTGTATAGGCCCTTCGATAATCGAGTTTAGCAAATGGGGCTCACATATAAATTGTTAATATCAAATTTGCTTTTTGTTTTCTGTTTTTACAATTAGGAAAAAAATGCGCTGGTATTACCATCTATATTTTTACACTGTAATAATATAATATATATCTATATATATATATATATATATAGAATTTGGTGTCTGTATAATTTTGTTATATCGAATATATACTTGTAAGCGTTGTGTGGAAATCAGAAGAGTGTACGTTAAACCAAAAGACATCCAAACCTGGTTGGTTGCCTATGCCTAGTCGTTTTTGTTCTTGTTGTGTATAATTTGTTCCAAATTTTAAACTGTGTTTCGTTTCTTTGGTGAATTTGTGTTTTGTTTTTTGTATAAGTTACAAAACGCATACAAGTTATGTTGTATATACTTTTGTTTTTTATATATCAATGGCAAATATTTTCGTTTTAGATTTGGTTTTGTATCGTTTTTCTCATCTAGAAGCTCTGACTGTGTACGTTTTGGATTGGGTATTTACTGACGCAGGCGCGAATGTTAATGTACAATAGTGGGTTAAGGGTGTTTCTAGTGATTAGTTTTTTAAACATCCCACCGATTAGTACTGTACCCGTTCTGCCCTGATGGGAAACAACTGAAGACTTCGCAAGAAAACCCCTTCAAAATTGACGTTAATGACTCGAGACTTTAGTGCAATTTTCAACTTCATACTGTCCCTTTTTATACCTCTGTGAAGAGCGTTTAACGATGTATAGCATCTACATCGTCATCAATAGCATTCTTCAACAATTTACGTGCTCTTAAACCAAAACCTTTATCAGAGTTTATATATTAATAATTCCCGGAACGCATCATTCAGTATAGCTTTTTTTTTTAAAGCTTAGTTAGATTTTTAAATATTTACATGCAAAACGTGGACAGACTTTTTGGAAAGTTTAAAATTGGCTAATAGATTATTACATATTGAAATTTGTGTATTCAAAAGTATATAGACAACTCGTAAGGATGAGTTCAAAAAAAGGACTAGCGTTTTATCTAATTCGGGTTCAGCAAGATGTTCGTTTAAGAATTCTTTTAGACGGTCCGCGAACTGTATAAGGGGATGCCCTTAAAATTCCTTTAAATAATAGAATTTCAGACTTGCATTAAGAATACTCGATTCAAGAAAACTTCTTGATCCTAGAGCGAAGTTCTTTTGAACCTGAAGGTATTTATTTATGCGTACAACGAAATACTCTCCAACTTTAAGCACTTCTCTCGCATACTGAATATGGAGTACTTAGTGTCGAGCACTGAGTATGAAGTTCTATCAAGTATCAAGTACTGAGACAAGATTACTTAGCGTCGAGAACTAATTATAGAATACTGAGTATCGAAAGCTGAGTATAACGTACTGATTGTCAAGTACTTTTTATAAGGTACTGATTATAAAGTACTGAGTATTTAGTACTTTGTGTCAAGTATTGAGTACTTAGTTTCGAATACTGAGTAAAGAGCAGCTTGTGTTGGGTGCCTAGTATCGAGTACTAAGCAACGAGTACTGTGTGTCGAGAGCAGAGTATTGCGTACGTTGCTTCGAGACTCTAGTATCGAGTTCCTACTAGCGAGTACTGAATATGAAGTACTGAAATTTGAAATTTTCATAGCTCTGGGGCAGGAATCGAGAATAAGTCCGAATCAGAGACTATGACCCTTAAAAACCTAAGATTAGGGTAAAGAAACTAGACTAATTGCAAAATATACAGAATATTTTGCAGCTTTAAAAAAAAAACCGAATCAATTTTCACCTTTTAACACAGTTTACATATATCTTTCTTTAAGGTAGACCTTTTACGTCAACGATGGGCATTTAGTGGCCCTGTCATGCGGCTTATTACTCTTCTCAAAGCACACACCGTTTACTCATGTTACTGTAATTGCAATTAAGTAAGTAAGGCAAATCCAGCAGCAACATGAGAAAACGTTTCTAAAGGCAAATAGCCAAAAAGTGTATGCACTGAGGACTATGCGATGCTATAGAAAGCATAAAACTGTTTTGTTATTGTAGCGCCCTCCTTTTACGCCCTCAATTTTGCGAGCTTTAGTGTTAGCTTCGGTTCCGAACCGGTTTGTATTCTGAAACCAAATGGATGACAAAGGCCAAGTTGTACCACGGAAAAAGCGGAAGACTTTGGTTAATAAAAAATGTCAAAGAAACGTGCACTTTACCCACTATTGTACGGTATTAAGTATTGGATCTCGATCTCATCTATAGATGTTCCAGATTTCTTAAATCCTAACCTATAGTCGAATTGACTGAGCTGTATGCAAAAAACTCTACGCCGTTTTCGAACGTACAGTTCAAGCAGAAACCCAAATGTTACGTGTTTTTCGGGGTAGGGGTAGGGGTAGGGGTAGGGAAGAGAGTAAACTTTACAATATTCGAGTGTAGTCCTAAAGCTATTTCGCTTGATTCACATTTTTGTTGTTGTTTTTGCTGTTGCTGTTGTTGGTTTTCATTCTACATTCAAAAGGCAGTTTTTTGCGCATGGAGGGACATAATTGAGATTCCATTACAAAAGCATCAAAGTGTGAGAAAACAATTTGTACAGACTGTTAAAAAGAGAAACTAACGTGAGATTCCATTTACCTTACAATTCGGGGTAATTCTAAGAGCTATTCAAAAAAAAAAAAACACACACATAAACATACACATTAATGTATACCATATAGTAGTAGTAATAGTAGTAGTTGTAGTTGTAGTGGTAGTTAAGATCCTAGCATACTTTTGGGCTACATTTTGTGTAGTAGATTAGTTGAGATGATGCCGCTGCCGCTGCCGCTGACGCCGCCTATGTACACGCGCCGCTCCTCCCGCTCGCCGCTCTACTTGAGACGCTGATGATCGGGTGTGCTTTTCAATATGTCCGGCTGATGCTGATGTGCATGATGATGTCCATGATGATGTCCCGTCGAGCTCAGCGTGCCCGGTTGGCTGCCGCCCGCATGATGGGAACTGCTGAGCGTGTGGGAGTGTGTGGAATTGAGGGTGTGGGTGGCATGCGAGTTGAGCGTGTTGTGCGCCGTCGTGGTGGCATTTGTGGAGAATCCCGTGCCAGTGCCGACCGCTCCCAGTACACCACCCGCCACCCCGGCCGGTCGCTGAGACGCCCGCAGCGAGCGGTGTGAACCGTTGCGCGTCAGCGAGTTCATTTGCGGCGTACCCGGCACCGTGTGACCCAGCGCATTCATATAGTCCGCGATGAGCAGCGTAATCTCCAAGATCTTGGGCTTACTCATGGCGAACAGCAGTTTCTGTTCGCAGCCACCCGCCAGGGTGCCATCATCGTGGGACACCACCAGCATGAAATCATCCTGACAGCCGCCAAAGGTCATGACCGTACTGTACGGATACCTGGCCACGGGTGCCATGGTGGACAGCTCGAGCACATTCAATGCATCTTCGGCCACCGCCAACCAGGCCACCGGGGAGCCGGTGGACGTATGCGCCGGCGGTTCGCTTTGACGCGGCTTGGCCTGAAACAGGCAGGCCCCAAAGTAGGGCCACTTGCGGCAACAGGTCAAATAGATGCGCACACAGTCCAGTGTGGAGCGACCCTTGAGCAGCATCCACTTGGAGATGAGCAGCTCCTGCACATCCTTCAGCTGATCAGCGCCCAAGGCGTCACGATAGCGATACGGATAGAATTTGTCCAGCGCCTTGAGACCCACATCGCGTGACTTCTCGTGCGTGTAGTCACCCATATCGATCTGTGACATCAGCGAGGCCAGCTCCAGGGCCAATTCCCGCGACAGTGGGAAACGTCCTTGGACTATCTGGGCATTCGTCTGGTAGCACAACAACAGACGCTCCTTGTCCGTTTCGCATTTGATTGTGTGCTTCCAATACAAGCGATTCTTGTAGCTCAACTGAATCACTCGAGAGTTCTCGAATTTGCCCGAACCCTTCTCACGCAACGCTGTCTCCCATTTGCTAATGACATCGCAGAGCTTGGCCAACGGCTCCAGATAGTGCTCCAAGTCCTTTTCAATGGGATCGTCGCTGAAGAGACAAAAACCATTTGCGGCATCACGGGTGCCCAGCTCCTGGGCGAGTGTGGTTTGAAACTCCTCAATGGTGGTGGAGCCGTCGAATGAGACCACCTGGGGAGGGAGAGAAAAGTGGGAGTGAGTTAGGTGAGCTGAAAGTTAAAGGTGAAACATGATTTTGTTGGCCATTTCGTTGGGTTGCCAGATATGACAGCTCTTACTGGCCTTTATTGGGGTGAACAAACAGTTTTTTTTTTCATCTAAGTAAAGATTTGACAAATCAATGAGAAATTCAAGCTGGTAAATGGGTTTTTGGCCCTTTTTTGGGTTGCCAGATCTTTGCAAACCTGCTTAAAGAACTTTCTACGCATATGAGCTGTAAAAACGGGCTTCAAGAGACAGGGTTTAGTATCTTATTATCTCTTAGGAGCATATTTGGTGAATTAACAGCCAACCCGATGGATTTTTTCATCATTTCTAAGGTTGCCAGATCTTTGAAGTTCTGGTAAAGAGCTTCTTCTGACCCGAAATTATATTAAATAGGAGATCTAATCTATGAAAACGGACTACAAAAAATCCGCATACGTTTATTGTTGCATCTAATCTTTTAATCAAGTTTTTTAAAGTTGCCACATCTTAGAAAGAACTTTCTGACCCAAAAGAGCATAAAAGTGGGGCAGTAGTCTTTAACTAAGAAGTCCCGAAAGGTTTCTTTTAAGAAATGTTGGGGTATCAGCGGACAAGCCAAGATCAGCAATAGTTTTAAGGCACAGTTTGAGAGTTGCCACATTTTTAAAAGCACATTATAAGAACTTTCTGGAAATTTTTTCTTATAAAAGGAGTTTCAAGTAATCGGACAAGGTAGGGTTTTAACACTTAGGAAGAGATTCGGTGGAACAAAGGACAATGCGAGATCAGTAATGGAGTTATTTAGGTTGCCAGATCTTTAAAAGTGCAGTTAAAGCCTTAATAGCTTGATTTCATATGAAAATGGAGAAGTTGTAATGGTTTTTCTTAACATCTAGGTAACGTTTTGGCAAATCAACAGGTAATCCAAGCCAGAATATGGATTTTTGGCATGTTTTTGGGTTGCCATATCTTTGAAAGCCGGGTTAAAATACTCTTCGTCCCGAAATAAATTAAAAGTGGGACAGAAATTCTTAACTAATGAATTCCTCAAGGTTTTGTTTTAAGAGTTTTGGGAATCAGCGGACAGTCGAGAATCAAAACTTGGGTTTTGTCAGATTTTGGAGGTTGCCAGATTTTTAAAAGTGCAGTAACGAGTCTTTCTGGGGGATATTACCTTAAAAACCGGTCTTAAATAACCGAGTAAGGTTGCATTTTATCACTTGGAAAGGTAGTGGGTTAATCAGTTATCAGCAATGAATTTTTTGGCATCTTTGTAGGTTGCCAGATCTTTTACAGACTAATAAAAGAACTTTCTGATCAGAAATAGTTTAAAATAGGGGAGGTATTTTTAGAAAACGGGCTTCAAGGAATCCGTATGGCTATCTTTTTACCATCGAGGTCAATCTGAGTTTAGAAATAGGATTTTTAGAAATTTTTGGGGGTTGCCACATCTTAAAAACACCCAAAAAACTACTTTCTGATATGACATAAGATAAAAGCAGTGTTGTAGTTCTCAAAATGGTGATTTAGGGAATAGATTTGTCAAATCAACATGCAATCCGACATCACAATTGGGCTTAAAAACTGTTCAGTGTTGCCAGATTCTTCAATTTCTGTTAATAGTCAGCAGTTTCACTCACCTGATAAGTAGTATTCATCATGTGCACTGGTATGGCATGCGGCAGGGAGTGATGATATGGATTCTTTAGCAATATGGATAGCACCTCCATGCGCGATGGCTTCGTCTCGCGTCCACCATTCTTCAGCGTACGCTCCAGTGCACGTTCACAGTAAGCCGCATATTTGCCCGTCTCCGTTTTGGTGTCCGCATTCCGCGACAAATGTAACTTCAGATACCACAAGAGGCGACTGGATTTGGGTACGAATAGCGACACGGCCAAAGCGAGTAGCTGCCAACCCTGGACAAAGCTATAAGCTGGAGGATTTGATTTGCAGTCAATGATGGGCGTTGACACGGGCGCCTACATAAAGAAAGATATCAGGTTTAGTTCGATGGAATTGCACTGTTTCCATTTGCTAGTAACTACCTTAAAATCAAACACAACTGTACCAAATCAAACACACAGAATCAAATTTCCCCCCACATACCTGTATCGAGGTGGGTGAGCTGCCATTGGCTTGGGCATTGCCAGCCTGTTGGGTATCACAAGTGAACAGGCTTTGGGTGGCGCACAACAGTAGTTGCTGTAAATTTCGTCGTCGTCAGTACAGTGTTGGAAAACGGTCAACGGTTGGAAGTGGTTGGGTTGGTTTTTTTTTTTTTTTTTAAATATTTTTCAAATGGATTACACAACGCAAAACGCAAAGAAACAAAAGTGGAAGTAGAAGAGAAGCCGGAAAAACATTTGCTGATCAATTTTTGTGTTTTCCATAGAGATAGAGAGAGAGAGAGAGCGATTTGCTTGTTTCTTGGTGGTGTTGTAGTTGTTGTTTTTGTTTTGTTTTTGTTTTTATAAGAAGCCACAATACACGCAAAGTAAAAACTGAATAATTGCAATCATATGAAACATTATGCAAGACATTCGAAAAGCGGCAAAAAGATGCGCAAAATGAACAAGAAAACAGAGCATAAACCATAAACAAGTTAGAGCAACTCTAGAGAGAGAGAGAGACAAATATAGAGAACTGTTGCGTTTCTTAGTGTTCAGAGTGGGTGAGAGAGGTGGGTGAGGGTGAGGGTGGTTGGTTGGTTGTGTCGTGTTTTTGTTATGTGACAGAGAGAGCTGCAGACGATTGAGGTTTCCTGTGTTACAGTCAGCGATTAATATGGAGGGGACCCTTTTAGTTTAGAGGTCGGCAATGCGAGCAGAGATGCAGCCCCTGGCAACTGAACAGAGTTATGAGTACAGAGAATGGGCAGATAGCTTTACTTTTCAGCAATCTCATTGCTTGAATGAGCTCCTCTGCTGACTTACAAATATTATAGCTGCCATCTGAAACTCTGCTGACGTCTCTGTTCTCATTGTCGACCCCTTATAATAATAATGAACTAATGTCAAATGACTAAGAAATGATTTACTTAACCAACAGAGATATTCAGGCCTGAAATGGACTATACTATCCACGGAAACACCCGTAGAAGCATATAACATGAGTTAAATGAGGCTGGAGGCATTTCAACTGAACAGTTACAGCACATAAGTGCGGGTACATCACACATGAGCTCAAACTAAGTCAAAAATGGACGCATTTGGTTAAGAAGTCAGAGATCTGATCTCATGAAACCCACAGAGTGCTGAGCTTATCATCGAAATAAATGTGAAGATCTTGAGAAAACTAATAGTTTGAATGCCAGGAAATAATTAAAAGATCGCCAGCCTTGGGATCGAATTCTTATCATCAAGGATTCTGTTATTTGTTAGTTTAGATAGTACAGATAGCTCTCTGTAGAAGATGTGAGAGCTATCAAGCTATCAACCTAAAAGAAGCTTATTGAAAAAAAACTATTTGCGAATAGCTGAGACCGAAAGGCGCTTCGGAGTTAAGACTGCTTCGGTTTAGTGGTTCGTGATGGTATTAGCATGGTTTTAGGAGCAAACCAAACAAAATTCATTAGATCATGTATTATTACATATCAAACCCAATCGTACTTCGGTTCCGCATCTGGTACGTATTGAAACTTAAGTCCCGGTAAAGGTGATTTTTTAGTTCTAATTTAGTTGGATATTCGGTTCTGTATGGGTTTCTGGATTTTTACTTCGTTATACCGGTAACATTTAAGGTAATTTTTACTGCGTCCAACCGATTCTTAACAAAGATTTAATAGGCTGTGACCAGGAAAGTAAACCTTCTTTGCTGCAACAGAATGATGAGCTTATGATAGTTCAATTCAATTCTGTCATTTTTGTACTTCTTCATTTTTGAAAATCGTCAGTGTTCAACAATATAGATTATATAAAGGGTGATTTTTACGCACGATGTAGGTGTTCAAACGTGATATCAACAGCTCACCGAACTCGCCCCTCGCTGAACACAATTTTTCTATAAAAAAGCGTGGAGTAACCGAGCATGAATTTTGATAATAAAACTCAGTTCTCTGCAAGCGTTGTTCGTTTTTAAGTCGATTTATGGTTAAATTATTGACCAAGATGAACATGTTTGACAGTAGCATGTGACACGAAAGCAGTTGAGCTACCAATAACAGTGTGGTCAAAAAGAATGTTGCTAATCAACACAATAATGAGAAAAGAACGAGACCGATACCCCAGCTACTCTGAAACTGACACGCTTTTACTAGGAGAAGACCTATCAATCTGAGTCAACCCGTGCTGTTCAATCTCTCGGAGACTCTAGAGTCTCCAGACACCCCTAAGCTAAATTTTGGAAGATAACTTCGCATTATACGTAATTTATCTGGAGAGCAGACTTCTAAGTCAAGATTTTGCCATTGTGGAAAACACTTAAGGTGTTTACACAATCGGATGAAATACCATCCTCTAGCTAGCCCCCGTCTGAACATCGAACCAAGCTCACTTACAGGCGGTGTTTGCATTACTTTTGCGGTGTTGAGCGTATCGGGCTATGCCTAGAGTGCGGTCACCGCTTGCAGCGGTCTCTGTTATGTACACATGTATGTGGTGTTGTTTATGAAATTTACAGCAAATACTTTATACAATGCTATATATATATAGATATAAATAGGTAGATATTACACTTATGTAAGATTCGTTTCAATTATGAGCAGTTGTTTGTTTTTTTTGTTTTTTATCATTTTTGGGGGGGAAATTGATTGTCTACAACCGAAAAGAAACTCGAGTGAAACATAAACAAATTGGAGGTTAGTTAGTAGATAAGTAAGACATGCAAGAATATAGAGGTATAAATCAAGTGTACATCAATATATTATATATATATATATGTATATGAGGAATACATTTAGGAATATTCGTTTGTAAATATGTCATGGAATATTTTTTGAGTATAAAGCGTTGGTAAGCTTCTTTTTAAAAGCAAAGCCTTTTTCTGAGCGTTATAAAAAACCCAAAATATAACATTGAAAAGGTAAAAGCTTCCTTTCATCCAAGATCGTGGGGTTGATGATTTGTTAACTTGCGGATAGACATGTCATTTTGTTAGTAATTTTCGGTGGGAATTTCGGGAGGGGGGGGGAAAATGTGGGGTTACGAACATAACTCGACAACTCAAAAAACATAACGTTGTTCAATTTCATAAGAAGCTTTGCAACTGAAAAACTTACGCGCGTTTGCTTGCCCAGTTTCTTGTTTACCTGGACGCCGACACTTAGTTTCTGGCCCATATGTCGGGAGGTTTGCTTGATCAGAATGCAAATCATTTCGGTTTGCAACTCGGGCATATCCAGGCAATGTTGCAGTGCATTCTGGGCGAGCACCACATGGTAGTCGATGCCGGGTTGATTGACGGCCACAGACATGAACAGTTGAATGCTCTACGAGGCGGGGGGTGGGAGGAGGACATTGGAGTTGTTACTGGCTTTTAAACTTGAAAGGCAACTTACCTTGAAGAGTTTTATGGCCTCCGGTTGCATGGTCTCAGTGTGCATGGAGGAGAGTGGAGCTGTGATGGTGTCTTTGGTGTGTAGCAGTATGGGATGACGCCAGAGTACGCAGTCTGCAAGCAGATGGGATAAGTA
This sequence comes from Lordiphosa andalusiaca, assembly GCA_035044965.1. NCBI lineage: Eukaryota > Metazoa > Arthropoda > Insecta > Diptera > Drosophilidae > Lordiphosa > Lordiphosa andalusiaca. The sequence continues at coordinate 6,622,063 of JAWNNM010000051.1, read as the reverse complement.
AAAGTGTTCCACGTTGAAGCTGGACGACTTACTTGGATCCCCATCGGTTTCCATGAGCTTCTGCACCAGCTGCTCGTACTGGGTACCCGCACTGGGACCACCTCCCGAGACCACTGTCAGATGGTACAGCCAATTGTCACGCTCTGGCTTCCCGGAGAGTATTAGATACGTGGGACCCTGATGGGCGGGATAAATGGCCACGGTGAGACGTGCCTGATCCTGTGCCGCATCTTCGCGTTCTTCGGAATCCGAGTCGGACACATGTTCCACCTCCTCTACACGCGCATCGCGCATATTTATCTGACCCAGGGGATTCTGTGAAGGCCCAGAAGTAGCATCAAGTACTCTACTCAACTTTGTCCCACCTACCGTTTCGGCTGGAGCCTTGAAGTACAGAAACATCTTGCCCAGCAGCACGCACCAGCACTTCTTGGCATGACCATTCTTCACCTTGGTCACCCAACCCTGCACCGTGGGTTTCTGGTCATCGCGACTGAGCAACAATTTGGTGGCATTGCGCCGCTGTACGTTCTGCAACACTCGTATCCAGTCATCCATGGTGGCATGCGAGTCCGCCGTCAGGTAGTACACCTTCTTGCCCGTATCGATCTCAAAGGTGGAGGCACCCTCAGCCCGATTGATGCGACAAGCCTCGTCCAGCTGGATCTGACCCTGCGGCTTGCGCTGAACATCGTGCTGGCTCTTCCAATAGTTGAGGCTGCCATTCTTCAGGACAAACCAACGCTTGCGCCAGGTCTTCAACTTGCCACCCAGCTTGGCCAGGTGTCCCATCTGTGGCGGACAAATGATTAGCTTCTACTTCCGCCTCCGAAAGTTAACTTCACTACTTACCTTCTCCAGCGATTCGATTTTCTTGCTGGGTGAATCCACATAGGACTGGCGCATTAGTAGCGATGGCATTGATGCGTCCATGCAGGTCGACTCGGACACAGCGTCCGGCGGTAAAGCATAGTCATCGGAGAGGCCTGATTCAAAGGAAATATCTGAAATTACTGTGCCACGAGGCATGTGGGGGGGGCCTACACGCAGTTGCGTTAACTGCGCGTTGGAGGGCGTATGGAGGCGTGGCAGCGTGCTCTGTATATGTTTGGCCAATGAAGGCTTCAGAAATGAAGCAGCAGCTGCCTGTGGGTGGTGCGGTAGCGTGTGATGGAATTGCGGTTGTTGTGGCGATAGGTGTGTGAGGTGGTGGACTGTGGTGTGGTGTGGTGTGGTGAGGCGAGGTGAGGTGAGGTGAAGTTGGTAAATGTTTTTGGGTTATTTGGTTATGACGAGATGGGGAAATGGTCAAAAGTTGTCACAAGTTGTTAGAAGATTGGAAATTGTTTTTTATTGATTATCCTACATATATGGTATAGTTCTAGGGGATTGGGAAAGGATGGGATAGTGGGATAGGCCAAGCAAAGCAGAGCGGACTAGCTAGGTTTGAGTCTAAAAGCGTTTGGAAAGTCATAAACGGCAAGATGTGGGAGATTACCGTCAACAGAACTGCGATCTATATCAAGGACTACGGTCAAGGTAGAAGACTATGGTCAACAGCGATCCAGATCGAGGACTACGGTCAAGCCAGAAGTCTGCCGACAACAATATTACGATCTAGTTTGAGGACTGACGTCAAGTCAGAAGACTAACGGCTACACGGAGGACCACCTTCATGACAGAAGTCTACCGAAAAGACAGGAGACTACAGTCAAGTTGGAAGACGAGCTTGATCGCGGAAGACTACCCTAAAGACAGAAGACTTACTTGAACACGAAAGACTACCGACAAGACAGAAGCCTACGAAAAGTCAGAAGACTATCGTCAAGACAGAAGACTACCTTGAAGACAGAAGACTACAGTCAAAACAGGAGACTACAGTCAAGACAGAAGACTACAGTCAAGACAGGAGACTACAGTCAGGACAGAAGACTACCTTCATGACGGAGAACAACCATCAAGGCAGAAGACTCACGTCAACACGGAAGACTACCTTGAAGACAGAAGACTACAGTCAAAACAGGAGACTACAGTCAAGACAGAAGACTACAGTCAAGACAGGAGACTACAGTCAGGACAGAAGACTACCTTCATGACGGAGAACAACCATCAAGGCAGAAGACTCACGTCAACACGGAAGACTACAGTCAAGACAGAAGACTACAGTCAGGACAGAAGACTACAGTTAGGACAGAAGACTACAGTCAAAACAGGAGACTACAATCAAGACAGAAGACTACCTTCACAACGGAGAACAACCATCAAGGCAGAAGTCTCACGTCAACACGGAAGACTACCTCAGGGACTACCGTCAAAACTGCGATCTACATCGACGACTAGTGTCGGGTCAGAAGACTACCGTCAACTATACTCAACTCTAACTCTGTCCACGTATGCCCTTACAGTCTAGTCTAAAGTTTACTTCAATGGAACTCAATGAACTGTTCAAACCCAAATCCAAAATGCCGCTTTCTGGCTTACTCTGGCCTCTAACTTTCAGCCTGGTTGGGGATCAAAGGGACTAATCATTGTGGTATTAACGCTATGGTGTGTTAGTAGTGAGGTGTGCTTGGTGGCTACATCACGACGACCGTACGCTACGCTTTACTGGATGGATTGAGGGTTGCTACTTGTTGTACATACCACGCGCCTTGGCATTCTTAGGACTCTCGGAACCACTGCGCTTGGCTGGACTCAAGCTGGAGGAGGTTTTCAGACTCTTTGACGGACTCGAGGCACTGCCCGAGGTCGAAGTCTCTGTGTTGTCCGTACTGGAGGAGTTGTGCGAGTTGTGGGTTAACATGACGGCGTGATCCTCGCCATCGCTGGAATCATCGCTGGAGTCACCGGTGAAGGGCATGGAGCGTATTTGGGAGGCTCGTCCCTTGACTGTGGCATAGACGGGCACAGAAATATCACAGAAGCCGCCGCTGGCGGTTTGTTGTTGACGCGTGGGCGGCTGGGGTGTGCCCGGTGTGCCGCTCCGTCCGTTCGATAGGAGAGTGTGCACATCCGGCTGCTCATTGCTGGCCGTGCTCTCCGCGGTGCTGGTGCCGGCCAAGCCATCGTTGGCCACCTGATAGATTTTGGCCTCCCAGCTGGGGAAACGATGCAGCGGTGGTGTGGGCGGTCGGGGTACGCCCAGGTCACTGGTCGTTGTGGTGGTGCTCGAATTGCCACCGCTGGCCATTAGGGCCGGATTGTTTTTCATCCAGGCGGGCAGCTTCTCGCACGAGGGTGTGTAGATTTCGGCATAGTCGTGCGCCGTGTCCGTGTCCGAGCTGTCGGGACGTGTGGATGAAGTTGCCGTCGCCGCCGCAGCCACCACAGCCGGCGTTTTGGTACAGATGCTGGAGAGCGGAGCCAGGGTGAGGCCATCCACCGCTGCCACCAGATTGCGTTCTAGCTCCTGTGGCTCCATCGAAAGATTTCGTCGATGCTGATGATGCGGATACGAGCTGGTCAGGGGCCGGCTTATAATCTCTTGGGGATCGAGGCTCTCGCTGCGTCGTCGTGTCTCTGGGGTGCTGGCAAAGTCCTGCACATCCAGGCTCAAGCTGTTGCGCACCGGTCCCACAATGCTGTGGCGCTGGGACTGATTGGCTATGTGATTCTTCAGCAGCTCCAGCTGCTGGTTACACTTGATGTTCTGCTCGCGCAGCAATTGATTCTGCTCCTCCAAGTCGCGCAGTTTGTTGTTCACCCACTCTTTGATCTTGGCGGCTTTCGCTTCGATTTGGCGTGCGTCGTGCAATCGCAATTGACGTTGCTCCTCCACCTGAAACTCCAGGGAGTTGATGACTTTCTCGGCCTCGTGGCTGGGTTGGCTGGGCGAGACACTGCTCTGTGAGGAGGCCGAGCCGGCCAAGGAGGCGGACTGCAGCTGGTGTTGTGGATGGTTGGGGGAACCGGTGGCCGTACCCTGCTGTGGGTGCTGCGAATGCTGTGGCTGTTGTTGTGCTTGGGGCTTGGGCCACTCACTCAGCCGCTGCTCCATAGCACGCACCTGGAAGAGGAGAGAGAAAAGGGCAGAGTTTATAAACTTTTCCGGACTTGCAAAGATTTACCCACTCCCCCCCCCCCCCAACACCTAACTAAGTTTGCCAGCCAGCTCAGGTAGCTGAGGAACTTTACAAATTAAATTAAATTTCCACTAAGCTGGCAAAAAACAGCAAAGAAGTTGCGGCTGTTAAATGAAACGCTCTTTTGCCCCGGTCTAATGGTTACATATGACTTAACCCACCAGGGATTAGAGAAAAAGTTGCCAACGATTGGGTATGTCGTTAGTTGAGCTGGGTAACCCTTTAATAATGACGTTCTGTAAAGTTGAGATAAAAGGTTAAACCGAAATGGTGTAAGTTGAGGGTTAACTTGGCTTGTGTAGAGTAAGAACTTGATTGGTGGGGTGGGGGTGAGGTCGCATTCGGCTAACCAGGGTAAGTTTTTGTGGGGGGTAGTTAAGATAAATGAAGATTGAGTAAGGTTAGGCTGAAGCTACCGAAGGTACTGCACCAGCAAAGAGTGTCCCCAACTAGAGAACTATAGTTTTCTCCTCAAGATTTATGCATTTTCTGGTCTCCCGACTAACACAAAGTATCTTTTGAGCATCTTAACTAAGACACATTATTCTGTTTCCCCAAAGAAGTTCCTCCTTTTCACCAAGAGTCCCTAAGAGCAAGTAACTTGCTAGTTATCCTGCTTAATTAAAGGTCCTTTAGATAGCTTGGATACCCCTGAGGAGTCTCTTTATTTCCCAGTAAAAAGGGCTTCCTTGATTGAGCTATCACAAAGCTTGAGTAGCCTTTTCAAGGCTAGTTACTTCCCAGCTGCAGCCACACACAATCCAGTGGTACACAGACGGATCTCTGACCCCCAAGGAACCGGACTTGGGGTAGCAGGACCCGGAACGAAAATGCCTGTCAATCTGAGAACTCTCAAGCATATTTCAAGCTGAATTATGTGCTAACTTTCGATGCGTAGACATTAATTTGGAGAAAAACTATGGAGAAATTGCCATCCTCTCAGATAAACAAGCAGCACTGAGCGCGCTTGGTAACAATAAGTTCACCTCTAGGCTCGTCCTGGAGATAAAGAACAAATTGGACTAACTAGGCAGCAGGAACAACCTGTCCCTACGCTGAATAAGGGGACATAACAACATTCCCGGAAACGAAATGGCCGACGAACAGGCAAGCAAGGGTGGACCAGAACCTTATTGTGGCATAGGACAATATATAATTAAGAAAATCCTTAGAAAAGAGGATAATACGCTAAGAACAGCCTTCTGGGTAAACACTAAGAAAAATGAGGAAAGCAAAAGCATTAATTGTGAACCACAACCCTAAAAGCTTCCAGAAATTGATCCAACAAGGAAAGAAAACCCTTAGGATCCTGACAGGGATCTACAGGGGCCACTGTAGGCTGCGGGGTCATCTGTACAAGTTGGGAATAACAAACATTCAACTAGGCAGATTCTGTGAAGAGAAGGGGAGTCTTCCGATGCTGTGGAAAGGCACAGATTCAACAGGCATCTTAAGCCCCAACAAGAACCCACGAATATCCTGGTATTCGTGCAGAATATTTGGACTGCTAGGAGAGTTGTAACTCACTAGTGAGCACAATAGACCAAGACTGGTTGCGGTGCGACATAATCCTAACGAAAAATAATAATGCTTCCCAGCTGACGTCAAAAACTTGTGAAGGTGACCGGTTATGCGGAATCTCAACTCTTCAGAGGTGTTTTAGGCTCTCGCTTTGTCTTTAAGTACAAAATTTCCTGGTTTTCGGCTAAGGAGATTATAGATCCAGTTTTTGTATCCTTTAACCCCTACAGCCTCTCCTTGCACTTTAGGTTGGCATAGAATCTTCTTTCCCTCAGTCTATAGTAAATCCTATGCAACTCTCCAGTCAAAAGCAATGTATTGGTTCTTGCTTTTCGAGGAATCCCTTGAGATGATTCTTACCTAGTAAAACCTTTCTAGGATTTTCCCGACTAGGCTTGGTTTAAGATCGGTTTACTTAAAAGCGGTTTCTAAAGCAAAGAACTTGCGTAAAGCTAAGAGCTACTCTTTAAAATGGAGTTCTAAGGAAAAGGTAGGTCCATAAAGACAAATATCGGAGAGTGTAAGGAAAGAGTGCTGCTAAAGTGATATTAGAGCAAGCTTAGTTAAGGTTCGATTATCATAAAGTTTCAAATTCATAACGAACTAAATGAATGGAGAGCTTTTAACCACAGTTCGTCCTGAATGATGAGGTGCACAAAAAAACCCAATAAGAATACAAACTTTGTGTAATTAAACGCAAAAACCCATTTGAAACAGACCAAAGCAACCATTTAACACTTGGACAGGTCATGAAATGGCATAAGTACACGACATGGCAGGACCAGGATCCACTCGTAAGTATTTTTATGGGTACACAACAATTTGCAAGTAATGCAAGTTGAAACGACAAAGACAAAAGGAAGAAATAACTTCATTTGGCACGACAGGAAACCCAACTGACAACTACACCAACCCGGAAGGAACCGGGGCGTCAGTTCACCCATGAAGAAGCAAGCAGCAGCAGGAGCAGCAGGAGCAGCAGGAGGAGGAGCAGCAGCAGCAGTTGCCTTAGTTGGTCGCTCGCCTGTCTACACCTATTGCATTATTAGTTGGCACTTGGTTATGGGAGGAGACAACGTGCCAAAATGGGTCAATTGCTTAATGTGCTGAGGTCGGAGAACCGGTTATAGAACAAGCCAGGCTCCAGGCCATTGGGATGGCTTTTGGCCCAAGTGAAATATATAAATAAAGCTGCCAGAAATAAAACACAAATCACAAGCGACGCAAATAAAATGCCAAAGTTTAAAGTCAATAGCCCTTTTTTTTGTTTGTGTTCTGGGGGTGGGGGTGGGGGGTGGCGTCTCCAAACTTTAACCATAAAATTGGACTGCGCTTTTCGTACAACTTGTGCAACTTTGAATGGGCTTTTTAATGTCCCGGCAAAAACTTAAAGTTGTACTTGGACACTTGGTTTATCGTATGTTTCGCGATATAGCAAAGTTTTTGCATTCCACTTGAGAGGCTTGCGAGCCAAAGTTGAATGTGACAAAAAAAAAAAAAGGCAAGAACAAATGGCAAAAGTTGATTCCTATCTAAACGCGAACAAATTGCCATGCAACATCTGTGTATAAATCTAAGGCTTGAGAGACAGCTAAATCCAGCAATTTGAATGCCATTGGATTTTGCGTTCGATGTGAGGTGGAATGTGAGGAAAAGTGCTGAAATATGTGTGCAGATGACAGCCTAAATAGCAGGAACAGAATTAAGCTAAGTGAAACCTATTCCCAGTTGAGTTTGTGCGCCATTAGAACTGATATTTTGATGGTATATTTCTATAATATCGGATGTAAGCCAAAGTCGTAGTTTGACCACAAATTTGTGTCATGAAATACAGATTACCTTAAGTTATCAAAACTTAAATCTTTCACCTTAACATAATTTTGAGAATATTTTGAACTGTTTTGGAATATGTCACATGCTCCCAAGAAGACTTCTTCACATCTAAGTATGACTTTTGTTTGAAGGTACAAAACAAAAGTAACAAACATACAAATTTTAGATAAAAGACGCAAGGAGTAACACATGATATTAGGATTATTAGGAACCTGTAATATGTCTGGTGCAGCTCGAGAAATTGATGGATAAACAATATTAGAAACTTTTCTGCTAAGCAAGCGGCACGTCATTCCAAAACTACTGAATGAGCGTTATGCTTAACAAAGGACTCTCCATAAAGAAATAAACATAGAAACCCTGCACTTTCTCTGCCTCTTTCTAGTTTAATACCAGAAGTATACCAGTTTCTAAAATCTAGCCACTGCCCTGCATAGAAACTGTTAAATAGTAAAAAAAAAGACCAACTAGAATTTAACTGGTGGCAAAAAAAACTAGTTTCGGGTGAGTTGAAGCCAAGATTTTGACAAAGTTGACCGAATGCGGCGCTCAAAGTGTAGAAAAACAAAGATTAAGTCAAAGTTAATGCCAAGTCAATGTTAATAGGAAAATTATGAATGAATGTACTGTGAATTACACAACCTCAAATATTTGTGAAATAAAACATGAACACATGTAAAGTACAGCAAATTCAGTATTGGTGGCCAACTGGTATTAAACTGGTTCAAAATGGCTGCTGCTGGGGACAATTGGTTTTAAACTAGTTGCAATTGGCTGCTGCTGGGGACAATTGTCCGCTGCCCATGCCAAGCCTGTTTAAATAGACGACTTTAATATATTGATTTGGATACAAAGTGCAACCAGTTGTGACTTTTAAAATACAGGTATATTTCGGATTTTAAGCTAGACATTTTCTCTGCAGGGTGGTATCCCTTCGTTTTCAAATCAATGTACTAAAGTCGTCCATTTTGCGCAGGCATGTGACAATTGTCCCCATTTCCAAACAGTTTAATACCAATTATCTCTGATAAAAAATATCAATTGGATGACTTCCGGTATCCATTTGGAAAGGATATGTCTTTAATATCCTATCAATCATCCGACGGAGCTAACAATTATCCAAAGGTTATGAGATATGATGATCATTTGAATGATTTCACAGCTCCGCTGGATTATTTGATTATCCGCAGGATTATTCATCGATCCGTCGAAGGCTTGATAAAGATTAGATGAGCAGTAGCCAGTTAAGAGTAAAATAATGTTTTTGACTTTCCCGACTATCTTACTTGTTTTCCTTCTCAGTCTCATTGTGAGGATTCTTCATTTGTCTGAAATCATTATAGTATCATAATGCTGCTTCTTCAGAAGTTTTTACGAGAAACTCCTCGAGATCCTTGACTTAAGAAACTTTTTAACTTCGTGGGACTTTACAGCTTTTCAAAAATACTTTACAAAGGAGTTCTTTTTTTCCATTTTAACCTACAAAAATTGACTAAATTTCTTATTAAGGATAAGTACAGATATTAAGGAGTTTTAGAAAACATTTATCGAGGTTCAACGGAGACTCAAGTTACTTAAAGTGACACCTAGACAAGGTCCTTATAAGTGAAATTTTGTGACTTTACTTCATGTTTTACTAACAAGATCCTTAGATTTAGTTTAATAAATGGGTATTACAAGTTTATTCTTAACTTTGACTATTTTTCCTTGAGTTTTGTTTCATTATAGCAGCAGTTTTGATGTCACTTGGTGCAAAATCTAAATTCCAACATAAGACCCCTCTTTTAGTATTTTAGAGAGTCTCCATTGAGGCGCCAAGGAGCTGCATTGGTAGCCTTTCAGAGCACCTACAAATTATTGTAGATTTATAACTTCATGCCCCAACTGAGTTTCATTTCCGCTGTCCATAACTTACATCCATTCACAACTTAAGCTCACTTTATCCCCATGTCTAGTTCTATTCATTTTCCACATTCTTGTGCGTCCTGGAGCTGTCAGATGCATTGAGCGCAGCTGTAGCGCAAAAAGAAAAGGGGGGAAACAATTCGATTTTATTGCAGAACGACATTTTTATTGCTGACTGCACAAAATTGTGGGGGGGTGGTGGGGCTGGGGCTGAGGCTGAGGGGTTCTTGCAACGTCTGCCACTTAACATAAATCTCACATACTGCCGCTTGCATTAACTGTAAACCCTGAAATCCAGCACTATAATTTGCCCCAACGCACAATCAGATTATGAAATAAAGATGCAGACGCCGAAGCAGACGGAGGTGATAAAAAGAATGAATGAATAAGTGCGAGACGAGGCATTTGAATAAAATTTGAATTGCATTTTTGAGTGCGACAAAGTTTTTCGAACTATTTCCATTTCCATTTCCTTCATTTTATTTCTGGCCAAGCATGAATCCTGCTTTTATTACTAAATGAGCAGACGCAATTAAGTGGTGCACGGAAGCGGGGGGTGGCGGGAGTCGGCAGACCCAGCCAGATGACTAACGACCCACGAGCCATAATGGCGAAGGGGAGCCCCCGCCCCCCTCTCCTCCACCTCTTCTCCGCTCGTAACAAAGTGAGTTGTTATTGAAAATGTATGTAAGTTGGCTATCAGAGGGGCAGGAGGAGGAGTAACCGAAGCTGGAGCTGGGGAAGCAGCAGGAGCTTGTGGTGACTCAGTTGTGGCTATTGGTTAACGTCAAAGGGGTTTTTTTTTTCCGCTTTAAAATTGCTGCCATAGATGATATGTATCCCTTAACGAGAGGACATTGACTTAACTAGGCGCCATCCTGGCGATTTATAGGCTTTGCAATAGATTCTGCTCAGACTTAATTAGGAATTAATTGATTAGTTGGTGTAGAAGTCCAAGTACAGTAGTTTAGTGGTACAGTTTTGTTTGGTGAGCGCTGCACATTGGCAGCAAACGCACGTTTACGTGCTTGCCTTGATGCGCGTAATGCAATTGTAACAGTTCTTTTCTTTCTAAAGATAAAACAAATTACTTTCAATTCAATAAGCAGTTTGATGAAACTGAGTTCTATGCGGTATAATCTTCATGGTTACTTAGAAAGGATTTCTAACAAAGAAAACCCAACATGTTTAAGAAAACTCGGTAGAAATATAAATATTCTAAAACTAGTCTTAAGCTAATCAGCACATAGTCCTGTTTATTTCTCTGGCACATTATTGGAAAACTCTAATGAAAATTGTAGATGTAAACATGGGTTTTGGTGTATATTCTCATAATTGATGAATGTCTCTTCGAATGAACATTCGTGACAAATATTAATGAATCTTATGGATAGTATATATAGTCTCACCAATAGGCGACTGAGGCGTTTTCACCCATGGGACCATTCCATTCAGAGAACCAGCTCAATTTAAAACATATATATCCATAACATTCCTTTGTTCACACACAGTTCTAGCCAATAGCTCTGAGTGTGGATTTAAAAGTTATCGATATTATCGATTTTTAACCACAAATTTTGAATATCAAAAGAAAAATAGAAATTAATATATAAACATAACACCCAAGCCTTATAATGAATGAATTTTTGTGCAACAACATTTTAAAAACTATTGATATTATCGATTTTTGTAACACAAAATATTAATATCGAAATAAAAATCGAAATTAATATATTAACAGCACCTAACCCCAATTAAGACTGAATTTTAGTTTGGCAAAATTTTAAAAAAAGTTGATATTATCGATATTTTTACCACAAAATATCAGTATCGAAAGATATATCAAAATTAATGCTTTAACATAGCACCCAGCCGTAATAAAGAATCAATTTTTGTAGAAAATTTTTTAAAAATATCGATATTATCGATTTTGTATCACAAAATATCAATATCGAACGAAATATGGAACTTCATATTTAAACATAGCACCCAACCCTAATTAAGTACAAATTTTTGTGAAACAAAATCTAGAAAACTATCGATTTTTTTTCACTAACTTTAGCTATCGATAGATTTATCGATATTGTCTTTTTAACATAGCTCTTACCTCTAATTAAGAATGATTTTTTGCATAACCAAAGTTTAAAACTTATCGATATTATCACTTTTTTTCCACACAAAATATCAATATCGAGAGAAATATAGATTTTAATATTTTAACATACCGCCTAACCTAATAAAGAATCAATTTTTGTAAAAAAAATTTTACAAACTTTCGATGTTATCGATTTTTTTAACAAAAAATATCCATTTCGAAAGATATATCAATATTTTCTCTTAAACATAACACGCTACCCTCATGAAGAATGCATTTTTTGCTTAAAGTAATTCTTAATATCAGATTTTAGAGTAAAATTATCGAAATTATTCATTGTCAAAGGGTACGGTAAGAAGAAAAATTCTAGATTCAAGTATTAATTTGTATATCCTTAGTTTAGAGGCATAGAAGTTGTGAATTTCAAAAGTAAACTAAGGCTACATTTATTCACACACACTGGTAGGCTGTCGCAATTTTAGGTGTCAAGTGCTTCCATACATGTGTGAACACCTGCCAGAGGCAGTTTCAAAGAAATCTAACATATTTGCCACGACTTTATTCAGGCTGCCATTATGTGAGAACGCAGCCAAATAATGCAAAATTTTTGATAGAAATGAGTTTCTAGTTTCTACAAACAAATATATACCTTATTTTAGGTAGAGTTTCTTGATCAAAGAGCTTGGAATGCTATATGCTCGCCTACAGCAACCATATAGAGCACAATTTTATAACCATTATTTCACATTCTTATTCCAGAACATAACTGAACCGCTGCTCCTTTCTTGATAAATCAAACTGTAATTTGTTCGAAATCTTTATCTACTCCTAAATTGGAGCTACTGGCAATATGTGTTTCCCCTCCCCACCCACGAAAGTGGTCTCAACTCTATTAAATTAAAATTTCAAAGTCGAATCACATTCAAAAGAAATTGAGAAGATGCGGCAAATAAAGCTGGAACAGCAGGCAGATAAGTGCCAGGCTTTTTTCCCCCCCCAAATCGACAAGACAATGTCGCGTGCCGGCAGCAGCTGGAGGGATGCTTGGAAGATGAGCTGGATTTGGGGGGCGGGGGGAGCCAACAATACTTTATGGAGTGTTGTCTAGAGTGGCTGCCACTGCCGCTGCTGCTGTGGATGCCTCTGCAGCGGCAGGCGCTTTGTTGACTATAAATAACAATGGAATCATGACTCGAAATTAAACTTCGAGAATGTTTGCGGCAAGGGGAAAAGCAGGAATTGCTCCAAAAGTCAAAAGAAAAATTACCAGAGAGGCAAATATAATGTTTGCAGAGGAGGGGACAGAATCTGTGTGTGCATTGTGTAATATTAACAAATTGCTGTAGTTAATTAATTACACTTTAAGAACCATTCCTACAAATCTGACACTTTCTTAGGTTTCCACTTGAAAATCTCCTCGGTCTGGCATGTTATTTTCTTTTCGCCTCTCGCCTTTCATTCTACGTTTACCCCACCACGATGATGATTTTTCCATTACAGTCAATGTCAATATTTGCTGCATGTTTTGGCAGCTTGGAAATTGAAAATGTGCAAGTTTTACATTATCCCAGACGTGCTTGCACCTCCTCCGTTCGTTGTGCTCTCCGGCTTGTGCACTTTATGCAAAACAATTAAAAGGCAGGGTTCTTGTTTTTTTAATTACAAATGGCACTCGTCCGCTTTTGCAAGAACATGTTGCATACTTTTGTGCGTCTTTTAAGTTGAATTTAAAGCAAAAAGGCTTTTGCGATGGATTATAAAAACTTTAAGAACTCCCCGCTTTTCTCTTTTCAGTTTTAAAAAGAACAAAAAAACGCAAAAAAAGTTAAGATGGCTTCGTCTGTGCCGAAGTTTTCATACCCTTGCAAGTGCTCGCTTAAATATTTTCAAAACAAACTCTTTTTTCCATTTTCTGACCGATCGTTCGTATGGGAGCTAAATGATATAGTCATTCGATTTGGACAAAAATTTATAAAATTATGTGAAAGCATGTGAAACAATCGAATACAAAATTAAAGGATGCTACCATTAAAAACAAAAATGGTTTTCTCACTAAAACTGTTTTTCAGACCTATCTTTTGTATGGCAGCTATACCATATAGTTATCCGATTTGAATAAAACTTGGTAGAATTATAAAAAAACATAGAATATCTACGATTACAAAGTTTGGAGACGTTTTCATTGAAAAGAAAATGGTTTTTCATACTAAAACTAGTTTTACGACCGATTTTTTATAGGGGAGCTATGAGATATAGTCATCCGATCCGGTTGGTTCCGACATATTAGTAGTGTGCAGCAAAAAGAAGACTCTGTGCAAAATTTCAGCTCGATAGCTTTAAAAGTGAGAGACTAGTTCGCATAGAAACAGACAGTCAATCGACTCAGCTCGTCACCCTGATCAAGAGATATATACAGTTTATTATGGGGTCGACAATGAATATTGCTACGCGTTGCAAACTTCTGGGCAAAATTATAATATCCTTTGCAAGGGTACAAATAAAAGTGAGAAAATAAAGTTTTACGCCTTTTCTGCCAGACAATAAACTAAAACAAAAGTTTTTCGCTGTTGATAAAAGTTTTACGCCCAGCAATCTGCTTTCCAGTTAGTGGGTGGCTCGTCCAAGGCTTAGGAATATCCCCCAAGCTTAGCCGCAACATTTAAAATAGTCAATAATAGGGCAGACACAACGTTGTCTCCTCAAAACTAAAGAATTCATCCAAATTCGAGTATTTATGGAAGCATCTTTTGTCATTGAATGGTTCGACAATGGAAAGGTTCGGGCATACAAAATGATTTTAATTGCTTACAAGTTTTTTTTTGTTGTGTCTCGACTTGGTCTCAACGCATCGCTGGACTCCAAGCAAAAGTTGTCTTTGTGTCTTTGGCTGCTTCACGCTTAATTGGTTCGTCGATGGGGAAAAAGGTCACGTTTATGAGCTGTGATCGAAAACTTGGGGCAAATGGCTTTAAAGTCTTCCCCCCCAGCGGGCCAGACATAGACTCCCCACCCACCCACCCACCCACTCCTGGCACTTACACTTGAATGCACTTTTTTGTCATTGCCCGAACAAAAGGCTCTCACCGAAATTAAAAGCAACAGAACAACAAAACCAAACCCGAAATGCAATGTGAAGCGGCAGCTGTGGGGTTTCCATAATTAAAGCGTTTCCACCAAGCCAACTCTGGCAAAACAAAAACAAAAAACCAGCGCAAAGGTAAAATGAAAACCATCATTAAAACTGAAACTGATCAGGCGGCGGAGGGCGGGGGGCCAAGTTATTGAAAAATGCTCATAAGCATTGCCAAGCCACGCATTTTCCTTCTTTTTTTTCGTAAATTGTCCGCCGTTTTGCTTTTTCGCCTCAGACACTGCCCACTCCGGCTCCAGACTCTACGGACAATGGACATTGTTAGTCTTTTGGCTTTTTCTTTTTCTTTTTTTTTCTATTCGAGTGACGCTCTTGACAAAAGTGGCGTCCAACCAGGCAGGACGAATGGAAATACTTGAAATTTGAAAAGATTCTAGCTAAATGGTTGAAAGGCGGGGCAAAATTGCTTAGGCAGGCGTTGCGACTTTGACTAAAGCTTATAATGAAAACTGTCTAATTCTAGCTAGAAAAGTCATTCGGGTGTGACACAGAATAGAGGGAGGGAAGAGGGTTTCGTAAGAACTCTTGGGTTTTCGCAATGGAAGTGTTTGTCTTGATATGTTAACAGACACAAATACTCTTGGTTACAACAGCAGATGATAAACTTGATGTTAAACCAAGATAAAAGTTTCGAAACCGAAACGAAACGGTGACAAGTTCAAACTAAATTCAAGAATCTTTAATTAAGATATTCAAATTCTTCTTAAGTAAACTTGGTTTTATAAAAGAAAAATTTACTTTAAGGTTTAAGTCTGGGGCAGCTGGCAATTAGACCTGCCATTCTTATCGATTCTTGTAAGCGAGCCAAAAAATAGAGGAAAGTTAACTTCGGCTCGGCCGAAGTTTGTATACGCTTACAGCACGTTTTGCTAATTAATTTCAATGACATTTCCACTGAAAACAAACCAGACTACTTTTCGACTGTACTTTTGTATGACAGCTATACTATATAAATGTCCGATTTCGACCAAACTTAGTAGAATCATGGGAAGGCATAGCAAACTAAGAAATACAAAGTTTGGAGGCGTTTCCATTGAAAACATAAAAGTTTTTCTCACTAAAACTAGTTTCTCGACCGGCAGCTATAACCTATAGTCATCCGATTTGGACAAAACTTTAAAGAATTGTGTGAAAGCTTATAAATTAAATATATGCCATTTTTAAAGCGGTTTACATTGAAAACAAAAATGTTTTTCCTATCAAGAATATTTTTCTAACCTTACTTTTCTATGGCAGCTATACTTTATAGATGACCGATTTCAACCAAACTTGGCAGAATAATGAAGCAGCATAAAAAACTAGAAATTACGGAGTTTGGAGACGTTTGTATTGAAAACAAAAAAGTTTTTCTCACTAAGACTTGTTTTTCGATCGATCGTTCCTATGGTAGCTATATGTTGTAGGTATCCGATCCGGCCGGTTCCGACAAATGTGCAGCGTATTTGTTCTAGAAGACTTCGTGGAAAGTTTGGTGGCGATAGCTTTAAAACTGACGGAGAAGATAGCATAGAAACAGACGGATATGGTTATATCGAGTCAGTTCGTCCTGCTGATCAAGAATATTATATATACTTTATGTGGTTGGAAATGCTTCTTTCTATGCGTTGCAAACATCTGAACAATTTCAATATATAATATAACATTAAGCCCCAGATCATATCATTATTTTGTATACCCTTGCAGGGGGTATATTGAAATTGTCCAGATGTTATTATATAGCTGTCTTATAAACAACTTGTCAACCAAATTGTCACAGAAAAGACACCATCTTTTGTTCAAATTATGATATTTTCGGTAGAGTCAAAGGTCATTTTCCTCTATGAAGACGAATTTGTATATTTTTGGAGCAATTATGTCCTGTTTTTTCTTGAGTGACAATGGGAAAGATACGAAACCAACTTGCGGAGACATTAAAGCCTTCTAAGGGCGGGTTTGCCAGCCTTCCCGGGTTCTTAAAGAAGGGATTTACATGCGATTTAAGCAATGTGAAGGAAAGTGATGACTTTAAGATTTCTAATATAGTCTTTGCGCTGTTCCTTCAGGCTCGGAAGATATGACACTAGTACGATCTACCGTAGACACAATCTGTTCTCTCTAGTTGGACATACAAATATTACCGACACTTTGTATCAGTCAAAGGGGAAGACTATAGTAAAAGTCCACCACTGTTGTCTACTCCAGATCCAAGAAAACATCGTGAAGCACAATATGGAAAAATATCAACTGAATCTGCATATATGTAACTTCGAATAATTTAGTTTGTGGCTTCCTTGGAACCACCAGCATGCTACTACCAAAGAAGACTTTTTCTACAGCCTTTTCGAGCTGTAAAAGAACCCACCTCCCAAAATACTGGACCTACGCTTTACCGATGGCCGAAAAAAAATTCAGAGAAATATATTAAAAAAGAATTTTGACACAAAACTAAAATTTGGAAGTATAAATTTGTCTCTTTTCTTAGTTCAAACGACGTTTGGCATCTGCCGATTTGGATCTGGGACGTTGCTCAGATCCTTGGCCGGTGGTGATAAGCAAGTCCAATTCGACGTCATGGACCAAGCGCTCGAAGTTGGCATGTCTTAGCGCCATGGCTGCCTTTAACTCATCCGGTGATTCGATAGTCTTGCTGTTCACAGCTGACCAGCTGGTTGCCAGAGGAAGGCTTTTCTCAGTGAGCGAAGAAGGCTGCTCGAAAGGTGGCTGCTCTGCCTGGAATGGGAGGGGTATCGACTCCGGAGTCTCTCCGATGGAACTAGTCTTTGCATCCTCCTCATTGTTGTCGGTGAGGACCAGCGGTACCGAGCTTAGCGACTCCTCCGGACAGGAACATTCCTCTTCAACTTCATAGATGACTTCCATCTTGTGAAATGTACGGTTGACGCCGGCTGTAAACCTGCGGAGGGTAGTCAGTCCGTAGGTGGGCTGATTCTGTTCGTCCTGCACCAATTCAAAGACCGTTTCCGATGTGGTTGTTGTGGAGCTGGAGGTTGGCGTGGCCTCACTGGGCTGGGAGCGAAGAAAAATGTCTGCGTCTTTAGCCGCCAGCAGTTCGAGTCCTCTGATCAGCCTATCTTTGGTAACTCTATATTTGGTTAGCACACTTTGGAGGTCTTCCACTGCCATGAGTTCCATCTCTTCCTTCGAGGTGCCCTTATCGACACTTGTAGTTTTCAGTAAATTCATTAAGGATTCACCCGTTTGCAATGAAACATGTGTACCTTGTGTCAGACTCATCAGGGATTTGCCAGTTTCCATGGATTTGTGCTTCAAGTCGGGCAGGTTAAGCAGTGAGTCGCCCGTCTGTATGGACATGTGCTGAGTCACTTTTCGAGGACTCATCAGCGACTGCCCCGCTGGCACTTTGCCCACATGCAGATCAGTTTTTGCCGCCACCCGTTTTGGCTTTAGGGTCTTCCTTCCACGGAACCAAAGTACCACCATAGTTTTGACTTCAGTCTGTACAACCTGTCCGCCCAGGGTCTGCAAGTAGGGACGTGGGTGGTCGTCTTCAAGGATATTCATATTTTTGGGCTGGCGTCGCAGATCGTGTTCCGAAGACTCACGAGAGATATTCGCAAAGCTTTCAAGCGGCCCATCCATCAGTGGATCCACCTCATCTGCGTCGTCAGTGGCGCTCAGCATACCAGAACATGGACCGACCAGCTGTGTATCACTTACAGCCCGTTGAGAGTCGCTGCATTCTGCATCCTCAAATTCATCCTGCAATGGCTCCACATAAGCCACCAGCCGTTGTCCATTTGGTCGCGCTGTACCCACCCCGCACAATTTCTCCACCGAGTTGCTATTAAACATTATTACTCAAAATTTGTGTTGTGATTTTATGGTACAAAAATTTTGTTTAAAAAAAAAAGGTTAACAAATGATTTTTGGAATAAAATGTACGTCCGATCGCTTGGAAGGAATAAATGAGAATCAAGGGAAAATCAAATGGGGGGGTACATATAAGTCGGAAAGGAAAGGCACGATTGCTTTGATGAATGAAAAAACAAAAAGAAAAATATATAAACCTAACAGAGTTGAAAATTTACAAAGATCCATTTAGTTGTCAAATCCTTGTGAAGGATGATTTTCAGCAAAGGACAGCGAAACTAATCTTGCGATTTATGAAGGCTTCTAACATCCGAAAAGAAACTTTGTTCAATTATTTATCTCAGTGAAGTTTTCGTCAAAAATTAAAACCAAGCTGAGCTCAGCTCAGCCGATAGCTAAAATACGATAACTAACTTATATCGATTATACAAACAATCGTATAAAGTGGCAACGCCAGCACACTTCAGTAGGGCAACCCTATGACCGCTCAGCTGAGCGGGCTGGTCCTTTAGAAACGGTTCTATATCAGCTGGTCGTTGATATCAGATTGTCTAAACAGAGCTGTAGTATGTAGTGCCAGCAACAATTGTTTCAAGTATATCTTAATATATACTTTGTGATAATTTTTCGAGAATTTAAAAGACTAAATATTGTTAATACCAATTTAAAAACAAGAATTTGCCTACGTAAAACAAGTATAAGTTCTTAATATTTGTAGGAGGTGTGGGTTAGATATTGGTTTAGTGCAGGCATTAAGCCCGAACCGATTCAGTTTAAGTAACTCCAATGTGTTTATTCCAGGGTTTCCTACCAAAACCATCGCTCGGGCTGTTTATCTCAAGCCATGGCAGTATTTCGGACAGATAACCTGTTTGTTTCCCATATAGATAAAAAAAGGTACTCGTCCTGGTTCTTTATAAAATTTATAACAAGGAACTGCTTACTAACTACACTCGATAGTTCGATAATTTTGGGTATTTATAAACAATTCTTTTCCACCAATTAGGTACCCTTATGCAGGTACTAAAGAGAACTCTAACTTTAAGCATTGAAAAAACGCCAGTTACCGTTTTTGAATCGTTTTCTGAAATTGCTAAATGCTGTCACTTCTAAAAATGGCTTGAAAGGAAGACGTTTGGGCCTGGATTGAAGTTGTGCCAAAGAAGCAATAAAAACTTTACATGTTTCTGGCGACGAATGGTTTCGTTTTGTTATTGAAACATTATTTTATGATATACGACTTGCAAATAAGTTATAAATAAGCTGAAACTGATCTGAAGAGCGGGTTAAAAACGACTATTCCAGAAGAGATATCATTTTTTTTTACCAATATAAGGTAAGTTTCTGATCCTAAAGTGAGCGATTTTACGACTATTTAAATAGGACCGAGTAATCGGAAAAATACTTGAGTTCGTTTGAGTGGGAATTGGTAAAGAGTGGTCGTGGCCAAAATTTGAAAAAACTTTGTTGTGCGTGCAGACAAAACTAGTCTACGCTTAAGTTTTGGTGGCTCTAGCTCTTCTAGTTTCTGAGATCTAGAAAATCATACAGACAGACGGACATTGATATATCCACTCGACTATTAATGCTGATCAAGAATATATATACTTTATGAAATCGGAGATGCTACCTTCTGCCTATTACATACATTTGCACAACTTTGGTATACCCTTTTGACTCTTCGCGTAAAGGGTATTATAAGGGAAGATGTTTCGGTTGAATATCCTGGCTTACCCAGTAGGTTTTAAAGTAGATACACTCTCTAGTAGGCCCAGTAAAGTGGATACACCTACTTGAGGCCTAGTAAAGTTATTTAACGACACGATTTCGACGATGATAACGATAGCGATAATGAAGATTTCGTATCACCTAGATTGAAATTCGTAGGAATTAGGGGCAGATCTCTCTTTGATATATTATAACTTATATCCACTTATATTAGTCTTGGGACTGATTTTTGAATGGGACGGTTGACCCTCTACTTGTAAAAGGTGCTTTTTCGACACGATCTAAGATGAAGTCTATTTGTAGAAGAAATCTTTAACGCTCATTTTCATTCACCTGGTTCGAAATTGGTGGCAGTTATGGTTGCTGGTTCAGTTGGTAATCCCTACATTATGTACATTAGGTTCCGATATTGAAATAAAGTGAATCCAAGAAAGACGTAACCCCAACTTTGTTTAACCTAAATTGTATAGTTTTGTAGATAAGGACAAATTGGAGGCATATACTGGTAAATTGGAATTTAGAGTGGGTTTTCGCATCTGTTAGTGCCTGGTAACGATACTTTGGGTACCGGCTTTACATTTCAGAATTCAATTTCTTTCGCCTTCCCTTGCGAAACATGGACCCGATACACCCGTATGGCTGAAGAATAAACTTGATACCTTCAATCTTTTACTCCTCAACTTAATTCTCAACTAGATTTAGCTCAGCCCGAGAAAACAGAACCCCTATATCAAATATACGTACATTTTGGGCATAAGGTGCGTTCGGGCTGCCTCATAGCTGGTCCAATTGGTGCCATTCTCCGCAACTATTTCTATTCACACACACACACACACACAACCACACACTATATTCTTATAAGATCAAAAGTTCAATGCCATGATGTTGATTCTCAAGGGTTTGGCGGAGGGTTCACTGTCTACAGGGTTGTTCGCGTGACCAGAAACCGGTTCTGTACGCAGGGTGGGAGGATAGTTGGCCAAAGCGGGCGCTGATCGTGCACAAACCAAGGGTGGATTTCAAGGGGTTCTCACACTTCACAGCACAACCAAAAAAAATAACGCTTTCGACCCGATGTGCGTACTGCGAGGCAACCACAAGGCGCGTTGTGCACAACTCGAGCTACGTTGAAGTACTAAACCGGCGTCCGTCGAGAAGGCAGCAAACAAATTGACTAGGGAAATTTCATGTTGCTCTGCGCAGCTGGGAAAATGGTTGGGAAATTCAGGCACAGACAGCTGAGCCGAGGGGAAGTTTCCAAGCAAGCGAACCGTGGGGGTGGCTATTTGCGGTGCGGCGGGGGTAATTCATCTTTGGAATATATGTCATATATCACGCACCCGCTCTCTCTGTGTGTGTGTTAATACAAGAACGAACTGAAGTTTGTTTGCTGGCGAGTTTACTTAGTCATTAGGCAAGAAAGATTGCTCCGTTGAATGGGTTAGTTTTTCTTTTTTTGGCCGTGTCAATGACTCCTCCTCCGCTCCCACAGCAGCCCCGCACAGTATCCCATCACTCACGAAAAGTGCGTGTCATATGCGGCAGTAAGTGTGGTGGGGCAGGTGCTTGTTACTTGTCAGATTATGTGTCGGAAGGAACTTTTTTTGCACTCACACACACATATTAAATGTGGCATGTTGCTCTTTTAGCTGATTGTGTGGCTGCTCTGCCATTGCTCTGGTGTCAACAATTTGGCTGATTAAAAAACAACAACCGGATGATGACTCAGTTCCATTGTGCTCCTCGTCATCCATCAGAGCGCCAGCCAGCATGAAGAATATTGGCTAGACACTCGCCGAGATGCATACAAAAAAACAGCAAGAAACCCCAAGCATGCTTAGGATATGGAGCAGACTGGATGGCAGCCAACTGAGGAACAAACAAAAAACACTTTCCCTCACTTCTGTGCAACTCTTAACAGTTTTCACTTGAGGAAGATCGAAGGAAAAATGCAAATTATCATCAAAGAACTGTCAAACCAAGCAAAACTATCAACTAATTCAGAGAAGGGCAGCCCCCGTTAGTGGCAAATGCAAAGCTACAAGTGAGTGGAACCAGCTGGCTTCTATACTACTGCACACAAGAGTAAGCGTATTGAAGAGACAGCTCACATGGGACAGAGTGTTATGTGGATGCGGTGGTTTTTTCTGCAGAAATTAGATTGACTTTTATGCTAAACTTTAAACTTCTACTTGATTTGGATTACCTGGCGTCACTTCGATCGTTAGAATAGTTTTTGAGAAGTTTGAACTTGTTTTAAGCCCAGTTTGAACCAGTTGGTAATCGATTTTACCATTTAAACTGGTTTTAAAGGGCTCGGAACTTTCATTTTACCAAACCAAACTACCAACTTTAAAGGTTATAGCTTTAGTATTATCTAAAATGTGGCGCTGAATCACTTTTGAACTGGTTCACTCTGGTTTGGAATCATACTTGAACTAGTAAAATGTCCATCTCCATATTAGGTTAAAGTTTCTTAAACAATTTCTAAGATTTGGATCTGAACCACTTGGAACTGGTTCGAAACTGAGTTGGTTATGGGAAGAACTTGCTAAAACATCCAATTTTGAATACTTAGCCTTAAAGTTTTGAGATATGAGTCCAACAGACTTTAAAATTGGTTCATTCTGGTTCGGAACCAGTCTTGAAATAGCAAAATTTACAAAACTTTAGCAAATCAAATACTTAAAATCAAGTTCATAGCCTAAAACTTTACAGAGAACTGTCTCGGAGTCAACTTTGAACTGGTTCACCCTGGTGAGGAGTCGGTTTTGAACCAGCCTATCATCAGCTTACACCAAGTTCAAGTTCAAAGCCTAAATAAGAATCATATTTAAGCCAGGTTTCAACTGCTTTCGAATCAGTTCAAACAAGTGGAGCACCTTCGATCATAAACCCTGTTTACACACAACAAAGTTATCATGATAAATGCTCTGAAAAGTATGCTATGTTTAATAATATTACTAATTCAGGAAAACAATTCTATTATAGTTGGCTGACTACCAACTCATTTTGAATACCTTTAATTAGTACGTCAATCTTAGTTAATGCAAAGTGTGGATTATGTAAGACGCAGGCATAACTGACTCTCAAATACCTATTTAAATTGAGAATTATTCAATGAAATAACAATGGCATACTTTAAGGGGCATTCATCATGATATTCTTTTTGTTTATAAGCGAGGTAACAGTCGAAGTACGAAACAATTTACAGAATTCCCGAGCCAAAACACAGCATCTTTTAACCTATTATCCAAAATTATGTACTCAAAAAGCATTTTAAATCACAAAATCTGTGGAAATAGTTGAGTTGAGCCTTAATTGAGTTTTATATACAAAATCTCAAAAGTGACCTCCATTACATATCATTAAGTATCTACGAAATGCTTTCACTGACTTCAATTTATCTTGCAGATATCTATCGCACATCATTCACATCTAGCAACTGTTTGTGCGAGGTTAGACGCCAACTCGCCAACTTCAGGGCGCTATTTATAAAAATTAATGTGGCCCCGCGACTCTTGGTCCGCCAAATGATGTCGTCGACTTGCTGATGAGTTTTAAATAAAGAAAGCAGCAGCAGCAGCGGCAACAGCAACGGCAACAGCAGCAGGCAGGAACAAAAAACCACTTAAATCGAGAAAAACGCAACATTTTTCAAATGCACCGCGAGGGCTAAGGCCTGAGCTCTGGTGTGGGCGGCGGCGCACAGTGGGCTTGTTGATGGAGAATAATGTTCACAATTTTCAAAGAGCAACTAAGATCCACAAGCGACTAAGTAGGCTAAGAGATTAGGCTCGAATCACTAAAGCAAAACCTTTCATTTTAAATAGGAGTAAAGAAATTCCAAACTCCCAGCACTTAATGTATTCACCCAACAGAAGAATTCTACATAAGAACACAGCCTTTTTCCAAATAACTTCTACATTATTCATACAGCAGCAAATCTGAATATCACACGTTGGCTTTTAGGTGTTCAACATTTACGTAAAGCCTATCATGAGTGTGTGAAAATTCTACACGAAATTGTAGCTCAAATGTTACATTTTTCCATACAGAAAACTCTACTTACACCTAAAATTTAGGTTTTGTTAATAATTGAGGATTTCAAATGCTGAATGCTACATATAGAAAATCGACACGAAAAGTGCTGTTGATCCTATCGTTTCCCATAATTACTCTGATTTGCGGCAATGACGCGTGAGTGCTTCATAGTCTTATGGGCAAAGATGCAGGCATTTGTGTTGAAGTAAGTGAGTTATGAGTTCAAGTCGCAGACAAGGTGAGTAAATAAATATTAAGCTTTACGTTTTTCTAAAGGATGCTCTGCTCCCGTGCTCCTTCTTACTTGCTTTCATCTCCACACTAACCGCCTCACCTCATCCCAATGTGTTAAATAGTTGTAATTTCGATGTTTTTTTTACCAAATGTGGCATGTAGAAAAGCTACATGGCGCATGTAGAAATGACAAAAGTAAACGCTGCATGTAGAAAAGCCAATTACATACGTAACGAATGTAGAATCCCTGTCAAAACATGTAGAAAACCTTTATTTTTTAGAAAACCTTGTATTTTTCACATATTTTGTTTTCTCTGTGCATTGGAATGCTTCCATTTCAACTTTCGGAAAAGTTTTGCGATTTAAATCCGATTTTGAGGTACACTTAGTGCTAAAAAGGAAAGTTTTCCGATGTAGAAAATGGAACTACTGCTGTCTGTGATAGCGTTGAAATTTGGGAGCCTCTGTAAACCTGCATACACAGTAATATTATGAAGTTTGACTCGCAAAGTTTTAGTTATCGATTAAAAATACAACCCTGCTTCGGATTAATCGGAATAAATCATAAGAACGATCAAAAAAACTGAATGCCATGATATGTTGGGCTTGAAATTTGAGAGTTTTTGGTGTGTATTGCCTCATCAAACTGTAGTCTTCTACACAACTTAAATGTTAAATGGCATTATTTATCGATATTTATCAAAATTGTATCGATAACAGTAAAAAGTAGAATGATTAGTACTTTAAAACGAGTAAGAAAGTGGCTCAAGCCTGGCTATTATATAGTATGATATGTACACCCCAAAATTTGAGTCCAGGTGTGGGAAGTGCTGCCCATCGCTGTTTCGGCAGGTTTGTTTGTATTCCTTATAGCTCGCCTATTGGTCAACCAATCTGCTTGATTCCCTTGCCGGATCGATTAATAATGCTGATTAGTAAATAGGCGTAGAAGGTACGAACTGTCTATCTACAAATCTGTTTTAATATTGATGCTGTTAAAGAATATATACTCAAAAGGGTCGGAAATACTTTCTTGTGACTGTGGCATACTTTTACACAAACTTAATATACTCTAAGTATGTACCTTTGATATAGAGAATAAAAAAACATTTCAAATTCGTCCCATTTCTTTGTAAAATGTTATTGAAATTACCGTTAAAAATGTAGCATTCATTTTGAAATCAAGAATTTGGAAACTAAAAAAGGGTCCAAAGTTGATCCCGTTTTCTAGTAGAATTTTTAGGTCTTACTTTTAATTCAAATCGTTTGGGAAAGCCATTTGATCGTTTAAAATTACATAAAAATATACATGTAAAGTCAATAATTTCGGGACTAAACAAAAACGCTCCTGAAATTACCCCTTAAGGTTTTACAATGTAATAAGAACAATGAGTTCTTGGTTGCTTTCATTGTAAGAACAAATCGTTGAGAGATGGTAAAATTACAGTTAAAAGTTTTCAAAATAAGATAGAAAGTCTGGAATATAGAATTTCGAGGTAAAAAACCAAAACTTTCGTTTAAAATTTAGAAATACGAATCAAAAATATCATACTTAAAACCAGTATTTTCAGCCTACTGCAACCTACTTTGATCTAAGAGTTAAGTGCTACATTTTTCAACGTTTTGCCAAATTAAATTATTAATTAATTTAAAATATCGCCGAATCAACTTTTTGACTTTGATTTATGCCAGCACACAACTATTCAAAGAGTACCACTGTGCGGCGTCGGTGGTGGTGGATGTCATCGTAAGATGCGGAGGCTTTACGTCTCGAGTCGGGCGAAAGTGGCAGCAACGACGACGACGACTACTATATGTCGGCTAGGTTGCACTCTGATGACGGATGCATGCATCATTAATTCAAAAAGAAACAAAAAACAACAACAAATAAACAAACTTAGCCACCAAAACAGCAACAACAACAATGGGAGCCGCCAACGCGAATGTTTTTACTTCTCTTCTGTTTCTCGACGAACTTTAATGCCTAATCATAATGCACACTCGGAGCGCGCCCCTGGAGTTGGCTTGGCCAAGCGGCCCAGTGTCACGCGAAGTGTACAATGACACCCAATGTCTATCCTCATCTAATCAACATCGGTGAACTATGCTGAATGTTTATATAGCAATAGATAAATGGCCACTGTTCGCGGGGTCGCCAGGAAGTGCTGAGTTCATACCGAGTTGGCCACGGATCCAACTTTGGTGGGCATCAATCAACTGTCTAGCTGGGCGCTGCCATCATCCACAGATGCACCCACATTAATTGATTTTGCTGTCCGGGAGCTGGCAACAACAAAGAGATGACGAGACACCGATAAGTGGCTATAAACAAAATCCAATCAACAGGCTGACCCAGTTAAAAGTTTGCAAGCGGTTTGCAAGAGGTTAAAAGTTCACATTGGTAGGAAGAGAGGTGGGGGTGGGAGTGGGGGGGGGGTTACACTTTGATTTTGAAATGAGGCAATCATATCAGGTGGGCAATGTGCATCAATTTGAATCTGTGGGTGAGGGCTGTGTGGAAAGCTGTTGCCTCTCACTTGAACATCCGCTGTTTTCCAGGCTTAAAATGCTTAAAAGTGATTCTGACTTCAAGGGAAAAATTGGTTCTTAAGGGAACTAAAGATCGGTGGTGTCATCCCAACATAGGCAACGCCAAACCTATTGCAGTTGAACAGGTGGCGGACATCAAATTTGTCTTTTGATCTTTTTAATTAAGATATCTGAGCTATAAAAAGTGATAAATTAGCTCCCATGTCTGAAACTAATCACCATTTGATGCACACAGAGAAAAAAACTTGACAGTCTTGAACCTTAGAAGAATTTTTCTTCGTTTTTTGAGCAACTACAGTGCGATACAACCGTTCATCTTTATCAGCTATTAGAGTCAATTGTGGGCAGTTAGGGTACAGCAGGTAGTGGGTGTGCCTGCTGGGCAAGGGATTGTGCTTTGGACATCTAATGAATGAAAATTGTTCTTTAAAAACTAACACAGCCGGTCAGCTTTATAAGCTATTGGCGTCAGCTTTGATGAGACTAGCCCTGAAGTAGATCCTCAAACTTAGCCTTTCGGATTCAGCCTTAAAAAATAGGTTTATCTTTTTGTTTCGTTGGATCCTTTTAAAAAGAACACAGCCCATTCCAAGTCAATTCGCGACGGGGAACAGTACTTCCCACCACAACGCACATTAATCGTGAAGCTTTATAGGCCAAGTCTAAATTTCTGGTTCTATTACAGTTGATCTACAGGCAGACTCTAAACTTTATAATTCTGGTTGATCTTAATGACCTTATTCTTACTGTTTATTCCATCATCGGAGGTAATCAAGTCAAAGGCTAAATTTTCTATCGATAAGCTATCGCATTAAAACGAGTCACCAATAGTTACATCGGCTTAAGGCATTGCCAAGAGTGGAAAGGGATTTAGATCAGTGGGAGAGGCATTTGGCACTGTGGAAGATATTTCTGGCGTGTGTTAAGGTTTGGTATGCAAGAGTCGCCAAATTTCGCTTCTTTGTTATAGAATGTTAAAAAGTCAACGTATTTTTTATAAAAGTATACCGATAACTTGCTACAACCTGAAGGAACGAGAACAAGACAATGCTGTTGCTGACATGTGGAAGTCGAACTTTGATTTTCAATTGCAAGTAAGTGTTCTTTGCTTAAGTTAGTGTTTTTTTGGGGGCTATAAGTAGCCCAAATGTTATGCTCCGGGATCACCCTGCTTTCAATCCCGTTTCGGATTGATTTTTTTTTGATATTTTCTTCCATATCCTTTCAAGGTCAATAACGTAACAAACAAATACTGCACTATTCTCGCAGTTGATAGTTCATATATATTTGATTTCTGAGAAATCACTGGACTCCATAAAATTTTTTAGTAAATTATAGTAGAACCGAACCGAACCGAGTTTGAAATGCCTTTAAAAACTATGGAATGAACAGAACCACAGGTTTGAAAACTCTGTGAACCACTAAACCGAACCAGTTCTTAATTACAACTAGTTTGAATCTTTGGTTTAAAATATTATTGAAAACTGAATATCAGCTCAAATCAAGTCATTTGCGTTCTCTAAAAATTGTACTTAAAGTGAGAATATTGTACTAAAAGTGAAAAAAACAGTCAAAGGACTGTATTTGTGTTCATTTCGAGGCCAAAGTTCTTGCTTTATTCCCTCTGTGAGGATTCCAAGTACCACAAATGATAAATATGAACATCAAAATGAGCATCTTTTAAGATTATATTTCGGAAAATAAGTCTTAATCTTTCTACTAAGTTCAAAAGGACTTTCTTCATCGGTTGTTTCCGAGGGTATTTATTGATCCGATTTTGATTTGAAAGATTTACTCTCTAGAACTTGATTCCCGACCATTCCAAACGCTTTCCCGGATTTGAGTAAGCCCTCAGCAAAGGTATTAGCAACGAAAGCGAACACAATTAGTTGTGTATTTCGCATGGGTAAGTGCCTTCTGCATGGTGTCATTCAGTGATTTGGTCACCATGGAATTTAGAGATTTGTAACTTGCTTTAAGTTGAGTATTGAGCTGGGATGTTTCATATCTAAATAGAGGCGGAGTTGACCCTTGTTCGTTGTTCAATTCATGGATCGGTTCAAGACACTTGGTTCAAGTGGTTCGGTGTGGAGCTGTCGTCACTACTCTTACCTTTTTCCTATAGTTATCCATTCATAAAAATTTGTTGATTTCGTTGACTTGGGTTTCCAAACGGGGCGAGTGCGGGGGTGTTGGGGGTTGTTCGTTGTTCTAGTTTCCTGCTGCTGCTGCTGCTGCTGCTGCTGTTGTTTCGGTTTAGCATCGCTGGTGGCATTTTCTTTGTTTGTGACGACAGCAGACGCAACAGCGGCAATGTTTGGCGGCCACCCGACGACGACACGGCAACATTTTGGATAAAAATCGAAAAAATTAGCCCGCAAGGAACACCTTTTTCACTTTGAGTGTGCGGCGGGGCTTTGTTGTAAATGGACGTTTCTGTGGTTGTTCGGTGTGCCGAGTGGTTGTTGTTGTTGTTGTTGTTGCTGTTGCTGCTGATTTGACGTTGGGTTTAGTTACTTTCTTTACGATTCGTTGTTTAAATGATTTGCATTGCGTTTTTGTTGTCTGCCTGGTGTCCTCTTCACTTTCTTCTTCCTCTTCTTCTTCTTCTTATTGCGGTTCTTTGCTATCAACTTTCGCCAGTCAGCTGTCATTGACATGTGCTTGCTGCTCTCCGACGTCTGCGCTCTCTCGCATCGTGGACCGAGGGGTGGCGCGCTCTCTTTCGATGGCCTGCTCTCTGGGCTGGTGAAATGTGAATGGCCGCCACATTTAATGCAAAAAAATTTGGCCTATAATTTACTACTCACTCACACTCACTCACTCACTCACACACACAGTTACATCCACCTAAACCTTTCGTTGTGTGGGGTCTTTCAATTAATTTGCCAATTTTCAATTTTCCTGGCTCACTTCACTGGGCACACACCAAATTGATGTTTTATGGGCCACCACCAAACAACGCGCGCGCCTTTTCTCACTTTGGGCCAACTTTGTTCTTACCGGATTGCACAACGCGCTGGCCACAAAAACTGTGTTAAACAAATCGGAAACGGAAAATAAAATGCAGCCTCGCAGCTACAAGTCTTCTTTTGCACAATTTTTACGCTCTGCTTTTGTGCGCTCTCCTCCGTCTCCGTCTTGGTCTCAGCTTTACGTTTCGCATTTGTTGTTGTTCTTTTTTTTTGGGGTTGTTTTTGAAGTTTTGACAGCTGGCTGGCACTAAAAAGTGACTTCGATTCCTATTCAGTCATAAAAAAACACACACACGCTTACGCTCTCGCAATCTCTCTCACTCTCTCTCTCACTCTCTCTCTCTCTCTTTCGTTCTTTCTCATTGAAGCTCAAGCAGCCACAACAACGGGGGAAAAGCCAACCCTCAGTATTACATGCTTACAGTTTGATAAACACAGTTTGACAATTACTGCCGTGGTGCACAATTTTTTGTTGTCTTTTTTGCGCGCGCGCGTTTCTTAATGCTGGATGCCGGCGTTTTCCAACACTGCGGAATGTGTGCCATGTGCGCGCCTCAAATTGGGCAATAAATTGGAAATTGTTTTGCGAGAAATATAAAAAAAAAGGAATATTAAGCCATGTCAGTTGAACTTTAGCTTATGCCTGAGATTCTATTGGCCAGAAATTAGTGTGGTATGGCACATGAATATAGAGCTGGGTGCGTGACACGCAGGGGTACACATTGCTAAGGCACGAATTCAAGTTTTGGATGCACCTGGATTGAGAAAGGTCGTCAATAAACCCTCAAACCTCTGAGAAACGGACCCTGAACCGAGTTCTTTACGTATTTCCGACCTCATATATTCCAATTCAGAATTTACAGCTGAGACGATATAGCCATGTTTGTCCGTCTGTCTGACCGTTTGAACAAACAGATATCAGACATAAACTTCTTATTATTGCAAGCAGATAAAGTTTCGCTAATGCCACGTACTTTCGTTTGGAAGGAACGCCTATTTGGAAGGAACGTCATATCTTCCACAGTTTTGTAGTTGGATAGTTCGTACCCTTGATCAATTATAATTTTAGATCCGCCAAAGTATAATTTCTCCCAAAGTTAAGAAAACAGATTCTTTTCGACATCTAAGGGATTGGTAAAGATACTGATGAACAATGGTCAAGTTGTGAGCAAAAGAAAGCTCGCTGTTGGAGATGCTTCTAGGGATAATCTTTCGCAGGCTTGACTGTGTAAGAATACTTTGGCTTTTTTAGAATAGGAAACTTCCAGTTCGCACAAGGTGCTACAACTTCAACATCATCCCAGTCCAATATAATTTGAATTTAAGCGCTCCACTTATTTAAAGCTTCTATAGAATCCACAGTGTTACAGTTTCGATTTAAGTATACTGCGGAGTTTAGTGTTATTCATATTAAAGATCGGTTGAAACGGGTTATATCAATGGTTGATGTTCTATATATATATGATACAATAACAACAAGATTTAGCCGTTGTATTAAACTGATATGGGGGCTTTCGAGCTTCGGGCGCAGCTTGAAGCTTCTACAAATAACTGCCTTCCCCGAGTTTTGTGTATTTTCAGCTGAGCTCATAAACAATGGTCAACATTTTGTTCTATGCTGTCTGCTCAGCAAAATGACAGATACAAACTCACTCAATCGATCTGAACAGTATACTTATTTTTGGTTCTTTTTTGTTTTCTGCATCACGTTTTTCGATGAGAGAAACACACGAAGCTGCGATAAGAAGATTTCGTTCGGCTCTCAGCAGCTGAGCAAAACGAGCTGAGTTGCTGATAGCACGCATGCACACTTGCAGTTCACCGAGGCACAATCGCAAAATACATAAATATAACCGCCCAAGAGCAAAGTGTCTAATGGAAACGAAAAAACAAAGTGAGCCTTGCTCATTTTGAGCATGAACTAAGCAAATGCGGAAAAGATTCTTTTTAACTAAAATCCAAGGGTAATAGCTTCTAGAATCCAGTGCGAGGAGCAAACCTTAAGCTTGACAAGATATTTGATGAATAGTTTATAGCTATAGCTATACTTGACTACTAAGGATCCACAACAAAGTGGAGCTCAGCCACTCATTGAGCAACTTTTGTGACTCAACGTGACTCTGGAAACTGCGATCATTCATAGAGCGCTGACCGCACAATTGTGTGTGTAAAGCACACAGCTTTACTTTACTACACTCGGCACTATCCAATGCAAAGTCTTCCCACTACTCCCACACCCCACCCCACCCCACCCCCACCCCGACCCCATATTAGTTCTAATGAGCTAACTCATTTTAAAAGACACTGGGGGTGACTAATTGTGGCATAAGTAACGAGCCTGTTAACGGGTTGGCCCACCTACCAGGGGGGTTGCAACCCCTTTTTGGGCCCGGTTTAGCTAGTTAACATCACGTGTTGGTACATGAATTTAATCTCGGCGCAAACAAAGTAACAAGAATTCAATTTGTCACAGTGGTTGGTTGAATGAATTGGGTCGGTGGGTTGGCAACAACAGCAAACATCGGTAGCCAGGAGATAAATCCACTCGCCTCGTTCCGGGGCTTTGGAAAATATTTGCATTTCGCCTGCGTGAAGGTACGAGTGAAGCCAGAAGCCCCTCTGGGGACTTGTTAATGCAAACAATGCGCATTTGATATTGAAAACGCGACCGACTGGGGTCTGAGTCGCTTAGTCCTTTGTGGCTGTTGCGTTTCGGGGTAGTTTTGTCCCATCCAAAGGACAAAGCTCAGCATCACTTGCAAGCACACGAACACCCCGGGATTAGCGGGAGGGGGCGGAGGGGGAGGAGGGATCTGGACTGGGGCCACGCAGTGTGGAAACGTAATGTGTATTTCCGTCTAGGAACGGAAGTCGATTTATGTATTGTATAGCGTGTCTGGGGCCCAGTTGGTGACAACTTTTTGTTGGTTTGTTGGTCCGGCAAAATGTTTACCCGCATGTGCCAAAAAGTTGTCTGGCAAACCGACTGACTACTCCTGCCCTGGGATGCTGTCCAAGCGGACGCATTGTCATGTAAATGCGGCACGCTCTTAAATGCTTTAAACTGTTGATGTTACCCTTGTTTTAATTTTCTACCCACCCCCACCCCACCACCAACGTCTGTGGCCTGTGTCAGTCATTTAATGACTTACCTTATCTTCAGCTTCCTCGGCGCGTTCTTCCGCTTCGATGACGCGTTGTTCGAGCTCCGTTAGCTGCAAAAATGAACAGAAAAGTGAAGAAAAGAAGTTGGGTTAATGTTCTTGAGAGTTACTTCAAACGATGGAAATCATGTGCAAATAATCGAGTGTTTAAGTTTATCAAATTATGAATGGTTGTGGCAGTTGAACACTGCAATGGAGAGGGGGAGTGGCTTGATAAGTTGGCCTTTCTGTTCCATTCAAGGTAAGGCTTGCTTAGATTTAGTCACTTGTTTCTATTTTCTTCCTCCAAAGCCCGAAGAAACTTGTTTCAAATGTGGCTTTAAGACATTGTAATACTTCAGGTATGAAACCTAGAATAATAATTATAATGAAAGCTGACAGCGAAGGGCAACCAAGTCCATTATTCCTTCCAAAACGCAGAAAACTAAGCACAAGAATCCCAACTCTACACAGTAAAGCCAAATGGCTAGCTAAAATCCAGCACAAAGAAATTGATTTTATCTATCTATCAATCTTCGAACTGAACCGTTCTCTATACAAGTACGAAAAGCTTAAAACAATCCCGCAGTACGTGTATCAATCCGAAAATTGTGATTTAAAGCACTCAAGATTGAAGTAAATACAGAATTCCGAAGTCCAATCGTAAGAACGAAACGAAACCGAGAGCAAGAAAAGCTCTCTCAACATTACAGTGAGGCTAAATGTGCACAAACACATGGGCCAGCGATGTTCAAGAAGAGAGGCTCTCTGTCTCGTCGGCAAGCATTCGGCATTAATTGCCTAAAGTGTTCGGCCCCTGGGGGCTATGGGTGAACATCGCTGACATGGGCTACTATTAACGTAGCCATTGATTTTATATTTCGAATTTCACACTTATGCTGCCTTGCAATTCCCAAACAGTCATAGCAGTAATGAAATGAGAAGAAAGCTGCCCATTTGGAGTATAATACTTTAACCGACCAAGGGATTAAGACGAATTCAAGCTAAAATCAATAAATATGCCCAAATCAAGCTCTCAGATCAAGCTCAAGAATTGAATATCCTTTAAATTATCCAACGGAGCTATAAATCATCCAAAGGGTATGAAAAACGATCATCACTTGGATGTTTTTCAGCTCAGTTGGATGATTAAAAGTATATTTAAGACATGTCCTGACCAAATGAAGGGTTTTCGGCCGTTTCTTCCAGTGTAGATTTGAATTAGTATGCTTATACTCTGGTACCGTGGGCACATAGAGTATTATGAGTTTGTGCAAAAGTATGTAACAGCCAGAAGGAAGCTACTCCGACCCTATAAAGTATATACATACATATTCTTGATCAGCATCAACGGCCGAGTCATGTCCGTCCGTATGAACGCACAGATCTCAGAAATGATAAGAGATAGAGGTTTGACATGTATGGGACATATGCTTCTTATGTCTGCAGACAGATCAAGTTTATTTTCAATGTTGGTCACGCCCAATGCCGCCCCCCCAATTTGGAAAAAACATCATATCTCCCACAGTTTTAAAGATAGATGGTTTGTACTTTCTGGAAATATTTAGTAATAAGGTTAAATTATCAATCAGCCAAAGGAATGGTGAAGATCGGATCAGCGCTTGTCGAGTCATGATCAAAAGACTATTCGCTGCTGCAGCGCAGTAGCAGCGCTGCTTTCAGCAGTAGCAGAACTTATGCTGAGCGTATAATTTCGTTGGTACAGAGTATGTTATAGTCGGGCTTGACCGACTTTCTTTGTCGTTCTAAGCTAAGAACGTTATAAACTCAGTTTAATTGATACTTTGATTTCAGTTTAAGAACGATTTGTTTTGAAAGTAAGAATATGCAAGAGCGAATCGTACTTACAAAACTATCAAATCAAGAACGAATTGTTCTACTTGTTTTGTTTTTGAGCGCTCTGTTGATGAAGCTTTAGTAAGTTTCTTAGTAGTATAAAAGCTTGCATAGAAAAGCTTATCGTCTTTCCAAATCGCTTACTCTAATGCAAAGTGTCCGAACAAGTTTACGTAGGTGTCTTCCCTTTCCTTAGCGATTTAGCGACTTTAAGCTAAAGTATTCCTAAAGCCTATTTAAGTGCATTTTACTTACACAATTACAAATGCTGCTGGCAAATATCGAAATATTCTGAGAGAGCTTTCACACTGAAAGGATTCAAAGCTCTGCAAAGCTGTTGCTGTAAGCTTATTTATACACTTCAAAGCTTCTCAAAAGCTTGCAACAATAAGAAATTCCCATTATTTTTCATTGCCAGAGCCCAGCAAAAGCTTCACAGTGTTGAGTTTAGCTCATGTCGTTCCACAGATGGCGCCACAGGTGTTGTTTTTGGCGACCGTGTCACTCATGGAAAATGACATGCGATTTGCCCTTCGATAAGCGATAATATTGTTTGGCCTTTGCCCAAAAGTTGGACGCACGTGCTTCATGGCGGCAAAGTGTCTGGCAAAAGTTAAAAACAACCCGCTCCAACCCCTCCCCAGTTAGCTGGGTGGGTCTTTGACACACCTTGGGTGGCCCACCCCATCCCACATAGACCACTTGTCCGCCAACCGGATCGATCCGCTTTTGGGTGCCGTGCTTTGACTAGCGGAAATGCTAATCTCGCACTTTTAACTGCTCAATGGTTTGCCATTAACAGGCCCATAACGGATATGCATGTAAATGGTCCTCAGGCCCCAACCCCCCGCCCATCTCTTCGGGTGTGTGTGTGCGAGTCTTTGGCTAAAGGAATTCCAACAATTAATCACCAAAGTGGCCCGCGAGCACAAACCGGGGACCCATCGACGTGGTTAAGCGTTAACGACTTGATTCCGCTCGCTGGCTTAAGCCTCAGGATCTTTGGTCTATTTGAAGGCCTTAAGTGCATTAATTTCCGCTTTTTATCGCATTTAAGTGGAGGTACTGCCCCTTGATTGATGGTTGCCAAATTGTTGTGCCGAGTAGAAAATATGAAGGCTCTTATCGATGATGAATACACAACATCACGAAACGGAAGCGAAGTGGGGCGGCGGGCAGGCATCGGAAGTCATAGGAAAGTGGCATAAGCTTGAGAGAGCTTGAAGAGCAAAAAAAAAAAAGGGAGATGCGAATGGATTAGGCAGGGCAGGTCGATAGATGAGTGGGAAGTGAGTGCACAGGAGCTTGCTTTAAAAATGCTGAAATTTCAGTTCAGTTTAGCAATTGGAGCCAGGTTTTGCCGCCGTCCTCTGTGTGCAAGTTAAAGGATTTCAGCTGGACAGAGACTGGCATAACCTGGACCTGTGCCTGTTTAAGCATAATTAAAACATTTATTAATTAAACCGACTGTTAAGAAATGGCATCATTGTCCCTCTGCCTTTCTTTTTGCAGTGTAATTAAACTGACCGGACGGAGGGAGGGAGGAACAGACTAACGTGCCACGCGCCATTTGCAGCTGCAATTTCGCCTCCTTCTACTCCTCCTGGCCAGCTGCCAGGACGCACGGGGCGGGTCATTATGCAAATGATGACGTTTCTGCTTTTTTCTTTTCCATTTTTTTATTTTTTTTATTTTTAATTTTAGTCCATTCAATTTGATGAGCGCGCATAAATGTAATTATAATATGCACTTTATCTATATGCATAATTCAGGCTCATAACTTTAATTTGAATTTTAATATTAATTAATTCTGTCATTTGTTGTTGAACTATTCAGTGAAATCCATCCGCCCCATCCGCCCCAACCCCCTTTGTGATTGCTGTTTATGGCCAGCTGAGCGCTGGCTAATTGGGATTTGGTTTCAGCTTACAGTGGTTGCCGGTGGCCACTTGGTAGTTAGTCCACTGGCTTTTGTCATGGCTGTCAGAATGCTGCTGGATTTGCTCTTGAGTCTCTTCAATTGCCGCAAACTGAGGCGAAGCGAAACACCAGAAATAAAGCCAGCAGCTCCTGCAGAAGCATCTAGTCCCGAGCTGGAGATTCAGTCGGTCACGGAGGAAGCCGATGTGAAGAACTGTGAATTCTACTCGGTGCTCAATCTACAGTGGGCCGGTATGGAGGCGGAGGAGGGATTCGATGATCCACGTCTGCCCGAGATGATCATCTAATGGTGCGAGTATTTGGCCAATGCATTAATAAATGACAGCAACAAACAATGTGCCATCAAATTCAATTACAACAACTTTTTTAATTAACTTTATGCAATTAAAACAAAAGCGCACACACACACACAGACACAGACACAGCAAATGTATGTAAATATTACAGCAAAAAAATGGATAGAAATTCAATAACAAAGTAAATAAATTCACATGTCAAATGGTTGACACAAAACAAAGTAGACATTGGCGCGGGTGTGCGTGTGTGTGGGTGAGTGTGTGTAATGGCTTTTTAGCTGGAAACGTTGTTTAAACACGAAACCAACAACTTTAGTTACAGTTTTTTAATGAAAACTGATATCTGGGCGAAGATGCGACGATAGCTTACACAAACAAGTGTTGTGTTCTTTGACAAAGTTTGAAAATGGATACAATTTTTATGATTTGGACGTGTAATTTGTAAGGAGATCACAAAAAGTTGGCCTCCTGGCAGTCTTTTTCAGAAAATTTAGTAATATTTTGACGAATTTGTATGATTTGGAAGCTTAACTTGTCATGGGTATTAAACAACAATCGAAACGCTTTTTTTGTCTATCGATAACATACAATAAATCGCCTCAACTATCGAAAATAGTAGAAGAAAAACAAAGTAAGCGACGAAAAGGAAAAATTTAATAAGTGGACGACACTTTACATGCTTCACTCATTATCTGATTATTAAAGGCCGATGAGTATAAAATCAGTGCACAAATGTGGCATAAAGTGCAATTTTCTTTAATTCAGAGAAAAAAATCAAGCCAATTGTGCTTGATATCTAGCAGTTTTGATGTCAAAAGTAGAGGAGGACCCTTGATGTGAATTAAAACCTGTCACGACATGTCACAACGTCAACGTGAGCAATCACCAAGTTTCGTGCGTGAACATCCCTGATCTGTGCGTGTTTCGTGAGTAAATAAGGGTCTCACATCCCAAATATAAGTTATGCTGTATTCAGGAAATGTTTATACTCAGTACCAAAAGTACACAGCGTATATTTAGTTTGTGCAAATGTATGTAACAGCCAGAAGGAGTCATTTAAGACTGCATAAAGTATTTATATATTCTTGTTCAGCATCAACAGGCGAATCGAATTTGGCCATGTCCGTCTGCCAGTCTGCCCGTATCACTGTATGAACACCTGGATCTCAGAGACAAGAAGAGCCAGAGCCAAGAAAAGAGGAATGGTATTTTCCAAGTGCAAATCAAGTTTGTTTAAAACTGTGCCCATTATCTATAACTCTAAAATTTTAATATACAATATAATACATAGATCGGTTAATAAAGGGTGTTTTTTTTTGAGCAACTTTCTTTTTGCCAACACTGTTTTAGCAGCTCAGCTGTATTTATGTCACATGTTACTGTCAGACATGTTCAGTTTGGTCCATAATTCAACCCTGAATCGATTTACAAACGAACAATGCTCGCATTAAACTCATTTTATTATCAAAACTCATGCCACTTTTATATTGAAAAATTATGTTCAAAGAGGAAGCTCATTTTAAGTTGAATGGATACATGAACAAACAAAATTTCCGTATTTGGTGGGAAGAGCAGCCAATAGCATTGCAAGAACTGCCAAAATGCACTGTTTGGTGTGGATTGTGGGCCGGTGGCACCATGGGACTGTACTTTGTTAAAGATAACAAAGGCAGGAACTTTACTGTGAATGGAGAGCGGTATCGTGAGATGATTACAAGCTGTTTTGTTGCCCAAATTGGATGAGCTGGTCTGGGCTGACATGAGGTTTCAACAAGACGGTGCCACTGCAAGCGAAACAATGGCCCATTTGAGAAGTGCCAGCTCGCACAAGACAGAGGCAAGTATGGGCCTTAATAACTAAGACCTAACTGAAATGTCATTCCAAGGAAGAAAACGAAGGTTTATCGATACATCGATATTAGCATATTTTGATATATCTATCGATAAAATATTTAAAAAAACATGGAAATCCCATGCTAAACTTTGCATTGAGATACCTTTGTTATGTTCAGCCAACTGACGTTACCCTGGCACCTCTGAGTGTGCTCACTTAGGGTCCCAATAAGCTCAAACAAAAAAAAAAAAAAAAAACAGCTGTCCAGCCGCCCATCCACAGGGCCTGTGTTTATATCAATTTGGCTTTGTTTACTCTCGTCCACACACACATTGCACTATAAATTCTGGCCACACGGCAGTGCCAGCCCTTAGTTGTCAGAGTTGTTGCTGTCGGATGAAGATGTGCGCCAGTCTAAGTGGTTTGTTCAGTTGCATCAAAGCTCAGGCTCAGGCCGAGGAGGAACCGGAAGCGACGGTTGATACCTCTCAGGAAATAATGAGACAACAGCGCGCCACCCTGAGTGCCCTCTCACACAAGGCAATGCTGCAGCGGCGTCGTTTGGTGCGTCCCAAAATGCCACCGCCACAGCGGCCACCGTCACCGCCGCCGCCGCCTACAACCGGCCGCTGCATCCGTCCGCTGCCGCTGAGTAAATGCATCTCCTATGAGGCGCTGCAGCGTCATGATCAACTATTTGGTCCCATGGCAGTCAAGGATCTACAGCCCGAGCAATTTTAGTTTCCAGCACAATACAAAATAAAAAGAAAATGCCAAAACTCATCAACGAATGTCTACAGGGGGCGGGGCGGGGCACCTATTTTAATTACAGGCCAATTGGCCCCGGCATCCTTACACCAAATGTAATTTGCCCAGCCACGAATGCAATTTTGACAAACAAATGGTCCCACAGTCAGGGGAGTAGTGTACTTTCGAGGAGGCTGGCTGTTACTTTGGTCATTAGTTGGTTTGGTGTCGACCAACAAACTTTCCGGAACACAAAAGTTCAGCTCTGCTCCAGTAGTTCAGCCAAAGAGGGGGAGAACAAAGGAGATGGGAGAGTGCTCTTTATGGTTCAGTTGCTTAAAGATTAAACGTTGGTGTGGGTAAGTCACTCAGTCGTCGAAATTATGGTTTGTTAATCGAAATAAAGAGATTTTTGGATATACCAGATATGGCTTACGATATAAAAACCGATTTGAGCCAAGTCTTGACTGCCTTTTTATCAGCTTAAAGCCTTCATTACTAAAATATTTACTTTATTACATCTTTTTTTGTGTTTTTTTTGCTTGTTGCAAATCGGCTTAACTTGATGTCATGTAATCCTCCTGCCACGCCCTAACTAATTGTGGGCGGGCAGCCGCATCATGCCATGCCGGAGTAACTAGCATAGTACGACGAGTTGCCTGGTTAATCTTTAACCCGTAGTCCTAAGCCGTGCGTCATGATTGAAAGCAGCTGCAAAACGTAGCGTTCGCCTCTGTGTGGAGTCGAAGCGTAAAAATGACGAAACAGACAGGGGGAAGCTGGGAAAGACGCCGCCGTGGCACATGACAAGGATGGAACCGACGAGGACCGACTAATCTGATTGCCATGATGTACTTGCCTCATGCCAATTTGTGTCAATTTTGGGTGATGGCAAAACAAAGGGCGGGGAAAGACAACGCCCCGCCCATAAAAAAAAAGAAAAAGAAACTGGAAGCTGCTTTAAGAACTTGCAGCAAAGGCTTCTAATTAGGTTTTCCAGTTTGGATTAATTCTAATTAATTCTTCAGGTCTGCTAACCCACTTTTTACTTGACCTAAAGCCAAAAAAAAAAAAGAAATAAAATAAAATAAAATATATAAAAAAAAGCCACCGCGTAGCACACTTTGGCACGTTGGCCCTGATGCGTGTGTGTGAGTGTGTGGGTGAGAAAAAAGGGGCGTGGCCTTCATGCAATTGACACCAATTGCGAGAGTGCAGTGCTTGCATTTTTAATGGCCAACTTTTGACCCCCTTCCGGCTTTGCCTGGTGGGGCAATTAATATGAAGAAGCTCGGCTCCCCCATACACCACGTAATGCCTTACGCACCAGTTACCAGTTGCCACTTATCTCCTCCTCATCCTCCTCCCCCTCCGTAACCCTACCCCAGTTCTGTTTATGTAATTATGCAAATGCAAAAGAGCAGAAGGAAGGCACAAAGAATGAAAATGAAATGCAAAACAAAAAACAATAATAAAACAAACAAAAGACAATGAAAGGCTCGCGAGTCAGGACAATGCCAATGAGGGTTCATTAAGCGCTATACATGGATATGGACAGGCCAGGCTGCTTCACTTAAAGAGAAGCTTAATGTGGACAAGTAAACAATTAGCTCAGGGGTCGGCAACGAGGGCAGAGAAGTTGCCAAAACACACAAAGAGAGTTGGCAAAAGAG
Source organism: Lordiphosa andalusiaca (assembly GCA_035044965.1). Lineage (NCBI taxonomy): Eukaryota > Metazoa > Arthropoda > Insecta > Diptera > Drosophilidae > Lordiphosa > Lordiphosa andalusiaca. The sequence goes on along the minus strand of JAWNNM010000051.1, from coordinate 6,580,623 downwards.
ACTGCTCGAGTTATAAAAAAAAAACAGTGGTCGGCAAACCGAGCAGAGAATTTGCCACTGGCAGAAAACGCTTGCAAAAGCTTGTTTCGCTCCAGAACTTTAAGACTGAACACTTTAAAAGCTTTTTCTGTGCTATTTTCCAAGTTTAATTGTGAAAGTTACTTTAATTTTTTTCTCTCAAAAAGTTGATGGCTTTGCCTGTCATTGAAGTCAAATTCTGGTATAAGTTTTTATTTAAAATTCCTCAAGATTTAAGCCATAAAAACTAGCTTATCGGCTTGAACACCGCCACCAGAAAAAAAAAAAACAAATAGACAAAGATCAAATTAAAGTTTGGCCATCAAAGGCGGCGACGTCAGCCATCGCACAGTGGGCCACAGCTGGTATTCGTTTATATATGAATATTAAAGAACTTTTGTAAGAAGTTTTCATATTTTAATGTTCTTTTCAACAACTCCACAGCTCAACTTTAAAACATTTGTACTTCCCTGTTAAACTTTTTGAAATCTAGTGACTTGATTTATAACTTCACTTTGTCGTTACATTTCAAAGTATTCAAGTATATCTATATTTCTATTTGCTGCTGCCGGAAACTATTCCCAAAAACTATCAGCATGGATATTGGAATCGGTGCAATTTCAGAACTTAAGGCTAAGCTGAGCCAGCTCATTGAATACGTGTGCGAGAAGATATCGTGTGATCAAATAATGGCCAAAGCGGGGGAATCAAATCTTCTCAAACTGCTGCTCAGCTGCTTTTTATCCATAACATTAATATTTAATGTGAGAACAGGGTATAAACTTATAACAGGATATCGCAGACAACACAACTGAAGGCAATCGTCAAGGATCTTCAGGGACAAATGGTCCAATTTCAAACATTTTGCTGGGAGAATGGCCAGAAGATGAATGTGCTGAATGAATGCTGGCAACAGCCGTTGGAAGAAGAGAATGAATATGAATAAATTAAAGCTAAACGCACACAGTGTCCCAAAAGACTTTCATAACGGAAAAAAGAAGGTTTGCTGCTGGGTAAAGCTCGTCTTTGAGCGGTAAGTATTCTCTTAACTGGAGACACCTTAATGTGGGACATCTTAATGCTGCATGCGATCTGGATGAGACCTGTGCTTGTGCTTAAAGTTTCCATATCTGCTGCAGGAAAGTCTTGGAAGTGCGTGTGGCAGGCCGATAAAAGCATCTCCGACCTCATAAAGTATATATATTCTTGATCAGCGTCAACAGTCGAGTCGATATAGCCAAGTCCGTCTTTTCATACGAAACGCACGAAGATCTCAGAGATGTTAAAAGATAGTGGTTCGATTTGAATGGCACATAAACTTCTAATCAAGTTTATATTCAACTTATGCCACGCCCACACCCGCCCCCGCTATTTCACACATTTGGGACACAAATGACACTTGGGTGCAGAACTTAATCACACACTTTTACACTCCCTCGATGCTCGTTCACGACTGACTTGGCTTGGGTTTATTGGCAATCGCTAGAACTTATCGATAACAATCCATGCTTACATACTTATCGGCTAGAATGTGTATCGATAGCAAAGACTAGCAAACTTATAGATATGACAATGTAATAATTAGCTCAAGTAGAGTAAAGTAATGCATAGATAACCCTCAATCCTGCTACAAAGGTTCGTAACTTTTGGAAATATTTAGCTTTAAGTATTTTTAATCGATCCGCCGAAGAAATGTTGAAGATCGGATGAACGATTGTCGAGTTATGGGGAAAACAAACATTTTTGCTGGGCAGCACCGTCTGAAGCAGCGATGGGCAGCACTTACTAACTTTGGGAGGTACAGTGTACCTAATAGTTATTGCTTGAAAAAAAGCCCATAATTAAAAAACAGGCAGGCAACCATTTATCAGTTTCCTAGCAGTTTCTACATCTCTCCATTGAGAATTCATCGATACCCGTTATTTTAGCCGAATTGACAGAGTTATTCTTCTATCATTTAAAGATCCACTCCAATTTTACCCATAAAACTCATTGAATAAGTCGTACTCGTGTTTAAAATTCCGATGTTTCTATTAAGAATATTAATTTGCACTACTTTTAAGTTCAGTTTATATAACAGGTGAAGAAAATATTAACTGTTGACCATTAGGATTTCCGGAATTACTATCAAAATCGATACTAGAACTTAATGCCTAGTGTAATATTACAGAAAAATCGCAGAATGCACATATAAATATTTACTATGAAGACTACTATTATTAACTTCAAAGTGGATGTTGATTATAATTCAATAATCAACAGGAAATCCACAAAGATTTGTGAGAACAATGGACAGTTAGAGGTGGCTCAGACCGTACACTGTTTCAATTGATTTCCCAATCAATCTCATCAGTGAGCTTTCAACGCTGTCACACCATCAATCCATTAACAATTTCTATATAAACTGCCAAGTCAGTAGTACAATTTAAAACTCCATTTTATTAACTTAAGTTTCTGTTTACAATTGAATAGACTTTGTTCCGATAATAAGTATAAGTCATACTTTTTCCATATATGTAAGGCCACTGTCCCTTACCATCTCTGAGAACTGTTGGTTCACCATGTCGGCTGGGCTGTTTATGCTGATCAAGCATATATAAGAGGGTACTTTATGACGTCAGATGTGTTTCCTTACATTTGCTAAAATTTCAAGCTCTCTCTCTCTCTCTCGAAGCTATTCTTATAGAATACAGAGCACACAGCTTTTGTGATTCCAATCTTTGACTACCGAAACCACTGTGCATTGTGAGGAAAACTACAAGCATGTAAGGCGCTGCTGTTTTGGGGCAACTCCTGTGGACCCGCTCTCAGAACGCACATCAATTTGAAACTTAATCTTGCCGCACAAATAAGCCGCGCCAAAAGTTAAGACCTGCCTCGGCCCCGGCCCAAGTCCAAGCAGGGAACAAATGACTTGGGTTTGGGCACGGGGATTCCCCCCTACCGCCCTCTGCATTGTATGCAAACAATTTACAGCCCAAATGGCTGGCCGAGCAACAACAAAAAAAAAAAAAAAAAACGCAGAGAAATAGGAATGAGAAATGCGAAAAACTAGGCAGCATAAAACTGAAAATGAAATACATGGTACATGCTACCAGGCAAGTAGGTGGACTAAGCATGACTATGAAATACCCTGGATGCCTTCAAGCAAGCGCAAATTGATGTTGTATTTTTGGTGCATTCTTATGGAAATGTGCCACAAATGGTATGGCTTAAGGGTACAGCATAGAAATTCTCTGCCCTTGGAGCACTTTTGTTGTTGTAAACCACCCGGGCACCTCCATTTCACATGTTTACAGGGTATTGCTTAAAAAAGAAAGAAAAAACCACCAACTGAAAATGAAATCCAAAATACCCGAGTTTGGTGCATGGGCATATAATTGAAATTCACCGCAGCATGGGCCAGCTGCATTCCTTCGAATGCCTTTTCGACTGAGATTTAAAGGATATTAAGAGCTTTGCCGCTCCTGCCATGCTCCACCAGTCCAGAAGTCATTAATTCGCTTTGCTAATTTTATAATGCGCCAACTAAGCGCTCAGTTTCAAGTGGAAATTGTAAATTGAGTTTCAAGTTTTTCCCTTTGTGCGGAGCGGGCGCAAGGATGCAAAAATGTTATTGCAAGCATTGAACTTTGAGTGGCAATTACCAGCAACGCTTTTTGGCACTGGAGACCGAAGATTGAGCCAGTCGACGGAGCCAAAAGGGAAGCACAAAAAATTCAGCTAACTGCCCACAATTAAGTTAATTAGGACTGTCTCTCCTTTGTTTGTGCGCTCTCTCTCTCTCCTTCTCTCTCTCTCGATGCCTGTTATCTGTTATCTTCAGTTCTGCTTTAGGTTTTTGTTTCTGTGCTCAATTAACTTGATTGCGCCTATAAATATGCAGCACTTGGCTGTGATTATTGCGCGAGCGTCTTTTGCATGTCTTTTGCCTTTGTTTTGCCGCTTCCTAAGCCCAAAAGTATGCACTAATTGTTATTCCTAAGCACTTTGTTCTTTGTTTCGCCACTTAATTCAGCAACTTTAAGTGTGTTTCGACTTAATAAATATAAAGTTTAGCATGTTTTAGGGTAAAGGTAATCAGAACATTTTTAGCACTGTTAATTGGTACAACGAATAGGGAAATGGTGGGACATGATGCATGACATGATAGGGGGAAATCAAAAACCACATTTAAGGCTGTTTTCTTATCTGCTACAAATCTAAAATCTGCAAAATCTAAGCTTATGTGACACATAGCTGCTATTTAGAAGATGAGAAACCGACGCTTAGTTCTGTTTCTGTTCCAAAACACCTGCTTTGCTTCGTTTTTGCTGTCTTTGAAGTGGGCTGTCTTGATTAAACATAGAAGTAAAAGGGTAATTTATATGCATTACAAGTTCTGTCAAGAAAAGTTGCTTGATTTGCTAACTCGCTGGTTATAATCTGTGCCAAAGGTAGCCATAATATCAGCATTAACAGGCGAGTCGATATATACATATTTCCGTATGTCTATCCTTGTGAACGCTGAAATCTCAGAAATGGTTTAAGATAAGGGTTCGACAACTTCTTTTACTTGCAGTCAGATCCAGTTTATCTTAATAGTAACGATTATTTCGACTAGTTTGCAACTAAATTGCAAAGAAATAACAAAGAGAATGAATATATGGTAGATATTGTTATTAGAAGCCCGAGTTTAGATAGAGAAAAGTGGCTGCTACGATAGTATGGGTCCATGGAGTGATATTCATTCAAGTAATAGGGTTAAGAGAATCGCATTTTGGGCATGTGTACGCCACTAAGTTGCCTGCTTTTGCCGGAGTCTACATTCAGACCAAAAACAGTACGAAAGCTATTTAACAAAAATCTATACGTTCAAGTATTTGGCTCTTAAAATCAAACTAAAATCCTTCTCATGCTGGTGCTTTTTTTGATATTGTCTTGTCTCTAGTTTCAGTAATGAGCGATTTTTAATTTGAATAAGTTTAACACTTGATTCAAGAATTATTCTACTTCATTTGAGAAAGTTTCGTACTTGCTTCAAGTATTGAAGCTCTTGAACTAAGAAAAAGGGATCGAAAATATATATCTTGGACGAAGTATTCCGATCTTGAATCAAGAACTTCGCACTTGGTTGAAGAATTCTCAACTTTATCAAACTTCTGACATTAGTTTGTATGAAATTGTCTATTTTTTCTCTGAATGTAGTTTCGTGAGCGTGTATCTGTCTTGGTTGGGGGGGAAGAGAAAAAGAAAAAGGTCAATAAGCCGTTCTGAGGTGGCACCAGGGGCTTTCGTGGCTTGAATGGGAAGGATTTTTAGCAGTTGAATAGGAATTGCTGGGTCGGGCTGTGTCGTTTTACTGCTAGACTGGCAGGATTTCCGCCTCCATCTTCAAACAGTTGTCTCTCGAAGGACTGCATTCTGTACCGCTTGCAGGTTTCTTCACTGAGAGCAGCAAAGCTTCAAGAAAGATGTTTCGATGCACTTGTCGGTGGTCGTAATCAGCTTTTTCGGCTTTCTCCAGCAGATGCCGGCTAAGACTTTTAGCTCTTTATGCCTGCTTGTGGCATATCTGACCACTCTTTCTGCGTGTTTATAGAAGACGTAAAAAGAGTCTAAAGCACCGAAGTTCACCCATAGCCCCCCCGGGGCCGAACACTTTCGGCAATTCACTCCGAATGCTTCAGTGAGTGTCAGAGGCAGACAGAGAGCGACAAAGAGTCTCTCTTCTTGAACATCGCGGGTCTAAAGTAAGTCTCAGTATTTGCGGGTAGATATGCTCTGTCCATTTATATAGAATATCAAGTTTTTGTTTAACTTTCTCAGTTAGCTCTGATCTAAGAAGCTATATATGGCCAGTATACATATCCATTCCACTTGTTCCTTAATTACTCCCCACAGTTTTAACACCGATCTTTAAAATCATCATACATGTGGTAGGGTATTTTTCAGAATTTACCATTAAACATTCTACGAGGGCTAAAATCGAATGTCTCCAAGTTATTAGTTCAAGTAATATGATTGTCCCAAGCTCCTCCGCGTTTCATTCCAAAACGTCCACGCCAACCTTGCGTTGTCAACTGTACCGCATTTCCCCCTTTCACTTTGACATGGTCACACCGCCACACCGCTACACATATTGCGGCACGTAGCAGAATGTGTACCGCTTCACTACACAAATCCAATCAAAGGGATTCCCCTTTCTTTCTCTGCCTTTTTTTCCTGTTGCACTGTGCTCCTTAACTTATTTTGTGTTACTTTTGCGGTATCATTAACCTTTAAACTTGAACGCGAAGCGCCGCGCCGCGCGCGACTGTGCAGAGCGAAATTGTAAACTTTTGCACTCTGGCAAAACTTTTTCCCTTACACCCACAGAAAATTTTTAACTTTATTTTCGATTTTCGTTTGCCGCAAAAATTGTATTTGTAGCACCAAAGCACCAAAACTTAATTTGCGCCCAAAGAAAGCAGGAAAAACCTCGTACACACACACACACACAAACTTTTGCCCGGCTCTCTTGCTCCGTGTGTCTATTTCTTTTTTAATGCAATCAAGCGGAAATTGATACGTCACCGCCAGCCAGCCACTGCACCGCCCGGCCGTCCGCCCGAAACAAACTTTTGGCCAAATTGTTGCAAATAAAATCGCTGATATGGAAATTTTATGCGCAAGTTTTTCACGCCACACATTTGCCTTGCCTTTGTGTTGTCCCGGCCAGGTAAGACCGAAACAGCAGCAACAACAACCACAGCAACAGAAGCGCATCATAAATTGTGTCCTGTCTCTTTGGTGTCAAGATGCCGGAAATGGTTGACGGAAGTGGGTGAACATGGCGCTGGGATTGCGAGGGTCGCTTGGGTCAGGTAAGGAACCTACGTTTGTGCCAATCCATTTTGGTTCAAGTGCAAGGTCACACTGAATTTCCCATTAAATGGAATGAAATGAACTGAAATAGTTTTATAACTAAAACTAAGACTCCACCTGAGTCTTGGATACTCTCTTATTTAGTCTCCCACCCACTTCAATTGTCATGTCTTGGCCTGTCTCCACCCATTCCCCTGGAATCTCTGCGTAGCAACTGCTCTCCTGCAAGCACTTAGAGTGCTCTGCTCCTCCTCTGTGTTGACTTCACCTGGCGTGCACCACCTTAAAGCGCAAATCCTTTCAAGTTGTATTGACAGCTGTCGGCGCGGCGCTTCTGTCCTGTTCGTTCGTTTGTTTGTTGTTGCTGTTGTCGCCGCCCCATTTCCATTACCCATCCGCTGGAGCTCCACCTCGGATGACACCTCGGATGCTAATGCCAATAAAAAGGAAAGCAAAAGCAAAAAAAAAAAAGAAAGCATTTCAATGTATTATTTTCCGGCGCGCGCTCTGTGCTACATGTATTTATTTTTTTGCTTTCCTCTTTTTTTTTTTGTTTCTCTTCTTTAATTAAAAGAAATTAAAATGTAAATTTGTGCCCTACCATCCCAGCTACCTCGCTCCTAATGCTGTTTCTGTTGTTGTTCTTGTTGTTTGGCTTGGGAGGAGTCGTCGTTGTAAGGACAACAAAAGTGCTGCAAAAAATAAACCAAAACACAAATGTAAACAACAATTAAATGTTCACTAAGCAAACAAGCGGAAAGAGGCGCAGTGTATCAGCGAGGGCAGTTTGAGAATGAAACATTCTTAGTTCTGGTGCATGTTTTGAGAAGGCTGAGAAAGAACGATTCGAAGTAAACATCGTTTCACAGCGCTTTGGTCCTTCGAGCCGGATTTCAGTCTTTTTTTTTTTGTGATTTTCGGTTATCGTTAGGTCCATGGATATTGTGAGATGGTAAAATATGGAAAGGACTTTTTGTGTGTCTTTTATGGGTTAACGCTGATTTGCTTTATAAAAGCTACTCACTTATGATATGCATCTATATTTTCTGGAACACTTAGTCGAGTTTTGTTGTTTTTTGGCAAGTGAATATTAAGTTTAAGGCGTTATTGACAATCGCTGAAGGTACTCCAAGGTATATTGTGCCTGACATGCATCTTGACTGGAGTCTAATTGTTGAACGTACTTGCGCTGAGAAGTCTGTTTATTAGTATAATATCTTACGCTTTCGATAAGCAAGAGCTATAGGAAATAGTTCGCAAAAACCAGCTTGATTTACTTGCAACGAATTTAGCAGACTCTTTATATCTTTATTTATATTAATCATTATCTTTGTTTGCACCACACTGAATACTTGAATACTCCTGCTGCCTTGAAAAAGTTCTAAAAACTCTTAACATTTAACATATTTTCGTTTCAGACTTTTAATCTTTCCTATTCGAACCGATTCAATTTCAATAGCAAGCTCATCTTTAGTTGGACGTGCTGCGACATATCGGTAACAATGTAAGCATCTTCTTAGCATCCTAAACATATCGAACTATAAAAGCTTATCACTTTGTGTAACTCTCACATAAAGTTTCCACTTATCCATAAAAACAACGAGAAAGCTAAGCTAACTTCGTTTATGCCGAAGTTTTTATACCCTTGCTTAAATATTTTAAAAAAATACTCTTTATCCCATTTTCCAACCAATCGTTCGTATGGGAGCTATATGATATAGTCATCCGATTTGGTCAAAAATTTGTAAAACTATGTGAAAGCATGTGAAACAAGCAAATACAAAATTGCAGGATGCTACCATTAAAAACAACAAATGTTTTCTAACTAAGACTGATTTTCAGTCCTATCTTTTGTATGGCAGCTATACCATATAGTTGTCCTTTTTAAATAATACTTGGTAGAATTATAAAAAAACATAGTAATCCTACGATAACAAAGTTTGGAGATGTTTTCATTGAAAAGAAAAAAGTTTTTCTCACTAAAACTAGTTTTCCGACCGTTTATTCCTATGGGAGCTATGGGATATAGTTATCCAATCCGGTCGGCTCCGACATATTAGTAGTGGGCAGCAAAAAGAAGATTATGTGCAAAATTTCAGCTCGATAGCTTTAAAACTGAGAGACTAGCTCACGTAGAAACAGACAGACAAACGGACAGACGGACAGACAAAGCTTAATCGACTCAGCTCGCCACTCTAATCAAGAATATATATAGTTTATGGGGTCGGAAATGAATATTTCTATGCGTTGCAAACTTCTGGGCAAAATTATAATACCCTTTGGAAGGGGATACAAATTAAGAAAGAATATATGCTGCTTTGTTAAACAGAATGACCGCCTACTGCGCCACGTGTTGAACTGTAATTTAAATAGAACTTGTTTCAGCTCAAGAAAGGTTAAAGGTAGAAACATGTCATATTCGTGTTTGCAACATTTCCACGCAATCAACCATGTCTTAAGTATTGAAAAATTGTAAATTGGTCCTAAGGAGCTAGTGCACGATCAAAAATAGGGCTCAATCGAACATTGAAAGATTTGCGTAAGGTTATTCGTCGCTTTGGTAGCTTGATGACACGGCTGGCGGGCCACTTTCGACAAATGCTTCCCGTGATTTCGAAATCAACAGCGGCGGACGAACTAAACACTTGTCTCAAGTCATCGTATAAACCATTCAATTGAGCAAGAATAGGCGAGTGTTTCTGCAGCAGGACAGAACTGCACAAGATTTCACCAACGAACACAGAACTGCTGTGAATCAGAAATATTGAAATTCAGGTAGATATTTCTGATTTTGTATCGATTCCATTCAGGGATGCAAACCACTCGAATGTAAATAGTTGTGCGGTTCAGTGGTTCACACAGTTTCAGAAACGTCGGTTCGGTTCATAACATGGTTTTTAAACCTGACTGATCCACGGTTTCGGTTCGGTTCACCAGCTGGAATAGGCGGTTCGGTTCGGTTCAAAACCGGTTCGTTCCAGGCAATAGCCTGCTGTTGTAAAAGTAAAAGCAGTCCACAAACATTTAAGAGGTGTACAACTTTTTAAACCCCCCCTCGTAGGTTTGGGTATGTTTTGGGGCGCTGACAGCTGTGAGCTGTTTTTTTTTTTTTGGGAATTTCATAATCATTTGAAAGCCTTAAAAAGCAACTGTAAAAACGCTAATTGATAAGGTGAAAAATGCAAAAACCTTTTCGAGCACAATTCTTTTGTGTGTCAGTTCTTGTGCAGCCGCCCGATCTTCAACTCCTACCATGTTAGTCGCCCTGCAAGCCAGCTGTCTGCTCCATGAGATTTGCTGCAGTACCGGTACCAAATCAAAGCCAAACACAATTACGGTGATGCCGCCTGCTTTGAACTCACCTCAGACCAGCCAGCCAGCCAAGATGAAGATGCCCAAGATGCCGTTGGAAGTCGATGCCATTGATATTGAACCGCTGCCGTTTGTGTCGCAAATGTCATTGGACTTTAATCCGTACGATGCGCGATTTAGTCTCAAATTATCCCATTGAAATGTGAATCCGACCATAAAGTGTCGACTTTCCAATTAGGCCATTGATAGTTTGTTTATTGTTTAATAATGTCTGAGCGGTGTGTGTGTGTGTGAGTGCATGTGTGTGTTTATGGCATTAAACATAAATTCCAATTAAAAGTAGACAAGAGTGCAACAAAAATAAATTGTGCAAATTGATTCGGTTGGGCGGTAGAGAGTTTCTGTGATTTTAGGACGGTTTAGTTTCCAAGGGTTAAACCCCTCACTTTGAGGTGGCTGGGTGGCGTTTGACTAGAGCAAAAGTATTGCCTACTTACTAGTCGAAATTTAACAATAGCGTTTCACTCCAGCGGCAATCAATTTGACAGCCATGTGGCAGACGGCAGAGCTTTGGCGCTGGGCCAAGCGCCTGGGCCAGCCAAATGAGTTTCAATCATGAGAATGACACAATAACAGCAGCAGCGGCAGCAGATTTGCACTCCCACTCCCACTCCCACTCTGGGCAGGAGTTGGGTCATAAAAAATTTAAGCAATGCGGCATTTTACACCTTTTGCCAGAAGCGCTGGAGGCCTGGCCAAAAGCTGGTAGGTGTGCGGGCCCCCGGCCTGGAGCCATCGGGATGGCAATCAAAAGCAATGATTGTTGCACATAAAACGAAACGGTTATGTTTATCTGGCTTGCGACCAAAAACCGGGCCGGAGCTGGAGTAACTCTCTGCCGTTTTTGCTAAGTAAAAGAAATGAATGCGCGAAGTAAATATTTAATGACAAAAGTGGAAGGAGGGCAGTCCACACACTAATGGACCCCGCTTCCAAACCATTCCCATTCAACGATTGTTGTGCTTACTTTTTGAACAAGTGCAAATGTTTTTCATGACTTTTCATTTTATTTAATTTCAGTTTTATTATGATGATATTTTCAACGAAAATGGCTTAATAAAAAAGTTGGTTGGCTGGTTTTTTTTTTTTTGTTATTGTTTCAGTTCCGCCGCACAGCAGGGTCACACTGTGCAAATGTGAAGTGAAAATTGGGGGATAACTTAATTTAGTTCACTGATTTTGGGCCTACTTGGTGTTGTGAGGTAAGGAAAAGCAATGCCAAACTTTTCTACACAAAATTGTACGCTTGTTTTCTTTTCCAAAAGTTTTGGTTAGAAAATTAGGCATTAATTTTCATTAGTTTACAACTCTAAGAAGTCTTTTAAGATGAAAATTTACAAAAGCGGCGTGTCTTTTGATTGCTTGATTGAAGAACTCTAACTTCTCTGCATTTAAAAGCCACTCAACAATGGCTGTTCCATTTCCGCTCAACTGCATGGTCGCACTGAACTTACTAAACAACTGCTGTCAGTTTCTCTCACAAGAAATGTTAGCTTTGGTGCTGAACGAAGGGTGTTCCATTACCGCTTTAGTATATGGTCTCTCTTAGATAAAACAATAGCTGCAGATGGCTTATTTATGACCAGTTTTAAATCTTTTCTGCAAAACGAGGGGTGTTCTATTTCCTCTCCAACATACGGTCACACTTAATTAACAAAAACTTTAGATAACTCAAATAACATTATTGACAGCCAAGGCTCAATGATTAGTACAATCCATGTTGTTGCATTTCTGTTCTTTAAATGGTCACACTTAAATAATAAAATAGCTGCAGATTACTAACTAAGCTCCCGCTAGTTGGCTTTATTCACAAAAAATGCTAAGTGAAAAATGAAACCAATGTTGTTCCGATTCCGTTTTATAAATGGTCACACTAACATTACAAAATAGTTGTAGATAACTTATTAAACACCCGCACACTTGGCGATATTCACAGAAAATGTTGTAATAAATACAACCAATGTTGTTCCATTTCCGTTATAGAAATGGTCACACTATTATTATAAACTAGCTGCTAATGACTGATTAAACACCTGTTACATGGCTTCATTCAGAGAAAATGTTAAGTAAAAAGTACAAAAAATGTTGTTCCACTTCCCTTCTAAAAAAGGTCACACTCAAGTTAGAAAAGCGCTTCAGATGACTGATTAAACTCCCGCTTCTTGGCTTGATTCATACGAAATACTTAGTAAAACGAAAAAACAAAAGCTGTTTGTTTCGCCTCCAAGAATGGTCACACTGAAACTACTAAATAGCCTCAGATGACTGATGAAACACTCTCTTCTTGGCTTCGTTCACATAAAATGCTAATGCTTCAAGTGTAAAACCAAAGTGATTTAGTTTCCACCCCAGCAAATGGTCACACTTGAGTTAGAAAATAGGCTTCAGATGATTGATTCAGCACCCGCTTTTTGATTTCATTCACAGAAAATGCTTAGTGGAGAGTAAAACAGAAGTTGTTCCATTTTCGCTCAATACAAGGTCACACTGAATCTACAGGATGGTTTCAAATGATGAATTCAACACTCCTTTTTTTGGTTTTATTTACAGAAAAAGTTAAGTGAATTGTATAAACGAAAGGTGTTTCATTTTCGCTTGAGTATATGGTAACACTGAACTTAAAAAAACCCCCTTAAGATCAATGATTAAACGCAAGCGCCTAAGCTTACCTCACGGGCAACAGTAAATAAAAGTTATGGCCAAATGAGTTCAATTTTCGCATTAGTATATGGTCACACTGAAATATTAAAATTTTTTAGGCGACTACTTAAACTATTCTCCTCATTATACACAGAACAAGTCACACACAAAGTTGATGTAAGACAGTTCCGTTTCCGCTTTAGTAGATGGTCACACTGAATAGTTGACATATCTTTAGAAGTCTAGTTAAACTGCTTCTTTAGCTTACTTAAGCTTTACACTGACAATATTAAATTCAATTCAAACCAAAAGCTTTGGTCACACTGAACTTATAAAAAACAGCTTCAGCTAACGGCTTAAAGACATCACAAAAAAAAAGTGAACCTCCAAAAACCGACCTTAAAAAAAAAAGCGTACCCTGAAAATTGAAAATGAAACGTAACACGCCGCAATTCCAGAAACAAATGGATGGAAGCTGAGCTCCGAAAAAAAGGAGGAACAAAAAAATAAATAAACCCAACTAAACCCAGAAAAATTTGCCAGCGCAATGCAATTTTCAAGCAAGTCAAGGAGTAGCAGGAAGAAGGAAGGAACCAACACACACACACACACACACACACTCACAAAAGGGACGTGCAGACATGTGCCGCGCCAGCTATGGCGCCAGTAAACGTAAACGATAGTCAGTTAGTGGTTGCCCCACTGGAGGGGGGGGGGGGGGGGGGGGGGGCGGGAGACTGGGATGTGGATTGGAATTGGGATAGAGCGGAAGGCAGCAGCAGGTTCAGGTTTAACTTTGGCAAACGCTTACGCAACGTTTTGTTTGAGCGGGCGGCGGGAATGAGACAAATGGCTGCACCTCCCCCCCGGGGGGGGGGCGGACATTGGAACGCAACGGAACGCAACGGAACAGCGGGCGGTGCAAGGTACACACACATACATACAAACAGCAGACAACTGCAAGTCACTAAAAGCACTGGGAAATGATGCTGCCAGCGGCGGCGGGAGTGGTGTGACGGGGGGTGGGCGGGGGGGTGAATTTACATAAAGCAAATGAAGCTGAAATGGAGAATGGGTAAAAAAGTGGAGCAGAGCGCACACAGAATTGCACGTAGGTACTTTGCATTGCCTTGACCAAAAAGGTAAATACTTCAATTTGCGCAAAATGTTTCCAGGAGCTGGGAGCTGGGTCAGTTGAGAAACGTAAGATAAATATACTTGTCCACCCCTCCACAACACGCCCCGCCCCACCCCCAGAGGGCAGCACACACACACACACACACAAAGCGAAATGGAAAATTGCAAAAAGAAATTGAAAACACCCCAACACTACTCTCCAGCTCTTAATGAAGCTGTCGTCCAATGGCCATGCTGGTGCTGCTTCTTTGGGTTAAGGCTTGTGGCCTATTTGGTCTCATATATATATATCCTTAGCATATCCTTTTATCTGCCATCTAAGTACGGGTCAAATGTCACATGTGAGAAATTGATTTAATGTAACAGAAGAAACGAAAAAAAAATAAAAATAAAAATATATATATCAAATTAAATGCGGGCGATGTGGGCGATTAAGCAAACGCGCGAGAGAGGGAGAGCGAGTGTTGAGGTGAGAAGATATGGGTTCATTCTGTGATTTCAATTTCAATTCCCTGGATTCCTTGAATTCCGTAAGCAGAACGAAATTGCATGTTAAATGCCCTTAAAAGTATGCAAGCTTTATTTCTTTCAACAAATATTAAACAGATTATCTAATAAATAAGATCTTGGGGATCTTACCTTCACAACTGACTATATAGAAAGTGACGGGTTCTAGCCGAGTGGGGTACGTGGGGTAGTTTGGACACCTGTTCTATGAATCTTAGTGGTTAACTAACTACTAATGAAATTATACAGAAAAGCAGCCAAGATAATCAGCATTATTCTCACCTCCATCATGGACTTTACACTTAAAGAGATCCCAAAATGGGCCACAAATGCCGAACTTATTATCAATGCAGAGAACACGGAACTCATTCTCTTTGCCAAGAAGAGATATAAGGAACCACAATGGACTCCACCTGAGATAAATGGATTTACACGAACATCAAAGAATAACGTTAACTACCTGGGAGTAGTAATCGACAGTACACTGTCAGGGAGACTAAATGTGTAAAAAAGAGTGTAGAAGGCGAGCAATGCTCTCTATGCATACCAGAAGTTGCCAAGCAGTACTTGGGGCCTATCAATGAAGCTAATACATCGGCCCTTTATCTCAGTAATACGGAGAAATTTCAATACCTAAGCATGACGGAGAGGAGTCTGTATTACAGGGTGGCTGAGGTCCACTTCAACCAACAAGAAGAAAAGAAAAGAAAAGAAACTTGCTCAAGCCCTACTATGACATACTCTTTACCAGAGGGATGCCCAACAGCTTCTTTTGAGTGCGCTTTTACTCACACAAACAAAAAACCAAAATCAGAAACAACAACTAACACAAGAAAACGAAAGAGAAAACCGATTACTGCCGGTTGTGTGTGCATGTGGCTGTCTGATACAGCGTTGTATTGTTGTTGCCTCTAATTCCGCAAGAGCATAGGAGACAAAGAGAACAGAGACACATACGCGCTGTCTGCACGTATTGTTGTTGCCTTTATGGCTGACGCAATAACAACATTGGCGCATGAAGCGTATAAAGCTTGGGCATCGCTGCTCTATACCAACGAAATTATACGCTCAGCAGCTGAAAGCAGCGCTGCTGCAGCGAGCAGTCTTTTGATCATAACTCGACAACCGCGCATTCGATCTTCACCATTTCTTTGGCAGATCGTTAAGTTATCTTGATTATTAAATATGTCTAAACGGTAGGAATTATCTATCTTTAATGCTGTGGAAGATATGAAGCTTTTTCGAATTGCAGGGGCGGGAGGGGGCGTGGCCAAAATGAAAATAAACTTGATCTGCCTGATTCCAAACATGTCAAACCTCTATCTCTTACCAGCTCTGAGATCTGTGCGTTCATACGGAGAGGCGGTCAGAGGGACAGACGGAGCTGTTTATATCGACTTGACTGTTGATGCTGATCAAGAATATGTATATAATTTATGGGGTCGTAGATGCTACCTTCATCGTTTTTCTAAAATCTAGAACATGTTTTTCCATAATAAGAACAATATTCTAGCTGAAGGTCAAAATTTTCCTAGTTTTAGAATGCTTCATTCTTATTATAAGAAAATATTTTTTTTAAAATATGTGGTGTGAGCAGAGTTCGGAATTACTCTTTGCTTGCAGCTCTCGAGAGACAGCTCCTGCTCTCAGCTCATAGCACTCGGCTCTTGACTCTGAGCTGAGAGCCCTCCGTCGAGAGCCGTGAGCCATCAACCGACTCTCGGCAAGTGAGCCACAGCACACGGCTCTGAGCTGAGAGCCACTGCTCGTGGACTGTGAGCCATCTAAATGCTCTCCGCTCGTGAGCCATAGCACACGGCTCTGAGCTTAGAGCCACAGCTCGGGAGCCTTGAGCCATAGCTCAGGTGGTAAGTCGATTTTGACTCTGTTTTTGAGAAAAATGACTAAATTGTAGTGCGATTTCGGCTGTTGTTTTTTTTTTTGAGGTGTATTAGAGAATTCAAGATGGGCCTAAGGACATTCCCCCCGGGTTAAGGTTCCACACTTCGAATGCAGTTTTCCGACTAGTGAGACTTTCAAACTTAGTTTTGGTTTGATTCTTGTTTTAAAAGTTAATGAAAATATCCGTTTAATGAGCTTTAATAACAACAGATCCAAGTTCCCAGTTCCCCCCCGTCCTGCCACTGGGTGGGTGAACTTGTAACAACTTTAATGAAATTTCCTGCATATTAAGCTGAAACTTCCGTCCGAAACATAGAAAAAAAAAAAAAAATAGAAATGGAAAAGCAGCCAAGTACAAAAGCAAAAGTCCAGGCTAAACCTAAAGTCGTGAGTTTGCTGCGTTGGCTTCCTTTTTAATTTCCGTTTTTATGTGAAAGAAAAGAAGTAGAGGGAGGAGGGGAAGCAGCAGGAGCAGGAGCAGCGGCAGGAGTTGGAGGGAGAGACGTGCACACCTTTTCCCGGAACGAGGGCGGAGATGCTTATAGGAGACGACGACACGCTGATGTTGCAAATTAGAAGCCGCCAGCTCCTCAATGCCTGATGATGATAAGCAGAAAATTATCGACACAAAAGCAAAATTTGTGTAATAAAAATTTTAATTAAGTGTTTTTTTTTGTTTTTTTTTTGTTTCTCCCATCGTTTTTCTTTTTGCCCGCGGCGAATTTGGCTGCTGGGCGACGACAGCGTTTCATCATGGCGTGGCTATCATTGCTGAAATTTATGCAAATCGCTTTTTCAGTGTTCAGAAACGGAATTAAAAGTAAAGTGAATGCAGACAGAAAGAGATACCCACACCAAGGGGATGGCGGGGGAGTCCGAAACGACAAAGCAAGACAGCGATTAACAGTTTTAATGAGTACTAAGCTCGCCTACGCAATTATGAGATAGCAGCAGCCAAAGCCGTCGAAAGGGGATGATGTGGGCGGAGGAGGGGCGGGAAATGGGGGAGGCGTTGTGCTGCGTGGCGCGTGATTGCCGGCGGTGGCTACCAAATGATTTGACAGACAGACCAGAATATATATATCCAAGTGTGATAAGAAGTTACATTTTTGAGGCATACTTTTGGGGGAGAGGCAGCAGCAGCAGCAGCAGCAGCAGCAGAGTTGTCGCGCTGGAGTTTGCAACAGCTATCAGCACACTTCAAGGCTTGGATTTGGAATCAGAATTGGAACCCAGCAAGTGGGCGACACTTCCAACCGATGCCTAAACTACTTTAGTTCGTATTCGAGCGTTTTCTAAATATCTTGAGCGGTCAATCTGAAGGACTTGTATGAAATTGTGTGTAATTCTTTTAGTTTCCTCTTTCTAAGCGACACAAAAGATACTCTTTTTACTGTTTAACTATTCTCGAGTCACTCTCTGAGCGATTTCAAAGTATATTTCAAGCGATTGCAACATTTTAAAGCGACTTCAAAGTATATTTTGCTTTACTTCTCTTTTTTAGGTCTACGGCAACTGCTCAACTATTCTCGAGTCACTCTCTGAGCGATTTCAAAGTACATTTCAAGCGATTGCAATATTTTAAAGCGATTTCGAAGTATATTTTAAGCGATTCCACCGGCTGAGCGACACTTTTAAGCGGCTTCTAAGCTACTTTTGTGGGGTTTCAAGCGGCTTTGTCGAAGAGGAGCTCATTAAAGTGCGTCTTGCACATCTCTGAGCGGTTTAACGAATATTCTTTAAGGCAATATTTTGAGGCTCTCATCAGAAGAGCGTTTTCTGAGTTACCGCTTTGTTATCACCTCCAAAGAAGCGATACATGAGCTGCAGAGAAAAAAAAAGAATATTACAAATATCCATTGGATGATTTCGGTATCCATTTGTAGGGGGATATTTTTATAAATCCATTTTTGGATATTAAAATATAAAATTGATGTTAAATGGATATTAAATTTTGATTCAACGGAGCTGAAAATCATCCATAAGATTTGGTAAATGAACATTTTAATATAAAAACAAATAAAGATAAGTCAACTTAACTTTGTATACCCTTGCCGCACGTTTTTATCACTAAAACTACTTATCGGACCTTACTTTTCCACTGGAGCTATACTATATAGATGGGGAATTTCGACCAAACTTAGTGGAAGCATGTAAAAGCATAACAAACTAATTTGTAAGAGATTTGGAGTCGATTTCATTTAAAACAAAAAAGGTTTTCTCAATAGAACTTATTTTTCGACCGATCGTTAGTACTGCAGCTATATGCTATAGTCATCTGATGTTGACCAAACTTTGTAGAAATGCGTGAAAGCAAATCAAATAAATATATGCTAAGTGTAAACACATTTCCATTGAAAACAAAAAACTTTTACTCACTAAGACCACTTTTCTGACTCTACTTTTGTATGACAGCTATACTATATAGATGTCCGATTTGGAGGAAACTTGGTGAAATCATGGAAAAGCATAGCAAACTAAGAAATACAAAGTTTGGAGGCATTTTTTTTTGAAAGAAAATTGTTTTTCTCACTAAAAGTAGTTTCTCGACCGATCGTTCCTTTGACAGCTATATGCTATAGTCATCCGATTTTAACAGAACTTTGAAGAGTTGTGTGAAAGCTTATAAAATAAATATATGCCAATTTTAAGGAGGTTTACACTGAAAACAAAAAAGTTTTTCTTACTAAGTACAATTTTTCAACCTTATTTTTCTGTCGCAGCTATACTATATAGATGTTCGATTTCAACCAAACCTCACAAAATCATGGAGAAGCATTGAATACTTGCAAATATTGAGCTTGGAGACGTTTACATTGAAAACAAAAAAGTTGTTCTCACTAAGACTAGTTTTTCGACCGATTGTTCATATGACAGCTATATGTTATACTCATCCGATCCGGTCGGTGCCGATAAATGTGTAGAGTATTTGTACTTAAAGACTTTGGGCAAAGTTTGGTGAAGATAGCTTTCAAACTGACGGAGGACATCGCATGGAAACAGAGGGACGGATCGCCGGATATGGTTGATCATGAATATATATACTTTATGTGGTCGTAGTTGCTTTCTTGCATGCAACAATTTTATAATACCTTTTGCAAGGGCATAAAAAGGGATACTAAAAACTATTCTAATTGCATCCTTTTGAATTTCCTAATAGAGTAATTTTCTGTGAGCGTTTTCTTAGCAATTCCTGGTGTAAGCTTTGTAACCTCAACAGAAACCATTTAAGTGCATTGTCCCATTCATTGTCCGGCAAATCCACACAACTTGCAATCCATTAAAATGCCAGTTGTTCTGCTTAATCCTGGACCTCCAAAGGCATGGTGAACATTTGTCGCCTGTCCTGACAGCTTCCAGTTCCCGTTTTAGAAATTCAAGTTTGCACAGTTAATTTATACCTGGACTTGGTGGGGGGCGGTGGAGGAGCAGTAGGACGTGGAGGAGGAGGAGGGATAGGGCCAGGGCCAGAAAGAAGCGGCAAACATCCGTTTGCCAAGTCAAAGTAGCAGCTGGAAAATTTATGCGCCGCCATTTCAAGTCAATAAGCGCATTTGTCTTGCAAGGAAATTCACTTACACACGGTTAGCATCTCGAGTGCAATTCATTTTACCAGACAGACAAAAAGATGGAAACAAAAAAAAAAAAACAAAATATATAAAGTACACTGAAAGAAAGCAGCAACTTCAACTGCTAAATGTTGTTGTTTGGACAACATAAAAAGGAATGGTTATTAAGGCGAACTGCCCAGCACTTAATGTGAAGCAGCTCAACAGGCAGAGCCAAAACACAGTCAATGAAATCTTTTGTGATGAAGATGACGATGGGTCGGTGGACGATAAAAAGAAGGAGTTAAAAAGGAGCAGAAGGAAACCAGGATCAGGCCACGGGTTGAAATGGTATACGCCAAGCAGATAACTACTATGAATATTACATCTGCAAAAAGATTGAAGATCTTGGGTTTCATTCCTTTCTAAGAACCAGAACCAGCGTACTCAGGCCTGTTGAAGGAATGAAACTAGCTGCTGCTTTGGAAAGTTATAGGAAAAATTATATATCTGGAAAGGTTAGCTCTATTGACCAAGAACTCGAAAACAGAACCACCTTTCAAGTGCGATTTCCCTGAAGCAGACTGTCATACAGTTGAAAAAGCTTAAAGATTCTCGACGAAACGAAAGTGTTACGACTCCCTAAAACACCAACCCGAAACCAACATTCAAATCAGTGGTGGGCATGAAATTTTAGATTTATAGCAGAACAACCACAACAACAAAACGAGAAAGCTAAGCTAACTTCGTCTGTGCCAAAGTTTTTATACACTTGCAAGTGCTCGCTTAAATATTTGCAAAAAAATACTCTTTTTTCCCATTTTCCGGCCAATCCTTTGTATGGGAGCTATATGATATAGTCATCCGATTTGGCCAAAAATTTGTAAAATTATGTGAAAGCATGTGAAACAAATAAATACAAAATTGTAGGATGCTACCATTAAAAACAAAAAAGTTTTTCTAACCAAGACTGTTTTTCAGACCTATCTTTTGTATGGCAGCTATACCATATAGAAATCCGATTTGAATAAAACTTGGTAGAACTATAAAAAATCATAGAAAACTAACGAGTACAAACTTTGGAGACGTTTCCATTGAAAATTAAAAAGTTTTTTATACTAAAACTAGTTTTCCGACCGATTATTCCTATGGGAGCTATAAGATATAGTCATCCGATCCAGTCGGTTCCAGCATATTAGTAGTGTGCAGCAAAAAGAAGACTCTGTGCAAAAATTCTGCTTCAAAACTGAGACTAGTTTGCGTAGAAACAGACAGACAGACGAAGGGACAAAGCTCAATCGTCTCAGCTCGTTACCTTGATCAAGAATATATATAGTATAGTTTGTAAGGTCGGAAATGAATATTTCCATGCGTTGCAAACTTCTGGGCAAAATTATAAGGGTAAAAAACAGTGCTTATAGATGTATTAATCATCCAAATTAGTTGAACTTCATTTCAAATATTTCCCGTGCTTTTAAACAGCATTGTTCTACTTGATTTAAGAAGTTCTAGATGTTGTTGTTGTTGTTGTTGTTGACTTCAGGGAATTGAGTTTCCATTCAAATCAAAAGCACAATGCCTGCCTGCCCCCTGCCCCGCTTCCCCCCCCTTGCCCTCTTCACTTCTCTTTAAACCAAACCGCTTGAATTGTTGTTTTTGTTGTTATCCTTACGCTTCGATTATTTTGTGTTAGTCGTTGTAGAAAATTAGCTAAATTGCTTATGGCAACTCACGTAGCGGACGCTGCCACACCCCCTGCCACCCCAACTCCGCAACCCCCCACCCTGAAACAATCACCGACGCACACAGCACGAACGAGAGTGAGCGAATCAGGCGCATTGTTTTGAGTTGAGTATTTCGGGGCTGGTTTTTGTAATTGTTAATCACAGAAAACGCTATTTAAGTGTACATGGCACAGCAGCCAAGAGGGGCGGGGAGAAGGGAGGGGTGGGGGCGGAGTACCCGAAATTCCTTTTTTGCATTTGGCATTTTGTAAATTTTTTTTTTTATTGTTGTGCCACTTTAATGCGATTTTCGTTTGTGGTCCATTGACTTGGCCAAGAGGCAGTGCGGCAGGAGGAGGGGGGAGAGAGAGAGAGAGATGGATTCTGTACTATCCTCTGGCTGCTGTGTACGTGCACAGGTAACGCATAATTAGGAAAATTCTTTGGCCAGCAGCAAAAAACCAGTGTATTGTTGTAACCAACTGAAGTTGAACTTCCCATTTAAATTGCTGTACTCTGGCTACAGTGAAAGAAATAACTTGTATCACATGCAGTCTGCTCCATGTCAAAGCATTTCCCTCATACTCTCCTATTAGCAACGAAAATTTGACATGTCACTTACGACCATTTTCCATGTTTTAGGCAACCGAATGGACCCACAACTCACCTGCAAATAAAAAAGAACAAGAGAGAGAAAAGAAGAAGATGGTGAAAAAAAGCTCATGCTGTTTGCAAAGGGAGAATGTAATCAATGTGTGTGTGTGTGAGAGAGTCTGGTTAACAAGTCGTATGGGTAATTTAACGAGTGGCTGGGAATCAAACTTTTTATGCCCAAAAGTATGCTATACATTTATTTGCGCACGCATAAAATGCCATTTCTAATTTACGAGACTTGAGAAAAAGCAAGTCCAGCCTCCGGGCCACAGTTGTTTATGATGAATTTTCGTTATTTTCTTTTGCTTTATTGTTATTGTTCTTTGTTTTGTTGCTGATTGTTGCCTTCGGAATCGATTTTTTTTTTGTGGGGTTTTGGTGTTTTTTTGTTTTGTTTTTGCTTTTTCTGCAGCACACCTAAAAGTATGCAATAAAAAATTGTTAGCCAAACGCTGCGTTTTCTAATTAAATCAACATAAAAGAGCAAATGTAGGGGGTGGAGAGTGTGTGTGTGTGTGTGTGTGTGGAAGAAGAGGGGGGGAGGAGGAGGAGTGGGAAATTTGGCAAATAAAAAAAGAAAGTTAATGATGTGGAAATAACTTCCAATGCATTGCATACCCTGTAGCAAACAGTATAAGAGGGATAATGGGTTTGATTGGAAATGTATCCTTAAGGTAGGAAGAACAATATTAAGCTTTCTGTCACCAAACACTCTACCTTTGATGCTGAAATCATTGCCACCTTCTACTCCACACTAAAAGAGCATTGGAAATTCCTGCCTTTTTGTATAATCCATACCTATCATATACCATACATTTATTTAGTTTTGAGCAAGAGAAATAAGAAAACATCTCCGACCCTTTAAAGCATGTATATATATTCTTGATCTTGATGCTGGCCGGATCTTCCTATGGTCAAGTCCTTGTGTCCATCCATCCATCCGTAAGTACAAACAGATCTTAGAGATGGTACAAAACTCAGGTACGACCCTTGAGGGCATAACAAGTGTATCTTAAACTTTAGTCAGCTGCTACTCAACAATCAATTGGTACATACTTGCGCGTGCCGTGATGTGTATGTGATTTTGATATTTAAACTCAATGATTTGCAAGAGCTGTTGGTTTGTTAGTCTGTTTTGTGGTGAAATGGCAAACCTTACTGAGCATTTTTAATGTTGCCACTTGTTTCAAATCACGTTTGAGGTGAGGTAAGTGATGTACTGTAGAGAAAAAGCACCAAGAAAAATAAATAAAACACCCACCATTCATTTTCGCAGTTCGTTCCAGAAATCTTTGGAGATTTTCGTATAAGCAAAGTGTTTTCAAAATGCTGGCTCAACCAACATTTAGGGCAGATTTCTCATCTTCTACATAGCTGTAGTGTAATATGTGTAAGATAAACTATTATTTTGTTTTGGTATTTCTAGGTTTATGTGACAGATAGCTCTATGTAGTAGATTAGAAAATGGCACTTTGTTCGTTTGACTCAACACTTAACCGATATACTTGATTTTAGACTGTTTTATATTATATATATTTTTAATCATACTTTTAGCTTATAATGGGTTGAGTCAAGCCCGATTATGTCTCAAAGTAAGTACAAAACATTCGTCCTTAAAGTGAGTTATTTCTGTTGCCAGCCCAAAAACATTTTAGGAAGAATATAAGAGTATTTCAAAGAAGTACAAAATGTTCTTGGTTTGAGCCCATACAGAAGCTATTCCCACTTTGTTCTTGAACGAGGTCTCTGCATTAAACCAAAGAAATATACAAGACCCATAACCAAAGAGCACGTTAGAGCTACTCTAGCTCAGAATTTTACCATCACACCATTACAAGAGTGCTAAAGCCAGTTCGGAATTTTAAGAACAGACTCGCTTAAAAATAATTTACATTTTCTGTTGCGCACTTTGTGGAGCTAGGATAATGAGTCTATTTTGTACTCAATCTAACATATTTTATACTTGAACTAAGAACTAGCTTTTCTAGAATCTTTCGAACTTAATTTAAGTACACCCAAGAACGAATCATACTTGAAATTTCGAGTACAAAAAGGCTTAAATTCTATAACGTTTGGTCTAGAACGCCGGTAGCCTTTTTTTCTGAGTGTATAAGTGTTTGCATATGCTGACACAGATGTAAGATAGAGAGAGCTGGGAGAGAGCAGAAAAATGTGATTGCATTGGTGAGCAAGAGAGCTAATTTACGTCGGCAATCGGCTCAAATTTGCTCAACCGCATGAATAATGTGTATTTTGCTCAATCCTAAGTTCTCTTAAGTGAAGAAATTAACCAAATTATTGTCTGCTCATTCGCTCATTTTCAATTGATTGAAGCGTTCGCTGGCATGACAACAAGTTAATTCAACGGAGAGTTTAGCTGCGTGTATACAAATGAGTGGGAATTTTTAAGTATGAAAAAGTATTGCACATCTCTGGTTCACTTGTGGCGCTTTCTGCCAGCCACGCCTGACTTATGTATAGTGTGCTTACATCAGCAAATGCGTGGTCTATAAGAACAGGTTGTGAATCAAAAAATATGCATAATTTTATGGGCAACATAAAGCATCCACTTTTATCATAGACAGGAACTTTTCCATCGCCCAAATCTAACAGCGGGTTGTATAAAGTGTCAGCGCTTTGAACTTAGCTTTATCAACATTACGCCACAAGGGCGATTCTTTCAAGTAAGTGTTGAGCTCATCAGCAGACTTTGAATGTCCTATGAAGGAAATTGTTTGTCTGAAATTATCTAAAAGGAGTCGCAAAGTGACTTTGTAGAGTTTCTCCTTGTTTTGGTTATATTAAAGTGTTCTGTTCAAAGCCACAAGAGAGTGCTTGTGTGTGTCAAAGTGCATTCGAACCCACTTAATAATGTTGCATTGCATATTATAAGACTAGTAACTGGAGATGGAGAAGTATATTGAAGGTTTTATCAGAAAGGAATAAGAAGTTAATTGATTGACAGCTCAACAGTTTGTTGAATTTTTGGGAATTTGCTTCTCTTTTCCCTGCAAAACACCGATTACTTCTCAGTAGTTAAAAGAAGAAGGGAAGGAATTACCAGAATTAAACAAGCAACAAGTTTAATCAAAATTATGGAGAAGCACTTCACAGTCGAGGTTTTAACAACTTAAAGAGATTTATTTCATCTTCAACTAAACAACGATCGCTTTTCCTTTTGGTTTTCTCCCTTTCAACTTGAAATATTTCAGCTAAAAAACTAGAAAAATATCAATGTCATTTGCAGTGCCTTTGGGCAAATTGTGGGTTGGGCTGCAGCAATGGAGATTGGTTGGGAGACACACACATTCACCCATCCACGCACCCACACACCCTCACAGACAAAGTCTGGTCTGGTTTGTTGTGTAATGTTAGATGGCTATCTGGTCTGGTACGCTGTTTGGGCACATCATTGCGGTTTCACTTTGGGGTCGCTGTGTGGGCTGAATTCTGCTCGACCGATGTGCGTGTTGGGTTTTAGGGTTTTCCTCTTTTTTTTTTTTTCATTTTTGTTCGTTATATTTTGGCTTTGGTCTCGTGGCTTGACAAACCAAGCGCATAACCACAAAACAGACGCAGCCACTCTCCACCCTCCACATCCATGCCAGACTCACCACCACCCCCCCCTACCCAATGGACATTTTCAATTTGTACAAATAAAGCATTGCGTACTTTCGTTTCACTCATTTTAATGTACCTCTCTAAGTTGGCTAAGAATCCAACCATTATTATGTTTTTCTGCTCTGCTCTGTGCTCCTGTCGCTGCTGCTGTTTTGTGGTCATGCCCACTTGATGCGTATTTAATTAATGTTAATTGAAATTGATTTATGTATGCAGTGTGCGTACTTGCCACCCCTTTGTCCATCCCCATCCCCCACCCGCTCTCGCTTGTGTGTGTGTGTGTGTGTTGAAAAATTGGATGCTGCGTGAAATTTGTGGCAAGTTTTTATTTGGGACTCAATTGACAAATTTTCAGCATTTTGAAGCATGAAATATTTGCGGGTTCATTAAATTGATTAAACACAAATTTCGTGTCGCATTTCAATTAGGAAAAGGATTTGAGTTTCGCATTGGTAAATTAAATTGATTTATTTGAAAGTGGAAAAGGATTTGCTGGTACAAAACTAAAAAGGAGGAGTTGTTGCTGGTAAAAGCATTTTGCAATCTGCTTGAACTGAATGTAAGGTGAGTCTGAGATGTTGGCTTGAACTTTAAGACTTAAAATGCCATTGAATGGTTCTGGTTCTTGTTCTACAAAACTTTGACAATCTCAAAGCTATACAAAAACAGTCAGAAATCAGTAATCAGAAATTGGATTTAGCTGCTGAATGGGCTTATTATCTAAACAGGTTGTTTGAGTAGATGAAGTTGGTAGCCTTAACCAACTTTGGTTAGGGTTGAGAAATCTAAGACATTCTAAGATATTCTAGTCTGGAGAAGCTAATTCTGGGTTTATATTATTTAAGTTTGTGCAGAAGTATGTAACAGCCAGAAGCAAGCATCTCCGAACCCATAAAGTATATATATTCTTGATCAGCATCAACAGTCGAGTCGATATAGCCATGTCTGTCTGTCTGTCCGTATGCAAGCACACATCTCAAAAATGATAAGAGATAGAGGTTTGGCTTGTATGGGACAAAAACTTCTTATACTTGCAGGCAGTAATAGTTTATTTTCAATTTTTGCCACGCCCCTTTTCGCCACCGCAATTTGGAAAAACCGTCATATCTCCCACTGTTTTAAAGATAGATGGTTCGTATCCTCTAGACATATTTAGTAATCAGGATTATTTCTTGATCCTCCGAAGGAATGTTGAAAATCGGTTTAACAGTTGTTGAGTTTTGATCGAAAAACTGTTCGCTGCTCTAGCGCAGTAGCAGCGCTGCTTTCAGCTGATTCTGTAGCATCAAAACTTAAGCTGAGCGTATGATTTCTTTGGTACAGAGTATGTTATAGTCGTGCTTGATCGACTTTTTTTCAACCAAGACTACTTTTGGGACCTCACTTTTCTATGGGAGCTATACTATATAGATGTCCGATTTCAACCAAACTTAGTGGCAGCATGCAAAAGCCTAGTAAACAAACATGTAAGAAATGTGGAGTCGATTCCATTTCAATCAAAAAAGTTTTCCTCAAGAAAACTTATTTTTACACCGATCATACGTACTGCAGCTATATGCTATAGTCAACCGATTTGTACAAAACTTTGTAGAATTGTGCGAAAGCATATTAGATATATAAATGCTAATTTAAAGGACATTTCCATTAAAAACCAAAAAGTTTTTCTCACTAAGACCACTTTTTAGAGTCTATTTTTCAATGACAGCTTTACTATATAGTTGTCCGATTTGGCCGAAACTTGGTCAAATCATGTAAAAGCATGGAAAACTAAGAAATGTAAAGTTTGGAGGCGTTTCCATTGAAAACAAAAAAGTTTTTCTCACTAAGACTACGTTTCAGACTCTACTTTTCTACGACAGCTATACTATATAGATGTTCGTTTTCGACCAAACTTAGTGGAATCATGCACAAATCTAGCAAACGAACATGTACGAAAATTGAAGTCCATTTCATTTAAAACCAAAAAGTTTTTCTCAATAAAACTTTTGTTTTCGACCGATCATTCGTTCTGCAGCTATATGCTATAGTCATCCGATTTGGACAAAACATTGCAGAATTGTGTGAAAACATTTCAAACAAATAAATGCCAAGTTTAAGGATGTTTCCATTAAAACAACAAAGTTTTTTCCATTAGGACTACTTTTCCGAATCTACTTTTGTATGACAGCCTTACTATATAGCTGTCCGATATCGACCAAACTTAGTGGAGTCATAGAAAATCATAGCAAATTAAGAAATACAAAGTTTGAAGGCGTTTATAATGAAAACAAACAAGTTTTTCTCACTAAAACTAGTTTTTCGACGAATCGTTACCATTACCATATATGCTAAAGCAGTTCGATCCGGCCAGTTTCGACAAATGTGCAGCGTATTTGTGATAAAAGATTTCGAGCAAAGTTTGGTAAGGATAGCTTTCAAACTGACGGAGAAAAGAGCACAGAAACAGACGGACAAGGCTAAATCAACTCAGCTCATCATGCTGAACAAGAATATATATATATTTTATGTGGTCGGAGATGCTTCCTTCTATGCATTACAAAAATACAAACAATTTTATAATATTTTCAAAATTCTAGATTAGAAACTCAAGGAAATCACTAATGCACCATGTAGCATACTTTTAGGCTGCACTGTAAACGCCTTAATTAAACACTTTTATTCTTTATAAAACTTTGCTTAATTAAAGTTAAAATTATTCCCCCTTTTCTAATTTCTTTCTCAACTCTTGTGCCTAATTACAAAACTCATTAGCCAAAAAACTTTCACACAGCCTAAGAGTAGGCAATGCTAATTGAAATTGAAATGGAACGCCATCTCCACCTTCATACCCCCCTCCCAGTCCCAGGCCCAGTCCCTCTCCAGCTTATAACGATATCCAACACAGCTGTCAACTTGTTCAAGTTGTGCACTCAATAAACTCAATTCCATTGACCAGTTTTCGCCTGGCCGCGAACAAAGCAACATGCGCATCTTGGTCAAGTGTGTGATGTTTCTGTTCTGCCTGAAACAGCATCAGGATGATGAGCAACGATTTGTCGATCAGCTGGAACAGCAGAGCTCACAGGTGGTGGTGGATGTGGTGGAACCACCAGCAAAACAGCCCGATACCCAAGGAATGCAACGATCATCTCATTCGCCGGCACAACTGAAGGAAATCAACATTTGTGTGGATGTGCATCAGAAGCCTGCCGGGATCCAGAATCTGGAATTGAGTTTGACCCCTGAGAGACGTTCGGGTGTGGCGATTAAAGATGAAATTGAATCGCTCAATGATATTGAGTTGTCTTGAAACGCTCATTTGCATTTCTGGGAAGTTCCCGGCATTTTGAAGTAAAATAACATTTCTAGCGAAAGCAACTGTAGTTGGCATATTTTCTGCGAAACGACAAACAATTTACAGCATATGTATTTGGTGGGTTGGGTGGGGTGATTTGGTTGCTGTCAACATCTATAAAAGCCATCGGCAAATGGGCGGCCTTGTCATAGTTGTGGCAAATGAAGAGTCAACTGTGGTGCTTTTGCCAAGTGAGTAGCAAAGTATGAGACATTTTGAAAGGAAATGCTGACAAGAGATGTTACTTGTACTGGGTTGTAACTTATGAAAGCTACTTCTGATTCGGTGGACTGTTTACCCATTTTTTTCTGAACTTGTGTATCAAAAGTGAGAAATTTGAGTATTCTTGTCAATAAAAACCCCGAAGAACTTAATATTCCCAAATCATTTCCCCCTTTTTATACCCTTGCTAAGGGTATTAAAATTTTGCCCAGAAGATTGCAACGCATAGAAATATTCATTTCCGACCCCATAAACTATATATATATTCTTGATGAAGGTGAAGAGCTGAGTCGATTGAGCTGTGTCCATCCGTCTGTCTGTCTGTTTCTACGTGAACTAGTCTCTCAGTTTTAAAGCTATCGAGCTGAAATTTTGCACAGAGTCTTCTTTTTGCTGCACACTACTAATATGTGGGAACTGACCGGATCGGATGACTATATTTCATAGCTCCCATAGGAACAATCGGTCGGAAAACTAGTTTTAGTATGAAAAACTTAATTCTTTTCAATGGAAACGTCTTCAAACTTTGTATTCATAGGATTTCTATGCTTTTTGTATAATTCTGCCAAGTTTGATAAGAATCGGACAATTATATGGTATAGCTGCCATACAGAAGACAGGTCTGAAAACAGTCTTAGTTAGAAAAACTTTTTTGTTTTTAATGGTAGCATCCTACAATTTTGTATTTGATTGTTTCACATGCTTTCACATCATTTTACAAATTTTTGGCCAAATCGGATGACAATATCATATAGCTCCCATATGAGCGTTCGGTCGGAAAACTAGTTTTTGTATGAAAAACTTTTTTCTTCTCAATGGAAACGTCTCCAAACTTTGCAATCGAAAGTTATCTATGTTTTTTTATAACTCTATCAAGTTTTATTAAAATCGGACAACTATATGGTATAGCTGCCATACAAAAGATAGGTCTGAAAAACAGTCTTAGTTAGAAAAACTTTTTTGTTTTTTAAGGCAGCATCCAGAAACTTTGTATTTGATTGTTTCACATGCTTTTACATAATTTTACAAATTTTTTGCCCAAATCGGATGACTATATCATATAGCTCCCATATGAACAATCGGTCGGAAAATGGGAAAAAAGAGTATTTTTTGGAAAATATTTAAGCGAGCACTTGCAAGGGTTTAAAAACTTCGGCATAGACCAAGTTTAGACTTGTAAATCAAAAGTCGGAATCATTAACCTACAACATTGCGAGAGAGATTTGAGTATTTTTGGCTTGTGATCAGCGATGTTCAAGAAGAGAGGCTCTCTCTCTCTGACACTCACTGAAGCATTACTTCGGCAAGCATTCGGCATGAATTGCCTAAAGTGTTCGGCCCTTGGGGGCTATGGGTGAACTTCGCTGCTTTAGATAGATAATAAAAGCCATGAAGCGTTGGTGGCTAGATTTCAATAATTTTCCCATATTTTACAGATTTTGTTTAGATCATTCAAGCGCGATTCTCTTTTGACAATGTTGGACTAGTTTCAAGGTAAGTTGCAGGCGGGAAATGGCATCTGGAACAACCCCTTAACCCATTCATTCTTTCATTTGCTAGCCTTATCACACCTCCAACATGTGTTTATCACATTTCGATTGCTGTTCCTCCGCCTCCTCCACCACTTCTTCCAACAACTCCGTCTCCAGACAATATCCACAAGATATACCACTCAAGGAAATGCTCACTCCTGAGCATTTGATTACCACACAACCAACAAATCGTGGCAGCTCATTGAATCTCAGTCTAAGTCCCAGTTTAAGAATACTCTTGCCCCCCAGAGGTGTGAACCCAGAGGAGGAGCATTACAATGTGGATGATTATGAGGAGAGAACACCTACCATGTGGCGAGCCTGGTGGTTACAGGACCAAACGTCCTTTGAATAACAATAACAAATTAGTTTAAAATCCAAAAAAAGAAGGATTCTGTGTGTAATAAAAATTTGATTAGCTGCTTGTTTAACTTTAATTAGGCTGCGCACAAAAGTGTGCTACGAAAAAAGTGGCTAATCAAATATTTAGCTGTCTCCCTTTTTGGCCCCTCTTCAGTTTAGTTTGCCTAAGCATATTAGCATTTGGGCTGAGCAAACAGGCAAACAATTTGCCAACAAACAGCAAAATATTCATGATAATCATTAACACACATGGCTGACGCTTTCGCCTCTGGCTCCGACTGCTTTGCTGTTGCTTTGGCTGCTCCGGCTGTGCTGACATTTGACGCCTGAGCTTATCAACTATGCATAAGGCCACTGAATGACTATAGCCCGGGCCCGGGCATATTCATATTAATTGCAAAATTTTGTTGAGGCCAATTAATTGAGGTGAGGTGAGTGGAGGTGAGGTGAGGCAAGGCTCAAAAATGTTCACTTTGGTTTTGGGTTTGCAGTGTCTTTAAGAACGAAATGGCATTAAATTAGGGGTTTTAACAAAAAGTCAGCTACAAGTAAGGTGACTGTCATTTATAATCGACTTTTAACCATTTCAAACCTGATGCAGTGTTGTAATATAGCTGGTTTAAGCATTCTCAAGCCAAATTTGTGTTGTTATTCGAACGATTTTGTTTACTTTATCCCTTTTTGAAAACAGTTTCTGTTTTAAAATGAGTAAATTCAGAAACTTTTTGTTATTATCGCTTCGAAACCAACTCACAACCGGTTCAAACACAATTCAGATGTCTAATATTGCATGAACGAACCTAAGCTTTGAAAAGTAAGTGAACCGGTCTGAGAACTGAACTTACATCAAACGGGTTCGAACCCCCCCGGACCTAGAGTATTTTAGAATTTCACAGGTTTGCCGTCTTGATATTTTGTAGTATTTTGGAGCTTTAATCTCCCGATTATGAATACTTTTGCATAAACTTATAATACTCTGTGTACCTACGGAACAGAGCATAAAAACAGGATAACTTTAATTCTGTTCCGGGATTTTCCTGTTTTCAATCCCGTTTCGGATTGATTTCAGAATATTTTTTTTTTCTGTGTGGAGTTAAATCTGGGTGAATTTGATAGCAATAACCAGAATATCATTTGGAAAAGTTCAAAACCGATCCCAATACGCCTACCTTATCGCTCAGATGGTCCCACGTATCGGATGAGTAATATTATTATATTTATACCCTTATAATTTCGCCCTGAAGTTTGCAGCGCATGGAAATATTCATTTCCGACCCCACTAAACTATATATGTTCTTGATCAGGATGACGAGCTGAGTCGATTGAGCTGTGTCCGTCCGTCTGTCTGTCTGTTTCTACGCGAACTAGTCTCTCAGTTTTAAAGCTATCGAGCTGAAATTAAGCACAGAGTCTTCTTTTTGCTGCACACTACTAATATGTGGGAACCGACCGGATCGGATGACTATATCACATAGCTCCCATAGGAACAATCGGTCGGAAAACTAGTTTTAGTTTGAAAAACTTTTTTATTTTCAATGGAAACGTTTCCAAACTTTGTAATCGTAAGTTAACTATGTTGTTTTATAAATCTACCAAGTTTTATTAAAATCGGACAGCTATATGGTATAGCTGCCATACAAAAGATAGGTCTGAAAAACAGTCCTAGCTAGAAAAACTTTTTGGTTTTTAATGCTAGCATCCAGCAATTTTGTATTTGTTTGTTTTACATAATTTTAAAAATTTTTGACCAAATCGGCTGACTATATCATAAAGAACGATCGGTTGTTAAATGGGAAAAAAAGTATTTTTTGAAATTATTTAAGCGAGCACTTGCAAGGGTATAAAAACTTTGGCACTGACGAAGTTAGCTTAGCTTTCTCGATAGGTTTTATAATGTATTTTGTTTTAAAACTTTCGTTTTGCAAGTTAATTTGTTCAAAAATCTTATAAAAAGTATGATTTTTCCGCGATTATTGATCAGCCACACATCGAACATATGACCTGGGTTAAGCTTTATCTTTGCTAAAAGTCTGAGAACTGGCCAGTTTGGGCAAAAAGTGGGGATAACAACTTGGTTTAAACTCCAAGGGAGAAATATTAAAATGATAGTTTATCAATATCGAAAGAAATACCTATATATATACAGTCTTAAATAATGGACAACCCATTTAGTCTCCACCTCAAAGGAGAAATATCAAAATGATAGTTTATCAATATCGAAAGAAATATCTATATAAATGGTCTTAAATAATGGACAACCCAACGCCAGGTCCAACGGCTAGGCCTTGACAGGAAAGGGGATAATTTAATTTTCTTCCCTTAGTTTTTTTTTTTTTCCATATTCAAACCCAAGTGTCTTCAAGGCCACCTTTTTGGCTTATTACAAATGGGAATTGTTATTGATCTCCGTCTCTTAAGTACCCATTTTCACCCCTCCCTTGCCGTTTCGGCAAGCATTAGCCCTGGGTGAGGGAGGATTGAGTGAAAAAAGTTTTTCGCAAACGCTGGGCCAAAGTGTCTGTCACACACTTGTGCGCTTCTCAAGTTTATTAAAGTGGCATAAAAGTGTCATTGGCGGTTAATGGCAGACGATTAGTTTCATCCCCCCCCCCCCCAACCATCCATCGGACTCAGAGCATTTGTAATTGAATCCAAGCAGGCCTAGAACTCCAACTTGCCAGAGTCGATTTCTTTATAATTTAGTAGTTGATCAAATTCCTTCAAGTGAAGTCGTAAGAAAATCTTTTATTTATATTTTTAGTTTATTTATTTATTTATTTTTTGTATCAAATGGATCCCCGGAAGTCACCCAGTCAAGGTGAGTTCATCTGGTTCGTATATTTTCTTAGTGAGTTTGGCTAAGCGATATTTATACGCTGCAGACTCGCTGGAGGATGAAGTTGATTTGCCCCTAAAGGCCAGTCCCTCCTATATGTCACTCACCGAACTGTGGCTACAAAACAATGGATCCAACGTCCGGAGGGTTGGTGCTGCCGAGCTGGAGCGTCTGTATCATGAACTGATGATCAAGCGGCAGCAGCGTATCAACAACTCCAGCAAGGGAATTTTACGTACTGAAGACAACAATGCTGAGAACAAAGATACTGGGAACGTCTTGAATCGGCGCAAGCCGAGTGTAAACTTCTGCGAAGTGGTAAAAGTAAACGAAAATAATGGTGGCAAATCGGAGCAGCCATTGCAGAGCACCTCGCGCTGTACCCTGAACAAGGCCGGAGAGATGGCGGCCCCCAATCCGAAGAGGGGACAGAAACGCACACACAAACAGGCAGGGTGTGCAGAGACGGCGGCAGAGCCGCCCAAGAAACGCATGAGGCTGGATCCAAGTGAGGAAGAAGCTGATGCACAGCAGGTCCGGTCCGGACGCAAACGCAAGTTCGCAAGAGATGAGTGTAATGAAATCAATGAACCGCCCAGCAAGCGCAGAAAACTAAACCCAGCCGAAGAATGAATTCGGGAGTTCAAGTTTCCAGAATTTTAGGTGTAGTTTCAAAATTAATCGTAAATTTACCTTTTTTCCAAAAATAACAACAGAAGCAGGGAAATTGTTGTGTAACCCTTGTCGGCTTTTGTTTTGTAAATCATTAAACGCGCTTTCGATTTTTATTGTAATGGCAGCATCTTGGTGAAAAGTTTTTAATGGCAGGGAATGGAGTGGAGGGGGTGTGGGTAAACCATTTGGTGTTGAATGGGCCATCGATGGGGCTCTAATGGCTTTCAATGTTGTGCTGTGCACACTTTTGTTGAGAGTTTCGAGTTTAATGTCTTTGGGGACTGTATGAAATGGAATGCAGTTGGTTCTTAAGATAAGTTGAATCTATCCTTTAGACACTCAAAGCGGTTTATGTCCCCAAAGTTTAGGGAAAAAGGCATCAGCGGAAGAATAAAAATAAATTTGCCGGAAATCCGTGGCATAAAGCATCCGTAGCATAAAGCTCACTCTGCATTGAGTTTGATTGCCCTTTTCTCAATTGTTCACTTCTTGCCACAGATTCCTAAAGCAGATGATGTTTTGGAACCTTTTCCTTCAGGCAGTGAAACAAAAAACTGTCTTGAACCAGAAGAAATTCGACAAACTTTCCCATAAAGTAAATGTTATTTTAAAGACAACGAGAAAGCTAAGCTTACTTTGTCTGTGCCAAAGTTTTTATAACCTTGCAAGTGCTCGCTTAAATATTTTCAAAAAATACTCTTTTTCCCATTTTTCGACCCATTGTTCGTATGGGAGCTATATGATATAGTCATGCGAATTGTCCAAAAATTTGTAAAATTATGTGAAAGCATGTGAAACAATCAAATACAAAATTGTGGGATGCTACCACTAAAAACAAAAAAGTTTTTTTAAATAAGACTGTTTTTCAGACCTATCTTTTGTATGGCAGCTATGCCATATAGTAGTCCGATTTGAATATAACTTGGTAGAATTATAAAAAACATAGATCTTAGTTTGCAAAGTTTGAAAACGTTTCCATTGAAAAGAAAAAAGGTTTTCATACTAAAACTAGTTTTCCGACCGAATGCTCATATGGGAGCTATATAATATTGTCTTCCGATTTGGTCAAAAATTTGTAAATTATGTGAAAGCATGTGAAACAAACAAATACAAAATTGCAGGATGCTACCATTAAAAATAAAAACGTTTTTCTAGCTAGGACTGTTTTTCAGACCTATCTTTTGTATGGCAGCTATGCCATATAGTTCTCCGATTCTTATCAAACTTGGTAGAATTATAGAGAAACATAGAAAACCTACGATTACAAAGTTTGGATACGTTTCCACTGAAAAGAAAAAAGTTTTTTTCACTAAAACTAGTTTTCCGACCGATTGTCCCCACGAGAGCTATGAGATATAGTCATCTGATCCGGTCAGTTGCGACATATTATTAGAGTGCTGCAAAAAGTAGACTCTGTGCCGAGATTCAGCTCGATAGCTTTCAAACTGAGAGACTACTCCGCGTAGAAACAGACAGACAGACGGACGGACAAAGCTCAATCGACTCAGCTCGTCACCCTGATCAAGAATATATATATATATATAGTTTATGTTGTCGGAAATGAACAACATAAGTTTGCGTTGCAAACTTCTGGGCAAAATTAGAATACCCTATGCAAGGGCATACAAATAGCTTATCCAAAGTAATGCTTACTATTAAACTCAGACCTGTACAGTGAGTAGAAAACACCTATTTGGTCTTAAAATGGACTCATTTTAGATAAGGTTTTTTTTTTGGTCTACAAACAAAGTAGACATTTTTAGTATATTGAAGAATTGGTGGTGATTACAGATGATTTTCCTGCGTTAAACATGAATTTGCTTACTGAAATGGCTAATCATGTCTAGACTTGAGGTAATTTGAGCTTTAAGTTCCTTAAAAGAGACTAAGAAAATTTTTAAGTAGGCACCATATTTGATGGATACTAAATATGATCAACGTTTGTGACAAGAGCTTTAAATTAGATAATAAACAAAGCAAGAAAGAAAATGCCTATTTTGACCCGATTTAGATACGTTTTATCGGCAACCTGCAGTATTTTTATAGCTCTCTTTGATAGTATTGTAAAGTCTTATCTCTGAGCTTTCAAACAAACTATCCAAAACAATTCTGCGATTTTTATATCGAATGGAATGCATGGCAAACTACTACTGGTGTCGATTGCTCGCCTGCTCCTGCGTTTCTGTAGCTCTTAACCAGGCTTGCCGCTCTATTTGTTAATGGCGCTGCAATTGAGCTTACCTCGCGGTCTCAGCAGCTCTCTAGGATGCGATGTGTTTAGCAAATCGTTGGTGTCGATTGCTCTCCTGCAGCTCTTAACCTGGCCTGACGCTCCACTTGTTAATGGCACCGCTATTGAGATTACGGCAAAGTTTCAGCCGCTCTCTGGGATGTGATGTGAATAGCAAATTGCTGCTGTCGATTGCTCGCCTGCTACTGCATTTTTGCAGATCAATGGAGATTGTTAAGCAGTTTCAAAAGCTCTCTGGGTTGCGATGTGTATGGCAAATCGCTGGTGTCGATGGCTCGCCTGCTCTTAGTTAACAAACTCACAAATATATAAACTTTCTGTCTTAAAATGTTGATGGCATTTGATGATAAGTAATTAGAAATTTCTTGAAAAAAATCGTTAAATCTGAAAACTCATTTAGAATGAAAGACTTTGGACTTGCGTCAATCAATTTCAGTTTTTTCAACTTTTCAAAATATATGTGATGGATTTCCCAGAATGAGCCTTTCCTTGACTATGTAAGACTTGCTTATTCTAAGCGATTTCAGAGCTACTTCTCAGCAACTCTGAAGCACTATTCCAGTGGTTCCTAGCTTTACCAGCGGCTCAGTGACACTTCCAAGCGATGCCTCAGCTATTGCAATACATTCTAGATGGAATTATGGAATTACTAAATCTGAAATTCATGCAGAAATCATCTAAATAATGCGGCAATAAGTTGATTCATTCAGCTCACTCGAGTCCCACTTCCCCTCTGCCTCTCTGTCTACTCTTTGTCTGTGTCAAATCAATTAGCAAGTGCAATTAATGAAGCGCAATGCACAAAACGTGAACAAAAAAACAGGAAAAAACAGGAAAAAAAAGAATCACAGCAGCGCCGAGAAGTGTGCTTTAGAAAATACAAATAAAAACCGAATGTTGCGCCAATAGCAATTTGTCTTTTCATTAATTATTTAGACACCCTGGTGCAAAAATAAGAAAAAAAGGAAAAGGAGACTACAAAATATTGGCAGTTAATTAATTGAATTCATTTCGTTGGCAACGTGTTGCGACTACAGTTGTCGTGGGGCGGACGGGCCACGCCCACTCAAAAGTTTTGCGCGAAACAAGTGCGGTAAATGCAACTGGCGCATAAAGTCATTAAAGTTTTCAGATTCGATTTGTGCCCTTCGCAACTTTTACCCCCCGTTGGCTTACAAATTAAGACGAAAGTTTGCGGGCTTTGAAGTACTAGAAGAAGCAGCGGCAGCAGCAGCGGCAGCGGCAGAGGAAGCCAAAGGAGAAGGGTCATGAAAATGTCGTTAGACGAAAAACCACCTGAGCCCCGAGCCCCGAGCTTAAGCGCATATTTTTTTATGCATTATTTATGTTTACTGATTAGTCGTTGAGCAGAAAAACATCGTCAACATCATGCGGGTTGCCTGGTGGGTGTGTGTGTGTGTGTGTTGGCTCTGCGGCGGGAGCGAAAATTTCGAGAGAACGAGAAAGCGGGGAGGGGGGCACCTGTCACTCTTATCAGTCAAAAACATGCGCGCAGCACCCCCAAAACATTTTACTGAGACTTTGAACCAACCGGCTACATTACCGCCCCGGGGGCGTTGATTTCTGGCTGCTGCAGCAGTTTAGATAGATTTTTCTTCTTTTTTTTTTTTTGCCTATTTTTACGATGTTTTAAAGTGAGAATTGATACCGAGGACTTGCAACCTTTTGAAAACGCGAAAGCTAAGCTAACTTCGTCTGTGCCGAAGTTTTTATACCCTTGCAAGTGTTCGCTTAAATATTTTCATACATAAAATACTCTTTTTCCCATTTTTCGACCAATCCTTCGTATGGGAGCTATATGATATAGTCATCCGATTTGGCCAAAAATTTGTTAAATTATGTGAAAGCACGTGAAACAAACGAATACAAAATTGCAGGATGCTACCATTAAAAATAAAAACGTTTTTTTAACCAAAACTGTTTTTCAGACCTATCTTTTGTATGGCAGCTATACCATATAGTTGTCCGGTTTTAATAATACCTGGTAGCATTATAAAAAAACATAGTAAACCTACGATTACAAAGTTTGAAGATGTTTCCATTGAAAAGAAATAAGTTTTTCTCACTAAAACTAGTTTTCCGACCGATTGTTCCTATGGAAGCTATATGATATAGTCATCCGATTCGGTCGGTTCCGTCATATTTGTAGTGTGCTGCAAAAAGAAGACTCTGTGCAAAATTTCAGCTCGATAGCTTTAAAACTGAGAGACTAGTTCGCGTAGAAACAGAAGGACGGACAAAGCTCAATCGACTCAGCTCGTCACCCTGATCAAGAATATATAATATATAGCTTATGGGGTCGGAAATGAATATTTCTATGCGTTGCAAACTTCTGGGCAAAATTATAATACCCTTTGCAAGGGTATATAAAGATATAGGCTTAAGCTCACAAAGTTTTAAAGATTTTCACAATTTGTTCTTGTTCTAATAGAGTTAAAAAAGGTTGTAAAGATCCAAAATCAAAGATTATTGTAGATCAGATCACTCAGATCAACAAAAGTGTTAGAACCAGTTGGTTATTTTAGGAAGAGATACGCTTAAAAATCATTTTCAATTTTCTTTGCGCAATTTTTGTGAGTTTATTTGTACTTAAATTAAGATTCCGCTCTTCTTATATATGTCTGCTCACAGTAAGTACGAAAATTTTTTGATTTAATAACGCGTGTACTCATCTCATTAATATTAACACGCTCGTTTTACGGTTTAAGAATGTTTAATAACTAATTTAAATACTTGAAATGTTAAGTTTAAAACGGTAGAAGTTTCTTGGCCACCTATCTAAAACTTTGCTAGTCGCTTTTGTTTTTTTTTTTACTGAAAATTTGTTGCAAAACAATCTGAGTTGCCTTAGCAGGCTGTGACTTTTTATGGCTGTCAAAGAATTAGAGTTAGCCTTTTCATAACAGAGCCATTTCACATTCATTCAACTGGAGTTTGTCCTACGAGCAACATCGTTCCGGACTTGCTTTTCATTTTCTTAATTGTTTTCTTTCTTAATTTTTTCAAATAAGTTAACCAATTACCTTAGCACAATGGCCGAGTTTTCCAATTGTGCGATCCAGATTATTATTTTATTCTTATTATAATTATAGTGATGATAATACTGATGGCCATTTGGCAGCCGCTTTCGGTTGCACAAGTTCCAGTGTCTTGAGAGTTTCTTAATTAAATTTTGAATCTTTTTTTGCCATCACCTTAAGGTCAAACTAAAAGTATATATTCCCTGGGCGGTCAAACATTTTATTGTTGCTTTTAACGTTAAATTGCAAGGTATTTGATGCAGACTAAGAAAATAACCTTCTGTTTGTATTAAATTAATAAAACCATAAAAGTGTTATCATAATTTAAATTCTTAAGTCACTTTACTCTATTTAGTTTAAGTGACCAGCGCTAAATTGATCCAGCTTGAAGTTATAGAAAAGGATTTGTAATCCAAGGCTCATATATCACTTGGGAAACTTAGTTTATGAAATACCTTAAATATTTGTTTGACAATTCAAAGATTTAAATTAAGCAGAAGTTGTAAATTTTGAAGCCTTAAATCTTCACAAAGAATTCTAGTTAAATTTGCCAAAAGTAATACTGTTTATTGAGCTATGATCCTGCTTTACTTATATTTCATTCGAATGCATATATCTCTGCTAATTTCTGGCTATTTAAGCCATAAATAATTCATCTAAACCAGGGCAACCTCTTGCTCCAATCTCTTATGGCAACTGACGCTATGCATTCGAAAATTGGCTGGCCTCTTGGCGCCATCGTGCACAAGGAGACACAGAACGACAGGTGGAATTGCCTTGCTTTGAAGCGGGCTAAAACAACATAACCATTTCCATCATCCACAATCACTGCGCTATCGAGCCAAGACAAGTATGTGTCTGGAATCTGGAATCTGGACTCTAGCATAGTGGTATATAACGCTTGGAGAGCACTTTTAAATCACGGAATACCAATCGAGCGATGCACGTCACCAATTTGGATTGCTTCTGGATATGGTAGGAAGCAGTACACTGCCAGGCGGAACAGCGTGGGACCTGAAGAATGCCTTTCGGTCACATTAAGTTCTTAGAGAAGACAATCCCTACTCTTTTTCTTCCGTCTTCAACAATTAGCACTTGGCATTTCCATTCACAATCGCGAAACATGAAAAGATTGCGAAAGACTGTTATGAATTATATGGGTACTTTCAAGCTCCATTGGTGCTTTCAATGGGAAGCATTGCCACATCGATGTCACAGGCAAATGTGATAACTTTGATAAGGATAAACGATTTAAGAAAATCAGCTTGTTTGCGAAATAATTTCTGAATTTTTCATACAGAAATCTGAATGAGAATGTATTCTGTTGCCGTTTTGAACTACAACCACATTTTTATAAAAAGCCAAATCAAAGCAGCAAACCTTAGACGTATTTTTAATGCCCAAAACTTAAGTAATTTGAAGTTCTGATGTTTAAATGATGCTTTAAGCTTGTCAATCCTTAATTTAAATACAATTTACTGAAATAAGGGCCGATTTCTCATCTTCTATGCAGCTGCTATGTGTTAGATAAGCTCAGATTTTGCTCTGTTATTTGTAGGTTTATGTGACATTTTCTTTGAGACAAAAAGCATTTAATATATAGATTTTTTTTTGTCTGAACCCAGTTCGAACATTTTTCATTGAAATACATGAAAAACTTGATGCTTCATGAAAGCTTTAGCGAGGTATAGCTGTAAATGTGAAGGATTTCAAATGCTGAGTGCTACGTATAGAAAATTTCCAAGAAACGTGAGGCTGATTCCATTCACTTATCGTCGCTTTTCGCTTCTCATTATTAGTTTGATTTGCGGCAAATAAAATTCTAATAAACATACTGGTTAGATTTGCTTGATAGTCGTATGGGCTAAGATGCCGGCATTTGTGTTTAAATTCAAGAGACTAGGTTTATGAGTGGTGAGTTCATATCCCAGTTCGACCTCATGAAATGGCCGAAAAGTGCATAAATAAATACAAAAAATTTAAATTTCATAACTTAAACTCATGCCACCCCTTGCAAGACTCAAACCAAAGAGCCAAAAGTTTTAAAACGTCTGCCCGAATTTTGCCATTTTTTATTAAATGATACTAAGTGCATTCCTCTCTCTCGCTCTCTCTCTCTCTCTCATTTGGTAAACTAACAAAACTATTTTCGATCTCTAAAGTTTCTCATTCTGCATCTCTCGTCCTTAAATTGCAAAATTAGGTTTGAATTATATTTTGATTGCATTTATATGTCGTGTAATTCGCCTCACATGTCCATGTTGAGGGGCAGAAAAAGATGGAGCAAAACACAACAAAAAAAAACAAAAAAAAACAAAAAGGAAGAATACGTGTTTGCCCTTCTTTTGGGTAGATTTCTCTAACTCGCTCTCTCCAATTTCTGTGTTTCGTCTGTGCTCCATTAATTTGCGCCGTAAAACCAACAAGTTACAACATACCCCTGTTGTTTTGGTTTTTTTTTTTTTTTGCACCCCACCCATTTGATTGGTCACGTGCCTCGCACGGGTCTTTGGCTACCCTACCCCCCTCGCCGCCGCCAGTCAGTTCTTCGACGGGTTTTTGGCTTCAATTCGTTGTGATTGCTTTGTATCGATTACAAAATGCATTACAACATTGCCACATGATAAACAACCCACATGAAGAAGATGAGAGGGGGGGAAGGCAAAGAATTCAAATTGGTATTAAATGGGCCAGCAGAAATGGCGACTATCATATTTTCCCGCAATTTGTGGTTTTAAACATAATATTTGTAATTTGTACGAACTGGGCCAAATATAATTTCCATTCACCATACGCAATACCCCCCCTAACTGCCCCACAATCAATCACAGGCAATTGACTTGAGCCATAAATTACACAAGAACTTTGTAAGAATAGCTTAACCAGTTAGTTCGCCCGGCGGTTGGGGGGGACGGGGGGGATGGGGACCCATTTCCGTTTCCGTTCTAAGCCAGCACACGCAATGCTATTCCCCTTCGCTTTCACGCTTGTCACTGTGTTGTTACTCGTGCATTAACGCATTTGCCGGGCTAAATTAAATAATACCCCCAGGGAAGCGCGTAAAAAGAAGCTAAACGAATTCTAAACCAATTGCCGCAATATGCTTTTGGCCCTGTCTGACACTGCAATATTTATCGATAACTATTAGCAAGCGATGCATGAAATGCGATAACATTAATTAGCCAGGCCGGCGAACCACAGTAGACAGACAACTACCTCACCTCACCACTCTCTCTCTCGCTCTGCCTCCCCTGTGGTTGGGACACCCATGTTTATATGTGTGTGTGGAAATTTAATTGCTTGGCTCGGCGTAACAATAACAATAATAATAATAACACTAATATATTGCAGGCTTGTTATGAGCGAGCAATATTTATGACCTGATCCTAATTTATAAGTATACGAAATAGGGGCCCAAATAAGGTTACAGTCAGCCTTTTCCGCTTTTTATAGCTTCTAGCTTCTTAAGTATTTGTATATATAACCATTGGTCCTTCGAGCCGGATTGCAACACTTCCTTGTCATTTCTTCTATTCCAATCCCTAGGTGGGACATGGGACATCATTGTCATTTAGCTTATCAAAATATCATTTAGCAACTCAAGTTTTTGTATTCGAACTATTGGTCCTTCGAGCCGGATTACTTTTTAAATAGGCTAAACAAAATGTCTTGTCAGCTTCACATACTCAAAAAAAAAAGGAGAAGCCTTGATTTAAGGTTGAGCAGTTTCTTAAATTAGCCTTTAGTTCGACTTTCAAGGCCTCTTTTTACGTAAGCGACTAGATTTTGACCTTAGAGGCAAATTTTCGGAAAAATGTTCACCTTAATATCACAAGTGTCATCTATCATATCTATTAACCTTTGTTAATATGTCACTTTCCGTTTGAAAAGTCTGTTGAAACAGTGTTAGCTTAAGTTTTTAGTTGGAAAACATTACTCAAACTAACAACCTTCACGTTCTAGACCAAAGTTCTAACACCGAAGCCACGCCGATTCTTACTAATTCTTACGAACGTTAAGGAAAAGTGACCTTATAGTTAGTAGACAATTTCGCTAGGAGTCTACCGAGCTCTAGTTCCGGTAAGATAAGGTAAGCCACAATTTTTCATAAACGATTTTAAGAGTATTTTAGAAAGAATATTTTAAACACAATACAATACACCACACAAGCTATTTGCTTCTTTGGTTTATACAAGTCCTTTGTGGAGATACTAGTTTTAAAATTTTCCACATTTCCACTTAAACTACTTTTCGGACTTTACTTTTCTATGACAGCCATACTATATAGATGTCCGATGATGACCAAACTTAGAAGAATCATGGGAAAGTATAGCAAACTAAGAAATACAAAGTTTGGAGGCGTTTTCTTTGAAAACAAAAAAGTTTTCTCACTAAAACTAGTTTCTTGACCGATCATTCATTTGGCAGCTATAATCTATGGTCATCCAATGTTGACAAAATTTTAAAGAATTGTGTAAAAGCATATAAAATAAATTTATGCCAATTTTAAAGAGGTTTACATGAAAAACAAAAAAGTTTTCTTACTGAGACTATTATTCTAATCTTACTTTTGTATGACAGCTATACTATATAGATGTCCGATTTCGACCAAACTTAGTAGAATCATGGGAAAGCATAGCAAACTAAGAAATATAAAATTTGGAGGTGTTTTCCTTTGAAAATAAAAAGGTTTTTCTCACTAAAACTAGTTTC
Organism: Lordiphosa andalusiaca; assembly: GCA_035044965.1. NCBI lineage: Eukaryota > Metazoa > Arthropoda > Insecta > Diptera > Drosophilidae > Lordiphosa > Lordiphosa andalusiaca. The sequence continues at coordinate 6,535,687 of JAWNNM010000051.1, read as the reverse complement.
TGGACCGATCTTTCCTATGGCAGTTATAACCTATGGTCATCCGGTTTGGATAAAACTTTAAAGAATTGTGTAATAGCTTATAAAAAAATATTGCCAAAATTTAAAAGGAGTTTGCATTGAAAACGAACAAGATTTTCTCGCTAAAACTAGTTTTCAACCGATCGTTCTTATGGCAGCTATAAGTTATAGTCAACCGATCCGGCCAGTTCCGACAAATGTGCAGCGTATTTGTACCAGAAGACTTGGTGCAAAGTTTGGTGGCGATAGCTTTAAGACTAACGGACAGACGGACAAGGCTAAATCAGCTCAGCTCGTCACGATGATCAAGAATATATACATATTATATTTATAACAAATAACAAATTTAATATACCCCCTGCAAGGGAATACAAACCCCTTTAAATTTGGTGCTTTCTCAATCCCCTGTCTATCCGATCTTAAGCGCATATTTTCAATTCCATTCCATTCCGTACCGATGCCAAACTCATGTATTCAACTTAACTTCGATCCGATGCCGTGTCTATTCCATACTGTTTCTATATCAAGCCTTAATATTCGATTCATTTCCGTTGTGATCCCATGCCAAGTCTATTCCAATCCTTTCCGAATACAAACAGCAATCTTAAATTCAGTTATATTCCGCCAGGATTACAGCGCTTCGTCCATTCCATCTCGTTCCTTAGTGAAATTTTCAATTCAATACCATTCCGTTGCTCTATCAATCTACAAAATTCCGTGTTTCCGTCTGAACGGGTATTTATAGGTTGTTCATTTATATAAACTTCATATTTCATACTTGCTTTCATAAGTGTGACCATTTTATACAGTGTTGTGCCGTTCCAACTGTAGTCCATTCCAAAAACTGTATAATTTTTCCTCAACATCCTCACAATTTGGAACTAGTGAAAACGTAACTGAACCACCAGATTCAACTAGTTCACTGGAACCATATTAAATCGTTGTGCTTACTTCTCCTACCTACATTTCGAGCCCAGCCAAATGTTTCCAGGCTGATTTAACATGCAAATCTGGTACAGCTTTCACAGCTTTACCCTCTTGGCCATACATAAATCATGGCCGGGCGTAGGAGGAGGAGTAGGAGGTGGAAGCTGGCTGCCCCCTACCTCAAAAAAACGAAAAATAAAAATAACACTGCGTAAGAGTGCGAACGGGAGGTGGGCAGGGAGGTGAAAGGGTTGCACAAGTGGCAACTTTCACTTTTGTTAGGCTTCATCTTCGACTGGTTTGAGATTTGGAATCGATAGCCTCGTGCCGTTTGGCACCTCGCTGACGTCGAAGGCCACATTTAACGTTTGAGCGCCGCAAAGTATGCTGGGCTTATTTATTATTTACACGAGTGAAACGTGTATGAAACCGAAAGAGCTGCTAAAAACCCCCACATCCTCAAGCAGGAGTGTGGAGGAGTTGGTGTTTGTGGTTGATTTGATTGCTTTATGCACCCAGTGAGTGGCCGCATGAATTTCAAATGAGCCGCTCTCGACTCGTCTGGGTTTTGCTACGCCTCTTATTTCTGGGTGTTGTGCGTGTGTGTGTGTGTGTGTGTCGAAAGGTGGCAAATAATGTCTCTAAGCCAAGAACAATTTGGATTCGTAAAAGTCGATCTTGGCCATATTTGTTTGATTTATAAGAAAAGCTCTAACTTAGAACTAAATAGAGGAAAGACGACCTAAGAAGCCCATAACTATATCTTCACGCTAATCCTTCAATCTGAAACAGCCAGCTTCAATTTAGATTCACTTTTCTCAGAAATTTTTAGCAAAAGCTTTCTGAAACTCTAGCTAACTCTTCAGTTCTGTTGTAATAAGCGAAGTCTGCTGATGATTGCGATGGTAAGTCCCTGAAAGTTCATCAAATGTTTGCTGTGGAAGCAAGAGTCACTGAACAAGGAGTAACTAAACAAAAGTCATTAAACAGCATATCAAAGAACTCACTGATTTGAAAGTAGTGGAACTGAACAATTAGTTAGTTAACTAACTAGAATCTTCTAATAAAAGTCACTGAACAGTAAGTAAATGAACAAGAGTCACTAAACAACACATCGAAAAGTGACTAATCAGACAGATACATAAAGAAAGAAAGAAAAACTAGATATGAACCATGAGTTAGCTAACACAACTCACTAAACAAGAGTCACTGAACAATGAGTAACCGAGCAAAATTAGCTGAACATTTTATTGAAAGATACTCAAAAATTGAAAAATTATTGCACAGTCACTGAACAATAAGATATACACCATTAGTATGGCAATTGAACCACTAATCAAGAGTCACTGAACAATGAGCAAGTGAGCAAAAGTCACTATACAGTATATTGAAAAGTCACTTATAAGAAAGATAGAAAAATGAATGCATACACATATAAGGTTGGTAATTGAATCACCAAACAAGAGTCACTGAACAATGCGTAACTGAGACAAGTCATTGAACAACATATCAAAAAGTCACAGATTAGAAAAAAGTAACAAAACTGACTTAAAAGGAGAACTGAGGGCACAGTTACTGGTGGATGTGATATTTAACAAAAAGTGCCTGAACAAAAAAGCACTGAACAATGAGTCACTGAAGCATAAACCATTGCTTATTTTTGCTAGATATTATTCCCAAATACCCGAGCGCAGCTGTAACTAACCAAACGTTGCCTGAAACTAAATATTGAATAGGAAATGAATAGGAAAAACAAAACCTATATAAACCCTCCCGATCGTTCCCAACCTTTCGCAAGGAGAACGCAAATGCCAAAAATTCGAAACACTGCCAGGACACGGTCACAGCGCAGTCATTATCTCCTCTTTCCCCTCTCTCTCTCTCTCTCTCTCTCTGTATCCACCGAGTCTCTACCCATAACGTGTTGCACACGTTTCGCCAGCTGCCAGTCAGTGAGCTCAAGGGGGTGGCAAAGGGGTCGGGTCAGTCCTCCCACATCTTTTGTGCTGGCTTTTGGACCAGAGTCAGAGTCAGCGTCTCTCACTCATTCGGGCTTCTCCTTTTGCTTTTGGTGTTTGTGTGTTCCCACAGTAATTTGAAATTCATGCGCTTCGTATGTGGAATAAATTCAAGATTTTGATTTGCTGCTACGTGTGGCATCATTCGCACACACACACACCACACACACCCACTCGCTCATACACATTTCGTGTGCAATTGAAGGTGTGAAATCGTACATAAAGCATAATAAAAGTGAAACGCGTGAGACTGTTTGGCTTTTAAAGCCGGGCGGATCCCATAAGGCAGCTTAAAGTTGGGGGAAAGAACAAAAAAGTTGGAGGAGAGCACAACAATTAATGTGGGCAAAGGACAGGAAGGACAATGAACTAAAAGCTGCCCCTGACACTGATGGCCATAATTGAAAATGTCAACCAAGATAGAGAGAAAGAGAGAGAGAGAGAGAGTTGAAACAAAGTGGCGCCCCAAAAAGTAGGCAACAATGGACAGCTGATTGATTGAATGGGGGGGGCAACAAGAAGCTCCACTTTTTATTCTGCCAAATCGGTTGCAGTTTGGTGTCGCTTATAAAATTTTAAAGCTCAAAGCAAATCATCATTTAGGTGCTCCCCCCGGGCCAGATCCCACACGCACACACACACACACACACACAAACAAATATGCTGATTATGCTGGTACTATTATTCCCCTGATGGCGCCAGCTGCCATGGATAGCGCAAAATTTCAATGACTTTACTGTTATTTATGCCATTCGAAAAGTAATTTATAGCATTTAATGCCTAAAAGCACACTTGCGATTTCAGCAATTTGCGTTGGAGCTGCCAAAAAGTAGGCAACACAACACAACAGCCAAATAAACACGCGCGCATATTACGCAGCTCCCCCCAACCGCCTCTCGTCAGCAGTTTTCTTCCTTTTTGTGTTTATTTTTGGTGGGGCAAGAGAAAAAATACATGTCAATGACTTTACAGAAAGCGGAAACTCATAAAGATAAGTGTTGACATGACTGCCAACATCTTTGAGAGTTCCCTCGCTCTCTCTCTCTCTCTCTCTCTCTCTCTCTACCCACTACTCTGGCTGCCTCTTTAAGTGGCATCTGTCGTCCCGTATTTGTGTCACTCCTGTGTGTGTGTGTGTGCATGTATGCGTGTGCGTGAGTCGCACCTCGCAAATTCCCTAAACTTCTTCTTTTTTTTTGAGACAGAAATAGCCAAGGTGAAAATTTAAATAGGAGCAGATGGTGGCACAAAATGTAATCGATCTAATCAATAGTTTTTGCTAGTTTACGTGAACCCCAAATGGAATAACCAAGACCAATCAGGCTTAAAAAGTGCTCAGTTCACTGAAAGAGTTTATCGATTTCATGATAAAAGTGATTTTCATCTGGCTTTCGTATGTAATGCAAGCATTTGTCTTTCTTTAGTTCAAGACTAGAAAAAAACCCTCTTCAATCTGCAATATTATTAGAAAATTTAGATTGGAAGTCCTTTAGTTAGCTGCTGTGTGACACATAAATCTAGAATTTACTCCGTTATTTGTGAGTTTATGTGACAGATGGAGCTATGTAAAAGATGAGATATCAGCCCTGATCTATTCGCGAAATTCAGAACTCAATTTCCAAATAATTCTACTCATTTTTGTAGTTCAGAAAAGCCTTGATTCGCTCAATGCTAAAAACCAAATTCGAGAACACTCATATGCAGAAAACAGGAAACCCAGGCCCAAGTTTTAAGTCTCAAAGACTTGTTGCGGCTTAAATAGACAGACATTCTGATCAAATATTTCAGTTAAATTGATAAATGTGCATTAGGGTGCACTTTTTAAGGGCATATGCATCATTTAGAGAGGTTGCCCCCTTTTAAAGGTTCCCTTTGTATTACAGATAATACAATTTGCAGCAAACAATCTAAGAGAAAAAATAAACTTCGGCTTTGTATACCCTGGCAGCACGTTTTTCTAACTAATTTGAAGAACATTTCCACAAGTTTTTCTCACTAAAACTACTTTTCTGACTCTACTTTTCTATGACAGCTATACTATATAGATTTCCGATTTTGACCAAACTTTGAAACCTTAGGTCTCATAGCTCTCTGGGCCGATTTCTCTTCTTCCAGATATCATAATCCAAGTACCCAGTCAATTCCAGAGTTCTCGTCCTTTTACTTTAGATCGTAAAAGCTTGATTTAAGTTCGATATAGCCTCAGTTCAATCACACACTCTATTGATGTTAGCTTGTTATCTGAACTCGCATTGATTCCTTAAAAGGATCATATCATGAAGGTCCGATATTGAATTAAGTGCGAAGTTTGTACTTGAGTTGATAATGAAATCGGCTGGTTGCAAAATTGTCTGAGTTTAAATCAATCCGAAACAAAGATAGCCATAATAAAGACAGAGATTGACCTGAATATTCAATCTTTATGCTACCCCAAAAAAAAAAAACTTACAAGAAGAGTCCATAGGACTTTTTTATCGACCTTTTTGATTTTCAAAGCAGCAAATTCTTGGCATTTTGAGGTCATTATTGATTGTTCTGTCGAAAGTATGCACTACGCCTGACGAAAAAGTAATGCACTACACCTGCTTCTAATCTATAAGGGGATAGTGAACAGACTGCGTACGAGCTGCATTACAATTTTGAAAAAGAAATTCGCATTTGTAATGGGAATCTGATGACAGTTCGGCTCTCTAGCATACATCCTGCATTACCAGTAATGCAGGTTGTGCGCACACCGTTTACAAAGCGGCCATGCATAGGGCAAAGTAAACCTGACTGTATGCGAATATTTCCTGCATACAGAAGGCAAAGTAATGCAGGAGTAATCCATTATGTAATGGCAATTACCGCCGCTGGGTATTGACTGATAGACCCTCGGTTATATCTTCAACAGACAGTTTCCTTATCATTCCTGCATTGTTAGCACGATTTGAGAATTCCCAGGCATCATAAGTGCAAAAACGTCTTTGCTTATGTGTATGCGAACCCATTTAGCCTCACTGTATTGGTGAGAGAGGCTTTTTAAAGTACTTTAACTTTGACAAAGGTCACCTGAGCCCACTTCAATCTGAAGTGACGACTATTTGACTTATTCAAATACTGATACAACATTCAAATTAACCTTTTCAGTTTGAAATCACCATGTTCTAACCTTTGCGAACTAGTTCACGGCTTTTCCAGGCACTTAAGGCATGCCATTAGCAGAGCCACCGACTTATTTTGATTTCAATTTCAGTGTTCAATTATATTAATCAAGATTGAGCTGACATTGTCAATCGATGGGTAAGAAAACTATTATAATTTTTGCAACTGCCACAATTTGGAATTGCCGCAGGCAAATGAGCAACAAACTCATACCCCATCCCCCATGTCCCACCCCCCTGCAGGCTCAGTTAACAGCCACAGATTGTACTTGTGAAATTCTATTTTTTTTTTTGTTTGGTTTTTTGACTGCTCAAGCAGCAAATCATATTGCTTTGTCGTTGCCTCTTCCAGCTCCTGTCCCCGCCTCCTGCCCGGCTGCCTGCCTGCCTGCCTGTCGTGCCTCAAAAGCAGTTGAAACTTTGTCAACAATGTTGAATAATTAAAATGCTCCCTCGGCATCAAGAAGTCTAGAGCAAGAGACCCGCTTCTGCCAGCATTGTGTGTTGTGCCTGACAGTTTCCAAGGGGAAAGCCTGGCAAGGCTCATCAGCAATTCTCAATTGCTATTATAATATTTTTTTTTTTCTCTGCTGCCTCTTCTGACGTAAACACCTGATACAATGGCAAGGGCCAGGCGGAGTTGTCTCCATCTCCGTCTGGCGAAAAAGTCAAGTTTTGCTTAATGCGCAGTCCCCGTGCAGCGTTGAAAGTTTTGTCGAGCCAAAAATTCATCAACTTTGTTGCATAATATTTCAATAAACCCGAAAAGAGAGCAAGGCTGGTGTCATAAAATTAAAGCATACTTTGCAGCGTGTTGACAGACGAGGACGCCGACGACGACGACGACGACAAAAAGGCAAATGAACTGCCTTACAATAGTGCACTTGGGAGTGGTACTCTTTTCTCGCTCACTTTCTTTGTGTTGAACTATAGAAAACATATTGTGAAATTTGCCAGCAGCAGCAGAATGAAGAAGTTGCCTGCCAGGCAGCGGAAAATTGGCTCGTAAATTAAATGATGCATACTTTCGGGCTAATAGAATTTTGAATCCCAAGAAACAACCTTTTTTTTTTTGGAGGCAGTTGCTTGAAATGCAGAGTCGAACGCTCAAATCTTGGGGACAATTAATAATTGAGTATAAGTGCCATCCGGCTCGAAGGACCAAGTGTTTTAAGTGACTAAACGAAGAAACTGGAATCAAATTTGGATCAAGCTGGTTCAGTTTGTTGGTGCTGCCACACAACTTGTTGAAATAGCTGAGTATGAGTGCCATCCGGCTCGAAGGACCAATGCCTTTTTGAGTGAATAAGCAATGAAACTGCGAACAACTTTAGATCAAGCTGGTTTAGGTAGTTGGTGAATAAACGAAGCAATTGCGTTCAAATTTGGACCAAGCTGGTTCAGTTTGTTGGTGTTTTCACACAACTAGTTGAAATAATTGAGTATAACTGTCATCCGGCTCGAAGGACCAAGTGTTTTAAGTGTAAAAACGAAGCAATTGCGTTCAAATTTGGACCAAGCTGGTTCAGTTTGTTGGTATTTGCACGCAACTTGTTGAAATAATTGAGTATAACTGCCATCCGGCTCGAAGGACCAAGTGTTTTAAGTGTAAAAACGAAGAAACTGCGTTCAAATTTGGACCAAGCTGGTTCAGTTTGTTGGTGTTTGCCCACAACTTGTGGAAATAGTTGAGTATAACTGCCATCCGGCTCGAAGGACCAAAGTTTTTTTAGGAGCTTTTAAGGGAAAATGGGTAAAAACTTTGCATAGTTCAGCTTTAGTAAGCAAAGAAACTGTCTGTTATTGTAGGTATTATCTATAGTCCGGCTCGAAGGACCAATGTCTCTCTTTCTCTCTCTCGCTAGCAAAACTTTGTAGGCAACTGTACTTACCACTGGCAGCTATCAAAGTAATCAACGTTGATCACCAACTCTACTCGCTGGCCAGTGCACTTTGGGTGTGCGTGTGTGTGATGATGTAAAATGATTTTGAAGCTTTATGGAGATGCGGTTTTATATAATTTTAATCCAATTAAACTTAATTAACTTGTGTGCAGCTGAACGTAACTGTAAACCAGTCGCCGTCACCCATTTACCCCCGGGACCGGGACCAGACCAGGTCGTAATTATTACCACTTACGGCTAAATACTGCGAGTTTGTTGCGCTTTCTTTATGCCATGTTGTTGGGCGAAAAAGTTGTGCCAGCCGCAAAAATTCCAGTATCATGCAACCGCAGCGGCGGCGGCGGCGGCATCATCAGCAGCAGCAGCAGCAATCCTGGCGAAGAGTGAAAAGTTTTTGGGCCAAAAACCCACAACAGTCGGAGAGCTGTTTTGTTGTTGTGTTTTTTATTGGGATAAACTTTTTGCTTTTGGCATTGCCTACTTTTAGGCGCATAAAATTTATACTTCACCTTTGGACAAGCATAAATCTTTGTTATGCCCCCGGGTGGGCGAAAGCCCAAAAATCACAGCCATCCTTTTCCGGACGTTGGTAATTATTTTCGACCCCAGGAATTTTATTTTCAGTTTCAGTTTTAATTAATGCCAACAGCGACCGGAAGAGAGCAGCCCCATTTTCGGGGTGCCATTTTTTTTGCTGCTTAACATGACTTCATAATGAGTTTTAATAGTCGGTTTCGCATAGCAGCGATTAATCATTCGCAGAAAGGAATGCTAGTCGGTATTAAGAGGTCGCATGGAAGATTCTTTTGAATTTGTAGCATCGATTAACTTAAAGCTTTCAACGGGGAATACTATGCTTCACTTTTGGACAGTCTTGATATTAAATTTATTCAGTTGGGCAGCCCGACACTGCTCCAAAGTTTGCACGCATAAAGATAACGTTCTACAGTTATAAGGCCCCATGATCTTTTCACTGTTTTCAAGCCTGAGAGAGATTTGGGTAGCTTATGACCTGAACATATCTTTTTTATAAAAAGTTCGAAAGTAGCTGCAAGTTCGAAAGACTTGTCTGCAATCCGACTCGAAGGACCAGGCTTAGTTGAGGTAGACATTTTCAAGCTTTGTACATTTTTCTAGAAACGCTATGGCATTGCAACAACAACTTCGTATGTGTGACTCCTCGCTCAACATTTGGAAGATCATTTCAACAAAAATCACCTGGATGAGTCTTCTACAAACAATTTTGAAGATTAATAAGAGATAAAAGATTAAAAAGAGTCCCATATTTGACTCAAGCATTTGCTAAAAATGTGTTTGATAGAAAGACGATTCGAAAAAGACCCTCAAATGACTCGAAGTTATATCGAAATTGATAAGAAGAATGTGCCAAAACGACGCTTTTTAGAAGATTCTTAGCGAGGCTAACACAATTTTTCCTTTCAGAGTAATGTTGCATTATTTCGCAGTGTTTGAAAACGACAAAACGTGCTGGGCTATATGAAAGCATATATAGCTTTGCAACAATATTGCAAAACTACGGAATTAAGAGGCGGAATTATGTCGCTGCCTGCACTTAGTTTGTGATTTATTGCTCTTGAAAGCAGACAAAGTAGGTGAAAAAGTACATTTATCGATTGTTTTAAGGCTTTTCTAGGTTAATCGATGAGCCAAGTCAAAACTTTTAAGACTTAAAGCTTCGTTTTAGGTGAATTTATGCATAAATTTTAGATTTTATACTAATAAATCGATAATTGCATACTATTAAGAACCGATTTGTATATTCTTTAAGTTTGAAAGCACGATTTCAGTAGCTCACGAGCTGTAAAGCAGAAACAGCCACGCGGACAGAGGACACATTTATGCATAGCTGGGCGCTTTGTTAATGGATCTTATCTACTTTGCCGCCAAATCCTTACTGCATTGCCGAAATGGAGTGTGACAGAGTTATCTCCCACTGACCCCAATTCATTATTATACACATAAGGTAAATCTTTTTCCCCAAAAGCATCCATCGCCTATAAAACGTTTGCTCTGATCGTATAGCATCGATCTGTCATTCTTCATTGCCGAAATTTATCCAGCAATTTAATTCTTTTAAAGAACAAAAAATAAAAAACAATGTAGTAGCCAGGAAATGGAAGTCGGAGGACCGAAAAGCGAAACAGTTTTGGTCACCGCGCTTCAATAATTCTGTTTGCACACTGAAACAGAGAGCGAGGACCTCAACCTCAGCACACGGTTACACAGGGCCAGTAGCAACGGCGGCAAACATATTTCGAGTGGCTTTTGTGGCATTGACGCGGCGAGCTTCACCACGCCGAAGACAAAAAGCCAAACAAACTGCAGCAGAAGCAACAAAATGTCGGGTGGGCGAGCTGTGTGAAAAATTACAATGCAATTGTTTGCCTCGAACCCAGAGCCGGAGCCGGAGCCGTTGCCGGTGCCGGACCTGACCAGGCCAGACCAGACCAAGCCCAAGTCAATGGCAGACCACAGAGCAGACGTTCTGTTCAGTTTTTGGGTGCCGAGGGTCCATTATCGATTTAAAAAGTGCATTGTGGCATATGGCGAGCGGCGGTGGCACTTTTTATTATTAACTGTTGCATAATTTTGGGCGTTCGTCATGCGGTTATTCTTTTGCGCGTGGAACGCTAATTGAATTTGCATGGCAAATCAAGGCCCGCGCACTCAAAGCGCTGCGCTTTCATCAAAAATGTGTAAGTTACTTAAAAATGTGCGAAAGGAGCACACACACACACACACACACAGACACGCACACATGCATATTTAAGCATCCACTCCTTTGCCACATTTGGGCAGGGAGCCAAACAATGAGGCTTTTGTATGCTGCTTCTGCTCCTGCGGTACACATGTGTACGTGGTCCATTGTTTGTATTGAACGCGCCACTCTCTGCCTTGCCTTTTGCCAGCCAGCCAGCCAGCCTGCCTGCCTGACAGCCAGACGGGCAGGCTGTTTTCATTTGCGCCTTCAAATCTAAGAATAATAGCCGCCTTGATTACATTCACGCCGCTTTATGACAAACGCAACAAAAAGAAGAAAACACCACACGCGTTCGGCACAAACAATGAAAGGAGAAATGGCACAGTGGAGCCAGTGTGGTAGGTACATAACATTAAGCTTTCAATGTTGTAGCTTATCATTTTCTTGTGCTTGTAACTCTACTTTCGTTTAAGTGATTGCTACTAAAGCAGATGGTCCAACTTTTTCATAAATAACAAAGGTAGGTACCATTTCGTGGCCTTAAATGGGAGTATCATCCAAAAACGGTTATCAAACTTCTTCTATTTCACTTTAATCTGTCCTTGACATTGAAAAAAATGGACTGAGGTGGCTGACAAAGGGCTTTATGGACTAGTTTAAGCCTGTATTATACTCTTCTTGACCGACTTTTCCATAAATCGCTAAGGTAGGTACCATTTCGGAACCTTTAAAGGGAGTACCATCCCAAGTGGATGGTCAAATTACTCCTCTTTAACCTTAATCTACCCTTAGCATTGAGAAATATTGACATAGGTGGATGTTAAAGGGCTTTATGAAGTAGTTTAAGCCTGTATTATACTCTTCTTAACCGACTTTTCCATAAATCGCTAAGGTAGGTACCATTTCGGAACCTTTAAAGGGAGTACCATCCCAAGTGGATGGTCAAATTACTCCTCTTTAACCTAAATCTACCCTTAGCATTGAGAAATATGCTCACAGGTGTATGACAAAGGGCTTTATGGATCAGTTCAAGCCTGTATTATACTCTTCTTATCCGACTTTTCCATAAATGATTAAGGTAGGTACCATTTCCGAGTCTTAAGAGGGAGTACCATCCCAAGTGGATAGTCAAATTGTTCCTCTTTGACCTTAATCTACCCTTAGCATTGAGAAATATTCACACAGGTGTATTACAAAGGGCTCTATGGATTATTTTTAGCCTGTATTATACTCTTCTTAGCCGACTTTTCCATAAATCGCTAAGGTAGGTACCATTTCGGAACCTTTAAAGGGAGTACCATCCCAAGTGGATGGTCAAATTACTCCTCTTTAACCTAAATCTACCCTTAGCATTGAGAAATATGCACACAGGTGTATGACAAAGGGCTTTATGGATCAGTTCAAGCCTGTATTATACTCTTCTTATCCGACTTTTCCCTAAATGATTAAGGTAGGTACCATTTCCGAGTCTTAAGAGGGAGTACCATCCCAAGTGGATAGTCAAATTGTTCCTCTTTGACCTTAATCTACCCTTAGCATTGAGAAATATTCACACAGGTGTATTACAAAGGGCTCTATGGATTAGTTTTAGCCTGTATTATACTCTTCTTATCCGACTTTTCCATAAATCGCCAAGTTAGGTACCATTTTGGATCCTTTAGAGGGAGTACCATCCCAAGTGAATAGTCAAATTACTCCTCTTTGACCTTAATCTACCCTTAGCATTGAGAAATATTGACATAGGTGGTTGTTAAAGGGCTCTATGGACCAGTTCAAGCCTGTATTATACTTTTCTTATCCAATATTTCTATAAATCACCAGGGTAGGTACCATTTCGTGGCTTTGGACAATTACCATTCTAAATCCTTAATTAAATTGCTCCTATTTTATCTCAATCTTCCCTTTACATTGACATGGGTGAAAGACAAAGTGTTTTGTGGACCACATTAAGCCTATTCCATAAATTGTCAAGGTAGGTACCATTTCAAAGCCTTAAAAGGTGGTACTTTTCCAAATCGAAGGTGAAACTTCAACTTTTGAGCTTAATTTGCACTTTACATTAACAAATATGGTCATAGGTTGATGACTAAGGACTTAATGAACCTGTAATATACCAACTCTTCATGAAATCGCCAAGGTAAGTTAAAAGGGAGCACCCTCCAAAGTCGTCTGCCCTTAACATTGATGCTTACATTTTCCATTGCTTATAACCCTACCATCAATCGTTTGTAAAAGACAAAAAGCCTTGCCCCACTGTGCTGGGTAGAAATGAAAAGAAATGAAATTAAGTGGCATGTTGTTGCTCTTGTATAAACGAGGGAGCGAAGGGGATGGGGGCAACTGTAATTTGGCCCTTCCTCCTCCTCCTCCACCGCACGCCCAACACTTAAGCCTCACTGTAAGCCTGTTAAACATTTCGAGTGTTAATTGTGTGCGAACAACAATAACCAGAGAAATTTTCGGAGTTAACAACTGACGTGAAGATTGTGATTGGAGCAAAACACACAAGTCACCCGGTCACACGGGCTGTGGCCTGTCGTGCCAAAACCAATGGCAATTTCCATGCCTAAATGAGTGCCTGGCTTGGCTTGGCTCGGCTCACCTCACCTCTTTTGGCCTCAGTTTAGCTAACCAAATGGCAATCGGTGCGCTGTCAGTTGTGTTGCTGCCGCTTCTGCTCGCCGTCTCCTGCCGGGCCCTCCATTCCGGCACCGCGAGTGGCATCGCTCGTTTTAATTACATGGTCCAGATCTATGATCCAAAATTTCTATGCTCTGGCACACTGATGAATGCACATTATGTGCTGACCGTCGCCCATTGTTTCACCAAGCAAACAAAGGTTCAACGACTGTCGGTACGCGTGGGTCAGGATTACCTTTTGGAGGATTTCAATGGGCCTAAAGTGTTGGCCATACAGCGGCATTCCAAATTTTCGGCGCGCTCACTGCGGAATGACATAGCGGTGGTCAGGCTGAAGGATACGATTGCAGCCACATCGACCATTGGCTATATGCCCATCTGTCATAGGAACTTCAAGCCTGGCAATTCGATCCACGGAGTGGTGGCCGGTTGGAGTGTGCGCAATTTGACGCAATCGTTGAGCTACATCAACGTGAATCTGATGTCGGCCGGGTTGTGCCGCAAGAGTTTTCCGGAAATGCCGCCGGGTGTGATGTGTGGCAAGTCGCAGAGTCAAACGCAAACACTATGCTTTGGCGATTCGGGTGATCCGTTGATCTACAACAATCAGATCTGTGGCTTGGCCATTGCATTTCGTCGTTGCGGTAAATCACGTCATCCGAATCTTTATACAGATGTGTCCGTACATCGGGAGTTTATAACACAAGCGATGGCGATATTGGATGAAAAGGCCAGAATTATAATCGGCGGACGTTACTGGGGTGGGCTGCGTTAAGGTGAGTAGAGGATAACCGATTTGGGTTAAGTATTCATCCAAATTGGAAGGGATTTCGTTTGAAGAGGTTACAAATTTGAGTTAAGGACTTGTTTTTTGTATATCTACACTTTTTAACCAACGACACTAGATATACTAGATGGTGCGCTAGCAAAAGCCAGTGTTGAATAACGTTTTTTACTTAGAGGGCTCATAAAACGAAATAGTGTGAAACAAAAGGTTTCCTCTTTGCAACCACAGATGCTCAATACAATATACAAGAGAGTTCGAGAGTTAAAGTATGGCACTAAGATCCATCTCTTCACTTCAGAACCAAAGACACTTGATATACCAGACAACGTTTGGTCTAAGGCTGAAATCAATGAATCAATAAAAGCAACTATACATTTTTTTAAAGCATTAGTTTTAAGTAAACTTTCGACAAAAGTGAAACCTCCTTAAAATTGGCAGATACTCATTTTATAAGCTTTCACACAATTCTTTTAAGTTTTGTCAAAATCGGATGACTATAGGTTATAGCTGCCATAGGAACGAACGGCCGAAAAACTAGTTTTAGTGAGAAAAATTTTTAATTTTTCAAAGAAAACACCTCCAAACTGTGTATTTCTTAGTTTGCTATGCTTTCCGATGATTTCATCAAGTTTGGTCGTAGTCGGACATCTATTTGGTATAGCTGTCATAGCAAAGTACTCTAAAAAGTAGTCTTACTGAGAAAAACTTGTTTGTTATTAATGAAAGGGACTCCCAATTTCTTACAATTTCATTTTCAATCCTTTTGCATGATTCCACAAAGTTTGATAGAAATCGCACATCTATATAGTATAGCTGTCATAGAAAAGTAAGGTTAGAATAATAGTCTTAGTAAGAAAAACTTGTATATTTTCAATGTAAACCTTTGTAAAATTGGCATATATTTATTTTATAAGCTTTCATAAGCTTTTTCAAAATCGGTTGACCCAAGGTTATAGCTGCCATAGGAAACATCAGTCGCAAAACTAGTTTTAGTGAGAAAAACTTTTTTGGTATCAAAGAAAACGCCTCCAAACTTTGTATTTCTTAGTTTTCTATGCTTTCCCATGATTTTTCTAAGTTTGGTCGAAAACGGACATTTATATAGTATAGCTGTCAGAGAAAAGTGAAGTCAGAAAAGTAGTCTTAGTAAGAAAAACTTGTTTGTTTTCCATGGAAATGTACTTCTTTTCCAAATATGAAACAAACTTGAACTGCTTGCGGTATACACCTACCTTCAAGCAAAAAGACGAACGGACAGACAAACGGACAGAGGGACAGACGGACGGAGGGACAGTCGGACATAGCTTTATCGACTCGGCTGTTCATGCTGATCAAGAATATATAGATACTTTAAGGGGTCGGAAATCTTTCCTTCTCCATGTTACATACATTCGCACAATTTCATGATCCCCCTTTTTCCATTTTTAAACGGAACAGGGTATAAAAACGTGCTGCAAGGGTTCACAAACTATGGATGAACCGAAGGTAACTTCAACCTTAAGAGACTTATATTTGGGAATGCTCTATCCCTTTTTCTAGAATTTCCGACTCCAAAAGGTGATTTTGGAAGTCTTTGTACATCCGCTTTCGCCAATTCAACAGCGGAATCTAATTATTACACACTATTTTCAAGATGCTGACATGTTTCTAGGCCCTTAAAAACTATATTTATATTGAGATTCGAAGTGGAAATTTGAAAACAGGAACTGGTATAACAATACCTATACTACCACTAAGATAGTCCTTATTCTGGCTACAGCCAAAAAGCAGTCAGAGTTCTTGTGTAGAGAAGACTGACCACTTTGATAATGTAGCCAGCATACCCATAAGCCATCTGGTGTATGCAGTATCTTTGGTGTTTAAAATATCTGTCACAAGTTGTTTCATTTTAAGTCCCCGAATTGAAATCAATTTCTTTACACACATACCCACATTTTTTGCTTTACCATTTTCAGCGGACGACTCACTTTCAATGGAGGAGCTCAACTCACCTGCAAAGAGAAGAAAAGACAAGAAATGTGAAATTTAATTTAAATAATAATAATAATCAATTTGGCGTTTTACACAAAAAATTCCAACAAAAGGTTCGCTCTTCGAAAATCACAGCACATAACCCATTAACCCCAGCGTGGCCCCCGCCCAACTATTCATACAATTTTCATACAATTCTCCGGGAGTCGACGGCATTTGCATAATGAATTCATATGTTTAATAAAATCTACACGTGGACAGGGGAATATACGAGCGTACACAAAAGAGCAACCTGAATCCAGAATTCAGAATGCTGCAAGCCAGCGCACAAAAGTATGCAAAAGAAAGCCAAGCCGCTCTCCTTTTGAATAGTTGGAGGATGACAATGACGTTGACGACGACGACGACGACGACGACGACGACGACGGCGACGACAACATCCCGGCTGCCTGGCTGCCTGTTGGGAGTAGGGGGCGTTGCCCGTTAAGGGGTTTGTTTGGCTTTGCTTTGCTGTTGGCCAAATTAAAAACGTATTAAATTTGCATATTTTGCCAAAGTGTTTTGCACAAACATTGTTATCGGTTATCGGGTTAGCAGGTGGCAAAATGGGGAGCACTTTATGAATTCTTTTTGTAAAGCAAATTGACAATTTTGATTTGCTTTGCTTTTGAGGCAAGCTGGGGTAATGGAATTTAAAGTGAGTGTGAGGAAATATTGGAATATACAAAAGCCAACCAGTTCGATTATCTTCTTAAGCTCTAAAGCGCTTCCCCGGGGTGAGAGGGCAGGGGGTTAAGTCCCGCAGATTGCCAACAACACGTTTCGACAGTTTTATGACCTGTTCCGCCACCTCAGCTACAATTTATCGAAATAGATATTATTTATGGCAACTAAGTGTGGCAGGGAAACAAATAAAAACTCAACTATTTTATGCTCACACCAAGCACAAATACACACACACACACAGAAAAGTTTTTTGACCACAAAACTGACAAAAAAAAATAGAGGAATGTTAACTTCGGCTCGGCCGAAGTTTTTATACCCTTGCAGCACGTTTTTTACTCAGTTGAAGGACATTTCCACTGAAAACCAACAAGTTTTTCTCAATAAGACTACTTTTCTGACTCAACTTTTGTATGACAGGTATACTATATAGATGTCCGATTTCGACCAAACTTAGTAGAATCATGGGAAATCATGGCACACTGAGAAATACAAAGTTTGGACGCATTTTCTTTAAAAACCAAAAAGTTTTTCTCACTAAAACTAGTTTCTCGACCGATCATTCATATGCCAGCTATAACCTGTAGTCATCCGATTTTTAAAAAACTTTGAAGAATTGTGTGAGCGCTTATAAAATAAATATTTGCCAATTTTAAAGAGGTTTACAGTGAAAATAAAAATGTTTTTCTTACCAAGACTGTTTTTCTAACCTTACTTTTCTATGGCAGCTATACCATATAGATTTCCGATTTCGACCAAATTTGGCAGAATAATGGAGAAGCATTGAAAAATAATAAATACGGAGTTTGGAAACGATTGCATAAAAAGCAAAAAAGTTTTTCCCACTAGAACTAGTTTTTCGACCGATTGTTCCTATGGCAGCTATATGTTATAGTCATCCGATCCGGCCGGGTCCGACAAATGTGCAGCGTATTTGGACCAAAAGACTTCCTGCAAAGTTTCGTCGCGATAGCTTTAAAACTGACAGAGGAGATAGCATATATCGACTCAGCTCGTCATGCTGATCAAGAATATATATACACCCAGAAAAAAGT
Organism: Lordiphosa andalusiaca; assembly: GCA_035044965.1. NCBI lineage: Eukaryota > Metazoa > Arthropoda > Insecta > Diptera > Drosophilidae > Lordiphosa > Lordiphosa andalusiaca. Next base: position 6,517,779 of record JAWNNM010000051.1, on the reverse strand, counting down.
AGAACGAATAAGTTAAGAACAAACGATCTCGAAAAAAAAGGAATTCCTTCTTGAACTTTAAAGAATTTCGCTTTTGAAATCGAGTTAAATTCGTTCTCAGCTTGGTGCTTTTAGGCGAGGGGAGTGAGGTACAGAAACTGAGAGAGGAGAGCAAGCACATTTGAGGGAATAGTGTTGAGTCTGCTCTTACAGTTTCGGATTTTATGGCAGAGGGGTGTGGGGAAGCTATCGAGCGGAGAGCGTAAGGGATATTTGCACTCATGTTGCTCTGAAATTCCCAACCAGTTATGGCATTGCTGGCATGGAGAGACCTCTGTTCGACTGAAAGATGACAGACAAAGACTTATGCTGCTTTCAGGTGTGTATTCCTCAAGCCGTTAAAACACAACAAAAAAAACAACTGATTTTAAATTGGAATCTGTAAAGCTCTCGATTTAAGAGTAAATCATCTTATTCTTGAATCTGATGAGCTCTTAATACTGGAAAGAACGTTCTCGGTTTTGGACAATGCTTGTATGCTCTTGAATCAAGAATAAGCAATCTTGAATTTTGGAATGTTTAGCACTTGATTCAAGAACTATTCTGCTTGATTTGAGAATGATTTGTACTTAGATTAAGTATTGAAGCTCTTGGACCAAGAAAAACGGGATCAAAAATTCATACTTGGATCAAGAATTTCGCTATTGGATCGACTACTTTCACTCTTATCGAACTATTGATCTCAAAAATTCTTGATCCAAGTATGAAATTGTCTATTTTTTTTCTTTATGTGATCGGAAATGTTTCCTTCTATGCGTTACAAACATCTGGATAATTTCAATATACCTTGTGCAAGGGTATTAAAAAAAATATAAACACAGAGAAGGCAAAGTTTAAATGACCCAATCTCTAAAAATAAACACCAACCCAAAAACCAGAAGAAGGAAAGAAAAACTCATTTTGACATTCAGAGTTGGGAAAACTCGGTCACACACGCACACAATGCCAACCAATTGGCAATTGTGATAAATTGTACTTTTAAGCAACAAAAAAGAAAAAAAAAGAAAAAAGGAGACCCCTCATCAACGTCAAGATACCCAAAAGGTTGACTTTTTTTGCGGCCCAAGGCAAGGAATTTGGTATGTAAAACTACTTTACTAATAATGCCTCAATTGTGCAGCGTTTTTGTTTCCTTTTCTTTTTTGGTTGCCCTCTTCTTGTGGCTGCACATGTAACACATTACCCTAGTTAAGCGGGCTCCCCTTTTTTGCTTTTTTTTGGTATCTTGAGTATTAATCCTAATTGAAGGGAAATCCCCTGATGGACACACACACACACACGCAGCACAAGTCAAAGTACAAACGAGAGTGGCCACCCTTTCGTTCTGTCTGCTTTTTTTATGATATTTGTTTTGGCAAAACATGTGACGCCTGGCTAAATCGTTTTGCCTTCCTTCCTTCCTTACTTCTTTCATTTCTCCACAGCCCGAGGCATAATTAAAAACAGCCAGCGAAAGTGAAAGCATTCAGTTAGAGAGGGGGAGAGAGAAAGGGGGGAGCGGGGATAGCTGCTCAAATAGACATTTAATGATTCCCCATTGTCATTACATAAAGGTGTCTTATAAAAACATTATTTCACACACACACAGCCACACACACACGGCAGAGAGGTGACAATGGAGGGTTGCTGCTTGGTTGCTTGGTTCGTTGTGGATGCGGGCAAAAGCTTATTTGTTGATACGAGGGCATTTTTATATGGGCTAACGAGCACTTGGGGCATAGTATCAGACGTCCCCACTCTCCCTTACAGGTAATTGTGTGCCATATATATGTTTTTTCTTTTTGCCAAGACTTTTGGTGAGTAGGGAGGGATGTGGGTGGAGAGGAAAATAATAAACCATTGGCAAACAGTCGTCACAATTTTTCTATTCATTACATAAATGAGTAGCGTGAAATCATAATTCAAGCGTGTAAATGGCAATTGGCCATGACAATCCGGTCACACACCCAGGTAAAGATTAGTTACAAAAGGTTTCGCAACAGTTTTTTAGGTTTTTGGTAACAATTCCAATAAGTACCAGCTGCAAATCAATCGAAATATTCACATTTCCGGTTCACTGGTGGCTCGAACCAAATTTAAAGAATGGTTGCAGGTTGCAGGTTTTGGTTCAAACCTTGGTTCAGTACATGCTTTATGCAATATTAATTATTTTTGTGTTCTAAAAACTGCATTCGATCTTTAAACTACACTAAGAGAAAAAAAAAAACGAGAAAGCTAAGCTAACTTCGTCTGTGCCGAAGTTTTTATACCCTTGCAAGTGCTCGCTTAAATATTTTTTTATAAAAATACTCTTTTTCCCATTTTTCGACCCATTGTTCGTATGGGAGCTATACGATATAGTCCTCCGATTAGGCCAAAAATTTGTAAAATTATGTAAAACCATGTGAAACAAATAAATACAAAAATGCAGGATGCTTCCATTAAAAAATAAACAAGTTTTTCTACCTAAGACTGTTTTTCAGACCCAATATTTGTATGGCAGCTATACCATATAGTTGTCCGATTTTAATAAAACTTGGTAGAAATATAAAAGAACATAGAAAACTTACGATTACAAAGTTTGGAGACGTTTTCATTGAAAATGAAAAAGTTTTTCATACTAAAACTAGTTTCCGACCGATTGTCCCTATGGGAGCGATGAGATATAGTCATCCGATCCTGTCGGTTCCGACATATTAGCAGTGTGCAGCAAAAAGAAGACTCTGTGCAAAATTTCAGCTCGATAGCTTTTAAACTGAGAGACTAGTTTGCGTAGAAACAGACAGACAGACAGACGGACGGACAAAGCTCAATCGACTCAGCTCGTCACCCTGATCAAGAATATATTATATATAGTTTATGGGGTCGGAAATTAATATTTCTATGCGTTGCAAACATCTGGGCAAAATTATAATAAAAAAATTTGCAAGGGTATACAAAGAGAATTTCACGCTTGGATCAAGAATTTTCGAGATTAATAGTTCGATAAGAATGAAAATTCTCGATCCAAGAGTGAAATACTTCATCCAAGTATGAATTTTTGTACACGGCTTTCTTGATCCAAGAGTTTTAATAATTGATACAAGTACGAATCATTCTTAAATCAAGAATAATAGTTCTTGAATAGTGCTAAACATACTCTTATTCAAGATTGCTCATTCTTGAATCAAGGACATACAGCATTGTCAAAAACGGAGAAAGTTCTTCCCATTATCAAGAGCTCATCAGATTCAAGAGTAAGATCGTTAGTGGAACACTTGGGAATGTGAAATTAATATATATTTTACTGTTAAATTAGTTTCCATTTAGTTTCATTTTATAGTTATCGTACAATAATACTATATAATATTAGACTATGGCTTTTCAGAACTATTTTCAAAAGCATTAGAGTCGAGGAGCTTAAAAAACAACAACTATTGTGGGTGTGGGGTTTTTAATAAGTAATTCTAAACGTTTTTCTACAGTTTTAGATTTTTTATTCTTGCCTGTGGCTTAGGAGCCGAGAGCTGTTTCCCACCAGCCGATAGTCGATTAAAGGTTAACGACTCAGGGCTAATAGCTGTGGCTCTCAGCTCAAAGCCGATAGCTGTGGCGTAGGTGGTGAGAGCTATGGCTCACCAGCCAAGAGCTACGGCTCACAAGCCAAGAGCTACAGCTCACGAGCCAAAAGCGTTTGCTCTCAAGTCGAGAGCTATGCCTCAAGAGACAAGAGTCGATGGAAGACTCAAGTCTCAGAGCTGACGCCCGTGGCTCTTAGCTCTGAGCCAGAAACGGTGGCTCTTAAGCTGTGAGCTGTTAAGTGCTCCCGAGCGAGAGCCGAAAAGAAGCAGAGAGCAGGGGTCGCTCGCAAGCAATTTCAATCCCTTCATTTCTTGTCCAAAAATTAAAGTTTCGAGATAAATGAAGAAATCTATCCAGCATTTCTGGATACAAATAGAGACCACTTAACCCGGCGTAAGCAGCTCTTACTCCTCCTCTCTCCCTCCCTCTCTCTCTCTCTCTCTCCTTCTTTTTCTATGGCATCATTAAAGTTTTTCTTGTTTTCTGCCAGGTTACACTTGAAACTCAGCTGACCCCATAATGAACTTTCATCAGAGAAGCAGAAAACTAGTGGAGGACGGGAGAAAATGTGTGGAAGAAGAAAATGATTTTCACAATGATTTTCAAGTGCAAAGCACCACCCAACTCTAGCCCAGTCCAGCTTTCTGCCTAATCTTTGGCAATCTTAAGGAAACATTTCTCGTCGGGTGCCGCAAACTTTGGTCGATGCTTGAAACTTTGGCCAAGAAGTTGGCCGGCAGCCACTCCCACTTCCACTCGCCCACCGCACTCTCACCCTGTCCTGTGCTCAATTCGATTTAAGTTCTTTTCTTCTTTTGCTGCTTTTGCTTTGCCTATTGAAAGTTGATTTTGACTTTGGGTTTATGACAAATTCCTGCTCTCTCTCGCTTTCTCTCGCTGTCTCTGTCGTGCTTTGACTGGCCCAGTTTTGGGCCGGGGACAGGTAAACAATGAAATGTCCGCATATTTGGCACATTATTCAAATTGCCATTATGCACGCGCCACGACCTGGAAAGTATGCCACAGAGCAATAGCAACAGAAACAGCAACAGCCGCAAAATGGCTCACAAAACCTTCCCTTCGTTCATTATGGCGGCCGCAAATGCAATGCAGGCGACCACCCCAACCCCCAACCCCCAGCCCAGGACCCAGAACCCAGGCAAAATGGTAACGGGCAATGCGACACTGTGCCCCGTGTTCTAACCGCAGCGGAACGGTGCACTCGCACGTGTCGAGTTCATTATCGCTGAAACCCTAATGCGTGGTAGGGTTGCCAGGGTAACCGAAACGCATTTGCATTGGCATTTCTATTGCCTACTTTTTTGGGTCGCATTACAATTTAAATTGTTTGCATGCGGGACACCGGCAAAACTTGTCGCATATTATTTACGAGAGTGCGGCGCAGCTTAAAAAAAGGAATGCATACATTTAGGGGCAGAGACCACACGCTGTGTGCGGACTAGGCGCAAGATTTATGACTCTGCGACAGGCGTAGGTAGGTGGATGGGACAGACGGACCGACGGACCGACGACTGGCATGTTGGAAATGAAGATGAATCGTGGAGTGGACTTACTGCACCGTCTTACCTTTCTTAGCATCTCGTCCAGCGAGTCCACATCCAGCCCCGCATAGTTATTATTAAACTGACTGCTACAATTGGATGAGTTGCTGGTGTAGCGTTTGCGTCGACCCAACGCCGGTGAATTGACCAACGAGCTGGGCCCACTGGAGCTGGCATAGCCCAATTGGGCGGCGGCCATTAATGGATAAAGCGAATGATGCGCCACCTGCATGTGGCCCAAATGATGATGCGTCGATGCGGCAGCCGTGTTGCAGCAGACAGCCAAACAGGCAGCCGTCGTTTGCTGTTGCTGACGGACGGCGGCCAGGGGTGAGGGCGGTGCGGTGTGATGTAATTGGAGCGAATGATGATGATGATGCGTGGCCGCATGATGCAGATGATGGTGATGCAAATAGGCCTGGGCATGTGCCTGTTGTTTGGCCGGTGAGGCGCTGCCAGAGGAGCTGTTCGAGGTGCCGGCATCGGGCACTTCCACCGAAGTGCTTGCCTCCGCGTTGTGCATCATCATGGACGAAGTTGCTGTGGCAGCTGATGCTGCGGCAGCAGCTGTGGCGGCACCACCTGTCGCGGCGCAGGCAGCTGTATTGACATCACTGCCGCTCTGGCTGCGGCGCTGCTGTTGCTCTGTGGGCGTGGCATCCATTAGCAATAGAGTCGCATCCATTAGGGTTTGTCGTTAAGTTGTTTGCAAGCTCTTCAAGGGTCTTTTTTTACATTTTACATTGTGAAGTTGCTCAAAAGGCTCGTTAAACACTTGGACAAAGTTTTTGAAAAAGGAAAAACGCACTGGAAAAGTGGCAAGAAGCTTGGTTGCAATTGTCTGGCAGGCAAAATTGATGTCCGTCAACGGTTTTTTGTTTCTTTTTTGTATATATATTTTAATTGCATGCTGCATGCTTTTAGGCGCCGCCCACATGATTAATGGCCCCCGGCGGGGCCAGCGGAGGGAGAGGGCGGGCGGCAGCCTTAACCGCAAGCAGATTGTTGTCATTTGCCATTTGATGGGGCACAAATCGAAATGCAATGCCAAACGCCATAAAGTAGACAACAAATATAAATAAATTAAATGTGATTGCAGTGGAAAAAAAAACAAAAACAAAACGACGACGACGACCAGGAGAAGAAACAAACGAAATGAAAATGAAATAAATTGCCAAATGGCGACAGAATAAAAACTTAAATAAATAAACAGAATTAAAGTGTTGCCAGCCTATCATGAAATATGAAAGAGCAAAGGAATCAAATGTAAGGTAACAAAAAACGAGTCATTAAGAGCGGAATTTCATCCGGTGGGGAAATACACATATCCTAGAAAGGAAATCAAGTGGAGTGAGTCCCATAATAGAAGACTTTCAACCTGCTGCGAGTTTCAGTTACTCTCTAGCTCTATACTCAGCCTTCGATACTCAGAACTAGATTCTCAGTACTCGGTAGTACATACTCAATGCCAAATACTCATAATAAGCATTCGCTACGACTTCGCATTCGACTCAAAGTAGAAGATACTAGGTTATTGATAATCAGTAATCGCTTCTTAATACTAGATACTAAGTATTCGATACACAGAACTCGTTTCTAAGTACCCGTTAAACCCATTACCTAAGTAATGGATTCTCAGTACTTGATTATGTGTTTTCGATACTCACTACTCGCTCATAAGAACCCGATATGCCGAGCTCGCTCCTAAGTACCCAATAATAAGTACTTGATTTTATGTACCAGTTATTCAGTACTCTATACTATGTACTCGATACTCAGTACTCTATTCTAGGTACTCGATCATTAGTTTCAATACTCTCTGCCCACCTGTAAGTACTCAATACTTAGTACTAGATACACAGAGTTCGCTACTTAGTAACCTATACTAAGTACTAGATTCTCAGTACTCGAATCGAAGTATTTAAAGCTAAGTACTCGATACTCATGGCCCGAGAATCAATTCTCTATATTCTCAGAAGTCGATACTCAGCCCTCGATGGTAAATACGGAATACCTAGTTTTCATAATAAACACTCATTTCTAAGTATTTAATTCTAGGTTCAAGATACTAAGTACTTTATAGTAATTACTGAATACTTAGAACTCGATTGTAAATAATCAATACTAACTACTCGATGCTAGATACTCAGTATGCGATTCTAAGCATTCGATTGTTAGTTTTCGATACTCATTACTCGCTGTTAGAGCTCGATACTTAGTAGTGATTACCCAAAAATTGCTACCAAGTGGTCAGATACTCAGAAATCGATACTCAGTCCTCGATAGTGAATATTGGATACCAAGTACCCGTATTAAGCACTCGTTTCTAAGTATTTGATTCTAGGTTCTAGATACTAAATACTCAATATTAAGTATTGAATACTTAGTACTTAATATTGAGTACTTAGTAATCGATTTTGAATACTCCATTGTATATTAACTACTCGATTCTAGATAATTGATAATTTTCAATTCTTATTACTAGGTAGGTAGGTACTCGAATGCTTAGTACTAAATACGCAGAACTGGCTGCTAAGTCCACGATTCTAAGTACTAGATTCTGTTTTCAAACCTAAGTACGCGAAATTCATAGCTCGATACTCATTTCTCGACATTAAGACCTCGAATTGAAGAAGTGAACACTCAGCCCTCGATAGCGATTTCTGGATACCAAACACTCAGAATAAGCACTCGTTTCTAAGAATTTGATTCTGGTACTTAAATCAAAGTTTTCAAAGCTAAGTACTCAATACTTATAGCTTGGTACTCAGTTGTCGGTATACAGACCTCGATTCTTAGAGGTCGATACACAGTTCTCGATGGTAAATACTGCATATCAAGGGCTCATAATAAGCACACACAATTCTCAGTCAACGATTTTAGCTACTAAATACTAAGTACTCAAAAGTAAGCACTCAATACTTAGTACTTGATTCTAAATACTCGATCCTAGCTTCTTGTTCTTCATATTAAGTACTCGATGGTCAGTTTCCGACTATCAGTTCTAGATACTTGGCACTTGATACAAGGAACTCGCTTCTAAGTATTCGATACTAAGTACTAGATACACAGTACTACATTATATCGACTAGTAGGTAATCGATACTCAGTACTCGATACTTACTACTCTATGCTGAGTGTCAAACTTATGTTTAAAATATAAAGAAAGTTAGCAAAAAACGAGAAAAATATTTTAGAAGATCTTAAAAAAGTTATAGTCTAGTTCTAGTGCATGGAACATGGGTTGAACTTTATAGTTACTTTCTACCAGGGATGCAAGCCGCTGAGAAATAAGAACTGGTTCGGTGCAGTGGTTTCTGAACCGACGATTGGGTTCAGTAAACGGTTTTAGGAGCTTACTTAACCGCTTTTTCGTTTCGGTTCAGTGTGATTTACTCTTAACTTATTACATCTTTTAAGCAGATACTACTTCCCCTCGAGAATATCAAAGCAGCTGATCATTGTAAGTAATTACTGTGATTTAATTCCTAGATTCCATTTAAATAACTTTAAAATCCTGATGGAAAAGTTTTACATATATTATATGATCCACAAGAACTCCGGAGTTGGAGTTAGAATGACGTTTTTGCCTAAGTAACCCGGAGTATGTTCCAAACTTGAAGTCGATGATGACCAATGGGAAATTGATTTGCTTGAGATGCAAAGCCACAGAATTTGCAGGTGTAAAAAAGGACCTTAAAAACGAAACCAAATCTGTGATACGACAACAACTCTCAAAGTCAAACCAGCTCGAGGTTCCCATTCTTAAGCCGTAGCGACTTGTTGCTCTCAACCCTACCAAAAAAAAAACCTACGCTCTAAACTTTGCTTTTGATCATTTTCGATTATGCAAATTGAGAAGCCTTAGCTTTTTGTCATACATTACAGGTTTTCTCTCCGGCTTACTTTACAGACAACAGCGGCAACAACAGCAGCAACAACAACGGCAATGTCTAGCACACGCTTGACTTGGCTCGGACGTTCGTCTCTGGCAATTTACAACAAGCAGCAATCAATTCCAGAGCATAAATAACTCAATTTCTAACGGCAACAGCAACAACAGCAACAACAACAACAAAGACATTAAGCTGCCTGCCTGAGCATCAATAAATTTCATCGAGAGGATTGGCCAAACTGAAGAGGCAGCTGTCTGTCCACTGAAGTTTTTTTTGGGGGAAGGGGGCGAACCGGTTGGTGGGGGTAGCTAAGCTAATTAGTGGCTAAACCTTTTCGATTATGTGGAGCTTGATTTAAAATAGCTTGCATATGGTCCAGGTCCACGCTTCACGAGAGCGCCAGTTGGATCACATTTCAGGAAAAATGTCCCCAGCCAGGAGACGAGAAATCCGATGCAACAGCAGGCCCAGGGGCGGCCAGGGGGCGGGTGTACATGTCTGCCACAACAGATAACTTTGAGAGAGGGAGCGAGAGAGAGAGGGATAGCTAGATGTTGGGGCTGGGTGTCTGAAGTTTTGTATCGTCCATTTAACAATGTGTGCCACAAATGCATGATGATGTTGATACATCCCGGGCGCACAAGCAGTAGGAGAAGTAGGAGAGGCCAGACATGGACCCGTCCGTGTTGTTCTTGTAAGGACAAGCCGTTTTGGAATCTATATGGGCAGGCCATAATTCACTAGAGATAATATACATATGTCTGGACGCGTTGGGCAACGACCAAGACCAACAGCAGCAGCAGCAGCACCAGCCACAGCCACAGCAGGAGGACACAACGCATGCAATTGCCTTGATACGCAATACACAAACATTCTAGGCATATTAATGACACGCTCTTTGAGGCGTATTGCGGTGCCTGGTGACTTTAATGGGTGGTGCCAGTAAGTAGGTTGAACCGAAACAAATTTAACTCAAAGTGGTTGAAAAGTGTTCATAAGTGGAAGCAGTGTGGCAAAAAACAAGGGAATGCTCAAAAGTAGGCAATGCAGTTTGAAGAAGTAGAAACAGAGGAAGTAAACTTTGACATTTTAAGCAAAGATGAAGAATTTGAGATGGGAATCAGAGACATCACATCACATGGTTCATTTTGTAGAGAAAGAAATTTTTGTCAAACTTGTGCTGGATCAAAACTAAGCCAACAGCAGTGGCACTTTATTACTTTTCTATGCGGTGGCTGTGTTAAGTCGAATGGTGCTCATTTCAATAAGATTTGCAACATTTTTACTCAAAACTTAGATGGAAAATGCTGTTCACATTTGGAGTTAAAGGCAACTTAATATCTATACAGGGTTTTTCCCTCTAAGTTCCTTTGGTTAAAGGTAAGAAAAAGAAAGGATTCTTCTAGCAACAAATCGATTTTACATATGGAGCTCAAGTTAATCTCGAACAGGCTTAAAATAAGACTGCTGTGGGATTACATTGAGTGCAAATTGTTTGCTTTCTTGAATCTGTAAATAACTTGAACATTTTGACGATAGAAAAAAATTGAAACCAAGAGCCCGGTTCAAGAATATACCGGACTATAAGTTTTTCATTACTTTTCGGTATTAATTTATGCCTGTGTGGCTTTAGTAAAGTCATAAATCAAGGTTCAGAGCAGAGCTGTTAACTACAATTACCATTGCCATTACCATCAGGGCTGCAAACCGGGTTTGAACCGAACCGGTTCGAACCCGGAATTCCGACTTTTATTTTACTATAAACCGAACATTGAACCGACCCTCTTTAGAAACTAAAGCTGAACCCGAACCCGTTCGGAACTCAAAATTTCGGTTCGGTTCAACAAAACTGGTGCGACTGACTCCTAAATGGGCAGAAGAGTGGATAAAAATCTGGTAAAACGATTAGAATTTTTTATAAAATCCCTACCCAAAACAGTCTCTGTTTTTAAAGCTTCTTGCATAATTCTCAAAATGAAAAGTCTAACATTGTTTTGGTAATATTTTTCTATGTAAACCACGAAATGGAATTTCACTAAACTATAAATTATATATTGAATATTTCCATGTTTTCTACTAACCAATTCCGACCCAAATACCACTTGGTTCCCATACAATTTGGGGAATTTTTAGGTCGATTTTTAGGTTAAAACACATAGAAGAAGTAAAACAACCTTAAATTCTGAACCATAACCATTCGTTAGTTTGGGTTCGAACCAGTGTACCGGAAATCCGAATATTTTATTTGATTTGCAGCTCTGATTACCATTATCAATTTTCAGAGAATTTAAAACCATTCTTAATTTCCATATTTAGTAATTGTAATTGGCACTACGATTATGCTAAACTACGATTCACTAAGGACCTTAAGGTCTATCTATGCAGTGATTCAAACAAAATGTAATTACTTTCAAAATTACTTAAATAATTGGACCCGTAAAGGGAAATTATTCATGTACTTGTGGATGAAAAGGACAATTATTTACTAGCTCCAATGCGTGTGCTTGAAAAATATTGTAAAATCACTCGCTTTCAGCTAACAATCTCTGTGGAATCAGACAAACATAATATTAGATGTTCTCTTTTAGCAGAAAGTTCAATGTTGTCGCCTAAAAATTCAGAATTTTAGGGTTTTGAAACATGATTGTTAAAAAAATAAAGTTTTAAGTGCAATTATTCAAGTAATTGCAGCTGGAAAAATTCGTTGAATTACAATTACCTAAAATAAAACGTTATCAGGAATTGTTGTTTCGTTATCTAAGTAATCTTGATGGTTTTAATGAAAAGTTATTAAGTACGGGAAGTAATGATTACATTACAGCTCTGGTTTAGAGAACGCACTCCATAATGTGAGAGATAAGACGACTCAGTTGGTCGTTGAGTTGAATCTCTCTTTAAATATTTTTCTATTTAAATCATAAAGATAGAATATACAACAACGCAAGCTAGCTCTGACCTGCCCTCATGGACCGCTGGCCTGCAACTGAAATCAAAAAAGGACTAGTGTTGACATTCTTTGGGCCAAGCCTAGGCAAGCGCTAGGCTGGAGGCTGTGTGAATATGTGCGAAATGTGCTCTGATCCTGCGGACCAGGCATGATACTTTTTGACTCTTAAGATTGCTAGAAAGTTGCCAGAATTACAAATTTAATCAATTTTTATTCAGCAGAACAGTCAACCAGTATTCGAATAGACCATACTATGCATAAGCATAGAAAAGTGCCTGGTGTGGCAATTTCAAAAGGTTTCTCCAACTTCTACGTACATGGGAGTACAAGGTTTATGGTCCCAATTCTTAACTTGTGTTTTGCTTTATTTCCTGCATTACTTAAATGATTCGTTGATGATATTGAGAAGTTCTTAAAAAGCTGATTTAACATAGGTTCTTCTTTATTCAAGATTTTTCGGACAACTCTAAATAAATGTTGCTTAAATGATGTTATCCAAGACATTTTTTGGTGAATATCTACAGTTTTATTCGCGACATTCCCGTGTGAAATAACGACAATTTTTTGGAAATTAATTCGTAAATTTGATTGTCAATGACCGGCCAGTGCTTGACTCAAAATTTTGAGTACGGCAATTGGCAAGCCGAAGCTTACTTTTCAAAAATTTTCACTTTTCACAAAGGATGCTACAAATTAGATTTAAGGTTGATCAACTTTAGCTTTGCTTTTAACACAAACTTTGTATTTTCATTTTGAAAAGCTGGGCCATAACTTGTCAATCAATCCACTTATATTCTGCTTTAAGTTTTAAAGGTTTTTAAGTTTTAGTTTTAAATATTTAAAGAAATTCACTAGGTAATCAAACACAAACAAACTAACTAAATACGTACGTTTCTCAGATAATTCAAAACAATTCTGATTCAAACAACAAACTTTATTATATCTACAAAATCTCAAGTTAAATAATCTTTCTACTTGAAAAATCTCGATAATGCAAAGACTTATTCCATGTAGCCTACTTATGTGGGTATGCTCAGAGCACAAAAATAACTTGAATTCATTTAATATTCTCTCGTACACATTTACTTGACTGCGCCAAAAATTATGCTACATAAACACACATCAAAATGGAGAAATGAAAATGGAAAACAAACAAAGCCAAGGCACGCATTTCGCATCTTCGTTTCTTTTCCCGCAGCCACATTTTATGTTTTGGCTTTTTATGCTCCTCAAAGTATGCAACAATTTATTTACAATCACTCAACACCAACCGATCAGATGGCAAGAGAAAAAAAAACACGCACAAGAACAAAAAAAAAAAAAAACAAAACAAACACACTTCACACTTTTCGCGCAATATTCGCAACTACCAACTTCAGCATAAAATTTGTAACTCGAAACTCGAAAATTTGTAAGGATTGGAACTGGATGGAAGCTAACCGAACCGGAGAGTGTCACCCGTTCGCTCCGCTTATCAAAAGCACGCAACGCGTTACGCAGCCAAAGACAAACTGATTGCCGTGTGCCGTGCCATGGTTGTGATTTACCGACGAGACGGCAGCAGCAGCAGCACCGCCAGAGACGAGACGAGACGAGGTACGAAACGAAGCGCCAGCGAAACGAACAGCTGGTAGGGCCTGCGCGTGTGTTGGTGAGTGAGTTGAAAGTGCCTCGCTTGGCGGAGTGGTGAGTGAGAATTTCCCCATTTTCCAGAGAATGTCGGTTTTTGCATGGGAAACAACAACTTTGAACCAAACAAAAATTGGTCTTTAGTGGCAAAACAAAAACAAAAATTGAATTTTCGGAGAAACTTAATGGAATTATGTTATTAAAAGGAAGTACACCTTAGCTGCTGGTAGGAGTCCCTGGTCTAGGCATCTTTCTGATTAAGATGGAAGACGAAAAGAAATGATTTCAGTGGAACTTAGAACAGCTTTGGCAAAACTGTAGATTAAGAATTTTAATAAACGATTTTTTGGTGTAATTAAACATTGAATTTGCATTACTTTAATGGGTAATGGGTAATGGGTAATGGGTAATGGGTAATGGGTAATGGGTAATGGGTAATGGGTAATGGGTAATGGGTAATGGGTAATGGGTAATGGGTAATGGGTAATGGGTAATGGGTAATGGGTAATGGGTAATGGGTAATGGGTAATGGGTAATGGGTAATGGGTAATGGGTAATGGGTAATGGGTAATGGGTAATGGGTAATGGGTAATGGGTAATGGGTAATGGGTAATGGGTAATGGGTAATGGGTAATGGGTAATGGGTAATGGGTAATGGGTAATGGGTAATGGGTAATGGGTAATGGGTAATGGGTAATGGGTAATGGGTAATGGGTAATGGGTAATGGGTAATGGGTAATGGGTAATGGGTAATGGGTAATGGGTAATGGGTAATGGGTAATGGGTAATGGGTAATGGGTAATGGGTAATGGGTAATGGGTAATGGGTAATGGGTAATGGGTAATGGGTAATGGGTAATGGGTAATGGGTAATGGGTAATGGGTAATGGGTAATGGGTAATGGGTAATGGGTAATGGGTAATGGGTAATGGGTAATGGGTAATGGGTAATGGGTAATGGGTAATGGGTAATGGGTAATGGGTAATGGGTAATGGGTAATGGGTAATGGGTAATGGGTAATGGGTAATGGGTAATGGGTAATGGGTAATGGGTAATGGGTAATGGGTAATGGGTAATGGGTAATGGGTAATGGGTAATGGGTAATGGGTAATGGGTAATGGGTAATGGGTAATGGGTAATGGGTAATGGGTAATGGGTAATGGGTAATGGGTAATGGGTAATGGGTAATGGGTAATGGGTAATGGGTAATGGGTAATGGGTAATGGGTAATGGGTAATGGGAAATAGTCAAATTCCTTGTCTAAACAAAAATACACTGCATATTTTAAGGCGCCAAAAATATCCCTTTATTCCGACTATAAACAAAAAACGTAAATACCCGACTCGAGGAAACACAATTCGGTCGCGTGGTGAGTTTCTGCTGCCTGCTGATGTTACTCCTCCCCTCCCGACCACCACCCTCTCTCTGTCACTCTCTTCGCTCCTTACTCCTTGCCGGCTGCCATCTGCGTGTAGCATACTTTCGTGCGCTGATTGTGTACATTAAAGCCAAACAACGTTAGTTAGCCTTAAAGACGACTTGGCCACATGTTTGGCCGCCTGCGAATTTTAATGACTTAGCCAGGCACAAACCTGTGTAACCCTGTAAGCCCTCCCCCCCGTCACCTCCACCTCCCCCCGCCCGTGTGGTTCGCGTTGCCAAACATGTTTGCATTTGAATTTTAAATTAAACGTCGTCGACGTCGTCAGCGACGATGATGACGACAACATGTCAACATCCAGAACAAAAAATTTAATGGAATGGCAGGAGGCAACAGCAGGAAGTAAAATTTTTGGTCGGCTTAGGCTCTCTGTGTGTGTGTGTGTGTGTGTGTGTGTGTGTTTGTGTTTTCCTATTGATTTTCAGGCTGACCTTTTGGTCCAAATGGAATGCCAAATGTAAAGTGCCAATTATGGTGGAACGGTGGCTCAACTAAGTCATGTCAGGATCAGGATTCATATGGGCCTTGCGGGCACCGCAGGAGGCCAACTTGTTGAGCAATTAAACCAAACTACAACTACAGAGAAGTTCTCTGTAGCTGGGTTTGCTCATAAAAACTGCAAGCGATGCCAGTTTAACTATTTAACCGCGCTCAAAAGTAGGCAACACATATCGAAAATCCTTGTAGCATGCAAAAAAAAAAGAGGTTCCACATAAATAAAATGTAACACACACAAATGCAAAAATGTGCCACACAAACAATACCAAACCAAACAACAAAAATAAAACAAAGCAAGGCGAAAACAATGCGCACAGGCGGACTGAACAAAATCAAATAAATATTTCAGCTCAAAAATATTTCCTTCTTTTTTTTTTAGGTTTCCCCCTTGTTTTTGTTTTTGCTTCTGCTTCTTTGTCCAGCTTTATTTTGAGCAACTGAAAGTGAGTTGCCTTTGGATGGGATGTGGGATGATGCCTGTTGACAACGGAGCATTTGAATGTGGGCCAGCCACAAAGTGAGCGAATGAAGTATAAAGATATTTTATTTTTTGGGTTGAAAAAGTCGGGCACAAATTAAAGAATTATTGTGTTAGTCCTGTCGCTGTGCACTGTCCACTGCCCATTGCTCCATTTTCGGGCATAAAACATGATTATGCCAGCGTGTATTGCAATTAATGCGACTTGTTCTTTTCGGAAAGTCGCATTGAAAACCGCACTTAAATTTGTTGTGTTAAGCGGCTTAAGCCCTTTTTTATTTTCTCAACACAAATGGAATGGAACATGAGCAGTGGACCACTCGAAAGTAATGCCAAAAAATGATATTAAGCGGATTTGCAGAAAGTGCCACCTCAAGAGTCAACAAAAGTAGCAAATTTATGAAAACTATGCGGCCATACAAGGACGAGTGAACGAGCCAACTCCACACCCACCGCCAGTGGGGCAGGAGTTAAGTGAATGAGAGCCATGTGTTTGTGTTTGTCGGGCAGTAAAATATATATTTATGTGTACAGGATTAAAAGGGATATTAGCCAGTTGTTGCCGGTGTTCGTGACAACAGCAAAAAAAAAACAGAAGAGAAGAGAAGAGAACAACAAACTTTCAAAGCCCCAAAAGCTTAACAGGGCAACAACTTTTGCCTTAAATGGATATGAGAGTTCAAATGAATGCTAAATGAATGAATGAGAATTGAAAACAAATAAATATTTAAAGCAATGGGAGCAGCGAGATGCACAAGGGATACCCTTTTAAGTAACTAACAATCCGGCTCGAAGGACCAAAATGAAGTATGAGGACAAACTGGAGTACGACTTCACTTTTCACGAACTTTTTAGCAGGGCTGCAAGCCAGTTCGAACCTGGAATTCAGACATATTTTCACCATGAACCGAACCAAGTGTGTAAGCATAATTTAACCTGAACCCAAGATTTCGGTTCAGCTTCACAAAAAATTACACTTTTCAAAATCTGAACCATTTCCTGGTGATTAAATTGTTATCTGGTCCAAATACAACCAATATTTTTAGACTAAGCTCGAAGCTATCGAGCTGAAATTTTGCACAGGGTCTTCTTTTTGCTGCACGCTATTAATACGTCGGAACCGACTGGATCGGATGACTATATCTCACAGCTCCCATAGGAACAATAGGTCGGAAATCTAGTTTTAGTATGAAAAACTTTTTTCTTTTCAATGGAAACGTATCCAAACTTTGTAATCGTAAGTATTTTGTGTTTTTTATAATTCTACTAAGTTTTATTAAAATCGGACAACTATATGGTATAGCTGCCATACAAAAGATAGGTCTGAAGAACAGTTTTAGTTGGAAAAACTTTTTTGTATTTAATGGAAGCATTCTGAAATTTTCTATTTGTTCGTTTTATATGCTCTCACCTAACTCTACAAGTTTTTGTCCAAATCAGATGACTATATCATATAGCTCCCATAGGAACGATCGGTCGGAAAATGGGTCGTTGTGGGAAAAAGATTATTTTTGCAAATATTTAAGCGAGCAATTGCAGGGGTATAAAAACTTCAGCCCAGACGAAGTTAGCTTAGCATTCTCGTTTTTTTTTCTTTCGGATACCTGCTCAGAGATCCGTACCGTATAATCAAAAGCTCTAAGTAACTTGGTGCTAAACCATGTCAAATTTTTGTATCATTTGGTCACACTAAAAGCAGTCATATGGAACCTTATATTACTTGTAAGCCTTATTTGAAGCTCTTTTCGTTTGTCCAACCAGTTTATATGGCAATTTAAAGTGATCCACCATTTCCATCATCAGCAGACTTTGCTTTGCTAATATTTCGTGAAACTTTGCACTTTCGTCTCCCCCATCAATCTGTCCATCCATTGGCAAGGAAATGCCAACAGACTTTGTCCATCGTGTTTAATTAAAAATTTTGACAAGTTCGTGCCTGGGCATAAATTGAGCATCCCAATGCCAAAGGCTGGCAGAAACTTGGCCAACTATTTGAGCAATTAGATGAGGGTTTATCTTTTCTCCGGTTTTTTTTTTTTTTTTTTGGGGATAAGCAGAGTTATGCATAGAACGAAAGCGGAAGGGGTTATTGGCAAGTTTTTAATGGGTGTGTGTGTGTGTTTGTGCAAAATTAATGTCCATCAGCCGCATAATAAATGAAGTGTTGTTTCTTTGTCACCACGCCCACTTCAAAAGGAGGGAAAAAAAAACAACCTCCTCTAAATCCAGTGTGTGTGTGTGTGTGTGTGTCGTCGTCGAGACACACTCATTTTGTGTATGCAGCACACATGTTGGCCACGCTCGTTTATTCATTTGAATTATTCCCAAAAGCGCATTTAATTTTAATTATGCGTGACAATGCCTCATACAAAATGCTCTGGCCAGGACCAGCCCTCGCCGGGCGGCAACGTCCTGTTGCTCAACCCACCGCGACTGTGTTCCGCTCCCATTGCCGCCAAGATTACAGACTAGTTGGGCATACCAGAACACCTCCTGGCCAAAGTTTAACTTTAACTTTCGACCCTCCCTCCACAGCCGTCTCCAGCTACGTCTCGTTCTCATCAACATCAACGTTGTCGTTTGCTTTGTTTAAATATGCAGAAAAATATGTTGGCAAGATTCGTGATAATAAAGTTATAAAGTACAACAGAAGTACAAGGGATTCTGGGAGTGAGTGAGTGAGTAGAGACTGGAACTTATTGACTATTTTGCTATTTGTTAACCAGAACAGTCTTTGTTTCGTTACACAACCGCTGCACAAAAGGGTTAAACTCTCTCGCTCTGTGTGTGGGAGGGCAGGGTATTCACCTACAAAAGGAATATTAAGCCAGCACTCAGTTTTACTTTATCGGAACAAGTGGTCCACATTTTCAATTTCCGTCGGCTTTTAATGCACATAAACAATGGGCAACGCCTGTTGGGTAGGCCACACAAATGGAACAACACACACGCACACACACACAATGCGTGCGAGTGCGTCCATGCTGCTCCAGAATCAGTGCAATCGGTATAAAAACCCCAATGGCCAAACGGATGCGGCTGCAGCAGCAGGAGCAAGCATTGTTGCCAAGTCATGACAGATGCGACAGTTGCAGCGCTGTGTGTGTGTGTGTGTGTGTGTGTGCCACGCACATATCCATATTAATCGACTTTTGTCAGACTTTTGCCAAACGGCCATTTGCCTCTAAGCGCAGCTTTCAACGCGTTAACGCGCACGCACACACTGACACTGGCACTGGCACATGGCTTATGGCCCTAATGTGGCCACTTTTTGGGCCATACCCACAAATGTGCAATCACTAACAACTGGAATGGGATTTATGACAGAGCCATAGCCATTGCCAAAAAAAAAAAACCAAACAAAATACAACCCAAAATGGAATTGAAGGCCAAAATGTGTCGCCTAAGCGTCTCGTTTCGTTTAAATCGAAATAGAAAATGGAAAACCTTATGAAAATATTTCATTAGTGTGTAAAACTTGAAATTTGGCAGCAGGGACAAGCATAAACATTTGCTACCCACTTTCTTGCACGGCGAGAAATAGAGGTTTACTTACAGTCGACTGAAACCAGCTTAAGTCAACTTTGGCCCGCTTTTAACTCCAATTGGTGGTTAGAAAAAGAATGCTGAATATTCGGAAATAATATCAATAGCCCAATATTTTTGCCCAAAAATATGAATTATACTTATCGAATAATTTTTCGAGGCGATATGTTGCATATCGAATATTTCTTGGTGATATTTTTGAGTGGTTCCGTTTCCATTCTTTAACAGGTAAGAGACTCGTTCAAGCCTAACCATAACATACTCTACACCTTCCAAATTTGGTATTTACAAAGAATAAAGGTGTGTCATAGGGTTGTCGCATAATTTCAAAATATCTATTTCGATAGTTTTGAAATGATATCGATATAAATCAGAGCTGCAAGCCCATACATTTGTTTTGGAAGCTGGTTCGTACCAAAATTCAACAAAAATTTTAGGTTCGAGGTTTTTGTAAGAATGGTTTGGTTCGAACCTTGGTTCAGTCCATGCTGGACACAATATTAATACTTAAAAAAAATAGAGAAAAGTTAACTTCGGCTCGTCCGAAGTTTGTATACCCTTGCAGCACGATTTTTCACTTATTTGAAGGACATATCCACTGAAAAAAAACAAGTTTTTTTCAATAAGACTACTATTCTGACTCCACTTTTGTGTGACAGCTATACTATATAGATGGCCGATTTCTAACAAATTATGCAGAATTATGGAGAAGCATTAAAAACTAGTAAATATGGAGTTTGAAGACGATTAAGCCAAACACAAAATGTTTTTCTCGCTAGAACTAGTTTTTCGACCGATCGTTCCTATGGCAGCTATATGTTATAGTCAGAAGACTTCGCGCAAAGTTTGGAGGAGATAGCACAGAAAAAGACGGACAAACGGACAAACGGACGGACGGACAGACGGACATGGCTATATCGACTCAGCTCGTCATGCTGATAAAGAATATATATACTTTATGTGGTCGGAAATGCTTCCTTCTATGCGTTACAAACATCTGGACAATTTCAATATACCCTATAACAAGGCAATACATTTATTTGGATATTCAAAATTACTAAATTTTAAAAGTTAATTGAATCTTTTATGTTTTAATAATCGCATTAGACCTAAACACTACTCAAATCGTATAGAAAACGGTTTGTTTTGGGTCGAAAACGGCTTGTGGAACACATTGATTTATAGAACATTCAAAATATAATTTACTATTAAGTAAAATACCATTTACAATACAAACAGCTTTGAAGTCAAGGATGTTTTAAACACAGGCTACTATAGATTTGGATATTGTAAGTAGTTCTGAATGCTACTCTAGGCCCATTTTCATGCCCATTTTCCGACTCAGTCGCTTAAAACCAACCAGATAACAGATGGAATTGCTAGATAGAAGGTCAAATTTTCTGATGTCCACCATTTTTGTTGAACCGAACCGATATTTTAGGTTCGAAACAGGTTTGGGGTTGAGCTTTTAATTCTAAAGAGGTTCGGTTTATAGTAAACTAGATCAAAAATCGAAAAATATTGCCCAAAACAGTCACCAAAAAATATATGTATAATATCCGATCATTTGCCTCGGAAAGGTATTCAATAATAATAAATCTTGTTTTTTCTTTTTACAAAAATATCGATATTTTGATAGATTGAAAGATGTATTGATATATTGAATGTTTGTATGTTTTGCATGTTTGTATGTTTGCATGTTTGCATGTTTGCATGTTTGCATGTTTGCATGTTTGCACGTTTGCATGTTTGCGTGCTTGCATGTTTGCTCGTTTGCTTTTTTGCATGTTTGCATGTTTGCATGTTTGCATGTTTGCATGTTTGCATGTTTGCATGTTTGCTCGTTTGCTCGTTTGCATATTTGCATGTTTGCATGTTTGCATGTTTGCATGTTTGCATGTTTGCATGTTTGTATGTTTGCACGTTTGCATGTTTGCATGTTTGCATGTTTGCATGTTTGCTCGTTTGCTCGTTTGCATATTTGCATATTTGCATGTTTGCATGTTTGCATGTTTGCATGTTTGCATGTTTGCATGTTTGCATGTTTGCATGTTTGCATGTTTGCATATTTGCATGTTTGCCTGTTTGTTACTCCATCACAATTAAAAGCTCTACTAAATAAAAGTAAATGCAAACTCTAAAGACTTTCCTTTTTAGAATAGCACCCAAATTTTTCTCTCTGTGAGCCTTTATTCATTCTCGTTTTTCGGCACATTTCTTGGCTCGCCCTTTTCCCCTCTCTCCCTGTCCCACCTCTCTCTTTGTTGGCCCGGTAATAAACTGAAATTTTATTGTCCAACAAGAATGTTGCAATATGCTTGGCCATAATTTCAACCCAATGTTCAACATTGTTGCCAAAACCAAAACCGGCAAACCAAACCAAACCAAAAAAAAAAACACGAAAAACTTTTCAAACTCGATAACACCTTTTCTGATTGCATATTTGCATTTTATAAGCACGGCGACCCGTGTTTACTTATTTTTTGTTCTTTTTTCAAATAATATTTCTTTGGCATTTTAAATAGGCACGGCACGGGCCGCAGCGTAAAGTTTAGTGCAACTAATTTAAAATTTATGATGCACTTGAAAAACGAAAATAACAGAAATACTGCAAAACAAGTTGGAAAGTCAACGGCAGCAAGAAAAGGGAGCTGCCGCTGCCGCTGCCACTCATAAAAATGTCCACAAAGGCAAAAATGGCAAATGCATAAAACAGAAATGAAATATTCATTGCATACTTTTAGCTCTCAGCTGGAAATTGCCAATTAAATATTGAAAACGCAGCATAATTTTGTTGTTTTTTTTTTTTTTTTGGGAGAGAGATAGAGTAAAAATGTTAACATTTTTGTTTGGACTTAGAAATAGTTGACAACATATTTTTCCTTCATTATAAACGATACGCAGGAATGCACACAAGCGATGCATGCAATGTTAAAGGACATTTCAAAGCATTTATTGGGCCAAACGAATTTTCGAGCAAGTCGAGTGTTGGGTGGACAACTGGAACTGAGGGAGCCAATCAAAGCTGGACAATGCCATTACATTCATTTTTCGAACCTCCGTAGGTAAGACCAATAAATGCAGAAATGGGTTAACTTTTTCCACCCAAAAACTTATCTTAAGCTCGCCCTAATTGTCTCAGGATCTGTGGTGTCTTAAAATTTAGTTTTCATCATCAAAAAGTTTGACCGCAAAAGAATTTAAGTCGCAGCTGCAAATGATTTTCAATTTGATAAGCTCAACCCACGAAATGAGGCAAAGGAAAGCCATCGAAAACCTTCATTGTCGCATAGGCCCTGAAGCTTTACCTGCATCCACTGCCCCTTCTTCCCTTCAAGTAAAAACATCATGAGGAACTTCTTTCAGCAAAACTTCACTGTGTAAATGCAGTCTTAGACGTGAATTACACGGTGGAGCAAACTTTATGAAGTTTTCAAAAAGCTCTTGCTTGTGGAAAAAGTTGTAGAAGAGCAAGTGACAACATTTCATCTCTTTTTTACATATGAAAGCTTTTTTAAAAACTTCATCAAGTTTACTGCAGCGTGTAAGTCCTGTCCATGACACAATAATAAAGAAGGTAAGGCGCTGAGCTTTGCGGGACGAACCTGACGCTTAAAGAACACGCGAAACACTAAACGTTTTAAGTACTTTTTTCAGTACGCACACTGTGAGCACCCTACCTTTAGTGTTGTATCTTGGTCCCGTCTAAGTCACCACAGCCATAAACATGGCTTTCACAAGGTTTAGTGTACTTTTAGATAGCTAATCCTTAGCAGAGCTGGAATACGTTCAACCACCGAATCCTTGTCAGCTCAACTGTTTCGCTTATAACTCCGGTGTTTTTTGTCCGATCTGATTGTACTTTTCAGAATAGATAGATATTGGGCCTAGCTTGATGTATTTTATACTAAACCACGAGGCTCTAACTTAAAAATTGTGGATCTGACGGTTTTTTAGGTCAAGGATGGCTAGAGGAGGTCTTGGTTTTTTGTGGATAAAATTGGGACGGGGTGGAATTTTTTAAATCTGAAACAAACTTGATCTGCGTACAGCATGAGTCTGCCTTCTTGCAAAAATTTGTGGCTCTATCTCTTATAGTCTCTGAGATCGACGCGTTCATACAGACAGACAGACGGACATGGCTATATCGACTCGGCTGTTGATGCTGATCAAGAATATATATACTTTATGGGGTCGGAGATGCTTTCTTCTGGATGTTACATACTTTTGCACAAACTTATAATACTCTATGTACCTTTGGTACAGAGTATAAAAAGAAGCTAAAAATCATTCAAATAATATGAAAAATAACGATCATTTGGATGATTTAACAGCTCCACTGGATGATTAAAAGGATATTTTAGACATATATCCCATCCAAATGGATCTTTTTTGAATCTTTTTTTATTGTGTATATACTTGATAATGACATGTCTAAATGTCCATATCAACTTGATATTTCCGAGCACATAAAATCAATATTTTAAGATCAAATTGATATTCTATAATGTAACAAAAAATACAAAAAATTATTGAAAATCACAGGTTAATCTTTCTGTACAACTTGCACTTCACTCTGCTTTTTAGGCTAAGTGTTATACAACGTTTTAGAGAATTGGAAAATTATAAACTAATTATTTTCATTATTTCTTTTACTTTTCCTCTCTTTGAGTGGGCATCGAACTTAGGACCTCTTGTACTTAACACGAATGGAACGGCGTCTTATTGTACTCCAGGGCCGTTTTCTAAACTACATAGGGCTATCTGTCACATAAACCCACAAAGAACAGAGCAAAATTTCGAGAAATCAACCCTTAAACTTTACAAAATGAAATGTTATGGTTTAGAAATGATATGAAAAATGATATGAAATGATATGAAAGCCCAGCTCAAATTGATATTGATATTATTCTTTCGTTTCGGTAAAGCCATAAAGAAGAAGCCTAGCCTGGTCCATCTGCAGTATCGTTCAATTGATCGTTACCAAAATTGATGGATCAATTAAAAGCGTAGATTTTACGATGTACATAAAACCTGCACAACTTGGCAACAAAGTTGATAGGAAAATAAGGCTTCCTACACCAAATTTGCTATGCAAAATCCCCATTTTACACATTTTTTCTACTCAAAAAAATATGAATTTTAGTTCATGGCTTGGCTTCTGAATTTTAATCGATTCATTTCCTTTCTTTCCATTTTTTTTTTTTTTTTTTGTGTAACAGAATGCAAAATGTGTTTCAAATTAAAATTGCATATTTTGTAGACCATAAATAGTTGATGCACGCAACGCAATAGTTGCACGATAATTTACAAAAAGGGAGCAATGGAAAAGGATGAATTCTCATGCATAATTCATGTGGCAAGAATCATTGAAGTGTAATTAATTGATGTCAACGCAGATGAAAGTAATAGTGGCCCCGCCCGCACACCACGCACACTGGGACGAGTCGCATTTTAATAATTCATATAGTTTTTGCATTAATGCCCACCCCCCGCCCCGCCCTCTCCAAGTTCGGGCGGCTGTTTTTGGCCAAATGCCTAATGACTTAATTAGGCTAATAACGAGGCAACGAGCCTGGTCCTGTATGTACATACATATGTAGGCATGAATGTCAACAGGACAGCTGCACTATTTCCATCCAAGTAAGCTGAAGGGGGCAGGCTGGGGGTGGGGCTGGCAGCGTAAAAATGCTCTAACCGTGGGCCCCATAAATCATAATTAAGCACAAGATGTGCATTAGTGTGAGAGCGTGTCGGTGTGTGTGTGTGTGTGAGAGTGTAATTAATGTGTCTGTTCTTTTTTTGTACTTATTAACTCATTTGGGCTAATCATCAGGCTCCCCAGAGGCAACCCACAAAAAAAAAAAACATGGCATACTTTAAGGGTTACTCACCTTCTCTCTCAGCATATCTCTGATGCGGCCAGCTTGATTCTTGGACCGATGCAGCTCCAACTGCAGCTCCAGGCAACGCTCCTGCCAGTTGATCTAATCAAAAATTAAACAAAAGGAAATCCTGAATTTCTCGCCACAGTTGGGAATAATCCCGCTATTCACCCACCTCCGGCAGGGCCTGTCCATAGTTGTTTAACTGATGTACATCCAGGTGCTCGGTTAGTGTGGAAAAATGCGGCCAGGGTGCATCTGGTGCATCCAAGGCGGCCAGCACGGGATTCACTGCCGGCGCCTGCTCCTTGATGGGCTTGGCCGGTATGGGTGGCGGTCGGGACATGCGTCGCGGCATTAGACGCGGACTGTTTGGTGTTGAGACCGCCACCATTCGTGCCTCATGCAGCGGCATCTGGCCGCTGAATGAGGTGGCCCGCTTGGCCAGCAGCGGTGAACCATGGAGGGACTGTGAACCCGAAACGCATGGTCGACCAGGCAAGTGTAGGGGCAACGAGGGCGGCTGCTGCTGTTGTTGTTGTTGCTGATGATGATGTTGATGATAAAAGTGCGCCTGCTGCTGCTGCTGGCTGACGGCAGCGGGAAACGTGTGCAAATAGCTGGCCCCAGCTCCCCCATCCTGGGGACGTAGGAAATAGTTGTGGGTGTGTGTGTAGTATAGAGTTTGTGTGGCCGCCACGCCCAACGACGCTGCAGCCGAGGGCGTGGCACGGCCCGATGTGGAGGCCGAGGCACTGGCCGATGGGGAGGGTGAAGAGGAGGCGGAACGACGATGTTGCTCCTGTTGCCGCTGTTGCTGTTGCTGCTGTTGTTGTTGTTGTTGAAGATTGGTGAGCGTATCGAATATTTGCGATAGACGACCCAAAGGCACTTCGTCAGACATTGACCCAAGCTACAAATAGAAGAGCAGGTAAGGAATTGGCCTTGTGATGAGTTGCATTAGCTTATGTTTCCACTCAGGAACCAAGGTCCAAGTCGAAAAGGTTCAACAAAGTAAAACGGCTAATAGATCAGGGGGTGCCGCGATTACTCACATTGCAGTTGCTTTGACTATTGATTGAACTTTGTTCATCTAAGCCCAAAATTCTATATTCTAGCATAAAACAGTTTAAAATCGTGTGAGATGTGTGAAAGTTTTTGATTTGGCGGTGAATTTCTTAGTGCTTACAAGCCAAATTTCATACAGATCGGTTAAAAATATGACAGAGATCTATTTTTCGGCCTTGGGGTCGGATTTTACTGTTATACGAACAATTATTAGGCATGATATTCTTTAAAATCGAGTTGAATAAGCAATAAATAGTTTCCAATGACAAAAAAAATAGAGGAGTGTTAACTTCTGCTAGGCCGAAGTTTGTATACCCTTGCATTTCCACTGAAAACTACTTTTCTGACTCAACTTTTCTGTGCCAGCTATACTATATAGATGTTCGATTTCGACCAAACTTGGTGGAATCATGGAAAAGCATTGAAAACTAAGAACTACAAAATTTGGGACGTTTTCTTTGAAAACAAAATAGGTTTTCTAACTAAAACTAGTTTTTCGACCGATCATTCCTATGGCAGCTATATGCTATAGTCATCCGATTTTGACAAAACTTAATAGAATTGTGTAAAAGCTTATAAAATAAATAATTGCCATTTTTAAAGCGGTTTACATTGAAAACAAAAAAGTTCTGCTTACTAAGACTATTTTTCTAAACTTACTTTTCTATGGCAGCTAAACTATATAGATATCCGATATCAACCAAACTTGGCAGAATCGTGCAGAAGCATAGAAAACTAGTAAATAAGCAGTTTAAAGACGCTTTTATTGAAAACAAAAAAGCTTGTCTCAATATAACTAGTTTTTCGACCGATCGTTCCTATGGCAGCTATATGTTATAGTCATCCGATCCGGCCGGTTCCGGCAAATGTGCAGCGTATTTGTACTACAAGACTTCGTGCAAAGTTTGGCGGAGATAGGTTTCAAACTGACGGAGGAAAGGCATAGAAACAGACTTAATATACAGTGCAGTGCAGTGCTGCTACTGCGCTGCAGCAGCGAACAGTCTTTTGATCATAACTCGACACCCGTTCATGCGATCTTCACTATTCCTTTGACTGATTGATAAGTTATCCTTATTACTAAATATGTCCAGAAGGAAAGAACCATCTTTCTTTAAAACTGTGGGAGATATGAGGTTTTTTCCAAATTGCGAGGTCGGCAGGGGGCGTGGCCAAAATTGAAAATAAACTTGATCTGCCTGCAGACATAAGAAGCATATGTCCCATAAACCTCAAACCGCTATCTCTTACCATCTCTGAGATCTGTGCGTTCATACGGACAGACAGACGGACATGACTCGGCTGTTGATGCTGATCAAGAATGTATATACTTTATAGGGTCGGAGATGCTTTCTTCTGGAAGTCTTTAAAATTTATAGATTATTAAGAAAAATAACTCATTCAAAAGCTATAAAACGCCCCACTGTGCATCGCTGCCCATTTGATTTGATATTGCTCAAAAACATAATGCTGGTCGTTCAAATTTTGGTCCCCCAGTGCAGATACGAGGGGAAGTTGCATATCGAAAACAGAGCCTTTCCTTTCCTTTCCATCTCTCAGTTGAGTCAATCTCTAACTAAAAAATTTACACCTAACATTTGCCTCAATTGGTTTATTGGTCATGCCGGTACGTGCCCAAACAACACACTGGACAAAGAGGAATGACCAACTGACTGACCCAAACCAAACCAGGACCAACACGAGACGGATACTCAGTTGGTTCGGCCAACAGGTGAGCGAATCTGGGGCGTCAATTGCCATTACGTGTGCGCAATGTTTAATGAACTGGCTGACAAAACTTGAAGCTGTAGTTGCAAAATTGAATACGCCACTAAATTATAGACACAAAACTTGACAGCTTTCTAGCTTCGGTCGAGTGGGTGGGTGGGTGTGTGGGCGTATGGTATGTGGGCTTGGCTGAGTCCTTTCATCTTTTGTGGTTTGTGCTGGTCGGGACTGGCTGGCTGGCTGGCTTTTTGCATGCATTTGTCGACTTTCTTTGCTGTTGCATTTTTGTGGCTAAAAGCCTTCACAAGCAGAGCACTTTACTCCGGGCATTTCCCAAGAATTACATTCAAATTTTGTGCTGATTACGACGAGGACATCTTGTGTGCACTTCATTTTCGAAAATTTGATTCAATTTAAGTTGATTGAGATTCAAGTTAGCCGGGAGTAGTGCACTTTACAGTTTACCGGAAGTTGAAGGTTTACTGCACTCATTAAGCAGGGCTTTGCGGCTTTAAAATCATAAGCAGCTTAGCAATATGTAACTGTAGACAACAATTTGGTAGTGCGCACACACACACACACACACAGACAGACAGTCCTTGGGGTTAGTGCAGACTTCATTGTCTTCTATTTGCTCTCTGCTTTGCTTAGCTTTCAACCACCCCGCCCCCCAACCACGCCTCTTTGGTGGAAACTCACTCAAATAGTTAGCAAGACTTGTTCAGCTCCAATGAAGTGCAGCAGCGTAACAGCAGAAGCAAATTTGAAACCCCAGACGACAGTTAAGCTGCTCCCGGACAGAGCTTTGGCAAATATTAGACAATGTATTTATGTATCACAACACACACATGTGTGTGTGTGTGTGTGTGCGAGAGGGAGAGGCAGGGGTAGTAAAGTTCTAAGGTAGTGCAAATCTATGGCAAAAGTTAAGAAAGGATTTGTGAATTTGCAATTTGCTGCATATTTTCAACAGCAGCCAAAAATGGACTAGTTGCTACTCCTTGAATTCTGTCCGGCTCGAAGGACCACTACTCTCACGTAAATTGATTTCCAAGAACTGTAAATTGATTCCTTGGCTATTTAATTTTAAATTGAAGTAAGCCTTGAGTTTAGTGTTCCACAAATGTCACATCTTCGTCTATTTTGATTCCATTAAAAACTTTAGTTCAAGACTTTACGCCTAACAGTTCACATCAAGCACCACAACAACAACAACAATATTTTTTTCTAAATTTCAAACAACAAAAAACAATGTGAGTAAAATTATACATTTTTTTTTCTTTTTTTTTTCTTTTGGAAGGAACCTTACCCCTCGCCCCTCTCTCTCTCTCTCTTTCACGCACAGAGCAATGGTTAACCCAAAGTCGAACAATGGTAAGAAGTCGCGTAGCGGTAGCAAATCATCCAAGCGCAAGAACTCAACTGCTGGAGAACAGAATGAGATTGAGATGACCCAGCTGGGACCACAATCGACGCCTTCAATTGTTCCGGCACCGGTGGAGATTTCCCAACCGGCATCCACACCGGCACTGGCATTGGTTATGCCACCAGCATCGGCAACAGCGCCAGCATCGGCACCCACTGCGGCACCCATCGCGAATCCGACTACCACTGCGGCTGCCACACCCACAGATGCTGCGGCCAATCATCCGCCACCACAGCGCGGTCTGTTCCGACGCATGTTTGGATGGAATTGAAGAGCGGCAGCAGTAAACCAAAATTAACATAGTTTTCTTCTTCATTTCTTCTATTTTGATTTGAAAACTTTGGAGTTAATTTAATGAAACAAAAAAAAACTGAACAATTAAAGAAAAATTTATAATTCGCTTGAACAGCCCGGAGCGGCCAAAAGATGCGCGTCTGTCATTATTTTTACTCATTTCAGGACGGATCTGAGGGAATTATCACTCTAAGGCTACTTTCTAAAAAGAAAACTGCTGTCGATTGAGTCCAAAAATGACTTCAGAACTGATGCAGAAGCTTTCGTAGAGGCCAAAAATGCGCTTCTGTCATCCTTTAACTCATTTCTGGAAGTATCTGAGGGAATTAACTCACTAAGGCTACTTTCTAACAAAGAAAATTGCTGTCGATTAAGTCCAAAAATTGCTTCTGAAATGATGTAAGAACCTTTCGTAGAGGCCAAAAATGTGCTTCTCTCATTCCCTTAGTCATTTCTGAAAGGATGTAAAGGATTTAACTCTCTAAGGCTACTTTCTAAATCGAAAATTGCTGTCGATTGAGTCCAAAAATGCCTGAAGAAATGATGCAGAAGCTTTCGTCGAGGCCAAAGATGCGCTTCTCTCTTTCCCTTACTCATTTCTGAAAGGATGTAAAGGATTTAATTGTCAAACGGCCGATTTCTCATCTTCCATAAGCTGCTATGTATATATATCTATAATCTATAAACTCAGATTTTGCTCTGTAATTTGTAGGTTTATGTGAATAGATCAAAAAATCGGCCTTAAGGCTACTTTCTAAAAAGAAAACTGAGTCCAAAAATGAATTCAGATATGATGCAGAGAAGCTATCGTAGAGACCAAAGAAGCTCATCTCTTGCTCTCTTATGGCAGGATCTAAAGAAATTAACACCTAAGCCTACTTGCTACAAGGAATATTGCTGTCACTCGAGTTCAAAAACTGTCTTTAGAAATGATGTAAGAACCTTTCGCACTGACCAAAGATGCGCGTCTCTCATTTCCTTAGTCATTTCTCGGCTTTCTATAAGAAATATTGTAACTCAAGTAGAATAATGACTGAAAAAGGCCTAGGCACTTGGCACAGCAGTCTGTTTTGTATAACCAACCAACTCTCAGAGATGTTAAGAGCAAGTCGAAGCTGCTGCTTTCGGTCCGAAGCGCAAGTCGGCGGTGATAGATGATAGGGACTCACGATTTGCCTCAGTTAGGCGTCTATTAGTCTCTAGGGATGTAAGATAAAGGGTGATTGATAGCTCAGCAGAAGCAGTAGCTATCACTGTCAAACATGTTCAGTTTGGTCTATAATTTAACCATGAATTGACTTACAAATGCACAACTTTTGCTGATTATTCAATTTTATTATCAAAATTTCACTTTTTTAACCATTTTTTTTAAAGGAAGCCACAACTCACTTTATATCAAGGCCTGATCAGCCTGACTCTGGCTAGATCACACAAATTCAAGTAAAAAAGTCGTTTACGCCGAATTATGACATGCTCTATACCTACCAAAGTTTGTTTATAAGTGTAAAGTGCTGCCCATCGCTCTTTCAGTCGGTGCTGCCCAGCATAAATGTTTGTTATCTTTTAAACTCGACTATAGTTCATTCGATCTTCACTATTCCTTTTGGCTGATCGATAATTAATACTGATTACTAAATGTGTTTGACAGATACGAACCTTCCATATCAATAACAAGTAAGGGCGCTGCAGTCCACGCTGATCAAGAATATATATACTTTATGGGGTCGGAAATGTATCTCATGATCCCCCTTTTCCCATTTTCAATGGGAGCAGGGTATACAAATGTGTGAGATATGACGTTTTTTCCAAATTGCGAGAGCGGAAGGGGGCGTGGCATAAATTTAAAAAAAATAACTTGAAAATTTGTCTCTCTCTAAGATATGTTTGTTCAAACGGAGAGACGGACAGATCAAGAATATATATACTTCATAGGCTCGGAAATGATTCTTTCAAGCAGCTACATACTTTTGCACAAACTTCGAGTATATATTAAGCTTTTGGTACATGGTAGAACATTATGAATTATCATCAGGATTTCAATGTCAACGGCTTTCAATGATCGGCCTCCATTTTAACCTCCAAGTTTTCGCGATTGCCTAGCGGTATGTGTCTCTGCCCCCTTCCCCTTCAATTGATTACCTTATGGTTTTGTCGTTGCCATCTTTGACTCATTTTCAAGTTCTAGTTCTAGGTTCTCTAGTTCAACATCCACCACCCAGTCCAAAAGCCCCCTTTGATGAGCTTCAACGATTGCACTTTGGCATGCATTATGCAGCAGGCTATTAAAAACCATAAAGCACGCCCAGTGTCTTCTATGTACATTCACTTGATCTAGCACCCAAGTTGTGTGTTTGTTGGAGTCGTTAGTCGCCAGTCGCTTTGGCTGTCACGTAGGTCATGGAGCAGCAGTGCTTACCAACTGGCAACAACCGTTTTGCAGCTGGGGCGCAAAAACCGCACCCGCATCATGTTCTCTTGCTCCGCTGGATTCGTAGTTATTGTGGCGGGAACCAATTAAAATGCGAGACATCACATGTGCGCGAGCATTTATTATAAAATTTTTCGTTGGAATTGAGTGAAAAATAGTTGGTAACAGAAAAAGAAAACGAAAAAAAAAGAACACGAAAAGCTAGCTAGCTTTGGAACAAAGAAGAACATCACACTATTTTTGGGGGGCTGGGGTCTGGGGGGGTTGGAAGTAAATTCCGGAATGGTTGGTGACGGGATGGAGATTTCCTGCTCTATGTGCATGTTACAATGTTGTTAATATGACGCTTAGTAGTTGTCGCACACACACACACACACACATATACACTCTCAAAATATGCATTGACAATGTTTTTCAAATTGACGACGCATTACAAATGGAGGGGGGGTGCGGGTGAGCAACCAGACTCTTTTCAGGACAGGAGGCGGGGATGGCCAGAAGTGTTGTAAAATTATTGGCATGCGAACGATGCTGCAACGTTTATTAAATTTTTCAAGTGCCACAAAATAGGGTGGGTATTTGGTGGCAGTGGATCAAAGCTTGTGCAAAGGGCAGGTACAGGTGTGTGTGTGTGTGTGTGTGTGTGTTGCCATGTTGAAAATTTTATGTCGTTTTAAATTTACTGCTTGCATTTTGGTGCCACAAAGGATATGGGTAATACCGAAACGAGGAATTTGTAAACCTTTCATCAACAACTACAAAGCCGCGTCAGTTGATAGCGCTGAGCTAAACAATTTTCTGTTGCCTATAACTCCTCTATTAATAATGCTGAATTAAACCATCTTTAAAGCAAATAAATTTCAAATATTTCGGACTGAAGTGAATTCCAAACGATGTCAGAAGAGGATCAATATGGAACTGCATTGACTTAATCCGGAATTTTTGTCTGTATTTCAACTTTAGCTCGTGAGAGCTTGGGATGATTTCAACAATACATGGGATTGATTTTAGCTTTTCCCATGGTAGGACCAAATCAAGGAGGATATTGATATTGATTAAAAGCTCGATATTCGTACTTGATTTGATTCTAAAATCGGCTAAATTGAGCTCAATGTTCGAACTGCACTCAATCCGAAAAAAGAAAGAATGAAATTGAATTTGAACTTGATGTTGAAACAAGTTACTTAACGAGATTTTTGGTTTTCAGCTCCAGCCACCTTGAGGACAATGGTTTTTGTGTACTCTCGGTTCTTGCACAGACTTTCCTAGTCCATGGTGTTAGCTTAAATAGACTTTGACGTCCCCTGATGCCAGCATTGCTATGACTGTTTGGGAATTACAAGGCTAAGCACTTAGTTGTTAGAAACCATGTACTTATAAAGCCTCACCTCGGTTAAAGCCTCGCCATCCCTACTTACTGGATCCTCGAGTCAGGATCATTTGATTATCATCTAGCGATCCGAGCCTGAAACTAGCCCTACGTACTTGTATCAAGTATGATAGTATGTGTAGGATTCTAGAGTCGAAGGTCTAGATACTAGTACTCTAAGCACCACTAAAACCTCTTAGATTTAATATTTTATATTATTTCTAAATTTGTGAAATAAATGTGTAGGATTGCCATCCCTGACACCTAAGCAGCATAAGCATCTCTAGATTTATCGATATCATAGGTAATCGACTAGAGCTCGATAGACAGATCCTTTAGCTTTTGAAGAGGACAGACGTGTGCGGAAATCGGAAATAAGAAGTCTATACTAAATTAAGTTATATTTAAAATTAGAGGAAATTTAACTTCAGCTCTGCTGAAGTTTGTAAACCCTTGAATGTCTACCTAATTTGAAGGACATTTCCACTGAAAACAAACAAGTTTTTCTCACTAATTCTACTTTTCTGACTCTACTTTTCCATGACAGCTATACTATAATATATAGATGTCCGATTTCGACCAAACTTAGTGGAATCATGGGAAGGCATAGCAAACTAAGAAATACAAAGTTTGGAGGCATTTTTTTTTGAAAAAAAAAATTTTCTCACTAGAACTAGTTTTTCGACCGATCATTCCTATGGCAGCTATAACCTATAGTCATACGATTTTAACAAAATTTACATTAATTGTGTGAAAACTTATAAAATAAATATATGCCAATTTTAGAGAGGCTTACATTGAAAACAAAAAAGGTTTTCATACCCAGACTATTTTTCTAACCATAGAAAATGGCAGCTATACTATATAGATGTCCGATTTTAACCAAATTTTGCAGAATTAAGGTGAAGCATTAAAAACTAGTAAATACGGAGTTTGAAGACATTTGCATTGAAAACAAAAAAGTTTTTCTCAATAAAACTAGTTTTCGACCGATCAGTCCTATGGCAGCTTTATGTTATGGTCATCCGATCCGGCCGTTTCCGACAAATGTACAGCGTATTTGTACCACAAGTCTTCGTGGACAGTTTGGTCGTGATAGCTTTACAACTGACGAAGGAAATAGCATAGAAACAGACGGACATGGCTATATCGACTCAGCTCATCATGCTGATCAAGAATATATATACTTTATGTGGTCGGAAATGCTTCCTTCTATTCTTTACAAACATCTAAACAATTTTAAAATGCCCTCTGCAAGTGCATACAAATTATAATATTAGAGCATTTTTCCTTGAGTCTGCCCATCGCTATTTCAGCCAGTGCTGCCCATAATAAATGCTGGTTTTCTCTATAACTCGACTATTATTCATCCAATCTTCATTATTCGTGCGGCAAATCGATAAATCATACTGATGGCTTCACATGTTCAAAAGGCATGAACCTTCTATGTTTGAATTTATGGGAGATATGGGGGCGAGGGCGTGGCAAACATTGAAAATATACTTAAACTGCCTGCAAGTATGTGAAATTTTTGTTTCATACAAGTCTAACTTCTAACTCTTACCATCTCAGGGAAAACAGTTTATCCGGACGTAAAGCCATATGGGTTATGGGTTCAGAGATGCTTCCTTCTGGCGGTTACATACCTCTACACTTACTTTTAGTATTGGATTTTTATTCGGCAACATTTTAAGTTGAAAAGTTTTGTAGTCTGAAAACTGTTTTGCGGTATTTCGCGTGCACTTTTCTCAGCAACATCTGTATGCTATTTCAAAAATATGGATAGTAAGATAATCTCACTTCCTCTTCTTTTGCACTCCCACACCTTAATTTTTGCCATTTTTTTCTTGGTTTGTTTGTTTCTATATTCACTTAAATTGGGTTTAATTAAATGCAAGTCGTAAAGTCAAATGTGTGTGTGTGTGTGTGTGAGTGTGAGTGTCTCTCTTCCAGCCCCGGTCTTACAATTTAATTAAAGCGAATGCGAATCATAAATATTGTAATACCAGGCAGTAAAAGGCAATTGTCAAATAACAACGCAACTCGATGCCACTCCCACTTCCATTCCAACTCCCACTTGGGCTGCAATGTAGGTCAGTGTGTGTGTGTGTGTGTGTAGGGACTGGATGGCCATAGATCTTAAACGGGGGACTATGATGCAGTTGTAGCCCAGCACAGTTAACTGGTACAAAACGAAGGTCATCCTCAAGTCTGGTCAACCTCTGGCGGCAGCTGCCGCTTAATTAGCTGCTTATTTTGTTTCGCTTTTTTTTTTGTTGTGGTCTCATTAGACCGACGCGTTGTTGTTGCTGCTGTTGTGGTGGGTCGAAAAAGAGTCTGAGAAGCGGGTGGCCAACCGGTTGTTTTGGTTCCAAGTTATACATACTCGCACATACATACATTTATTTCTATGTTTATAAAACTTGATTCTGGGATTTTTCTTGAATTGTTTTCTCTATGTGTTTTGATAAGTCTTTAAAAGCTGTGGTGTTAGAAATCTGTTTCGTCTACAGCTTAAGTATACAACTTATTATAGGTCCAAGCGAGGGCAGCTCGATAATTCAGTGACTTGTTAAGCCTTCAGCATAGTTGGTTTAATACAGGGTTCGGCAATGGGAGCAGAGCAAAGTATTTCAGTAGCTGAATTAATATTGCAATGGCTTGAAAGACTTTTTAATTGGGTTAATTGTATTGTGAGAATATGAGTCTTCTCAAATGGCTGCAAATCGTTTCTAAACTTTGAATTCTTTCAAACTGGTTTGTATCCAGTTCAAAATTGGTCAAATATTCAACTTTATATATCCAATCCACACATCAAATGTCAAGTTCTTGACTCAAATAGTTTCTGAGATACACACATTTCAAATTCAACTCCATATTTCGAAAATATTGATAAAATTTCAGTTTATAGCTTTATTACATTGTAAAATATGGCTTTGAATCACTTTTAAACCGGTGCGAAACTGGTTTTGAGCGAGTAAAATATACAGCTTGATATTACTAACCTACAGAACAAACAAGTTCAAAGATATGGCTTGGAGTCCCTTTTAAACAGACTCAAATCCGGTTCTAAACCAGTTAATATTCAACACACACACAGAATTTCAAGATCGTAGCATAAATAACTGCTCTGAATCACTTATGAACCGTTTTCCCTTTGAACCGGTTCGAAACCGGTTCTTAACCAGTAATTCATTCAACTATTTAAGGTTCAGAGCGAACCATATTTAAATTTAAACCATATTTAAGCCTGATTCACTTTTGAACCAGCGCGAAACATCAAACTTTGCATTATCAACCTACAGACCAAATTTGAAGCTTATAGCTTAAGCTTAACCGTTTTAAGCCGCTTTCGAACCAGTCCACAGAATTAACAGATATCCTTTGATTCTTTCTTCATCATGAATATCGGCTCAGAGGCTTAGACGTGGCTTAAGGGACAGTCAAACATTCATACATAAAGGGTGATTTTTTAGCAACTTTCTTACATATTACTGTCAAACATGTTCAGTTTGGTCTATAATTTAACCATGAATCGACTTACGAATAAATATAGCTTGCAGATAATTGAATTTATGTGCTGCACATTTGTCGGAACCGACCGGATCGGATGACTATAACATATAGCATAGGAACGATCGGTCGAAAACTAGTTCTAGTGAGAAAAACTTGTTTGTGTTCAAAGAAAACACCATCAAACTTTGTATTTCTTAGTTTGCTATGCTTTCCCATAATTCCACTAAGTTTGGTCGAAATCGGACATCTATATGGTATAGCTGTCATTGAAAATTAGAGTGAGAAAAGTAGTCTTAGTAAGAAAAACTTTGTTGTTTTCAATGAAAATGTCCTTAAAATGGTTTTTTATTTATTTGTTATGCTTTCGCACAGCTCTACAAAGTTTTGTCGATATCGGAGGACTATAGCATATAGCTGCAGTACGAAAGGTTAACCGAAAAATAAGTTCTATTTAGAAAAACTTTTTTGCTTTAAATGGAATCAACTCGAAACTTCTTACATGTTCATTTGTTAGGCTTAAGCAGGATTCCACTAAGTTTGGTCGAAATCGGACATCTATATGGTATAGCTCCCATAGAAAAGTAGGGTCCCAAAACGTATCTTAGTTAGAAAAACGTGCTGCAAGGGTTTCCTCTATTTTTTAGAGTTACAAAAAAACCTCAAAATAAATCCTACCAGAAATATATGAAATCCTCAAACCTCAAAATCACATTTAAAATTCTGGCCAAGTTAAACAAAACCAATATGAAAGTATCCTTGATAAACTCTTTGACTGGTTCGAATCTCGAATCTTGAGTTCAAAGGGCAATCCACAGGTTCATCTCCAATGCTATCTCCCAATACCGTTTCCAATTCTGCAATCTCATTACAGTATTACTTCTTGGATGACTCAACTTGAACAGAAGACAAACAAAATATCATTTCAGTTGATTCAATGCACTCAGAAGAGGACCTTTAGTCCGGGGTCCAACTGATATTGCTTTCTCTCTTTGTGTGTGAAGTTATCTTAATTAAAATGCAACAATAATAAAAATAAAAAAAAGAGAAATACATATAAGCATTAAAATAATAATACTGGCTGTGACTGTTAGTGTTGTAGTTGTTGTTGTATCATTAATAAACAAAACGAGTGCAAGAGAGCTTATGAATAAAAATGCATGCATCCATATGTAAATCCACTTAGAGGGGGCGGGATGGGGGTAAAATCTATACAATAATGGCAATAACAGCAACAACAACTGTGACAACTGCGCATCATAGCCAACAAAAAGTCAATGGACTGCAAACAACAACAGCAGCAACAGCAACAACAATAGTAACTTCTGCTGCTCTGCCGCTGCGCTCTCTCTGAGAGCTGAGCGTCTTGTACAGAGCTGTTAAATGTTTAACAGACTGACTGACTACTCGACTGTTAAATGCTGCTGCCGCCGACTTTTGTTTGCAAAACAATGCAAAAAGAAACTAAGCATGTATGTATGTGTGTATGTATGTTGATCATATTTCGTTTTGGCTAAACAGGTGCCTGCGCTGGGTGGAGGGGGAAGGGTTAAGCTAGCGGGAGGTAAGGATAGTTTGCATGCAAATTTGAATATTTGTAGCTAAGCTTTGTTTATGTCAAAGTGGGCCAAAATGTTATTTCACACACACATACACACCCATTCACAAAGGGTAGCAATGGCTGTATTCGTTGCCAGTTAGGAACAAATTGTTTATCAGACAGCAGAGCTCGTTTACTATAGTAGACATCAACACTTATTTTCATTTAGCTCAGCTTACATCAAAGACAGACAAATCGAAGCACTGAAACAGCACTGATCCCTGCAAGCAATTGAGCGAAAAGCGTTCAAAATAAGTACTTTTGGGAGTAGATTGCTTACAGATGGCATCTTCCAAGCGATCATTTGAATCATAAGTTAACTGTGGCTTTTGAATTGATGTCTGAGCAGACATTTTTCTTCAATTAAGTCGATCAGGGTCTTCTTTAAAGCGGGCGTAATAGTATCCTCAAAAAACTCCCCTCCAAAAAGCGAGTTCGAAGGAAAAATCATTTTAAAAATCCACCAAATTATCAATTCGTATCGATGACAAATGGGAGTAAGCCTTTAATGAAGAAACTGAGAAAGGGAAGTTCCAGCACATTTAAAAGAATGTCGTAGAACTCGCTCTCACATACTCTTTTTTTATGGGAGAGCCGTGTGTGACTGAATCTTTAAGGCAAACAGTGCCCGCGATTTTGCACTCATGTGGCTTTGAAATTCCCAAGCAGTTATGGCATTGCTGGCAAGAAGGGACGACTGCTCGACTAACAGTTGACTGCTTTGTGGCGTTGTGTGTTTCTCTAACCGGCTACAACATTTTTGTACAAATTTGTTTTCCATGAAATAAACACTGGTTTTTAAGTGATTGCTTGTTTGAACTATGGACATTGCATTTTTTGCATCCAAATCTAATCAATCTTAGTCTTAAACCTGCAGAGTTCTTAATACACGAACGAACATTCTTGGTTTTTGCCAATAAACTATGGTAAATAAGCATTGTGGGTTTAAGTACCTTTAGCAATTGATTCAAGAATTTATCTACTTGATTTGAGAGTGTTTGTACTTGGTTTAAGTATTGAAGCTCTTAGATCAAAAATGAATACTTGGATAAAGAATTAAGCTCGAAAATATTCATACATATGAAATTATCATAGAAAAGACTCTAGTTGTCAAGAAAGAACATTTAGGGTCTTAGTTTGAAGCTTCTTTTTGTGGCAAATACACTCAGAAAAGATAGAGCGTAAATTTTATACTTGAGATAGTTAAAAATATGTGGTAAATTCTTTTTGTTAAACGAAGTTACAGAGTGAAGCAGTATCAATTTGGGGATCTAGAAACACGGGATCTATAAGTTCAGTAACAAGACCTAATACTTGGCTCAAGAGACTTGTCATCGAAAATACTTGATCCCAAAATTGATACAAAAAACTGGAAAACAAAACAATCGAGAGCTTTCAAACCTTAACATGATTTTTAAATCATTTGGTAAGGACGGAAAAGTAACTATAAAAGGGGTAAAGACATACTTCCGCTGACATAATCTCTCAAAGATTTCATGTAAAAAGCTTCATAATTTTGCCATAAAAATAAAATGGTAGTGACAGATTTATAAAGAAGGGGAATTCTTTTGGTCGAATTGAAAGTAAACTAAACCTTTGGATGACTTCCACCCCACTAACTTAACACTAAGGGAGCTTCCGGTGTTTACATCTTTCATGAATGCGAACGAACTCAAGTGAAGTGCAATTGATGGCATCGATTAAACAACTAAAGCCATAGAGATTCTTTGCACGCCACGACAAAGGCAACGACCCTGACCTTGTTATTTGTTGAAATAAAATTCGATGGCGCGGAGAGAAAAAAGAAAGGCTAAATTCAAAATTTGTCTCCACCGAGATAAAGGCATCTTGCGACTGACAAACAAATGTGGAGCAAATCATAAATCCTGGCTTTTATCATCAAGAAGAAGAAGTGCACGTAGCGAAACAAAACAAAAGGGAAATGCTCATTAAACGAGAAATGACAAGACATGACAGAAAAAGTTGAAGAGGAACGATGGGATTGTGTGGGTGCAGGATACAAGAAAATGCACTTGCTATGCCAAAAGGATATACACTTGACATACACTCACGCACACACACACACACTCATAGAATGCCAGCTATTACCATACGGCACAAGTGTTTGCCTTTCGTTTGGCCTAAACAACAACAAACACTTCAACCAGACAGGCACTGGAAACGAGTTCAAAGTTCAAAACAATACAGAAATACATCCATTTAAAAAAAGGGGCTAAATAGGTGTCTCCATTCATTTCAATATGTTGGTCCTTCGAGCCGGATTTGGAAGTATTTTGGAAACAAGAATTGAAGAATACCTCACGAAAATCAAACCTATACTCCCTCTGATTCAAATTGGCCTTCTCTTAATCGAAAGTGGTTTGTTAACTGCCAAATGATACCTGCAATTGCCTGCTGGCTGCTCTCCCTTAGACAGTTTCCAAAAAAAACAAAAAAAAAAAAACACAGCAAAAACGATTGTACATTTAATTAATTATTTATACAAGAAAAGGTAAACGTGCCAACCTTCGCCAAACAAGCAGAGCTACAACCAAAAGTCACACACCGCCGTAATCCTTGTACCATAGTGTGGGAGGCACAACAAAAAAAAACCAAACACACACACACACACACACGGGGCAAAAACGAAAAGGAAATACCGTAACCGTAGGAAACACTTTACGATACATCGTCGTCGCTGTCGACGTCGACATCGTTTTTTGCATAATTGATTAAATGACTGGCTATATAACACGGACGGACTGTAGTACGTACACACACACAGTGCTTTCAAATTGTATACTCCACACTCAGTGAACAAGGTGTGCGATGATGTGAAGGGGTCGTTGGGAGGTCTGACTTTGGCATTGCCACGGAGAAGAGATACAAATGTGGGTATGTCTCTGGAGCTCTGTCTGGGGAAGTTGCATGTTAGTTATGGCGCTGGTAAATGTTGTGATTATTGGGCTAAAATGAAAAGCGTAAGGAGTGAAAATGGCATTCCTGAGATGCTGCTTACTTTCGTGTTGGTTGTTGGCTTTGCTTTGAAACCCTTTCCCTTGACCCTCAATCAACTTAAAGTTATGCAGGAAATTAATGCATCTCGGAGAAGAGAATTGTAGACAAGACGGTAAGCAGCAAAACATCGCATTCTTAGGCTTTTAAATAACATAAGCAAAGCAGTTTATCAGCATTTCTCCACATTTCTGGTGTTTTACCACCGGATTGACCACTTTTTGGTGGTGTATGCAAGGCATTCTATTTCATTTCATTTCAATACTGCATACATTGCCTCCTACCACCCTATTTTAGTACAATCCACACTGCAAATCAAAACATTGATCGCATTTTAGCCTTGTTTATACTGTCCTTTACCGCATTTCAATAAGATTACAAGCGCAGTTAACTGCATATCCATACAATAGGATTGTGTTGCAACAATAAATCGGACTGTGTTGTAAATAAACACCGCATTGAGTGCTTGTTGGTATTGTTTATATGGCCTGGCAACGCAATTTTCCTGCATTTCATACTGTAAACACCGCATTTACTCTTACATCGACTGTAATCGCACTTCAGTAACATTAGCACTGCTAACATTTTATCATCCACAACAAAAGCTGTTTCATGCAATCCATATCGTAAAACACCACCTCCACCGCATTTTAACTT
This sequence comes from Lordiphosa andalusiaca, assembly GCA_035044965.1. Taxonomy (NCBI): domain Eukaryota; kingdom Metazoa; phylum Arthropoda; class Insecta; order Diptera; family Drosophilidae; genus Lordiphosa; species Lordiphosa andalusiaca. The sequence goes on along the minus strand of JAWNNM010000051.1, from coordinate 6,475,221 downwards.
GGCTTGCCATCGCATTTTAATACCAAATATCTACCGCAGTTAACTTAGTGGCCTTAATAAACACTTTTTAATACCGCAAACACCGCCTAGTACAATTATGTTTATACAATTCAACGTATCAGCAGTATTTTAATATTTTGTAAATTGCCCAACACCGCATTTCAATAACAAAAGCACTGCAATTTCATTATGAACAGCAAAAAGCACTTTGAAAAGTGAAAAAGCCACCTTCCACCGCATTTTGCACAAAACTTGCACCACAAATCACTACTATCACATTGTAACCATCGCTTGGTATTCATTTTCAAACCGCAAACACCTGAAGGACTGCGTTTTGGTCATGTGTATATTACGTGCCACCACTTTTATTAATATTTAAGCACCCCATTTACTGTATTAGCCACCATAACCAAATTTAAATACTGCATTTACAGTCAGTATGTCGCATTTATATGCAATAATCTCCGTAAAACACCACACCAACTGTATTCTAAGCACCGTAAAACACTGCAATAACATTAACCTAACACCGCATTTTTATAGAATCTACACTGCAAATCACAGCAATGACTGCATTCTAATAACATACACATCGCCTGCCAACGCATTTCAATTACTTAGACACCCCAATTACCTTATCAGCCATAATGAACGCACTCCAAAATCTTTTACACCGCCGAACACTGCAATTTCATATAACATATATATATCATATTTCATGCACATGCACACATATATTTCATATAGTAAAAACATCTACAACACGATGTGGAACCAAGCTTAAACCCAAAAAATATTTATCTTTAAGAATAACAAGTATGAAAGTCCTTCAAGCCCTAGTATAACACTCTGTACTCTGTACCTTCCAAAGTGGGTGCTAAGTGTGCTAAGTGCTGCCCATCGCTGTTCCAGCCAATGCTGCCCATCATAAATGTTTATTTTTTCATATAGCTCGACTATCGCGCATCCGATCTTCACCATTGCTTTGGCGAATTGATAAATAAAACTGATTACTAAATATGTTCAGAAGGTACGAATCTTCTATGCATTAAATTGTGGGAGTTATTCATTTTTTACAAATTTGGGAGTGGGGCAAAAATTAAAACTGAACTTGATACTAAGTTTATGTCCCTTACATGTCGAACCTCTATTTCTTGCCATCTCTAAGATCTGTGTGCTCCTAAGGACAGTTAAGCGGACAGTCTATTTGAGGTCTGTTTTCTAAACTCCACAGCTGACTAGCTGTGACTCCTTCATTGAGGACGAACTCCCCAGAAATTCGATATGTTGGAGTAAAACTAAAACCTCAAAAAAGTAGCGTTTAGTGACCTTTGTTATATATTTAATAAATTTTTAAGTTGCGTATCAAATATATAACAAAGATCACTAAACCCACCAACAGTGTTTTGAGTAAGCCTACGCAAAAGTACCAAACTTTTCAATTAAATTTAACAGTTTCTCTGGTAAAACCTAGCATAGACCTTAGACAACTTAAGCTTTCTGCAGAGAACTGAGTAGGGCTTTGTATGGAAGGTAACTACGCCTTATTTCCACCATGTCCCCGAATTTTGAACTTCTACAATAAAGAAACCTTAGGCTAAAAAGAAGCAAACCATTTTGGTGAAAATACAATGAAATTTCTAAAAGAAAAAAAAAAAAAAAAAAAAAATTGCAACCTGTGTGTTTACCTACTTGTGTAAGGAAAACTGTCAGGGATTTTACTGTTAAATTTTCGTCTTCTACCCATGAAACTGCAGTGAATTGACTCGTTGGTGGCCTCAGTTGGTGCTGCAAAATGCAAACCTCAAATAGCAATTTCATGAACTAAACACGCACACACAACATAAACATAACTTTGGCTCAAAAAAAAAAAACCAAAAAAAAAAAGTGCACACACCGAGAAGGAGACATTTTTGGTTCGGTTTCTGGTACATTTCTCGTTTGGCCTGGCCAAGAAAAACATCCGAAAAACCGAAACTTTAATAAAAACATGTCAAGAGCACTTTTCGTTATACACAGATGAAGAAGGAGACGATGGCGGGTGAGAGGGGGGTTGGAGGTGGAGGTGGAGGCGGAGGCGGAGTACTCCCACCATCAATGAGACGAGTTTTTCGTTTTAGACTTGACCAAGTTTGCCTGCCATATGCAATTGCCATAGATTATTTTGGTTTTGCGCAACATGGACAACATGGCAAGGGCGTTGAAAATGCAACGAACGAATTTTGTGCACAGATTTTTCTTTCGTTTTTTGATGCTGTTGTTCTTGTTGTTGCTGGCTGCCGCCGCCCACTGCAATCAGAGCTAAAATAGCTAGAAGAATGACAACGCCCGCCTAGAAAAGTGGTGAAGGTGAAGCAGCAGCAGCAGCGGCAGCAGCAACCCGCTGGCAGTTTTGCCAAATGCTACGTGATGTTGCCTTCACTTGGCCAATTTTGGACACGAGCCGTGTCGTTGTTGTTGGCGCTGCTTTAAGAACACTTTAAGACTTGACATTTGGAGCAAGTGGCGCCACCTAAGTGTAGCTCAAGTAAGCCCCAAAAAAAAGTCCATAACAGGTTCCACAAAGATCTCGCACAATGTGAAGGGGGGTGAATCTTATCAGGGAACTTGATCGATTTTCAGTAAAACAGCAAAAACACCGATTTGACTGCGTTTTAAGACTATGAACATATGTTAACACCGCACCCACTGCACTCTACCACATTTTATACATTGCACCGCATTCCGCCGCATTTCCATAAACCGTGCACCGTAAAACTATGCTATGTGTATTTTAACCACTGACTGGTACGCATTTTCTTACCGCAAACATCGCATTAACTGTATATTGGTAGTGTTTGCATGGCCTACCACCGCTTTTTCAAAATTAAAACACCACATTTACCCCATTAATAAAATTGTAATACTACATACACTGACTACCATCGCATCCAATAAACTGCTCAACACACCGCAACGACTGTATTCTTAACACCGTAAAACCCCACATGAGCTGCCACTGCATTTCAATAACATAAACAGCACATATAACTTTGTGTACGCATTAACCGTATTTTAAGCATACATACACCGCATTTTCATATACTACACTCCGTTAAACACCGCATGTACTGTATTTTAATAAGGTATACACCGCAAACTAACGCATTTCAATGACTTAGACAGTATTTGGTAGTTTTATTAATGTATTAACAGCAAGGAATATCTAGTTACTCTTTTAAAATTTCTAAATAATTACAAATTCATTTCAAAAACAAGAAAAAAACATTTAAGTAGAAAATATTCACCTGCAAAATAGCTAGAAAATGGCCAGAAGCTTTTCAAAATAGCTGGAATTGTAAGTTATGGGAAAAACTGTATAGAGTCTGGCTTTCAACCTTACAAAATTGCTAGATCTGGTGGGAAAATAGCAAAATTGGGAATGCACATTTCAATCGCAAATGTAGGAAAAAACCAAAAGAATACATTTTCGACCCTATGACTCTATCATCAGTAGACTTCGCTTTCCGTTTCACGGCCAAATGGGTAGCTCTATGTCTAGATAGGGTAGGTTCACTAAGAAAAGGAAGTCAGTTGGTAAGACAATAGATACAAAAGTTTTCAAGTGTGACAGAAGGCAATCGCCAGAAACAACAGAGAAAACTAAAATGAAAATGACAATAATAACAATTTCCTAACGTTTCACCCTCACACACCTCTGCTCTGGACTTCAGTCAACCCTTTGCACACACACACACAAACACACAGAAGGTGAATTATGTATACAAAAACACAAGACACACCGCAGTCGCAGTCACGTCGCCAAGTTGGAAATCAAGAAAGACTGTAATACGAACGATAAATGCACTTTGAAATGGCAAAAATGCACCTTGGGGAGGGTGGGGGTTTGTTTGTCGAACTGCTGCATTTGTTTACACTTACCTAGTGTTCCAGAAAACACAGCACAACACAACACACACAAACTATGCAATGGAATGTTTAAATCTGCAATTAGGGGAAAAGCTTGATTATAATCAGAGTTGAAGATGGGGATGTATCATCATTTCAAATCAAGACTGCAAGTCTGCTTCTTGGAAAACTAAGTCAAGTTTTGTGGATAAGATAAATGCGATGTTTTTGTTAGTTGTGGGTATTAAGATTTTGGTTTGAACTCTCATGAAATGCGGTGCCCGGGCGATGTTTTTGTGATTAAAGGGCGGTTAAAGCGGTGTTTGTAGTGTTTCGTCTAGTGGATGCATGTCATGCAAATAGCGTGCTAGGCGGTGTTTGCAATATTTAAATGCTGTCACATTGTTTAGCAATGTAATTGCGGTGTTTATGTAATTTAAAAGAGGTACTTGGCGGTGTTTACGTTTTAAAAAGGCAGTTGATGTTATGCTTGTGGTGTTTACGATTGGAGGGTTTGGTCCTTGTGGCAGGTAAGGTACTATTGATGTTAATTGATTTTAAAAAAGGGGTGCCAGGAGATATATGTACGTCATTGCGAGGCAGTAAACGAGGTGTTTGAACTGTTTTAGCGATCGGAATGCAATTATTTGCATTATTCGAATTAAGCCCTTGTAAGTGACAAGGTAATTGCGGTGTTAATGTAATTGAAAAGCGGTGCCACATGATGCACACTCTATTAAAAGGTAGTTAATGTAGTTTGCACAGTGTTTTACCAAGAAAATTATGTGTAAATGCGATGTAAAGCGATGTATAAGAAATAAAAATGTAGTCATTGCGGTGTTTCTGTAATTTAATCGAGGTTCTTGGCGGTGTATGCGTTTTTAAAAGTCAGTTGATGCAATGTTTGTGGTGTTTTCCCGATCAGATAACATGACAATGCGGTGTTAGGCGGTGTATACTATATGGAAACACAGTTTTTGTGGCAGATACGACAATTGCGGGACCAGAGAGGGCTGTAAATGTAATTGAAATGCGATGTTCGGCGCTGTATAATAATTACAAGGCAGTTAATGCGGTGTTTGAATTGGTTTACCTATCGAATTGTATGAAAATGTGGGGCTAGGCGACTTATGCAATATTTTAATAAGGTTTTTGTGGTTGATAAAGTAATTTCGGTGCTAATATAATTGAAAAGCGGTGCCATACGATGTTTGATATATTTAAAGGCAGTTAATGCTGTTTTTACAATGTTTCACCATGTAAATTGTGTGGAAATGCGGGGTAAGAATATTTATATGAAATAAGAACGCAGCCATTGCGGTGTTTATGTAATTTAACCAAGGTACTTAGCGGTGTATGCGGGTTTAAACGGCAGTAGTGCCAATGCTTGTGATGGTTCTTGCTGTTGATAAGGTAATTGCGGTGCTAATGTAATTGAAATGCGGTGCTTGACGATTAAAGGAAATTTAAAGATGGCTTTCACAGTGTTTTACCAAGTAAATTGTAAGGAAATGCGGTTTTAGGTGATGTAAGAGATAAAAATGAAGTCATTGCGGTGTTTTTTGGAGTGGATTATATGAAAATGCAATGGAAGGCGTCATAGGCGTCGTTGAAACGAGTTTAATGTGACCCATAAGGTAATATTAAAGCAATTAAGGACTTAAAAGGGCGATCCTTTTACAGCCTTTGTGACTTTTCAAAGACTTTGACTTAATTGCTTGTGGGTAAGTTTGGGGTAACAAAATATTTTGAAATCACATACATAGATATTTAAGCCTTTTTTCTGGGAAATGTCTTACTGGAGAAAGTCCTAAGCCCTAACCTACCACAAAAAAAAACCCATGAAGGCGGAAGGCAAAAGGAATGTGGCACCAAATTAACATAAATTCCGTTTTGAATGTGGTGGGTGAGGGGAAGTAGGCAAAGGTAAAAACAAAACAAAAACTACTTCTGCAACTCACGAAAGAAGTTGGAGCTGGTGGCAAAAAGTTCAACGACAGGAGCACCAGCAGACGACAAGGACGAGCACGAGGCTTAGGGTGCGGATGGTCTGAGGGTTGTTCAGCCTGTTTCCTATGTCTATGGAGCTCTGCTCCTCTGTGTGTGTGTGTCGTTTGCTGAACTATTCCCACAAGAAAAATCAATGGAATTGTTTGGTATATTGCGCTATGTAAGTCCCCGCCCCACACCTTCTCCGGCTCCTTCAGGCTAAATGTGTTCTTTTTGTTTTTTTTTTTTTGTTTTTTGCTCTCTTGATTTGTATTTCTGTTTTTAGCCAAATTAGGCGACGACATCGACGACAAATGCTCCCACAGTCTCTCTACCTCTTTCTCCTTTCCCCGTCTCTCTCTCTCTCTCTCTCTCTCTCTCTATTTGTCTCTGGTAATGCTGTTGACTCGAGTGACATACTTATTGATGGCACTGTGTGATGGCTTTAGAGAATGGGATGTGTGACGTCGTTTCAGCTGAATGCCAGCGGGTGGCTGGATAAGGTGGCGACATTGAGTTATTTCATGAGCCAGCAAGCAGAAAAGAGAGAGGGAGAAAGCGAGAGAGAGAGAATAAACGTTGCAAATAACAGCTGTTCGATTTGGTAGTACAACAAAGGACGGTGCAGCATTGGGCCAGAATATTTGAAACATTTGAATGATGCAAAATGTGTCCTTGGAACGGATTGGAGTTGACTTATGATCCTCAATTAAAACCATTTTCAAGGAATCTTGCAATATTTGAAATCAAGTGAACTGAATTCAAAGTTTTAGATCGGAAAACAAATCGGGATATTTCCATATGAGGCTAGATTGCCATTTAAGACAAGGCAAGACAATTTGGGACTAGGGCTGCAAGTGCTAAAGTTTTTTCGTATCTCCGGTTCAAACCAAAGTTTATTAATGGTTTTGGTTCGAAAATTTCAGGTTCGAAGATGATGGGTGAAGGTGTTGGTTCAGTCCATGCTTGTCACCACATTAAAAAAAATCATAAAGAAAAGTTAACTTGGTTTGTATACCCCTGCAGCACGTTTTTCTATTCAAGGCTACTTTTGGGACCCTCCTTTTCCATGGGTGCTAAACCGTATAGATGTCGGATTTCGACCAAACTTGATGAAATCATGCAAAAGCCTAGCAAACAAATATATTAGAAATTTGGAGTCGATTCCATTTAAAACAAAAAGTTTTTCCTCATAGAACTTCCGTTTCGAACGATCATTCCTACTGCAACTATATGCAATAGTAATGCGATTTTGGCCAGACTTTGTAGAATTGTGTAAAAGCATATCAAATAAATAAATGCCAGTTTTAAGAACATTTCCACTGAAAACAAAAAAGTTTTTCTCACTAAGACTACTTTTCTGACTTTACTATTCCATGACAGCTATACCATATAGTTGTCCGATTTCAACCAAACTTAGTGAAATTATGGAAAAACATAGCAAACTGAGAAATACATCGTTTGAAGGCGTTTTCTTTGAAAACAAAAAAGTTTTTCTAACTAGAACTAGTTTCTTGACCGATCATTTCTATGGCAGCTATAACCCATAGTCATCCGATTTTGGCAAAACTTTAAACAATTGTGTAAAAGCTTATAAAATTAATATCTGCCAATTTTAAAGAGGTTTACATTGAAAACAAAAAAGTTTTTCTATTTAAGACTACTTTTCTAACCTTACTTTTCTATGACAGCTATACTATATGGATGTCCGATTTCGACCAAACTTGGCAGAATCATGGATAAGCATAAAAAGCCAGTAAATACGGAGTTTGGAGACGTTTGCATTAAAAACAAAAAAGTTTTTCTCACTAGAACTAGTTTTTCGACCGATTGTTCCTATGGCAGCCATATGTTATAGTCATCCGATACGGCTGGTTCCGACACATAAGCAGCGTATTTGTACCAGAAGACTTCGTGCAAAGATTGGTGGCGATAGCTTTAAAACTGACGGAGGAGATAGCATAGAAACAGACGGACAAGGCTTGATCAAATTAGCTCGTATATATACTTTATTTGGTCGGAAATGCTACCTTTATGCGTTACAAACATCTGGACAATTTCAATATACCCTCTGCAAGGGTATCAAAATTATTTTAGTATTTGCTAAGAATTATTTAACGCTTCACAATCTTTGGTTTGAAGGTGCAGCGTCCTGCTGATAAACAAAAATTCCTTTGAGAAGCTGTGATTGATGCCGGAAGACATAGATATTTACATATATATCATCGGCGCTCGAGGGTTAAGTGGCTTTCCACTTGCAAGTAAAATAGTGGATATATGTATGATCAAGGGTCCCTGTTCCCCCGTCAGAATAATCCACGCCCATTGGCCATAAATTGGCATTGACAAAAGCCGATCACTAAATGAAAATCCCCTAACAAAACGCCAGCTGTCAAGATCATCAAAGCACTTACCTTTCTTTCTCTCCCTCTTGCTCTCTCTCTTTATCTGTGCGTCTCTCGCTCCACACAGCTGGTATGCTAAGCTACAGCTGAGCTTATCACGATGCTGGCTGCTGCTGTTGTTGTTGCTGTTGCTATTATTATTTGTGGATACGGGGGTGGAGAGGTCCTACTACCATACCACACCTACACCAGGCCAACTTCATCATTATCATCTCCGTCGTCATCATCAACATCATCACATGGAATAAGGCAGTGGAAAATGTACTATAAACGGCCGCATGGGAATTCCTTTTGCATTCGCATTTATCAACAGACGAAGGCAACAACAACAAAGACAACGGCGACGACGACGACGACGACTACTTGGCCTCTGCCGACGTCGCAGTTGGCGCAGACACGTGAGAGCGCCTCGACTGCGCAGGCAAAAACTTGACAAACACTTTTTTCGCCTTTTGGGTTTTTTGTTGTTGCAGGTCGGCACACGAAAAAAAAAAAACAAAAGCAACGGTAAATTTGGCAAGCCTATTTATACTGTTGTTGCTGTTGCTGTTGCGGCTGATGCATTAATTGTAACTGAATTGGCCAACAGCTGTCGCGTCGCTGCTGCTGCTGCTCCCTGTAATGCACTTGTTGTTTGTTGTTGCTGTTGTTGTCAGTCTTTCGTTTCATGAATTTGTAACAATTCTGTTTATCACAACATTGCATAGAACTTGCACTGAATTAAACAACAAACATACACACACACACAACATACAATTAAGTCGGAAAAAAAAACAAATCGAAAAACCAAAGTTTTTATTAACAAACACCCGACGCGGAACGCGGACACATCTTGACGCCACGACGGCGAGAGAAAACTGCCGCTGCACTGTTAACGCTGTCAGTCACGCCACAGAGAATGAGAGAGAGAGAGAGAGAGCGCGCACCCACTGTTCGCTCAACAGTTGTTTGTGCTAACATCAAACTGTAAATGTTAACATGTAACAGACACACAGCCCAAGAGGGTGGGCGGAAAAGTAATTGAGTTGGACAAGTTCGAAAACATTTTAAACGGTTGCAATTGCCTAAAATTAAGTAAAATTAAGATGCGAAGGCACGCATATCGCTCTCTGTTCGGCAAAGATACAAGACTTACATAATACTTTTGGTTGGAAGTGCCATTAAAGATAATATCTATAATATCATATTTTATTTTAAGATCAGCTTTTAAGAATAGACAACAGTTTTTTGTTTAGGTTTTTTAAGGCCCATTTTTATTTTTTACATTTGATCAAATACATTGGCAAAATCAGTTTAAATGCTCGAAGATTGGTCTTCCGCATGGTTTTTTGGAAGGGGGTATCCTCCCGGGCCCGATTACAGATAGGTAGGAAAAGTCGGCTTATATAAATTGCATAAAGGTTCCATCCCATAATGTTCCCTTTCTTCAATCCGGTTTATATAAACGCATAATGGTGTTCCGAGCGGTATTTAGAGAGGGTACACAAGGGGTCTTGAAATCTGCGACAGTTGCTCACAAAATTGGTTTATATACTCGCCATATTGGGGTTATGTTATACTCTGAAGAGACGGTACGACTCATGTACGGTTTGGATGGGAATCTTCTGGGTTTCAAGACATCCATAACATCGAAATCCAATAAGCAAGGACAAATTGGTTTATATACTTGCCATATTGGGGTTATGTTACACTCTGAAGAGACGGTACGATTCATGTACGGTTTGGATGGGAATCCTCTGGGTTTCAAGACATCCATAACATCGAAATTCAATAAGCAAGGACAAAAATTGCGAGAGTTGTTCACAAATTTTGTTGATATACTCGCCATATTGGGGTTATGTTACACTCTGAAGAGACGGTACGACTCATGTACGGTTTGGATGCGGATCGTCTGGGTTTCAAGACATCCATAACATCGAAATCCAATAAGCAAGGACAAATTGGTTTATATACTCGCCATATTGGGGTTATGTTACACTCTTACGGGACGGTACGATTCATGTACGGTTTGGATGGGATTCTTCTGGGTTCCAAAGCATCCATAACATCGAAATCCAAAAAGCAAGGACAAAAATTGCGAGAGTTGTTCACAAATTTTGTTGATATACTCGCCATATTGGGGTTATGTTACACACTTAAGGGACGGTACGACTCATGTACGGTTTGGATGCGGATCTTCTGGGTTACAAGACATCCATAACATCGAAATCCAATAAGCAAGGACCAAATCTGCGAGAGTTGTTCACAAATTTGGTTTATATACTCGCCATATTGGGGTGGTTCAGAGGGTTGGTTAACTGAGTAGCGCTAATGTTCCAACGCATGCCATAACGTTCCTCTTTATCAAGGTCCCAGCTTTGTTCGAGTGCACATACTCGTTAATGGAAGTACCGAGTGGTTCTTCGGGATGATAAGTAAGTAGCTAGGACTCAGTTTCCGACTTCTTAATACCCTTTCATCAACAAGGATCCAGCTTTGTCCGAGTTGTCACATATCGAGTGCATAGACTCGATGGTAGTATGGAGTGGTTCTTCGGGATGTTAAGTAGGTAGGTCCGACTTCCTTATACCCTTTCATCAACAAGGTTGCAGCTTTGTTCGAGTTGTCACATATCGAGTGCACATACTCGTTAATGGTAGTACCCAGTTATTCTTCGGGATGGTAAGTAAGTAGCTAGGACTCTGTTTCCGACTTCTTTATAACCTTTCATCAAGCAAGGTCCCAGGTTTGTTGAGTTCATATACTCGCTAAGAGTATTACCGATTGCATCTTGAGGGATATTACACTCTCTTAAGGGCTGGTAAGAGGCGTATTAAGGTTCCAAGACATCCATAACGTTCCCTCTTATCAAGCCAGGTCCATCTGTATGCAAGTTATACGCGTGGTTCTTCCAGCCCTCTCTCAAGCTTCCGACCAATCCAATACCTTTGCTATATACATTTACGGTTCCATAATCTGAGCAGTTGTATCTGATAACACTAAACAAATACTGCATCTCTGTTGTATGCCAAAAATTTTGCATAAATTAATAATTTGGAATTTGAATAGATGAGACAGTCTGTAAGGGTTTGGGTAAGTCTGTCGTCTGTGTTGAAGTGAATAAAAAGAATTAAAGGGGAGCCGAAATATTGAAACTAAAACAAAAACATTCTGTATTAACAACTTCGCCTCAGTGGGCTGTGATTTTAGCTGCAAGTTAAGTTATATAAAATTAGACAAATATTTCCCAAAAATCCGCGACTCACCTGCATTATTGCTTAAAGAGATTCTTAAAGCGAATGCCAATGTTCTGGCATAGCTCCGAGCTCAGCATAAATGTGGACGACTGCATGGACTTTGTCTCACCCGGTTTCTGCTCCGCCTGCTTGGGCTGCTCCAACTGCAACTTGGTACCCGACTCGTTCTTCAAGGACTCCGCTTCCGACTTCTTCTTACCCTCAGGCCCATTGCCTTCAATGGTCTTGCATTCTTCATTGCCGATAGGCTTCTGCTTCTCCATGCCTGGTTCATAATTTACCTTAAATTTTAAGGCAACCACGGACTTGGACTCAGGGGCAGCCTTTGTTGGTGTTGGTGGTGGTGTTGGCTGCTTCAACTCCTTCTCCGGCATTTCGGGCACCTCCAGCTCAATGTCTTTAATGCGGGGCTGCATCCGCATGCTCCCGACAAATGCAGCATACCTCTCCTTTATGGCCATCTTAAACATTTCCTGCATACGCATGGAACGCAGGGATTGCATCAAGTTGGTAAATGTGGCCCACTTGGACATTTTTGGGTATAGAATTTGGTACCGGGTTGCGCGCTCGCGAATAAAACTCAGAACAGCGGTTTGTTGGGCGGTTGGATGAAAAAAATCTTGTCAGTAAAATGTAAAAAAAAAATATATAAATAAAAATTAAAATGTATTTGGTATGTTAAAAGCAGGATTGATGTTTTCAAGACGACAGACTTTGTAGGAATGAACAAACAACCAGACGAACGGGCTCAGGTATGGAAATTTCGATTTGCTGGCAAAAGCAGAGCCAACTTTGCAGGAAAAATAATGAAAAAATATATAGAAATATATATGTATTTCTAGGGAAACGAACAAATTATAATGGGGCCGGTGGCAGTAGGCCTTGTCCCTTGGTCAAGGCACACTCCGTCTGAACAATTAACGTGCATTCCAATGTGTCTGGTTGTGCCGCTTGCAGACTGACGGGAAATTTCAAAAATTTCAATTCACAAAACAGCAAAAAAAAAAAAAAAGAATCCCCGGGAATGCGCTCAGTCACATGTGTTTGCATGTGTGTGTGTGGCACCTGCCTGTCCGTCTATTTTACCTTCCGGGCTTACAGTCTGGGCCCGAGTTGCTGACTTTGGTTTGGGCCATTGTAACACACACATGTGGGTACATGGAGCAGTCACTTAAACACTTAAAGCGGTACAGTTGCGGGACAGCAGGGACTTGGACGAGAATTGATAAATGTCCGGTACAATGGTTGTTTGGGATAAGATTGGAGTACCTGCAGTTTAGGTACTTAATATATGAGAAACCGTCAAATCCCTATCAAAGAGATAAGCCTAAACAATCTAGCATACTCTCTGCTGTAATATCCTGTTCCAAATTGTTGGCCACAACATCAAATTAATAAATTTTGCAGTATTTTAAATCTAGCAAATCTTTCAGGGAGATATTTAAATGAAGAGAAGGGCTCTTAAAAGTAGGAAATATTTTATTTTTCAAATCATCAATGGCTTCTTTGAAAATGGACAGTCTCAGAAACCTCTAGCTAAACTTGAAAAATACATAAACGGCAGACTGAGGAGCTTGTAGCTGCACTGCAAAAATATGTATTTTCCAGTTTTTATAAATTCGCCTTAAAATAAATTTTGTTTCCTATAATTTCTTAATTAAAATAAGTTTCTAATTTAGAAACTGTTTTATTCTTAAGCTTAGAAAGCATTACCCAAAAATAGAATATATTTAGAAATTCAGTTTAGGGAATTTTCCAGCCGTTTTCATAAATACTTTCCTGAATTAAGGGCGAATTCGCCCTTGAATTAACAAAAAAAAAAAACAGAAAGCTAAGCTAACTTCGTCTGTGCCGAAGTTGTTATGCCCTTGCAAGTGCTCGCTAAAATATTTCCAAAAAAAACCCCTCGTTTTACCAATTTCCGACCGATCGTTCGTATGGCAGCTATATGATATAGTCATCCTATTCGGCCAAAAATTTTTAAAATTATGTGAAAACATGTAAAACAAACAAATACAAAATTGCGGGATGCTACCATTAAAAACAAAAAAGTTTTTCTAACAAAGACTGTTTTTCAGACCTATCTTTTGTATGGCAGCTATATCATATAGTTGTCCGATTTTAATAAAACTTGGTAGAATTATAAAAAAACATAAAAAATCTACGACTACAAAGTTTGAAGACGTTTCCATTGAAAAGAAAAAACTTTTTCATACTAAAACTAGTTTTCCGAACGATTATTCCTATGGTAGCTATGAGATATAGTCATCCGATCCGGTCGGCTCCGACATATTAGTAGTGTGCAGCAAAAAGAAGACTCTGTGCAAAATTTCAGCTCGAAAGCTTTTAAACTGAGAAACTAGTTCGCGAGACGGGCGGACAGACAGACAGACGTACGGACAAAGCTCAATCGACTCAGCTCGTCACCCTGATTAGGAATATATATAGTTTATGGGGTCGGAAATTAATATTTCTATGCGTTGCAAACTTATGGGCATAATTATAATACCCTTTGCAAGGGTATAAATATAGTTTATGGGGTCGGAAATGAATATTGGCAATATGGAAAAAACGTCATATCTCCTACGGGCTTAAAGATAGATGGCTTGTTTTTTTTAGACATATGAGGATAACTTATCGATTCTCCAAAAGAATGGTGAAGATCGGATGAAAGGTTTGCTATAGTTGGGCTTGACCGACTTTCTTTCTTGTTTTAAGCATCAAGAAGGCCTATGTTAAGGTGGGTGTACTTAGGTACTCCTAGAAATAGATGTGATTTTGTAGAAGTTATCATGTGTGTACTTTAGGTACAGGTGGGTACACTCAGGTACATTTAGAAACAAAACAGTTGAGTATTTGAAGCATCAAGGTAGCTTTAGCAAAGTGGGGTACACTTAGGTACAACTGGGGACCACTAAGACATACTTTTAACACACGAATTGGAAATATATTGGGTATAGTTGAATCAGTAGTTATGTATCAGTAATCTTGGGTAGACTTTGGTACAGTATAGATACACTTTGGGAACAGTTAGGTACAACTGGGGACACGACGGCATACTTTAAAAATAAAATAAAAAAGTAGAAACAGATTGGATTTAGTAAAAGCATTAGAAATGCCTAAGTTAAATTGGGTAGTCCTTGGTACAACATTGATACACTTTGGGTCGACTTAGGTACAATTTTTAGGTACATGAAGTAGAAACAGTTTGGATTTAAAAGAAGCATTTGTTATGCATAGATCAACTTGAGTAGAGAATTGGTACAACATTGAAACCCTTTGGGTACACTTAGGTACAACACTAAGGTACATGAAGTAGAAACAGTTTGGATTAAGTATAAGCATTAAAAATGCCTAATATAACTTGTGTAGTCCTTGGTACAACATTGATACACTTTGGGTACACTTAGGTACAACTAGGTACCACTAAGACACACTCTAAACACATGAAGTAAAACAGTTTGGATTTAGTGGAAGCATTTGCTTTGCATAGGTGAGCTTGGGTAGAGAATTGGTACAGTAAAGATGCACTTTGGGTACACTTAGGTACAACACTTAGATACATGAAGTAGAAACAGTTTCGATTGAGTATTAGCATTAGAAATCCCAAGGTTAACTTGGGTATTCCTTGATACACCTTGGGTACACTTAGGTACAACTTGGTACCACTAAGAAACACTCTAAACACATGAAGTAAAACAGTTTGAATTTAGTAGAAGCATTTGCTATGCATAGGTAAGCTTGAGTAGAGAATTGGTACAGCAAAGATGCACTTTGGGTACACTTAGGTACAACACTTAGATACATGAAGTAGAAACAGTTTCGATTGAGTATTAGCATTAGAAATGCCAAGGTTAACTTGGGTATTCCTTGATACACCTTGGGTACACTTAGGTACAACTTGGTACCACTAAGAAACACTCTAAACACATGAAGTAAAACAGTTTGAATTTAGTAGAAGCATTTGCTATGCATAGGTAAACTTGGGTAGAGAATTGGTACAGCAAAGATGCACTTTGGGTACACTTGGATACGCTTAGGTACATTTAGGCAAAATATATTTCCATTTCTGTTTACTAAGTTATGTTTAATCAGAACTGGAAAGACTTAGGTACAACTGAGAACATTTGGAGGCACAAGAATTTGATTTGTTTAAGAAGATAAGCCAGCCTAGGTACATGTAGCTACATATATATTTAGGTACCAACCATCAGCCATTACCGACAACAACAACAACAACAACAACAACAACAACCGCAACACCCTAAAATGGTGGAATAAATGTGATCACGCAGAGAGCATAAACAACGTCTGTCGCGAAAAAGTTTAGCGGCATACAGTACACTTTGTATGTGTGTGTGTGTGTGTGTGTGTCCTGTTACCACAATGAAGCCAACTGAACTATAAAGCATAGAAATAAGAAGGACGTGCCAAGTGATAATAATAAAATAGGCAAAAGAGCACCGAGAGAGAGAGAAAGAGAGAGCTACTTGTAATTTTCCTCTTTTGTTTCTGTTTTTTTTTTTTTGTTGAGGGGGGTGGTTAAATCACATGAATTCCCCGACCTATTCACCGTAGGTCCCCAACACACACACCCACACCCACACACACACACACATATGACAGATTGTTCCCTCCTGCCGCCCCTCGCAGGTGTAGCGGATGGCTGGCGATGATTTCGTTGGTGTAACCAATGCGTTGTACGTGCGGCACTCATTACAAATGAAAACCAGGCGTATGCAACACCTGGGCCCAGCAAAGGTGTTGACAATGTCGGGAAGGATAGATGGCAGGATGGCAGGATGTATGTATTATTGTGTGTGTGTGTGTGTGTGTGTGTGAGTGCCATTAGTGTTGCTTTTGCAGCCGCCGACGCACGCGAGAATTGGGCAATGGAACGTGAGTGGAGCAGACCGGGCCAGACCAAATTGCGTTGACGACGGGCAACTGCTGAAATTAATCAGAGTTTCAATCAAACCGGAGAATGAATACCGAGATTTGAAATGACAACACCGCCGTCTCCGTTCACACAATCTCCCAAATGTCCTGACATATCACAAAATGTGTGCGAATGTTTGAAGCGAATGATGTACCATTTGATAGCCCAACAGCGGGATGTATAAAGTAGTTGAAAGCTGAGTCCAAGGGTACAGCAAATGGTTAAGGGTACCTATGAACTTACAATCACAGCATCAACGGTACCTAGGTACCTTCAAAACTGCAAAAAACAGTGTACCTAAGCAACAACATTTGACACAGATGCAAAACTGAAATAAAGTAAGTAAGTAAAGTAAAGTAAGTACCAATCTGTGGCGTACTGTTGATAATCCAATAATCTCTGCATTCTTTGTACTTAAAGGTACCTACATGATTCTTGGTACAACCAAATGTGCTTGTGATTTTAAAAACTAAATGCTCATTGTACCTAATTCAAATCATCGTCTCAACTTACCCCAAAACAGTAGCATCAATGCTTGATAACTTACCATATTCATTGTACCTGTAAGTACCTTTGTTTTACAAAAACCTTTTACGATTAAGGGAAGCTCGGCTTGGTGCTTTGAGGTTGTACAGTCATTTATTGATATTATTTTTGTACCCATGTTTACATAATAGTAATATCAATTGTACCTTTTATGTAGTCATTGTCTAACATTGTCAACATTTCGTCCAAAATGACAATATATACAAATATACCAAAGTACCTCTTTAGGTATCCTTTGATAGAGTACCGAATATGCGTTTTTTCTTCATTTAAAAGCTTTTAATTGTACCTTTGTGTCTTCAATGCTGAATAAATAAATTGTACCTCTTCAATATTTATTGTACTAACTTATATGCTCGTGTACCTAATATTCAAAAGACATAATATCAATTGTACCTTTAGTTCTTTAAAGATTAGCAAAATTAATTGACCTTCTATAGGATGTTTCAAAAAATGCACTGTTCATTGTACCTACTTAATCGATCGTGTACCTAATATTCAAAACTTACCATACTGTACCTAAAAGTACTCAATATGTTAAATTAACCGATTGGATGTTAATAAGCATGCATGAACCCTTTAATGTTTGATTAATTATGTACCAAAAATTGGTCTAAAAATCACATATCAACTGTAGCCAAATGTACCCGCATGTTTTAATGTACCATTAGTGATACCATTAGCAAACTATGAAATAGGTTAAAACATAGTGTAATTCCATTTGTTAACCAGTGCTTTACAAATTGACAATCTCCATTGTACCCAAATGTACCTTAGCGGCTTAACAGGTACCCAAGTGGCTTAAAAGACGTGCATCCATTGTACCTACATAAACTTTTGCACCATCGATGCTTGAAAGAGACCTTATCTTATTATTAAATTGTACCTTAACTGTACCTAAGTAATAAAATATAATAATTATGTAGTTTTTGCAGTACCTAAGTGTACACAAAAGTAACATTTTTGTTTTGTAAGAGTACCTAAATGTACCTGCATGTTGAAATTGTGCACCCAAGTGTTAACATGCAATTAAATGTACCTAAATGTGTCTATTGGTAGTTATGTACCTTATCTTCATATTACCTTGTACCTTAAACGTACCTTAGTAGTAAAATATAATAATAATGTACTTTTTGCAGCACTTCAGTGTGTCTATATGTAATATTTTTTTGTATAAGTGTACCTAAATGTACCCATATGTAGTATGAGTCGATCAAAAATCACTTTAGAATCACAAAAGAAATTTTGTACCTAAATTTAACTCAGTAAATCTTCAAAACAAATCACAGCAACCATTGTACCTACAGAGTACCAAAACGTACCTAAGTGGGCTGTTGTACTAATGATCCCTTTTAATTGTGTTCCCATCGATGCCTCCAACACGAATCACAGCGCCTACTTATACCTAGATGTACCTAAAAACTCTAAGAAAGCAAAAACAACCATTGTACCTAAAATAATCACAAGTGTACCTATGTATATTCTCCTCTAGATATGTTCGCTTTTTAAACGAATGACAAACGTACCTGCACCTGTACAAATGTACCTATGTGTGTACTAATGATGCCTTAAAACGAAGTACATTGTACCTAAGTAACAGCAAGAACTTTGTACCTAAGTTTTCCTAAGTGTACCTGCTCGTATCTGCATCGATGTCTTCGAAACACAGTACCAACAGAGTACTGATACGTACCTAAAAATGCCACGGTACTAGTGCTATCATAAGTACATGTACCTTATTGTACCAACTCATAGCTGTGTTCCCATTGATGCCTTCAAAGCGAATCACAGCAGACATGCTACCCACACTTGTTAACATACACCTAAGTGTACCTAGATGTGCCTAAAAAAAGTTCTTCGAAAACCACCATTGTACCTAACTGTACCATATTGTACCTACTACCCATATCTGTGTTCCCATCCAAAAAAGCAAACCAAAAAATCACAACATCCATTGACATCCCATCCATTCAACCACTCCAACTGTGAATCCTGTGTGCTTCCTGCATCCTCCTTGTATTATGCTTAAAAGCTTGTAAGTCCTTGTGGCCATAACAAAGTTAAAAGCAACTAAAATAGACACCTGGGACAGCTTCAAGGCGCCGCCATCCAGCACCGACTGCAGGTGCATTTGCTCGCCGAGTGGCTGGGCCCCGGCTAAGTAAGTACAGCTCAGCCTCGGCTCAGTGTGGCCAATCCAGTGCCACAAAATTTATTGACTTTGTCGTTGTTTGGTTGTCGTCGTCTCCATTGTCGTCCTTCCGCCGGAGTGGAAGCTGAAGTTATGTGTGCCGTGTTGCCTGTCCAGGTACTTGTCCAGTCTTAATAATTTGGCGTCTTGCTAAATTAAAACTGAAGTCCAGCCCATAAATCTGCCAGAGTCCTTACTCTGGGTTGGTGGACGACGATGGCGATGGCGATGGCGATGGCGATGACGATGATGATGATGTTGATGATACTCCAGTTTTACCTCATGTTTTGTCCGGCTTTTACAAGCGGCTGGGTGCTCTCTGTTGTTTATGAGCTCGTATAATCACTTGGTCAACTGGTCCCAGTGCCTGCATCGCATCGCATTCTCTCTGTCTCTCGGAATCTCTCTTTTTACATTATTGTAATTGCAGTGCCACACCGAACTAGGAGGAGGGGGAGGACAAGGGAAATATTTGACCGGCCGGTTGCTTTGAAGAGTCCTCGCCATATGATCCCTGTCTGGTCGAATGAATGCTGATGCATCAAGTGTTACGGGCGTTAAGTCACAAGTGGACCACCCAATGCCAGCGGCAGGTGAGCCATCGTGTTGCGTTGAAGTGCATCCTACTGAGTTCCTCACTGAACTCTTCATTTAGTCGAGCGGATTTTCCGTGACATGTCTTCAACTGGACAAATGATTGGCAGTGATTCGAAGGAGGAAGAGAGAGAGAGAGAGAGACACAAGGAAAATGTAAAGGAGGAAAGATGAAGGAGGTAGGAATTGAGGAGGAGGAGGAAAGAACAAGGGAGGCAGGGAAGAAAGAGGAAAAACTAAGACGAAAAAATTGGAAGGCAGCATGAAGGAAAGCGGTATGAAGAAGGAACAAGAGGGAAGAAAGACAGCAAGAAGAAAGGAGGCAACAGAGAAGCAAGTAAGGAGGAAGGAAAAAAGAATGAAAAAGTAAGGAAGAAGGAAGCAAGAAGGGAAGAATGGATTGAGGAAGCACGAAAGTAGAAAGGTTATGGGAAATAAGTGGAAAATAAGGAAGGAGAAAGCAGGCAAGAAGGAGAAAGCAAGGAGGAAGGAATATAGAATGGATGGAGTAAGGAAGAAGGGAGTAAGAAAGTAGAATTTAAGGAGGAAATAACTAAGGATTAAAGAAAGTAGAAGCAAGAGCGAAGGAATCAGAAAGCTAGGAAGGAGGAAGAAAGTAAAGGTAACCAAAGAAGTAAGGAAGGAATTAAGAAGAAAGGATGATAGAATGAAGGAGAAACGTAGGAAGAAAGAAAGAAACCTGCAGGATGGAAGGAGAGGAAAATAGGCAGGAAGCTAAGAATGTGGCAGAAACCAAGCTTGTAGAAAGAAGGAAGAAAGCATAAAGAAAGGTGGAATAAAATAGAAAGGAAGCAAGGAGAAAAAAAAGAATGTAGAAGAAACTAAGCATGTAGGAAGAGTGAATAAAGGAAGAACAATAGAGAAATACAAAGAAAGGAACGATGAAGAAGAGAAGAAAGGAAGGAAGAATGGAAGAGAAAGAAATGAAGGAGGGATTAAGGAGGGAGGAAGTAAGGAGGAAGAGACTAATTAATAAAAGAGGGTAAAAGGTGGGAAGAAAGGTGATAAGAGGAAAGGAAAGAGAAAAGAGAAGTGTGAAGCCAAAGATGAAGAAGGTAGGGAGGAGGAAGAAAGCCCGAATAAAGAAGGAAAGAGATGAAGGAAAAGAGAAAGAAGGTGCAAGAAAAAAGGGGGATGGAACGCAGGAGAAAATAAATAGTAAAGAAAAAGAATGGAAGAAAGGAAGAAGGTCTTGAGGAGGGAAGAAGGAAAGTGCAAGCAGCGATGGAAGGGGAGGAGGAAAAAATAAGTAAGGCAGGGAAAAAGAAGGAAGGGAAGAAGGAAATACAAAGAACGGAAGGAATGAAAGAGGAAGGCAGGAGAAAGAGAGCAAGAAAAGAAGTGGAATGGTAGGAAAGAGGGTGGTTTTGGGAGAGGGAGAAGAAAAGAGGATAGTGAAGGGTAGGAAGAAGGAAAGGAGGGAAGAATGAAGAGAAAAGAAATACAGGGAAGAAGAAAGGAGCAAGGAAGGAAGGAAGGTGTCAGAAGGAACGAAGTAAGGAGAAAATAAGGATGAAAAATGAAAGCTTTCCCTTTGATGACTTACCCGAACTCCATTCGGTAAGCAATTATTTGGATAGTCCCAGGCAAATGTGATTTAATGCCAAAGCGTGCGTGGGTGCGTGTCATGTAGACATGGTAATTTTTCAGACAATTACACACACTCACTGGAGCAACCCCCTCCCCCCTCACACACACACACACACACATGATACATTTCACCTGCAAGTGAAATATTATTCAAAAATCTGTTACGCCACCCCCCCTTTTGCTTTCGCGTAGTGAAAATTTATTAGATCAGGCTTCCCGCCCACCAAAAAACTGAAGCACTTAAGAATTGTGGCCTTAAGACGAACCCTTTCCCATTCCATTTGCCTTTGAACTACATTAAGAAAATCACTTGAAACTGAACTCAACTGCAGCTGCTGGTCGAATTGAATTGAATTTATGGATCCAGCTCCCTCAACCTCACCCTCACCCTCACCCTCAAATGTGTGTGTGTGTGTGTGGGGGCGTGTCATTAGCCAGCATTGAAGCAAGGAAAATGCTTTATTACACGTGTGTGTATGTGAGTGTGTGTGTTGCAGTGAGTTATGTGTGGGCGCTTACACAAGATTTACATTATGTGAAATTAGAAAAGGAAAGAAAAAAAGGTTGGACCGCATTAGGCTATGGCAACTGTACCGGGAAGTGAGGGAAAGTGATGAATTGTGGGGCTCAATGCAGGTGATATTTTACTTCAAGAAAACAGACTTATCTTAGGCCAAAAAAAAGGGTATAGAACTGGGCCACATGAAACTGAAATGATGAAAGCCACCCCCCTCTCATTACTCACAGCCTTCACTCGCTTACTTTCCCTTTTATACCCTTGCAGAGGGTATTTTGGAATTGTCCACATGTTTGTAACGCATAGAAGGAAGCATTTCCGACCGCATAGAGAATATGTATTCTTGATCAGCATGAAGAGTTGAGTCGATATAGCCATGTACGTCTGTTTCTTTGCTATCTCCTCCGTCAGTTTTAAAGCTATCGTGACTAAACTTTGCACAAAGTCTTCTAGTACAAATACGCTGCACATTTGTCGAAACGGGCCGGATCGGATGACTGTAACATATAGCTGCCATAGGAACCATCGGTCGAAAAACTAGTTTTAGTGAGAAAAACGTTTTTGTTTTTAAAGCAAACGTCTCCAAACTTCGCATATTCTAGTTTTTAATGCTTTATCATGATTCTGCCAAATTTGGTTGAAATCGAACATCTATAAGGTATAGCTGCCATAGAAAAGTAAGGTTAGAAAAATAGTCTTAGTGAGAAAAACTTTTTTGTTTTCAATGTAAACCTCTTTAAAATTGGAAAAAAAACTATTTTATAAGCTTTCACACAATTCTTCAAAGTTTTGTCAAAATCGGATGAATATAGAACATAGCTGCCATATGAATGATCGGTCCGGAAACTAGTTTCAGTGAGAAAAACTTTTTTGTTTTCAATGTAAACCTCTTCAAAATTGTCATTTATTTATTTTATACGCTTTCACACAATTCTTCAAAGTTTTGTCAAAATCGCATGACTATAGGTTATAGCTGCCATAGGAAAGATCGGTCGAAAAACTAGTTTTAGTGAAAAAAAAACGTTTTTCTTTTTGAATTTCTTGATTTGATATGCTTTCCCATGATTCCACAAAGTTTGGTCGAAATCGGACATCTATATAGTATAGCTGTCATAGAAAAGAAGAGTTAGAAAAGTAGTCTTAGTGGGAAAAACTTTGATGTTTTTAAAAAAAATGTCTTCAAAATTGGCATATATTCATTTTATAAGCTTTCACACAATTCTTTAAAGTTTTGTCAAAATCGGATGACTATAGGGTATAGCTGCCATAGGAATGATCGGTCAAGAAACTAGTTTTAGTTAGAAAAACTTTTTTGTTTTGAAAGAAAACGCCTCCAAACTTTGTATTTCTTAGTTTGCTATGATTTTCCATGATTCCATTAAGTTTGGTCGAAATCGGATAGCTGTCATACAAAAGTAGATTCAGAAAAGTAGGCTTAGTGAGAAAAACTTGTTGGTTTCCAGTGGATATGCAAGGGTATACAAACTTCGGCCGAGCCGAAGTTAACTTTCCTCTATTATTTTAATAAGCCTTCGCTTACATCAAAAAACAAAACAAGAAGGAAAAACGAAACAGGAAACAAAAAATTCAAAATTAAATTTCCCCTTTGTCTTGGCGCCCTCCCCCTGTCCACCGTTTTTTTTTTTCATTTTTTATGTTGACTGACTTTAATGAAATTAGATTGATTTTCATGCTGACGTCCAGTTGGCTGCCACTCCTCATTTCCAAGACGTTTCAATTTGGGTTTTTCATCAAGTTGAGCGACTGACTATATAATTTAATTTTCAGTTTTTATGACTCGAACGAAAAAGAAGAAGGTGAAAAGTTATGGTAAATTAAAGTACTTGCACAGTTAGCACTTGAGCAAATTATTAAACTTTATTAACCTTGCGAGTGTGTGTGTGTGTGTGTGTGTGTGTGCTGTCTGCCTGGCCCAGCCATAAATTCTCTTCGCATTGCAAAGACAAAGAAAATTTACACACGCCCCATTGCCTCGTCAACATACGGCTGGAAGGGGTTGGGCTGTGTGTGT
Organism: Lordiphosa andalusiaca; assembly: GCA_035044965.1. Taxonomy (NCBI): domain Eukaryota; kingdom Metazoa; phylum Arthropoda; class Insecta; order Diptera; family Drosophilidae; genus Lordiphosa; species Lordiphosa andalusiaca. Next base: position 6,451,273 of record JAWNNM010000051.1, on the reverse strand, counting down.
GTGTGTGTGTGTGTGCCGGGGCCAGCTTCAGCTGCAGCCAATTGGTAAACGCCAGCCACTTGTAAATTATGGCCAATGTCGCCGACGCTGGCAAAAAAAAAAAAAAAAAAAATGCGACTTCTGAAAGTTGTGTGGGGGGGGGCGACACATTTGTTGTCCCTTAAATTGTATCAAATTGTTGGCCAGGTGGCAGCAAACAAAATTTAAACCAAAAAAAAGTCAACTAATTCAATTTGCTAAAGAGATCAGCTGGGTTGAAAAACTTAGACATTGGCCAAGAGCTTGGCAGATTTTGCCTAAAAGTGGGCAATATTCTTTGACTTACACATCTTCAGAGTTAGCCAAAAGCGAAGTGGATTGCTCTGAAGCATCATTGAAAAGAACATCCATCCGGCTCCTATGTGCTAGGGGAGTTTCGAATCAAGTGAGTAGGTTGTCCCGTTTGAATAATGTATTACTAGCCGAAAATCCGGCGTTGCCCGTTGGTCTGCGCTTCCGCTACTTTGCTTGTCTTTGATTCCGGAAATTGAACTCGTACAAACTGGTTCGGCACCAGTTTCCAAAAAAGGGAAATTATTATTATACTTATGTGGTTTATCTGGCTAAAATGGGAAAGTATCTGTCAAAAAATGTACCCACAAACTAATTTTCCCCTCCAAAAATGTGGATCTGAACCACTTTTGAAGTAGTTGTGGGAAAATGTTCAACTTTATAATAAAATTTAATTTGTAAGTTTTAAGAAACATCTCAGATATTTCTAAAACCACTTTGAACAGGTTCGAAAACGGGTTCTGAGCCATTAAAATTTAAAGTTCTTTGCTGACATATCTACTGAGAAGTGGTTCCACTTTAGAACCAGTTCCAGTCGGTTCCATAAACAGACCAAATTTCAAATTTTTAGCTTAAATAACTTCTGAGATAGGGGCTCCAAATCACCATTCAACCGGTTCCATTTATGGACCTTCTGAGTCAGTAAAATATCGAGCTCCGTACTACCTACACTCAGAGAAAAAATAGAGAATTTCATACTTGGATCAAGAATTTTCGAGATCAATAGTTCGATAAGAGTGAAAATTCTCGATCCAAGAGCGAAATTCTTGATCCAAGTATGAATTTTTGATACTGGTTTTCTTGATCCAAGTACGAATCATTCTGAAATCAAGCACAAGAGCTCTTGGATCAAGTGCTAAACGTACTCGTTTTCAAGATTGCTCAATCTTGAATCAAGGGCAAACAGCATTATCAAAAAACCTTCCTATTATCAAGAGCTCATCACATTCAAGTGTAAGATCGTTTACTCTTAAATCAAGAGCTTCACAGATTCCAACCATACAACAATTTAATATCAGTAGATTTTTTCATTTTGTTTAAATTTATTTCATGGAACTTTTAGCCGGCTTGAGGAATACACACCTCAAAGCAGCATCAGTCCTTGTGTGTCAACTATCAGTCGAACAGAGGTCTCTCCATGCCAGCAATGCCATAACAGATTGGGAATTCCAAAGCAATATGAGTGCAAAAATCCATTACGCTCTCCGCTCGATAGCTTCCCCACACCCCTCTCCCATAAAATACCAAACTGTAAGAGCAGATTCAAATTTATTCTCTCAAATGTGCTTGCTCTCCTCTCTCAGTTTCTATACCTCACTTCCCTAGCCTAAAAGCACCAAGCTAAGAACGTATTTAGCTTGATTTCAAGACCGAAATTCTTGAAAAGTTAAGAACGAATTAATATTTTTTCAAGAGCGTTTGTTCTTAAGTTATTCGTTCTACTTTTTTCTGGGTGTACACAACAAAATGATCATGATAAATGCTCTTTAAAGTATGCTATGCTTAATAATATTACTAATTCAGGAGAACAATTCAGTTATAGTTGGCTGACTACTAACTCATTTTCAATACCTTCAATTAGTCCGTCAATCTTAGTGAATGCAAAGTGTGGATTATCCATGACGCAGGCATAACTGACTCTGAGTTACTTATTTAAACCAGGGATGCAAACCACTCGAAAATAAGGACTGGTTCGGTTCAGTGGTTCATACAGTTTCTGAACCGCCGGTTCGGTTCATTACATGGTTTTTGGAGTTAAATGAACCGCGGTTACGGTTCGGTTCAGTGGTTCACAAAGGCATATTATGAAATATTATGATTGTTGTAGAAATGTGACTTGTCGAACACTTTTGAAATTGAATTCTTTTAACCCATTTAAATATTTTTATAATCCTTAGAAGAATGTCCAATGCTTATTATGTCGGATTTCCAGGAGTCGTCTATAAGTTCCTAGATGAATACTTTCGAAAATTGAGAATGTTTGCTAGAAAAGAATAAGTACTATGCATCTTAATTATTATATTTATCATTTCCCTCACAACTGAATCATAGCTGAATCAGCTCAGAAAGGAAAGGGCTGGTCCCGAATTGATGACATCATTTTTATGAACTTTAGCCATGGATTTTACTCTGACATGTCTTACTACGTCATGACCTTAGTTGATTTCAAGCATGATTTCAGTAAGAGAACTGAACCGAACCGAACCGTTTTTATTTGTGGTTTTCGGTTCGGTTCAGCAATTCTGAAAGGAAGTCGGTTCGGTTTGCGGTTCGGTTCACCGGCTGGAATAAGCGGTTCGGTTCGGTTCAGAACCGGTTCGGTTCAGAACCGGTTTGCATCCCTGATTTAAACTGAGAATTATTGAAGGAAATGAAAATGGCATACTTTTAGGGGCATTTATCTTGATATTTTTTTTGTGTATAAACGGGGTGATAGAGATATGGCTTTGAACCGTTTCGAAACCCGGAATATATATAAATATCATATATATCTTCTAAGATATAGCTCTAAATTAGATATGAACAGGTTCCACTTTTGAACCGATGCAACCCGGCTCCTCACCCTATTGGTGCAGATGTTACTTGGCAAATGTTTGCTCGCAAACTATTTGGTGTTATCACTTAAGACAAAGAAAATGGACAAATTTTTAGAAATATTTGCGCAAAAGTATTTGCTTGTAAGGAATCAACAGACTTTTATGTATTATTTAGAATTGTCAAAGCAGTTTGAAAAATTGCAACTGCGTGGGCCTACACTTTAGGGAGGTTTGACATCTTTTTGATAAGCACTTCCGACTTGACACTCGATTTGTGCTAGTTTCGCTGGGTTAACTCAAATCAGCAACATATTCGTTCCTCTCAACATAACCTATCAAATTGATGGCGTCCTCTATCAGCCGGAGACAATGTCAAACATCAGAGCCATGCTTATGCTCTGGCTCATCTTCATCTCCCATATCAATGCATGTAGCAGTTAATTTATGTTAAACTCACACACACACACACACACTCACAAACACGTGGCAGGAGCAGCAGGAGTCTCCTCTTGACATAACTAAGTACGCACGGAGGAGGCTCACGTCGAACGGTAAATGTTTATGACGCACTCCAAATTGTCTATCAAGTTCAGCTGACGCCATAAAATGTCACTTGTGAGAGAGCGAGCGAGGGCGGAAGGGAGACGGGAACGGGGATGGGGATGGGGAGGGGGTGGGGAATGGGAGCTGCCTAGGGAACTTTTGCCTTTTGTTTCTTATGATTGAATATTTAATTCAATATGTCGCGCGGCCATTTGACTTGAGTTTTTTACGAGTTGCGCCAACCTTCTGCGAAAGTTTCTGCGTTCTAATTAGACGCCGACCATAAACATTTTATGCTGGCCCACAAAACGAAACCCCCCCGCCCCCTCCCCTCCCCGCCCAAAAAAAAAGAAGCAAACAAACAAACACAAAGTTCGGAAATCTCTAATGAATTTTCAAGTAGGCTACATAAATTGAACGAGAAATTGAAGTCAGTCAGAAACCACAAAACCAAAAGTCAAATTGCATTAACTTGGCAAACGAAAAAGCAAGCAAGGAAACCGATTTATACAATTGCAGAGATACACGGAGAGAAATGAAGGAGCTAAAGAACAAGGGTAATAATAATACCTCAACACATGCTACTCTGATCCTGCTAATTTTACACAACAGAATGATGTTCAACCTTTAACTTGTTTGGGTAAATTTAAAAATTGTTCTAACAATTAACTACCTTTTATCCTTTAGATTCCAAAATATAGCCCAAGTTATACGCTTTGATGACAAATTTGGCCAAGCCACAAAGCCACAAGCTGGCACCTTTTAGAGTTTTGTGGGACAAAATTGGCAGAAAATGTAAAACAAATGTTGAATTTACATGAGAATGCCACATTAGATGAAGCGCTACACTCAGAGAAAAGTTTCATTTTTGGATCAAGAATGTTTCATGTCAGAAATTCGATAAGAATGCAACTTCTTGATCCAAGAACGAAATTCTTTATCCAAGTAAGAATTTGTAATCCCGTGTTTTTTTGATCCAAAAGCTTCTTTACTTGAACCAAGTACTAAACATTGTCAAATCAAGTCAAAAAAATCTTGAATCAAGTGCTAATAATACTCATATTCAAGATAGAGAAATTCGATAAGAATGGAACTTTTAGATCTAAGAGTGAAATTATTGACATAAGTTTAAATTTGTATTCCGTTTTTCTTGATCCAAGTGCTTCTATACTCGAACCAAGTACTAAACATTCTCAAATCAACTATAAACATTCTAGAAACAAGTGCTAATAATACTCATATTCAAGCTTGATTATTTTTGAAATAAGAGTCAAAAGCATATGTTCTTTCTAGTATCAAGAGCTCATCAGGTTGAACTGTAAGATCGATTACTCTTGGATCAAGAGCTTCAAGAGATTCCAATCATACAACAATTTAAAATTTCAGTTGCTTTTATACCCTTGCAGAGGGTGTATTGAAATTGTCCAGCATTTGAAGCATTTCCGACCACATAAAGGAGATATATTCTTGATTAGCATGACGAGCTGAGTCGATATAGCCATGTCCGTCCGTCCGTCCGTTCGTCTGTTTCTATGCTATCTCCTGCGTCAGTTTTAAAGCAAACCTCACCAAACTTTGCACGAGGTCTTCTGGTACAAATACGCTGCTTATGTGTCGGAACCAGCCGTATCGGATGACTATAACATATGGCTGCCATAGGAACAATCGGTCGAAAAACTAGTTCTAGTGAGAAAAACTTTTTTGTTTTTAATGCAAACGTCTACAAACTCTGTATTTACTGGCTCTATTTACTTTTTATGCTTCTCCATGATTCTGCCAAGTTTGGTCGAAATCGGACATCCATATAGTATAGCTGTCATAGAAAAGTAAGGTTAAAAAACTAGTGTTAAATAGAAAAACTTGTTTGTTTTCAATGTAAACTTCTTTAAAATTGGCACCTATTCATTTTATAAGCTTTCACACAATTCTTCAAAGTTTTGTCAAAATCGAATGTCTATAGGTTATAGCTGCCATAGGAATGATCGGTCGAGAAACTAAAAACTTTTTTTTTTTCAAAGAAAATGCCTTCAAACTTGGTATTTCTTAGTTTGCTATGCTTTTGCATGATTTTACTAAGTTTTGGTCGAAATCGGACATCCATATAGTATAGCTGTCATACAAAAGTAGAGTTAGAACAGTATTCTCAGTGAAAATGTCCTTCAAATTAGTTAGAAAAACGTGCTGCAAGGGTATACAAACTTCAGCCGAGCCGAAATGGTTTATTTTTGAAACCATGGACGAATTATTATCAAAATTGATCGAATTTCTTCATAAGGTTTGACTAATTTCCCAGCTAAGGTTCATTTTTAAGCTGCTTGGCGAATATTTAGCGAATGCTCCTAATTAAGCTCACTAAAAGTGTAGGAATGTATATTCTCTTTACAGTCTTTGAAGATAACTAAAAGCAAACTATTTCATTGAATTTGAAAACCCTAATAGATCTTCAGTGAATCTCTAAATCACAAAGAGTTTGCTTTGGCAGCCTTTCTCTACATCGAGGGAACCTTCAATAATGCCCAGGATTATGACAGCTCTTGCTTATCCTCGATGATTACGTACAGGCTAAGGATCAAGCTTAGCAGCTGTGATATTTGGTAGCCTCTTTAAGTTATGCAATAAGTATCCACTTAATGCCAATCAGCAGCTTCCCAGTAGAGGTTGCGAATATGCCAGGTTTATATGCTCAATTCGTGGTCGCAGTTTTCATTGGTAAAGTATTTTTGAGGGTTTTAGGGTACCAAGCCCCACGCAGCAATCTTATTTCACCTAAGAAGGGTTGTCCGCTCACGTTAGCCAGCAGCTTTTCGGCTGCATAGCTCTTTAAGAAGTAAGTGTGAGTTGACTTGAGATGCAGCAGGCCACGAATGCCTTCAAACTTCCAAACTTTGATAGGTTTTTGTGTAATTTAAGCCATCAACCGTACGCCTCTGCCTTTTCCAGCACATTTCTTGCCTAATTTGATAACAAAATTGAATATCATAAACTTGGCAAATTGAATAGAGGCTAATCATTACCCTTGCCTTCTCAAACTCCGTCAAGGTTGGCTGAAGAGTTTCCTCTTCGAAAAGGAGTTGTGGCTGTGAAACTGTCTTCGAATTGTTCACGTTCTGCATATGCATAGCATGTAATTATTATTTTATGGCATACAATTAGGCGCCAGCGGAACTGCCTGGTAACCAACACGTAGCACTTCCACGGAGCGAACTCTCTTGACTTGGCCTGCTACGTGAGCGGAGTGGAGATGGTTGGCTGGGGTTGGGTGGTGGCTTAGGTTGAGCTTTGCTGCAGTTGTTATTAGTTATGTCAGTGGCAATTAGCCGAAATAATTTGTAATCTTATTAGGCGCACACACACACACAGACAGAGAGAAACACACGGACGTCTAAGCGTCTGTCAAAATGCGAGTGGAAGGAAGGACACTTCCCTGCAAACATTTTGTGGAGTTACTTATCACTCTCCCCAGTAACCTTCGGCATCCAAACCAACTTTGATTGCCCAGTGCTTGGCTTCAGTTTATTCACTTATTCTGTTCTTCAGACATATTTGACATTTTAGAATCTCCAACGGCTACTGCAAATCCTCATTCTGCCTCATCTCCTGACCATTCTCACAGCATAGAATTTCAAGTTGCGAAAATTGTTTCAAATTCATAGCTTCAGCTGTTGAAAAGATTAACCACTTTGTGGGCACCACCATTTCTCCATTATCATAGGTGCCAGCATAAGTCTTGTACTCCGTCTCGAAGGGTTGCATCAATGAGCCTAGCTCAAAGGGCTCAACTTCTATGTCCAATCCGGCTGTTTGCATTTTCAGCAAATAATCTGCAATTCGACAAAGCTGTGAGTTCTTATGGCAAAAATTCACATAGAGGTAGGACACGGTCACATAGTCCAAACTTTCAAGGTTTCGATGTAAGAACTGCATTTCCAGGAAGAACTTGCAACCCAACGCAGAGTGTTTGGATCCCCACTTGAAACAGGCCTCGGTAAAGTAATATTTGCCAATCAGTTCACCCCCACTCAGGTGGGGCACGGCAAGATGATTCGGCGAGGTGATGCGTAAGACAAAGGTATGAGCATTAAACCTCAGTAACATGGATGCAGGCACAGTCTCATAGTTGGTCCAACAGAGCTGAGGATTCTTAGCTTTTTTTTGACGATTATTTCCACTTAGGTAGTTTGCAATGTGCTGATATATAATAGTAACGATTCTTATATTTATTATTAATAATAGGGCGATAACGCAGCTGAGTAGCATTCGGACAAGATTTGATTCCTCTGCACTGGCCATTATCAGACCAAATGCAGCCATGTAGCGTTGAAATAGGTATTCAATAAGCTTGAACGGCTTGGCCATAATATCCGCAATAATTCCAAAAAACATGTTGATGGGTTTTTAGACAATTACTCCAAGCAGCAAATAGAAATTGATATAAATTTTTGTAAAAACTGAATCCGGTTGAGATACTTTGAACTATGTTGACAAAGTGATGTAAAAGGGAAAGTTACTAGATTCCCAAAAAGGCCAACAAGCAACTGCAAATTGTTGAAAACAAAAAAACAGCAAAGTCGGAAGAATAGAACAGAACTCAGAAGGTTCGCAATGGAGCAAATCTGCCTATATGCTCTCTTGGGTAACCCGCAAGATAGCCTAAGATTTTTATACTATGTACCTCGTAGGTACATAGAGTATTATACGTTTGGGCAAAAGTATGTAACAGCCAGAAGGAAGCATTTCCGACCCTTTAAAGTATATATATTCTTGATCAGCATCAACAGCCGAGTCATGTCCGTCTGGCTGTCCGTATGAACACACAGATCTCAGAAATGATAAGAGATAGAGGTTTGACATGTATGGAACACATGCTTCTTATGTCTGCAGGCAGATCAAGTTTATTTTTAATATTGGCCACGCCTCCTACCGCCCTCGCAGTTTAGAAAAAACGTCATATCTGCCACAGTTTTAAAGATAGATGGTTCGTTCTTTCTGGACATATTTAGTAATCAGTATGACTCATTGATCCGCCAAAGAAATGATGAAGATCGTATGAGCGGTTGTCGAGTTATGATCAGAAGACTGTTCGCTGCTGCACCGCAGTAACAGCGCTGCTTTCAGCTGCTACTGCAGCATCAAAATGTATGCTGAGCGTATAATTTCGTTGGTAAACTTCTGTGTCGAAGTTTTTATACCCTTGCAAGTGCTCGCTTAAATATTTTCAAAAAAATACTCTTTTTCCCATTTTCCGACCAATCGTTCGTATGGCAGCTATATGATATAGTCATCCGATTTGGCCAAAAATTTGTGAAATTATGTGAAAGTATGTGAAACAAACAAATATAAAATTGGAGCATGCTACCATTAAAATCAAAAAAGTTTTTCTAACTAAGACTGGTTTTTAGAGCTATCTTTTGTATGGCGGCCATGCCATTTAGTTGTCCGATTTTCATCAAACTTGGTAGAATTATAAAAAAACATAGAAAACTTACGATTACAAAGTTTGGAGACGTTTCCATTGAAAAGAAAAAAGTTTTTCTCACCAAAACTAGTTTTCCGACCGATTGTTCCTATGGGAGCTATGAGATATAGTCATCCGATCCGGTCGGCTTCAACATATTAGTAGGGTGCAGCAAAAAGAAGACTCTGTGCCAAACTTCAGCTTGAAAGCTTTTAAACTGAGACAGACAGATGAACGGACAAAGCTCAATCGACTCAGCTCGTCACCCAGATGAAGAATCTATATAGTTTATGGGGTCGGAAATGAATATTTCTATGCGTTGCAATCTTGTGGGCAAAATTATAATAACCTTTGCAAGGGTATAATGATATTCCAAATGTTGGTTGAGACAGCTGAGACATCACGGAAAACATTCTATGAAATTTTTGATTACATTAGAGACCTCTGATTGAAATAGTCATATATATCTAATCGTTATTACTTCCCAGCAAACATTTTATGTAATTTTTTATCACATTCGAGACTTTTTCGAATCCTCGATCTGATTATGCGCTCGTTCTCTGATTGAAAATTATACTTTTGCCGGGAGAAGGTGATACGCTAGCAGCGACACTTCTTCAAGAGTTTTTTTAGCCCATTTTCTGATCAGTTTTGATTCATTTTCGAGTCATTTGCGGGTCTTTTCAATTCGTTTTTCAAAATATCACATTTTGAGCATTTGCATGAGCCATTTTTGAGTCTTTTTTTCAATCGCAATAATTATTGAATAGTTATAATTTTTGAATCATTAAAAGGGCTCCAAGAAGACTCATTAAGTTGATTTTGCCAAAATGATCTTCCAAATGTTGGGTGGGCTACTTAGCAGCGACACTTCGTGAAGAATCGATTTCGACCCCTTTTTTTGTACCGTTCGACTCATTTTGAAGACAACTTCGATTCATTTTTAAGTAATATTTCATCCATTTCGAGTATTTCTTTAATCGTTCATGATAGTAATATCATTTAGATTATCCAAAGGGCTCGAAAAATAGTCACCAAGGGGATTTTTGTGGATATGATCATCCAAATGTTGGGTGGGATGTTCGTTTGTGTAGCGAACTTTTATTTATCTACAGGCAGAATCGCTTCTTTAACGCTTGGAAGAAACGCTTTCTTATCCCCTAGAAGCAACGTTTTCTTATTGCTCAGGAGAGTCTTCTTTCCAAGAAGTATTGCTTTCCCATCTCCCAGAAGTGTCGCAGACTGGCATACTTCTTTCCAATTGAAGATAGGAAAGCGACAACATTGAGCTATCAATGGGGTAAAAAATGTTCACTGGGTTAACACACACGCACTGTCTCTCTCTCTCTCTCTCTTTCTCTCTGTCCCTCTCTTGTGCGCAAATTACATATAAAGCTATAGTTTGTGTGAGTGTGTGTGTGTGTGTAAGGCAAAAGACTTGACCCTCCTCCCACAAACAGTTTTATTTGATGGCCAAATTAATTTGAAATCAATCAACAAACCAACTTAATATGCCTAAGTAAATATTTATGCTACTTAGGCATGACATGAATCAATATGCAAACACACACACACACACACGCATACTTGAGCATAATGGTAAATTATATAGAAATGTTGCATAAAATATGCATCGAAGGTGACATTATAAGTTGAATTTCAATTGAAGCCTCCTGCCACGGCTGGTTACTTTGTTATTGCCAGGATTGGGGCTCACGATTTCGATTTGGGTTATAGAAACAAACTAAACTAGGAAGAATCGAATTTGGAACCCTTAAGGTTGTATTCCCTTTCAGGGAATGTACCGCAACACTCTCCAAATGAGCGCTATGTTGATGTAGCTTTTGTATTTTGAAGTTAAATTTTGAACTGATTCTTTTGTATATGTTTTTCAACCAAGACTTGCTCTTTAAGCCACCTAACTGAACATAGCTTCAACTCGCAAATTGGCCAAAATGTCAACACTCACACACACACACAGCGAAAACCTTCCCCTTAACCACCGCCGACCCCTCAACTACAATCGTTTCGTTCTGCAATCGAATGAAAATGCATTTGAATGCCACAAAATGACCACAAAATGCCAAATGCATTCACATCCACCAAAAACGAGCTGGGACAAACCAAATTATGTTAATGCTCCACTGAGAGCACATCGAAATCAGTCGCACACGAACATGGCCAAATCTGGCCAATGCAATTTTAACCCCCCCGTTCCCAGTTTCAAGTGGATCACAGAGTACGAAGTCGATGCATGAAAAAATTGTAAAAGTTTCAAAGTCAAGACCTTTTGCTAAAGGAAAAATTGTTCTAAATTCATTAACAGTGTGCAGGTACGTATATATATTCTTGATCAGCACGACGAAATGAGTTGATTCAGCCTTGTCAGTCTATAAGTCCGTTTTTATCTTTACTATATCCACCGTCTGTTTTAAAGCTATCGCCACCAAAATTTTCCCGAAGTCTTCTGTTACAAATACGCTGCGAATTTGTCGTAACCAGCCGTATCGTATGACTATAACGTATAGCTGCCATAGGAACGATCGGTCGAAAAACTAGTTATAGTGGGAAAAACTTGTTAATTTTTAATGGAAACGTCTTCAAATTCCGTATTTACTAGTTCTCAATGCTTCTCCATGATTCTGCCAAGTTTGGTCGAAATCGGACAACTATATAGTATAGCTGTCATAGAAAAGTAGGGTTAAAAAAATAGTCTTAGTAAGAAAATCTTTTTTGTTTTCAATGAAATCCTCTTTGAAATTTGCAAAACATTATTTTATAAGCTTTCACACAATTTTTGAAAGTTTTGTTCGAATCGGTTCACTATAGGTTATAGTTGCCATAGGTATGATCGGTCGAAAAACTAGTTCTAGTGAGAAAAACTTTTTTGTTTTCAAAGAAAACGCCTCCAAACTTTGTATTTCTTAGTTTGCTATGCTTTTCCATAAAAGGGTATACAAACTTCCGCAGAGTCGATGCTAATTTTCCACTATTTTTATGCCCTTGCAAAGGGTATTATAATTTTGCCCAGAAGTTTGCAATGCATAGAAATATTCATTTCCGACCCCATAAACTATATATTATTGATCGTTTGAGCTTTGTCCGTTCGTCTGTCCGTCTGTCCGTCTTTCCGTCTGTCTGTCTGTTTCTACGCGAACTAGTCTCTCAGTTTTTAAGCTATCGAGCTGAAATTTTGCACAGAGTTTTATTTTAGCTGCACGCTACCAAAACGTCAGAATCGACCAGATCGGATGACTATATCTCATAGCTTCCATAGGAATAATCGGTCGGAAAACTAGTTTTAGTATGAACACCTTTTTTATTTTCAATGGAAACGTCTCCAAACTTTGTCTTTAAAGGTTTTCTATGTTTTTTTTATAATTCTGCCAAGTTTGATGAAAATCGGACAACTATATGATATAGCTGCCATACAAAAGATAGGACTCAAAAACAGTTTTAGTTAGGAAATCTTTTTTGTTATTAATGGTATTGTACCGAAATTTTGTTTTTGTTTATTTTAAATGCTTTCACCTAATTCTCTAAATTTTTGTCCAAATCGGATGACTATATCATATAGCTCCCATACAAACGAACCGTCTGAAAATGAGTCTTTGTGGGAAAAAAATCATTTATGAAAATACAAAGCTATAAAATCTTCGCCACAGACGAAGTTAGCTTAGCTTTCTTGTTTTCATTTAATTATACACAAAAAATGTCATTAACCTTGTTAAATTTTCTGCCTCAGCGAGTTTATTTCACGTCGAAAGCTACTCTGGGTCTTAAGATATTGCCAATTATAAAAAGCCTTATTGGTTTTTAGCAATATCTTAAGGACATTGCTTAATAAAAACCCAACAGTTGGGCCAGATCAATAACCTATTAAACTATAGAAGAAATTTCAAAATTCCCATCAATGGGCTGCACCCCTTCCCTTATCGGTCTAGACCCTTTTCTGATTTTTTACCATATTCAATCATTTATTTGAAGTTTTTGTGAATTTTTCTGTACTGTTTTTTTGGTGTATAATAAGACTTTTGGATTGTGTCGTATTGATAAATAGATCACTCGTATTTGCCCATTCAGAAACACTTAACAGATCGGAATTACTTAAGTAAAGTACAATCACCGATTTTACCTAAGGGTAGACTTATCATACATTTGGATATTATCATTCATACATAAAGATTTAAAAAGGTCTCCGTACCTCTGCCTCTCTCTTTTCTGCCACTTACCAACGATTTTCTGTACTTCAGCGAAATGATTTAAATACCAAAGTTAAGTAACTCCTTGTTTTAAAATACTCTTCATTATCGTTTGGTTATTTATCAAACATTTAAGAACTGGGCAAAAAATGTGTCCAACAATGTTGAGCGAAGAAAAGTGAGCAGCTGGCATATTATGGCCAAGCAGGAACATAAAACACATATTGTTCTTCTTTCTTCCATTTTTTGTTTTTGTTTTTGTTTGCAGCAGGAGTAGCTACCCAACCAATGCCACGTGGGTTGCCGCTGCTGCTTGTCAATAATGTCAACAATGTTGTTTGTTGGTCCATAAATTACCAACGACAACAACAAGGCCAAAAGGTCTCGCCGCGCCCCCCTGCACCGCCAAAGGGGAGTTGAACGTTTTATTATTGCAGCTGGTGTTCGCCTTTGGAGCAGCAGCCAAAGATGTTGGACAAAAAGTGGACAGTTGCCGCTTATTTTATGGATGGTCAAATGTGACTCTTGCCTTCCCTCGATTTCATTACATTACATTGTGTTGCATACTTTTTGGCTGATAAATCGACAAAGCTCCAAGCCGCCGCCGCGCGCCCCCTCCTTCCTCATAGCATTCTAAACCAATAAAAATCATATTACGCATACGCCACCATAACCAGTGGAAGTAGGGTTAACCCTCAGACTGACATCAAAATGCATCAAAGTGTTGCGCTAAACTTTATTCACAGTCAGTGTCGGTGCCACGGCCACTGCCACTGCCTTCGCCTTCGTCAGCCCCTCCCCCTCCCCCTACCCCACCGTCCCGGCCTCAGCCGCAGGGCAATGAAATATGAAATATAAAATGCATTTCACAAAAAGCGCAAAAATATGAAGAAAATGTCAGTGAGGAGGTGGAGCGACTGCTGACGGTCTAGTATTTGTGTTGCAAACAGAATGCAGAAGCGTGGAAAGAAATATGATAATCAAAGCTCACAAGGGGGAAGTGGAAGTGATGGAAAATGTTGTGGCCAAATCAACGATAATTTAATGCCCTTGCCATTTTAGAGTTAAAGTACTTACCTAAGATCTAAGATGTTCCATCCACTGCAATTCACCCCGAAACTTTGTACCGTGAGGTTAGTTGAGTTGGTTAGTTGATCAAGGCCTGAACCACCATTCATTTTGACTCTAAATTTATTTTCGAAAGCACTTCAAATAAATGAAAGACGGTTTTAAGGACATTTCCACTGAAACAACAAAGTTTTTCTCACTAGGACAACTTTTCGGACTCTACTTTTGTATGACAGCCATACTATATAGATGTGCGATTTCGACTAAACTAAGTAGAATCATGGGAAAGCATAGCAAACTAAGAAATACAAAGTTTGGAGGCGTTTACATTGAAAACAAAAAAGTTTTTCTAACTAAAACTAGCTTCTAAGCCGATTATCATATGGCAGCTATAACATATAGTCATCCGACTTTGACAAAACCTTAAAGAATTATGTAAAAGCTTATAAAATAAATAAATGCCATTTTTCAAGAGGTTACCATTGAAAACAAAAAAGTTTATCTCACTTTTCTATGGCAGCTATACCATATAGACGTCCGATTTCGACTAAACTAAGTAGAATCATGGGAAAGCATAGCAAACTAAGATATACAAAGTTTGGAGGCGTTTTCTTATAAAACAAAAAAGTTTTTCTCACTAGAACTAGTTTTTAGACCGATCTTTCCTATGACAGCTATAACCTATATTCATCCGATATTGACAAAACTTTTAAGAACTGTGTGACAGCTTGTAAAATAAATATATGCCAATTTTAATGAGGCTTACATTGAAAACAAAAATGTTTTTCTCACTAAAACCATTTTTCTAACCTTACTTTTCTTTGGAAGCTTTACTATATAGAAGTCCGATTTCAATCAAACTTAGTGAAATCATAAAATAAGTATAGCAAACTAGGAAATACAAAGTTTAGAGGCATTTTCATTGAAAACAAAAAAGTTTTTCTCAGTAGAACTAGTTTATCGAGAGATCGCTCCTATGACAGCTGTATGTTATAGTCATTATATCCGGCTGGTTCCGACAAATATGTAGCGTATTTGTAGTACAAGTCTTAGTGAAAAGTTTGGTAGCGATAGCTTTAAAACTGACGAAGGAAATAGCATAGAAACAGACGGACAAGGCTAAATCTATTCAGCTCTTCATGCTGATCAAGAATATATATACTTTATGTGGTCTAAAATGCTTCCTTCTATGTGTTATAAAACATCTGGACAATTTTTAGAGGGTATATGAAAGGGTATAAAAATGGGGAGATAAAATCAAGCTCAAAAAAATGGATTTTATTTTCACTTTGTATGGAAATTCTAAGCAAAAGTCGTACTAGATCCGAGATATCCAAGATGAAGACCATCCTTTTCGTTCTTAAAATAAGAAGGTCCATTATTGGCCGACTTCTGACAACGTTTGAATTTGATTTAATCCTGGATATCTCTGATATCTTGATTGTTTTCTGTATATAGAAAAAGAAGCATATTGATGACAGGTATACCAAGAGATCGCCGGGCAATTGCAGAGGACTTATGGGATTACAATTTGTAGAATTTGTGTCGAGTCATCCTTAAAGGTTATACCAATGCGGCATGGCAAAGGATGTACAGGGTGACTCAAAATGTCGTAAAAAAATTATCTTAGATAAACGATTCAAACTCTCAAAATTAGTAAGTATCATTGGCTAGAGCAAAGCGATTCGCGTCTTAAATTTTCGTCTAAAACTAAGAACTAAAACGAACCGAACCTTGTTTCTATCGGGTGTTCGGTTGGGTACAGCATTTCTAAAAGGAAGTTTGGTTCGGTTTACCAGCTGGAATAAGCGGTGCGGTTCGGTCCGGTTCAGAACCGACTTGCATGCCTGGTTTCAGCAGTACTGTGAATAAACTTGATACCTCTTTACAAATGTGAGTAAAACTTTGAATTGAAATGCAAGATTGACTTGAAATTTCCCGAAATTTCCAGATAAACTAAGATTTTGCTCTGCCATTTGTTGGTTTATGTGACAGATAGCTCTATCTAAGAGATTAGAAAACGGCCTTAAATATATGCAGATTACCAAAATAACTTAAAAAATTTTATTTTTATAAAATTCTTAACTAAAATACTGCACAACCGGTCACCTTCAACAGCTGTTGGCGTCAGCTGTGAGGCTACTTAAACATTAAGGTTCCGACTCGGCCTTTAACTGTTGGAGAACAAGAAGCACTCAAGCAAAGAGATTGAGAGAAGCTTGGCCTGGCCTTTTGGAGTTAAAAGATCAATTTTTTGGTACAAAGTTCGGTAAGAAGGTGTTGAAATTCCGGGTTCGAACCTCTCTAATATAACTTAACACTTCACCTGCTATTCTAGAGGTCATTTGCTAGTTCATTTTCAGATTTCTTTTGCATTTCATAGTCCAGAAACCCACCAGCAGCAGCAGCTTTACCCTAACATTTTGCTCAAAGCGCCTGGCAAAATGTTTATCCTTTCAGTTTTGGCGTCGACATCGTTACATAGGAAATGTTATTGTAAAATGTTAGTTTTGTTATGCAAACACACAGGCACACACACTCAGGCACACACTCACAGGCACACACTCACAGGCAATATGAATAGTCAAAGTCGAAGTCGACCATATGTTCGCCTCAACTTTATCCCACAAAGCATTCGAATGGGAGTGGCAGTTGAAAGCGCTAATGGGAATTTGTGTTTTGACTGCCTGCTTTTTGTGTCGCTCCCGGCACGTCCCGCACTTTAAGCTGCCATAACCCGGCAAAGGCAGAGACAAGGCAAGTTGCGTGGGCAGCGGGAGAAACCGCAGCAGCCAAATCGCGCCACGTTCAAATTTTTATGCACAAAATGCAGAGAATTGCCTGCAACTTTTGCCACATGTTGTTGTAAAAACTTTTCTGCATAGCACTTTCGTCCTAAAAATAACGCATACGCCCAGTTGAGCCCAGTCAGCCACACACAAAATGTATATTGTTTGGTTATTTTCTTGCGTTTCTTTTTTATTGGAGAGAGAGAGAGAGAGAATATTGTAAGCAGGGACGAGAGCATATTTGGATAATTGTGCCAGATAGTTGGCAGGAGTTGCATTTTTCTTGATTGAAAGGAAAGCAAGGTCTTGTATGGAGTCCTGGAGACCCTGTCGCTGCATTGGTCCTTCGAGCCGGATATTCTGTAATTTATTTCTACAATTTTTTTTGAAAGTCTGAGACCCTATCGCTGCATCTGTCCTTCGAGCAGGATATTCTGTAATTTATTTCTACAATTTTTTTCGAAAGAAAAGCAAAGTCTTCTATGGTGTCCGAGCCCCTGTCGCTGCATGGGTCCTTCGAGCCGGATATTCTGTAATTTATTTCTACAATTTTTTTCGAAAGAAAAGCAAGGTCTTCTATGGTGTCCGAGCCCCTGTCGCTGCATGGGTCCTTCGAGCCGGATATACTAAAATTTTTTTTGAAAGCAAAGCAAGGTCTTTAATGGAGTCCGACTCCCGGTCGTTGCATGGGTTCTTCGAGCCGGATATAATGAAAATGATCTCTAAAATTATTTTTGAAAGGAAAGCAAGGTCTTGTATGGAGTCTGAGCCCTTGTCGTTGCATGGGTCCTTCGAGCCGGATATTCTGAAATTTATCTCTTACATTTTTTTGATAGGAAAGGAAAGCAAAGTCTTCTGTGTAGTCCGAGCCCCCGTCGCTGCATGGGTCCTTCGAGCTGGATATTCTGAAATTTATCTTTAAAATTTTGTTTGAAAGGAAAGCAAGGTCTTGTATGGAGTCTGAGACCCTGTCGCTGCATCTGTCCTTCGAGCCGGATATACCAAAATTTATCTCTAAAATAATTTTTGAAATTGTCGCTGCATGGGTCCTTCGAGCCGGTATTTACTAAAATTTATCTCTTAAATATGACCACTTGCTGTTTTATGTTTCCTGATCAAATAAGTTGTTGGCTATTAATATGCTTTTTATATGCCTGCTCCGTGTTTTTTGTTGTTGTTTTTTTTTTTGTATTATTTTTATGTTGTTTTTTTGGTTAACAAAAGTCACAGACAGAAGCCCAGGCATTGCATACTTCACGGGTGCCTTATCAAATATTTAACGCGTTTTTCATTGTCTCGCATTGCCTCTCCCCCTCTCCCACTCTCTCGCTGTCTCACTCACTCACCGTACTGATGTCTGTTTTGTGTTGTTGTTGTTATTTATGTGCATAAATTTTATTACACATATGCTTTTGTTTATGCGACTCAACAACGACAATGGCCAAACAAAAAGTTAATGCAACATAAAATTTCGCTTTTTTGTTATTTTATTTTATTTATTTATCACACATATTTTGTTTTGTGTTTTTTTTTTTATTTTTTTTTGTTGGTCTCGAGGGCAAACACAAAAACCCACAAACAAGCAACAACAACAAAATAGAATAAAATCAAAGAATAATAACATGCGAAATAAAACAAAGCAGTTGATACAAAATTACGTATACGACTAGTTAATACCCGTTTAACAAGTGCGTGCCACTTGTCCAAAATATCTAAAGTAAACCTCTTAACCAGTCTGCCTCGACTCACTCACTCACTCACATGTCGAAACCAATTCCCTAGCCCTATATACCCCAATACAAATGACTCTAAAAAGCATCAAAAACTCGCGCAATAAAACGGCCGCACACATGGCACAGGGCATAAACCACAGACATATGCCACGCCCCTCCGCCCCCCTCCACACACACAGACATATATCAGAAATATGCTAAATCAGCATATTTGCGAGTTTATTTACAAGGACATTTATAAAAATTTACGGCCTTTGCCGTAAATTGCAGCCGCCGGGCAGGTCTTAAGATTTATGCCCCGACGATTATATCAAAAAAATACAGAAAACCAAAAACAAAAGCCCAAAATACCAGCGACCCTTTCCTTTGTCAGCGATTTCTCACATAATTCAAAAGTTGTTGGCAAACATAAAACGGAAGGGTTAGATAGCAGCTCCACATACGTCCAAGTTATCAGAGTAAAGTTGTTCGATTAACAATTTGATTTAAACTTTTTCACCTTTTTGGAAAGGACTTTGCTGATAAACGTAGGTTTTGGCCCAGAGCTGGTGACTTCAGTTGATCAAAATTAATTGAATTTCTAAAGTTTGTCAATTTTGGTTCAGATTTAGCTGTTCTGTAAGGCAACTATTCAGTTTTGCCGGAACTTGAAATTTTAGCTATTTTAAATAAACATTTGTTTGCTCTTTTCTAATATTTTTGATAACATAAACTGGAATTGTACCTCTTTTTAAAATAAATATGCCAGTTTTGATTTGTATTGAGAGTGTAACAATATCCTGTTATTGATCCTTATCAAAATATCCATTCAAAACTTTACCTACCATCAGCTTTTATCAAGTATCGTTTAGTAATTTTAACCATATTTTCCCATATGTTTTTCAAATTATTCACACCTATTCTCATGTTCGAATACTTTCAAAGCTTCAAAGCTGAATTGTCAACGATTAAACTTACAAATCCTGAAAAAATGTAATCGATTGACACACACCTTACTGAGTGAAGACATTCGATTAAATATTTGCTCAAGACATGCAAATGGTTGCAATTTTAAAGTTAAAAGCCTAATTATAATAGACGAGCTTCGAAAATGGAAACATTTGTGAATTTGCTTTCCTCATTCCTTTACTGATTCGATAAAAATTGACAACATGAACAGGATTAATTGTAATTTTGAAACAAACAGTCTTTCAAAATGGTCTAAAATATATAGAAGAACCATATTCGAGATGCCTGGAGGAACATCCATTTATTGTAATTTTGAAACAGTCATTAAAAATGGTCTAAAATATATGAAAGAACCATATTCGAGATGCCTGGAGCAACTTCCGTGAGTTAAAGAAGTGCATTAAAAATATAGTTAAAAGTTAACTTCGGTTCGGCCGAAGTTTTTATACTCTTTATACCCTTTATACTATGTACCGTAGGTACGCAGAGCATTATAAGTTTGTGCAAAAGAATGTTACAGCCAGAAGGAATCATCTCCAACTCTATAGTGTATATATATTCTTGATCAGCATTAACAGCCGAGTCATGTCCGTCTGTCTGTACGTATGAACACACAGATCTCAGAGATGGTAAGAGATAGAGGTTTGACATGTATGAGACATATGCTTCTTATGTCTGCAGGCAGATCAAGTTTATTTTCAATTTCGGCCACGACCCCTCGCGCCCCCGCAATTTGGAAAAAGCGTCATATCTGCCACAGTTTTAAAGATAAATGGTTCGTTCTTTCTGGACATATTTAGTAATCAGGATAACTTATCGATCAGCCAAAGGAATGATGAAGATCGGATGAACGGTTGTCAAGTTATGATGAAAAGAATGTTAGCGCTGTTTTCTGCTGCTACTGCAGCATCAAAATTTATGCTGAGCGTGTAATTTCGTTGGTAGAGAGTATGTTAAAGTCTTTCTTTCTTATTCTAACTATTTTGAACGACAATTTCACCGAAAACAAAAAGTGTTTCTCACTAAATCTACTTTTCTGACTTTACTTTTGTATGACAGCTATACCATATAGATGTCCGATTTCTACCAAACTTAGTGGAATCATGGAAAAGCATAGCAAACTAAGAAATACAAAATTTGGATGCATTTTCTTTGAAAACAAAATAGATTTTCTCACTAGAACTAGTTTCTCGACCGATCATTTATATGGCAGCTATAGCCTATAGTCATCCGATTTTAACCAAACTTTAAAGAATTGTGTGAAAGATTATAAAATAAATATATGCCAATTTTAAAGAGGTTTAGATTGAAATCCAAAAAGTTTTTCCTACTAAGACTATTTTTCTAACCGCACTTTTCAATGGCAGCTATACTATATAGATGTCCGATGTCGACCAAACTTGACAGAATCATGGAGAAGCATTGAAAACTAGTAAATACGGAGTTTGGAGACGTTTGCATTAAAAACGAACTTTTTTTTTTAGCTAGAACTAGTTTTTCGACTGTTCATTTCTAAGGCAGCCATATGTTATAGTCATCCGATTCGCCCGGTTCCGCTAAATGTGCAGCGTATTTGTACCAGAAGACTTTGTGAAAAGTTTGGTGAAGATAGCTTTCAAACTGATAGAGGAGATAGCATAGAAACAGATGGACAGACAAACGGACAGACGGACGGACAGACAGACATGCTGTTCATGCTGATCAAGAATATATATACTTTTATGGGGTCGGAAATGTTTCCTTCTCCCGGTTACATACATTCGCACAACTTCATGATCCCCCTTTTCACATTTTCAATAGGAACAGGATACACAAATATGAGGTCATAGGCAATACGAATTCAACGCGATTTTTTTTATAATTCTTGAGCAAATCTTCAATGATTTCTTTGTGGATAGACACCTAAGTATTTGCCAAAATATGTAAAGCCGCTTATCGGAAAGTATACCAAGCTTCTGCTTCATCGGTTGTCGGAATCTTCAATAAGACTTTTTATTTGTTGGTCCACTAAAATAGCCATATTATGGATCTAACTTTTTTTTTAAAGTTGGTACCATTTTCAGAACTAGCGGCCAATTTGACATGTGGATCAACTGTCAATTAGGGTGGGTCAGTAATTTTTTGAAGTATTGATATAAGTTTCAATTTCAAAAAATTTCTAGTCAACCATAGAAAATGTTGATATATTATATGAATCTTTTTGTTCTGATATCAGAGCAGCTATATTTGCACGACTAAAGCATACCCATTTTTCCTTTGAAATACAAATCGGAAAGCATGCAGCTTATTCTGTTGTTTTCATCAATTTATTTTGCTGGTAAAATAATATTTCTTTTCTTTTTGATTCTAAAAGTAAAAATTTTTTTACTTTTCATCTCCTTTACCGATTCCAACAGTTATGCCAACGATTTATCTTGTACTTATCCAATTAGAAAACATTTCCATCACCTCCGTCTTTTCATATTTCTCCAGCTGACTTAAGTTTCACTTTGCAGCGACCTTTTCATAAGAGTCAATGCCGTCTGCCTGCAGTTGGCTTCCATCATCCATCATTGAATTCTGCTGCTGCTGCTGGTGCTGGTGCTGGTGCTGCTCCTGCTGCTCCTGTCATGCTCCATCTTCATCTTCAATCAATTTTGGCTGCTTTCCCCCTTCACAGACACACACACACACACAGCGAACGGTTGGCTGTTGCACAAATATCATTGGCGTTAATCCTTTTCTACATCATCAAGCAATTTCATCAAATAAATCTAAAGTGATTTGTATTTGTCACACAGTTTTCAACTGCTTCGTTTCGCTTCGTCTGCTTTTTAAATGCTGTAGCATTCCGTGTTTTTTTTTTTTTCCTCTCTCAGTTGACTTCTCGCTGATTGACTGCCGCTTTCCCAGCATCCTCGACATCTATGTGCATTTTATGCCATGTTTACTTTTGCCACATTCCCCTCTCATTCAACTGGGTGATTGAAAATTTTTTGTGGATTTTTTTTTCCATCTGGGGAAAGCTACAACTGATCCAATGTTTATTATATGGTACAAGTGTCCACCTCAACTGCTCCCCCTCCCCGTGGCTGTATGAAGCTTACGAAAAGGTCAAAGTTGAATGTTGAATAATAAACGTGAATGGCAAAATGTCACCATGTCAGTTCTTATTAGGTCAGCTTTAGCTTACGGATTTGATTTGCTGTAGCCATGATGTCAACGCTGCACTTGGAAATGAAAAACTACATTGAGAGAAAAATGCATTGGAATTGTGTCAAAATCAAGGCTGAAAAGCTGTTCGGAACTGAAGCTCCACTAGACTCTTAACAAAAGAATAATGCTTTGACTTATGCTTTGTTCTTTTTAAAATTGTTAAGTGGGTAGCTTCGATATGGTTTTCGAATGATAATGCTCCAATTCGGCACTAGAAAATTGTAAAATGTAATTATTACTTTCCATATTTAATTACTTTTCATTACAATAGCTCGATTATACAGATAATGTTATATAATTTTCTGATTACGATGTATTTAGTGATCGTAATTGTAACATGGAACTGAATCCGCTTGAAACTTCGAACAGGCTTAACACAGACGGAAACGGGAACAGTATGTCACCTGGCTGCATACCTAAATATGAATGGTAGCACGGATTATAATCCATTTAAGCTGAGGCAAGCAGAGATCGGACAGGTGACTCCTTTTAAGCCGTCTCCGCATCATTGCTATCGCTAGCTCATTGGCAAGACGGTTTGTGTGGACCAGCAGGTGGTTTCTATATCTGCTGGTCTACTACGATTACTCAATAATTTATTCAATTTGTAATTACTTTTACAATTACTTCAATAATTTTCTCTGTAAAGGTGGGATTATTGAGTAATTGTGCCATAAAATAATGAAATATTCATATATTTCTAGGTGTAAATATTTCAAAGAATTTGTGTGCCTAAAACAGTTCAATATTTTGTATAAAAAACCGATTTAGGTTGGTTTGCGTCCGTCCCTCTATTTCTATGTTATCTCCTCCGTCAGTTTAAAAGTTTCTTCACCAAACTTTTGCACAAAGTCTTCTACAAATACGTTGCACATTTGCCGTAACCGCCCAGATCGGTTGACTATAACATAAAGCTGTCATAGGAACGATCGGTCGCAAAACTAGTTCTAGTGAGAAAAACTTTTTTGTTTTTAGTGCAAACATCTCCAAACTCCGTAGTTTACTAGTTTTTAATGCTGCTCCATAATTCTGCCAAGTTTGGTCGAAATTGGACATCTATATAGTATGGCTGCCATAGAAAAGTAAGGTTAGAAAAATAGTCTTAGTAGGAAAAACTTTTTGTTCTCAATCTAAACCTCTTTTAAATTTGCAAATATTTATTTTATAAGCTTTCACACAATTCTTTAAAGTTTTGTCCAAATCGGAAGACTACAGGTTATAGCTGCCATAGGAATGATCGGTCGAGAAACTAGTTTTAATGAGGAAAACTTTTTTGTTTTCAATGGAAATGCCTCCAAACATTGTATTTCTTAGTTTGCTATGTTTTCCCATAATTCCACTAAGTTTGGTCGAAATCGGACATCTATTTAGCATAGCTGCCATAGAAAAGTAGAGCCTGAAAAGTAGTCTTAGTGAGCGAAACTTTTTTGCTTTCAATGGAAACACCTCCAAACTTTGTATTTCTTAGTTTGCTATGCTCTTCCAAGATTCCACTAAGTTTGGTCGAAATCGAACATACATATGGTATAGCTGTCATAGAAAAGTAGAGCCTGAAAAGTTGTCTTAGTAAGAACAAATTTTATGTTTTCAATGAAAATGTTCTTAAAATAGGAATTTATTTATTTAATATGTTTTCACACAATTCTACCAAGTTTTGTCAAAATCGAATGACTATGGCATATAGCTGCGGTACGAATGATTGGTCAAAAAAGAAGTTCTACTGAAAAAACCTATTTGTTTTAAATGGAATCGATTTCGAATTTATGTCATATTAGTTTGTGAGGCTTTGAAATGATTTTACTAAGTTTGGTAGAAATCGGATATCTATATAGTACAGCTCGGAACAGTAGTCTTAGTTAGAAAAACGTGCTGCAAGGGTATACAAGTAAGCAAAGTTAACTTTCGGAGTTTTTTTCTCTCTTAAAATATCGATATTTTTCCACCCTTAAATATTTATATCGAAAGGAAATGTCAAAAATACAATTTGTTAAATATCCGGCCATTCTACGGTGTACCTTTGGTACAAAGCATGATACAACAAAGAAGGTAAGGCGCTTTATTTGTTTTAAGTACTGAGCTTTCTCGCGACGATCATCTCGCTTCAAGAGTACGCGAAACCATGCAAGTTTTAAGTACTTTGCTAGGGGCGCATACTGCAAGCTCCCTACCTTTATTGTTGTATCATGGTACAAAGTGTAAAAACGTTAATTTCTATAGACAAAATCTTTCCCAGTGCGTTTCTACATATATGTATTAGGTATACCTAAACAAAGGTTTGGACAGGACTATAGCTTTCTGGGTACAGTCTGGTGGTTGTTGATTGATTGATTATATACACAAATGGATTCCCTGAATCTTAGTTCAATTCCCTTAACCCTCCAATTCACCAAGCCAGCATGGATACTTCAGCTTCCCAGCTGAATTGGGAATATAACTTTACTTAATGCCAATTATTTTCAGTGTGCCTAACTTTTATATGATGAGTGCCATTTACCCTCTCTTCCTGTAACCGTCCGCACATGGCATACATTCCGGCGCATCTCGTGTGCTTTATGAAGCAAATGATTGCGTGCTCAGTGGAAGTGCAAGTACATATGTACATACATACTTACGTACATACAGGTACAAGGAGCAGGCT
The DNA here is from genome assembly GCA_035044965.1 of Lordiphosa andalusiaca. Taxonomy (NCBI): domain Eukaryota; kingdom Metazoa; phylum Arthropoda; class Insecta; order Diptera; family Drosophilidae; genus Lordiphosa; species Lordiphosa andalusiaca. Next base: position 6,425,835 of record JAWNNM010000051.1, on the reverse strand, counting down.
CAGTCAGATGCGGCGACATGGTACACAAGTTTGCTTTTTAAGCTGGACTGTACTGATTCTATCTTTTTTTTTTATATGGAGTAAGGATTCGGTTAATCTCCACAAAAGGAATGAATCGTGGCTGTTAATTTGTTAGTTTGGCCAGAGCAGGAGTAAAGGATATATTAAAGTCAGCAGCTTTTACTTGAACAGCCTAAAGATTCTGCCAAATGTCAATTATCTACAGGCCACTTGAGCCCCAGCAGCTAACCCTTTCACATCCATTCAACTCTGCTTTGGTGTTGTCCCAAATAAGAACAAACTTTTTGCCTTTTTTGTGTTAACAAAACAATTCAATAGCCTACAACGCCTGCTCCTGTCAATTTATAAGTTCATAATTTAAGCTAACAAAGCCAAATACCAGATCGAAGTCAATCAGCTATATGGTACATATGTACGCTGATAAATACATATATATATACGGAAGGGGTTGGGTGGGGTTGGGGTTGGGGGGAAAAACGGATACGAATTGGCTCGTTTCATGCTTTTTTAATATCCGTTTCATGTGGATTTATGCGCATCAAGTTCACGCTGAGCGACGGCACATAAATTTCATGGCAATTGAAGCACACCAACAACACCAACAACAACAGCAACAACTATGGGGAAAAAGGGTTAACTGACACTGGAAGGGGAGTGGGATGGGTTGGCTCAGTCCAAATTGACTAGTGGCATTTTTCAAAGTTTTTCCTTTTCAAACCCGTTCGCTTATTGATGCCGCCTGACCAACTTCGATTAATTTATAGCGATAAGCAACTCCTTCCCTTCCTCCCAGTCCTATCCTGACCACCCCTCCCCTCCCCATCCCTCTCCTTTGCTCATAAAGTGTAATTAAAGTGGCTGATGTCTGATTAAAGACATCAATTTTATATGGCCGGGAGGTAGTGAAATGGGGCTGCAACTCAATTGGCCATAGGCACAGCCAAGTTTAATTAAAAAAAAAAAAAAAATCGTAAAAAAAATACTGCCCTCCTCGCTGCTCCTTCACCTGGCAAATGCAGTTTAATTGGGACCCATTCGGCAGACAACCAGACACAGAGAGAGAGAGAGAGCAAGGGAGAGGAGAGACTGAGGGAGAGAGAGAGGTATGTAAATTTGATGGTATTAAAAACAAAGAACCAAAAAAAATTATATGCCTGTGTTGATGCAGGTGGCAGCAGCAGCTCAGCAGCAACATTTTTTTTCTACTCTCTCTTTTTCTTTTTTTTTTGTTGATAAGTGAATTACCATTTTATTTTTTTTTTTTTTTGTGTGCTGGTTTTAAACTAGAAAAAGCTTAATGTTTACGTTGAGTGCTCTTTGCCAGCAACTCCATCAAATTTCCGTGTACAAAATGGGCCCTGCATCAAATTTCAGGCATGCAAACCTCTCCGGTAAGCGGGTTCAAACCGAAACTTACCAGGGTTAAGGTTTGAATATTTAAAGTTAAAGGATTCAGCTTATATTCTACGCCATAAATACAATAAACTTAAATTCTAACCTCACTTTTCTTTGGGAGCTATACTATATACATGTCCGATTCCGATCAAACTAATAGAAATCATTCAAAAGCCTAACAAAATAACATCTTTAAAGTTTGAAGACAAACATCATATACAAAATTTGGAGTCGATTCCATTTCAAGCAAAAAGTTTCTCTCTATAGAACTGCTTTTTTCCTAAAAGCTATAGTCATCCGATTTTGAAAAAAACTTTGTAGAATTGTGTGAAAGCATAGCAAATACATATAAATGTCAATTAAGGACGTTTCCATTGAAAACAAAAAAGTTTTTCTCACTAAGACTACTTTTCTAACTCTACTTTGGTATGACAGCTATACTATATAGATGTCCGATTTCGACCAAACTTAGTAAAATCATGGAAAAGCATAGCAAACTAAGAAATACAAAGTTTGAAGGCGTTTGCAGTGAAAACAAAAAAGTTTTTCTCACTAAGACTACTTTTCAGACTCTACTTTTGTATGACAGCTATACTCTATAGAGGTCCGATTTCGACCAAACTTAGTAAAATCATGGAAAAGCATAGCAAACCAAGAAATATATAGTTTGGAGCTGCTTCCATTGAAAACAAAAGAGTTTTTCTAACTAAAACTAGTTTCTCGACCAATCATTCATATAGCAGCTATAACCTACAGTCATGCGATTTTGACAAAACTTTGAAGAATTGTATGAAAGCTTATGAAATAAATAAATGCCAATTTTAAAGACATTTTTATTAAAAACAAAAAAGTTTTTCTCACTAAGACTACTTTTCAGACTCTACTTTTGTATGACAGCTATACTCTATAGATGTCCGATTTCGACCAAACTTAGTAAAATCATGGAAAAGCATAAAAAACCAAGAAATTCATAGTTTGGAGGTGTTTCCATTGAAAAGAAAAAGGTTTTTCTCACTAAAACTAGTTTTTCGAGCGATCGTTCCTATGGCAGCTATAACCTATAGTCTTCCGAACTTGACAAAAATTTGAAGAATTGTGTGAAAGCTTATAAAACAAATTTATGCCAATTTTATAGCGGTTTACATTGGAAACAAACAAGTTTTTCTTACCAAGACTGTTTTTCTAACCTTACTTTTCTATGGAAGCTTTACCTGTTAGGTGTCCAATTTCGACCAAACTTGACAGAATCATGGAGAAGCATTAAAAACTAGTAAGTACGGAATTTGGAGACGTTTGCATTGAAAATAAAAAAGTTTTTCTCACTACAACTAGTTTTTCGACGGATCGTTCCTATGGCAGCTATATGTTATAGTCATTCTATCTGGCCGGTTCCGATAAATGTGCAGCGTATTTGTACTAAAAGACTTGGTGCAAAGTTTGGTGAGGATAGCTTTCAAACTAACGGAGGAGATAAAAATCAACTCAGCTCGTCCTGCTGATCAAGAATGTATATACTTTATGTGGCCGGAAATGCTACCTTTTAGGCGTTACAAACATCTGGACACTTTTAAGAAGTCAGAAAGACAAAAAAATATGAACCTTTTATTCATTAAACTGTCGGAGATATGAGGTATAAGGTCGGAGATGCTTACTTCTGGCTGTTGCATACTTTTGCACCAATTTAATACATTCTGCATACCTCTGATATGGGATATACAAATAATACAACCAACATTCCACATAACTTAATGATGGCACAGTCAAATGCTCTAACCGACAATATTAGTTGGAACAAGAGTGTAAGATAAGGGCGGCGCTTGCCCTACTTCGATATACCTATACCTCAGGGGATTTAATGTTTTTCAGCCTTATCAGTATGTTAATTAACATTATGTTAGCAGACAGCAAACAGCAGATGCAACGTTTCAATACAAACTTTATAAGACATAACCAGTAAATATTTTCAATTTGGTGGCTCTTACTTTTCTAGTCTCTGAGATCTATGAGTTCAAACAGACAGACTTATAGACGGACGGTAGGACGTGTGGACAGACTCGGCTCGGCTCAAGAATACTATCTAATTTCGAAAAAGGCTTCCTTGTGCCTGTTACAAACATTTGCATCACCTTAGCAAACCCTGTTTACTCTAGGAGTAACGGATCTCAGAGCATATGGTTGTCTAACAAGACACAACTACAAGCTATTAGGGTTAACTTCCAGATAATACAATGATTACCTTCAATCACAGCTCATGGATAAGCTTTCCCCATTCAACCCTCTTCAAACCAACTTTGATGGCCCAGTGCTTGGCTTCAGTTTATTCACTTATTCTGTTCTTCATATATATTTGACATTTTGAAATCTTCATCGGCTACTTCAAACGTTCATTCTGCATCATTTTCTGGCCATTCTCACCGCGCAGAGCTTCAAACTGGAGTTTTTGTTCGAAACTCATGACTTGAGTACAAGTACAGATTAACCACTGTGTGGGCACCACCATTATTCCATTATCATAGGTGCCAGCATAAGTTATGTAGTCCGACTCGAAGGGTTGCATCAATGAGCCCAGCGCGAAGGGCGCCACTACTGTGACCAAACCTGCTCTTTGTATTTCCCGCAGGGAATCTGCAATATTACTCAGCTGTTCGTTCTTTAGGCCAGAATTCAGAAAGAGATAGGACACCGTCACATAGTCCAAGCTTTCAAAGTTTCGATGCAAGACCTGCATTTCCAGATAGAACTTGCATAAGATCGCTGAGTGTTGGGTGCTCCACTTAAAACAGGCCTCGACAAAGTAATAATTGCCATTAAGTTCACCCCCACTTAGGTGGGGAACGATGAGTGGATTTTGAGGGATAATGTGTAATACAACCGTACGACCATTATTCTTCAGTAACATGGAGAGAGGCACAGCCTCATAGTTGGTCCAGCAGAGTAAAGGATTCGGAGCTCGCTGAAGATACTGGGTGGCCTTCAATGCTTGACGATTCTTTCCAGTTAGGCGGTCTGCGATGTACTTTCCAATAATGTATCCTTGCCTGACAATTATGATGAGTATTAAAGACATCAAACCGCTGAGCAGCAATTTGTTAAGATTTGATTTCTCCATTCTGTTTATCAATGGTTCATAGATCGACACATATCTTTCGCCCAGGTATGCAATAAACTTGAACGGCTTAGCCAAAAGTTCGGCAACTGCCATAATTCCAATTTCCATGCTAAAAGATTTTTAGACAATTTTATGGCTGCAGCAAATAGAAATGATTTAGAATTGAATACTTTGAGCTGTGTTGGCAAAGTGAAGTAATACGACAGGTCACTAGATTGCAAATAAAAGTTGTTTAAAACAGATAAATCGACGGAACACACAATTCCAGATGGTTGGCCTGGGAGCAAATCTGCCGAAGAACTGTTTCAGGAGTGATTTCTGAGTCTCCCATAATGCAAAGACCTATATAAACTTCTTCTATTCGGCGAAGATTTTGCGAAAGAGACTTCTTAAAACATCAAAAAGTAACCTAATAGCCATAGGTCTGCGCTTCTTTGGTTCGTTCATGAGGCTGTTTTGGTTTCTTCAGCATTGTGAGGACCCTTTCATATGCTTTCGCTTCACTCCTTGGAAGGAACATGTGGATATAATGAAGATGATGATATAATCGTAGCAGTCGATGATCGATGATCAGATGTCCCGGTCGGATATAGATTCCTGCAAAGCTGAAGAGCATATCCCACAATGCCAGAAAGACTTCTGCCAGGAACGCATCCTCGAGTAGAGTTAACTCCTCGTGACTGAGGTTGAATCTGAGGATATTTTTTAGTAAGGTTGTCATCGCCATTCGGGCCTTTTCCCAAAAACACATTGCAAAAATCAGTTCATCAAGTTATCCACATGATTCTTATACTCTGTACTGGAGATACATATGCTTGAACCGCTTCAATATCAGAGTCGATGAACGCACAGATCTCAGAGATGGTAAGAGATCAAGGTTTAACGTGTATGGAACAAAAACTTCTTATACTTGCAGGCAGTTTAAGTTTATTTTCTATGTTGGCCACGCCCCCTGCCGCCCCCGCAGTTTGGGAAAAACCTCATAACTCCCACAGTTTAAAAGATAAATGGTTCGTTTCTTCTGGACATATTTGGTAATCAGTGTTATTTATCGAACCTCTAAAGGATTGGTGAGGTTCGGTTGAACGGTTGTCGAGTTATGAACAAAAGGACTGTACTTTCAGCCGGGCTTGAGCAACTTTTCTGCTTGTTTATTTTCAGAACAAACATACTTTTCATCTAAGAAGCGACGTGGCGACAGTACTGGGCTCTTTTGTTATCCAAAGGGTCTTCCTCTGTGCTTGGCTGTTCCTGAGGTATATCTTAGGTAGTAGCACTTGGTCCTAGAGCCACACAAGCCTCAACGATTTGTATCGTCTAGGCCTCCTGGCAGATGTCAGGGAGTTGTTTTTTGAAAACTTTTTACACAGTTGGAAGGTGGACCGAGTTCCCTTGTAGGAAGAGGGTATGCTCAATCCTCGTTCCCTTATTCTTCCTTACGGAAGGAGCTCGGTGAGGTCCCTGTGGTGGGGTTTTGCGCGTCTCTCGTCTTTCACAGCTGCCTCTTTTCAAACAGCGTTTGCTAGAATATCCTGCCGCACTTTAAGTGAGTTGCTATGTTTCATACATACTAGAAGGTTCGTTTTCTGGCTCTATCTTATAGTCGTCTACCGGGCGAGGCTAACTGGTGACAAGGCTACTTGGCACTTGCCGTTAAGAGACTAAACTACTTATTAGCCAGGCACACTCCGAATGATACCTTAGTTTGTTCCGGGTTGAGATTTGAGGGATGTTAAAGATAGGTAGGTATTGTGCAGGAATTGGTTGTGTGTGTGAGGCAATTACTAACAGACGCCTCGTCAGCTAACCTCTAAAGAGAGGCCTTTCGCTATCCACAACCTGCCATATGTCCACCCATGGCCCAACAGCTAGGCTCACGACAACATCGGCAACATTTTTGGCAGAAACTTATTGATTTTGATAACAACAACAACCAGAATATCATATCATCAGGAGCATATCCGCTGAAGAAAAGGTCCTTTTCAATATACAAATATGAAACAAGAAAGAAAGTCGGTCATGCCCGACTACAGCATACTCTGTACCAACGAAATTATACGCTCAGCATAAATTTTGATGCTGCAGTATCGGCTGAAAGCAGTGCTGCTTTTATTTACTATGAAACGAACCTTGAACCGAACCTCTTTAGAAATTAAAGCTGAACCCGAACCTGTTCCGAACCCAAAATTTCGGTTCGGTTCAACATATGTGACATACATATTTGACCTGTTTACCGACTTCATCTGTTAATAAGTGCGACTAACTCCTAAAATGGACGAAGAGTGGACAAAAAATCTGGCAAAATGACTAGATTTCCTTATAAAATCCCTACCCACAATAGTCTCTGTTTTTAAAGCTCCTCTTAAACTCTAAAGCTCCTTGAATAATACTCAAAAGCAAGAGTCTAACATTATTTTGGTAATATTTTTCTATGAAAAACACGAAATAGATTTTCACTAAACTGTAAATTAAATAAATAAATAGAAAGGTCGCCAAAAACAAATCATATGTAAATTATATATTGAATATTTCCATGTTTTCTATCAACCAATTCCGACCCAAAAACCAGATCGAATGCTGTTTTAAAACACATAGAAGACAAAAACTAGTAATGTTGTATGAAGCATGGACTGAACCAAGGTTCGAACCAGAACCTTCTTCCAGAAACCTCGAACCTTAAATTTCCGAACCTTAACCATTCGATAATTTGGGTTCGAACCAGTGTACCGGAGATCCGAATAATTTGTTTGGTTTGCAGCTCTGCTTATAATACTGTGTATCTACGGTACACCAAGGGACTCCTTAAATGAGCAATTTCGGTGTCCCAGAATGCTCACTCAGATAACCCGCAAAGACTCCGTGCGGACTCCTCTATTCGCCTATGGTTGTTTTTTTTGAAAAGGACTCCTTCGAGATGCTGCTTTGGAGTCCCTTTTCACTACTGCTCCGGGGACTTTATTTCTCTGCAGAATTTTGCAGAGTTCCAAGTGTGCAATTCGTTTGGTACAGAGAAGCGTAAGAAAAGCTGTGTCCCCCTTTCATTTCATCTTTAATGCAAATTCCAACGTTGTAACAACTTCATTTCAATTCCATTTACTCCAGCCCAGAATTGAATTAAGAATTATTCAGCATGCCATTGGAATTTGACAACTTCCACTTCAATTTGCTAGCTCCGGTTGAGCATGTGTGTGTGCGACCTCCTGGGGGCAGCTGAGGCTGTGCGTCTTCTTCTCCGTTCATATTCATATTGCTAGTTTTCAAATAATTTAACATGTTTCCATGCCAATAAATTCAATTGTCATTGCCTGTAAGTGACATCTGCCTTCTTTCGTTTCCCTTTCCCTTGCCCATCCGCCCACAAGCGTTTGATCCGGCCTTGACTGGGACAACTCCTTTTTTGGCTGGCATATTTGATTTTGTAATTTGCATTTGATAAGCAACCAGAGGGTCTCTCCCAACTGCCAGCCGCTTTGGCTTTGTCCTTGTCAGCTTTTTGTTTTGTTTTAATTCCATTTGAGTTGTGCCATCCAGTTTAGCCATCTAGGAAAACTTTTGGGCAGAAATTAAAAATGGTCCCCGGGGGGGACGGAGAATTCACATAAACTTTGCATTTGTTTTTATTGTTATTGTTTTTGTTTTTTTTGTTTATATATATATATATAGAAACACAGGGAAGACGATGAAAAACAATTCTTTTGCAAAAATAATATTATTGCCTAATTCATTGAATTAGATGCATACAATGGAAACAGAAACAGCTATCACAATTTGGTCAAAATGTGTGCCAGCACAACAAACAAATTCTGAGGCAAGAATCATGCAAAACAAACAACTAACTTAATTTCCATTTCTAATAATACAAATTTTCGTATATAATTTCGTTATACTATTATTTAGTCGTTAACTATTGCTGAATTTCCTTGAGTGCGTCAATATAAACTTGCTCCTTGAGATGATTTCGAAAGGTTTGAAACAATACTGAAAGGATATGAGAGGCGATGCGGGGGTGGGGTGGGGGTATGAGGGGACAGCACACAGCACATTTATATAAATATTAGTTGAGAAAAAACAAAAAACTAACCTTAGAAACATTTAGCTGTAAAATATGTGGTAAGAGTTAGGGGGGGGGGGGGGGGGAGAAAGGAACTTCTCAGTTTTAGTCAAATTATTGTATATACAGGGTGGTATATACCTTTGGGAACACCCTGTACATAGGTTTTGCCATGCGGGATTGTTGATATAAGCCACTTCAGCTACTTATTAGAGCTGTAATGTAATCATTACTTCCCATATTTAATTACTTTTCATTATTGTTCGATAATTGAATAAAAAAAACTATTTCTAATTACTATTTTCACTTAGCAATCGAAGGTGTTACTTGAAATTACGATTATGCCATAAATATTTCAAATTTTAATTACTTTGGGTTTGATTACTTTGGGGGTTGAATATTTAGCAATTGTGCTTTAAAAATTGAATTATTCATGTAATTGTATTTTAATTTTCAACTACATATATAAAATAATTCAACTTTTCAAGCACAATTACTCAATTATTCGTCTTTCACCGATAGTTTTCTAAGATAGACTTCCTACATCCCCCGGAACTGATACTAAATTAACCTTTAAAAGGGTTACTAAACCGGCACCTTGGTAGCTTTACTATCTTCGGTTTCTTTCGGGCCTGTTCCCGTTTTAAATTTCCATTAAAATTTGTGAAATGGGAATTGGAAACTCTTCCCTTTTCGAAAAGCCGATTGTTTGACTTGGCTTTTATCTTATACTTTCGAATCCTCTCCAAAGAACAGTTTTGATAGCTAACAGCTTTAACCGATTTCTCTAATCAATTCTTGGATATCAGATCTCTTGCCTATTCCGATCGATCGAATTCGGAAACGAGAACAGACCTGTTTGCAAAGGAATTCATCATTTTGGTCAGATGTTGACTCAAAACATTTGCTCATTGATAATACGTTTTGCTACATATTCTCTGGCCCAAAATTTAAACTAAAACCAATGAATCTATAATTCGATATTTTTAGTAAGCAATGTCTGTTAGTCTTCAAGCCCACGTACTCTCAGAGACTACAAAAGACAAGTTCGGCTGCGTATGTTTAAGTTATGCCATTTGTAAGACTTGCACTGGTCATTGGTAGTCTTATGGTGTTGAATGTCTTTAATAACTTATCAGTTTCATTGTGTAAACTTTCGAAAAACAACGATATTAACGGAAAATCTATGTTTTTATACTTGATATATCGTATATCGATTTGGAAAAGTTCGATTTTTTATATTATCGATTTTCGTTTGTTGATAAACATTGACAACCCTAATCACAATTATAACATGGCGACCGTGACTACAATCTACAAACTTCAGAGGATAATTTGATTGGATTTTGATATTTTTTCGGGTTCAAAAGTGATTTAGAGCCATATCTGAGAAGTTATTTAAGCTTAGCACTTGAAATTTAGCACATTTCCTTGGCTCCAAACCATCGGACCGCCGGATTCACTTCTCTTCATTGATTTTTGTATAAAAATAAGCACTTATTTCTCTGGCTACTAGATGAAGAGTACAAAATTTGTACATATTTTACGAATTGAGAAGTCTATTCAATTTCAATTCGTTAAATTTTGGACTTTATCTAGTTATCATAGAAGTTTAAGTCATGAAATGACATGAAATTCATGCCTTCACATGTTCAAATCGTGAAAGTAAGTCGAAAATGGACGCTAATTATGAATAACATACAAACAGCAGACTAAATGGTAAAGAAATAGTACAAACGTTGCATTAAATGCGCTTCTTAATGTTTAAGATTTTGTTCTAATAGCCGATATACTCAAATGGTTGGGAACTTGAAGCTTAACTATGAAACTATGTTCATATCATATATGATTTACTTTTATGCTTAAATGTGTAACCGAATTGATAATGTGGTAGACGAATCGTAATCGGATCGAAATCAAAATAGATAACTGTAATCGACAAAAATTTGTATTTTAATGACCAAATTTATTCCCTGATTTTCAAGTCACAGCCCTGTAGATCACCTGGTGACAAGACGCTACCAGGCCTAACGTTGTTAACGACAGGTGATGCATCACAACTTTAGTTCAATACATGAATTTTTGTGTCCACCCATCACCAACCTAACGACCAGTAGTGCAAGGTTGTACGTTTTGCGGACATTCGCATACAAAATTCGTTAGGCAATTACTTGGCTGTTGGCAAGTGCTCACTAGAGTTAGGAGATTCGTTAACGCCGCACCGGTGCTGGCGAAGAACAGGGAGTGTTATTATATTACTTCTCCTCGCCACCGAGCTCTATTGTTTGAATTTTGCTTTTTTTGTAATACAGCAAGTTCATCTATGGACACTTTTCTTTCAAGTCTCGAAAAATATCCACCAGTTTTCACCGATTTTTACTTTAGACCAGCGTTTACCGCTTCTAGATGCAGAATTGAGAGTTAAGTGAACTCTTTTGGAAGCCCAGGACAGCATTTTTGAAGTGGACATGGGTACTTCTGTTCACTTTGAATGAAAAAAGTGAATGTTTCACGAAACTTAAAGCGATCTTAGATCAGAAAAGGGGGTTTTCTGTTGCCGCTTCATTTTGGGTAAGCCTTTTTAAGTACTTTAGGGTCGAAGGACTTGAGGACAAGACCGCAAACCAGACCGATGTTAGATCAGAAATGGGATTTTTTGCTAACGCTGCACTCTGGGTAGTCCTGTTTAAGTACTTTAGGGTTGAATTTTAAAGAAAATGCGACTACCAAGATGTTAAGTCCTCTTTATCAGAGGTACTAATAAATATTGCTTGAATTCTACGAACAATTAGGATTTTTCTTCTCACTATGGTTTGTGATTTATGAAGCTTTCAGATTAAGAGTAGGAAAGTCTCCCTAAAAAAAGGATGGTTATAAGACCCGCAACTTAAAGTTGATCAATTATAGTTAAAGTTCATTAAAAGGCATTTAGTCAACTAAAAGTTAGATTGACTTATCAACTAAATGAACATTCCTAGCTTTCAAAGAGCCGATTTCTCAACTTCTACATGGCTGTTATGTTTCAAATAAACTCAGATTTTACACTGTTATTCGTAAGTTTATGTGACAGATAGCTGAGAAAATGGCCCTAAGAGTATTAAACCGTACATTACATTCCCTTTTTGGCATTACATCAACAATCCCCATCAATGGATTTTGGGATTTAAGAATTTTGTGGTGCGCTTTGACAAAACGTCTATACGTGCAATAGAACAGAAACTGATGGACAGTTCTAACAGTCCTCTAATATGTAGGTTGGGTATGTATGCTTAAGATACTGATTACTTGGCAAATCTTCTCGACAACAACAAGCTATATCTAAAAACGATCGCTCTGCTCTAACTAACCGAGTCTACGACCTGCCGCCGCTCTAATGCCTTTCCCTTTTCTATTCGCCGATGTGAAAGGGAGGGGTGTGTTCTCGAATGGGTGGGATGTGGAGGTGCGCGTGCTACCAACCGCTACTACTGCTGCTCTACGTGCTACGTCCGATTTGCAACCAGGCGAGCAACAACTGCAAGGCCGGCTGTAGCAGCACCAGTTTTCAGATATCTGCATTTATATTGATGCGAGTCAGAAACTCGCCCTGCGAATCGGCCACAGCGCGTATTATCTCCAGCAACAGTTCGCGCGACAAGCTGGTAATTTTGGGTAAGCGTGCCACTTTGGCAAAATCTTTGACAATCAATTTCAAGGCGTACTCCTTGATGTCATAGATTTTGGTGATATCGGATGCCTCCAGTGTCTGTAGCACATTCTCGTAGGTGATATTATGCTCGAGTGAGTATTTGCAGAAGGCATGCAAACGATTGTTGGCCAGGCCATAAAAGCAGGGCGCCTGGAACAGATACAGAGCGTCCTGGGGTGGCATTTTGGTCTCGCCATAATAAATGTAGCGCAAGAGCGAATGGAAGGCCTCCAGTGAGGGTGAAATTTCGCCAATTTGTATCTGAAGTAAGAGTAAGAGGTGAGCAATAAGGCGACACTCGTCTGTTCCACAAACTCACATTGACGGTATTATCCGGTGGCATGAATGAACGGAACATGCCCTGGAAATAGGTACAACGTGATGATAGTACAGATTTATGCGCCGGTATCACATGATCCTCCAATATGAGGCTTATATCGCAGAAATCTTTGCCAGTTGTCTCCAGGAATGTGGACAAATCAATCTCCAAGGTGGTGCCTGGAAGAAACACACGCCGCCAAGTTAAAACCGGAGTTCATACAGTTAGCCAGCAACTTACCTATGTTGCACTCAAAACTGGTGTCCATGACCAATTTGCTGGGATGCAGACGTTTGCGTATAATCTCCACCAGCAGCGGCTTATCCAAGTCACTAAACTCACTGGACATGACCACCTCGGTGAAGTTCTCCTCTTTGATAATGAACTGCATGCAGTGATCCTTGATGATTTTGATGCTAGGTAAATGGGATTGGTTTAGAAATCAACAGATGTTAGCATCAAAGCTACCGGGTCTACTCACTTGCTGCGATCCGCATTGTACAGTGCCTCCAGCACATTAATCTTGTTGATCTTATAGTCCAAATACTGTATACAGCCGTGCGCCAGGCGCGGCATGGTGAACAATCCAGCCAGCTGGTAAATGTCTGTTATCAAAATGATGATGTTCTTGCTATACGAATCCTTCAAATCAATGCGATCCGTGTAGATGTAGTTGAGAATGATGTCAAAAGCCTCGGGCGTGGCATGTGCCAGTCGTACCTCCAGCATGGGTGCCCGATCGCCTCCCACGCCGGTATTTAGCGCCTGCGCATCCACCTGACCCACCCCGTACAGCTTCTCCAACTGCTGTTGGCGCGCCTCGCGTGCCGCAAAAATCTTGTTCCTCAAATACTTGGATCGTGCGGCCACAAATGCTATGTGTGCCAAAATGCGCACCTCCTCCGCCCCCACCACGAATTGTATGTCACAAAATTGCTTCTCCTGGAAGAATTTACCAAAGTCATCGCGCAGCGTGCACTTCGGGTAGCTGGAGAACTGAAAGCGATAGGTGTCACCGCGTCGCACACTATTGTCCACAGTGCCGCCAAAGATGTACATGGCATCACAGATTACCGCCGAGGCATGGAACACCCGACCCGATGGCACATCCGAATTCTGTTCCGGTTGTATGACCGACCACACCTGCGAGTCCAGGTCATAGCAATGCAAATCGTTGGGCAGTGTGGAGTCTGCCGAACCACCAAAGACATACAGGAAGCGATCATGATGCACCATGGTGTGACCATAGCGACGGGATGGTGGTGCCGAGGTGGCACCTCTTAAGACCGGCTCATTGGAAATGCGACGCCAGGTGCGCGTCTTGAAGTGAAACTCAAACAATGAGTTGGTTATCTGCAGACCGCTCTGTCCCGAAAACACATACATGGCGTCACGTGCCACGGCCACCGGGAAATTGCAACAGGTGGGCGGACGATCGCCCTGCTGTTCCACCTCCTCCCATTGATGATTCTCGCCGGTGAGATTCAGTGTCCACATATCGTTGAGGCGAGCATTGCCATCATAACCGGCATAGATCCACATTTTGTTGTCATAGACAGCGGCTCCATGGGCCGAACGGGGTACTGGTTGCCTATGGAGAAAGGAAAGTAGTGAGGGAAAAAGTTGAAGATTAGCTAGGGGGAAGCGCAAGTGGAAAAGATATAAGGAATCCTGCATAGAAAAAGGGTCACTTTGAGTTAGATCAATGTACGTCCCCTCAATTGTTGACGGTGGCCATACATATATCGATAAACGATGCAGTAGTCACTCACCTGCCCGAGAATTTCCATTCCACCCACATGGCGCTGAGGAATTTGTATTCAAACAAATCATTCTTGTTGGTCAGATTGGAGTTGGAATGAATGTCGCCGGTGTAGCCACCGAAAATGAACATGGAACTGCCGGCCACAACAGCGGAATGATGGTAACGCGGTGCGGGCGGCGTGCCGGTGGCACAGGCACGTCCCCAGGACTTGTCCTTCACCCCAAAACGGATGAGATCGTTGAGCATGTTCTTGCCATTGTCACCGCCAAAAACGAACATGGCATCCTTGTAGGCCACCACGGTGTGTTTGCTGCGCCTGCAAAATAAATCAGAGATTAGTTTCTGTTGCTGGGCAAACGCTGGGGTCCACCTACTTGGCGCCCACAAATTCGGCACACTCCAGCATGCGGGTCCATTGATGAGTGGCCGTGTAAGTGCTAAAATCCACATTGAGAGCATTACAACTATAGCTGCCGGGTGAGATGACCTTGGTGCTGCCATTGCAGCTGGATCCCTCGCCGTAGGCCAGGCTGCTGCTGCAATTGCTGCCCGACTGACCACCGCGGGTGCTGCGCATCGAACTGGAGTTGGACATCCTCAAGTGGTGGCGTATATGCTGGGCGTCCAGACAGCCAGCCGTCGAGTTGCTCTTGCGCGCCTTCTGCCGTTTGTTTGACAAGAGGAGAGCCTCGGCTGATGGCAATGCGTGCTGCTGCTGTTGCTGCTGCGAGTTGGCCACACAGGCCGGACAATAAATGCTGCCTGTTCCTGCTGCTGGCGTGCTGCCACCACTGCCACTCCCACTCCCTGACCCAGTCCCTGCTCCGGCAGCGCCAAAGCCTCCGCTAATGGATTTTAGCATTAAAGCATTACACTGTAGACGAAATTCCAGTCGGTGGCGTTGTGTAAGGGTGTCCAATTCTCCAGGAACTGATTTCTTTTGTTGTATCTGGCGTCCAATTGTTTACGTCGATGAATGTGGAGCAGAGTGCCCGTTCGTGGAAAACATTATAATCTTAAAGCTGCTAGAGTGCTTAAGCTCGTTTATGCGTCTGCCTCTATTGTGAGTTGGCATCAACTTCATGAACAGTCGCGAGCTGAAGCAAAAGCTGACAAATGTTGGATCGGAGAGTGGCTTAATA
Organism: Lordiphosa andalusiaca; assembly: GCA_035044965.1. Lineage (NCBI taxonomy): Eukaryota > Metazoa > Arthropoda > Insecta > Diptera > Drosophilidae > Lordiphosa > Lordiphosa andalusiaca. The sequence goes on along the minus strand of JAWNNM010000051.1, from coordinate 6,410,345 downwards.
GGTACAAGAATTCATATTTTTACATAAATTCAAAACTCTTCATAATGAATACATATTAGAACCGACACAATAAAAAAAATTGGGCCACAAGTTTTTCTTGTTACTCTGCTGATCGCCATGAGCGCACCGCATAAACGTCGCCAGTGTTGCACAATGCGCCCGTAAACAACACATGAACCCTAATCACGAAAACAAAACAGAAAATTTGCCGCCGGTAGCAGAATTTATAAATAAACAAATAACCCAACAAATTTGTGGTGCCAAAACAAGGTTTTAACGGAAAGCGAGATATAGCATGGCCAGCGGATCAAGGTCCACCATACTGCCACAATCCAAAGAGGCTCTGCTCAAATCCTACAATGCGCGGCTTAAGGACGATGTGCGTAGCATGTTGGAGAACTTTGAGGGTAAGAGAGACCGGGCCTAGAGCGGACGCTGGCGTATCATGCAATACAGCTGCTCCAGACCCTTGGCCAGGCCCTGACCCTTGCTGGCCGAAACGCCAAGCACCTTCCAGCGTTGCCTCAGCTCTTGTAGGTTCAGCCGCTCGGCCAGTTCCTGCGGCGACACTGCCCGCGGCAGATCCTGCTTGTTGGCAAATACCATGACCACACTATCCACCAGTTCGGCCATCTGCAACATATTATGTAGCTCTGCACTGGCCTCGGGGAAACGATTCTCATCGGCTGCATCCACCACAAATATAATGCCCGCCGCGTTGTTGAAATAATAGCGCCACATGGAGCGCACACGCTTCTGGCCGCCAATATCGCACACGGTTAGACGTAGACGCTTATATTCGAGCGTCTCCACGTTGAACCCGATGGTGGGTATGCTGGTAATCACAGCGCCCAGTTTTAGCTGATACAGAGTGGTGGTCTTGCCGGCCTCATCCAGTCCAATCATCAGTACACGCACTTCCTGCTTGGCACAGAACCGATCCAGAAACAAGCCCAATAGTTGACCCATTACAAATAAATTCAATAACTCAATACGTTCGGCTGATATAAACGGCAGGGCTTGCTCTGGAGTACTAACCAAATACTTGATGAGCTGGCCAAGCTCGGTGTGTTTTGTTTATGCAATTTGATACATGGCGTTTCTCCCCCTTTTGTTTTCTTGCAGAAATACTCAAACTGGCGCGACGCGAAAGCCACAGTCAGATCTCAAAGACAACACAATGCGAACAGGATGCCCTCGAGATGCAGGTGCGAGCGGCCAATATGGGTAAGAGACGAGGGTGTTTATACTAAAAAAAAAAAAGCCAGCTGAAGTTGCTGAATGGCCGCACAGTGGCTCAAAAACGTGACAGCTGGCACAACATTTTGCTTGATTTTTGTTTGTCAAACCCGTTGAATGAATTGGAATTAGATGGAATCTCCCGCCTAGTTTGTTTAGTTTAGGAGCGCACACTCAACTTGAATGGATTTTCAAACAGTTTTCTCTGCAATTGAGAGATAGCAACTTCTTTGTTAGTTAGGATTCCACACAACCGTAGGCAGAACTGGCAAAAAATCAAGTTGTGAAACAGGGATGCCTATTCAGCGAACTGCTCTCTTTCCTCCCTTTGTAGACGGCATTGCAGAGGATCTAGCAGGAGGAGTCAAAATGAGTGGATACATCTTTAAAGCCCTTGTTTATGCTGATCACATGATCCCGCGCTGCTGCACCACCTGTTAAATGGAACTTGGAGATTAACATCAAGAAGTCTAAGGTACTAGAGGCAAGCAACGGATTATGGAACCTACCTAGAAATGAGTCTCACTTGTAGTATGTACTTGTAGTATCAATAAAGCTGATGCTGAGCCATAGGAAGCAATTGAAGTACTCTGCCATAGAGAACACTTGTCAATCCTAGCACCAAATACAAGATGTATTAGGCAACAGCAAAGGCTTAAGTGTATAAAAACGTTGAGTTCGTTTTAAAAAGGATTGAAACCCAAATATGCGAAACATTTAGAAACTGGATAGCCAGCCCTTCTTATGCACAAGACAGAGCTAACACTTATAACCTGTTATACAATGTACAATATGGCAATGATGAGGACCCAGAAGTGAGGAGTAACTCCTACTCAAAATTTACTAAAAATATACCTGAAAATAATTACTTTAACGCTGCGCTCCGCTCAAACAGCTTTACATTTTCAACGTTTATGCTTAGATTTACCTCTCAGGCAGTGCAAAAGTATCCATTCAATCGTCCAAAAAGTTTTTGAGCATGGTAGAAAAGTCTTATTTATATATTTATATTTCCTTCAAACAATAACACCACCTGCACAATTATAATGAAGACTTAAGAAACAAAACGTCTTTCCCAGGCCTTAAAAGTAATAGTAATAGCTAAAAAGACGGCTTATGCTCTCTAGCGAACCAAAGCCTTGCAGTTTTAAGCACTTCCTTGAGAGATATGTTTTAAAATTATGCATTCTTCTCTGATTTTGGCAGCAGAACGAAGAGAATTTTCAGTAGATCCAATGATAAATCTTCCTTCTACTAATATGATCGAGTACTAAACTCATTATAAATTTTTTTCATAATTTGATACATTTCGAATCAAATAACCAAAAACATTCTGATTTCGTTCAATATGTTAAACAATTTCGCGCTAGATTTGACATATATTCTTTTACTTAAACTCTTTCCAAGTCGTTAAATTGCTTACCACGAACCTTTCTACTATAATCAGAGGGATATTACTTAAGATTAAGTAAGGCGGAGTCGCCGCTCCATATCACAAACCTAAGTGTAGCATCACCGTTCTTTTCTTTTCTTAATTATTTGTAGACGGGTGCATATAATAACGCCCACTGACATAACGCCCGCGGGTGTTATGTCACTCTAGGAGTGAAATTACGCTCCCTGGTTTTATGTCACTCTCGATTGTGTCTTAACGCCCGCTTTCAGTTCGGGTGATACCGTGGGCATTTAATCAGTTTCAGTTGTAAAATAACATTCGAATTTAAAAAAGAAATATATAAATATTCGAAAATAATCTTAAAATATTTAAATAATCACAAAATGACGAGTTGCGTTAGTGTTATGAAGTGCCTTGGTGCTCGCGAGCGGTATGACGCTTTCAAAACTGGCGTAAAACTCGAGTGTAATGCTACTCTTGAAGCGTCATAACGCCCAAAGGCGTTAAGTCAGCGGGGCTATTGCATGCACCGTTTGTAGTCATCAGATTTCCGGTTTTAGTTTTGTTTTTGGACCAACATTCACGAAACTTAAGCATTGGGGTTAAATTAATATTTAAAATTTTTTTAGATCATCATATCTAAAATATACTTTTTTGAGGCAAATGCATTTACTAGAAAAAAGTGTTTAGAATAGTACAAAATATGTTTAAAAATTTCCAAAATAAAGTTAAAATAGTTCAATATATGTCCATAAATGCTTTTCTCAAAGTAGCATTTAAAATTGAAACCGCAAAACTCAAGCAACTGCCGCTCACAGGCAAGTACTGTTAATTATTTTGTAGCGTTCTGATCAAAGCACAAGCTCGGTTAATGCTTTGAAACGTACTGTACTTCCGAATTGCTTACGTTTCTTTACGATACGTAAGTGATAGCACAAGAAAGAACTGCTTTTACGAATGTGTTTAGTTCACATACGTTCTGAAAACTTTTCATTATGAATGCAAAATCATTTCAGTTACGAAATCATTCAAATTTAACATAAAATCTCTTTTATGCATTTTATCTGGCGTGTTTCTGTACCTAGTTACAAGCCAGACGAAATAGTTTTTGCCATTTAATGATTCGTCAGCAACAGAAAAATGCTTTCAAATTATTTTCCATTAGGCATCCATGGTAAAGTTTACCAACATTGGTTTTTTTTTGTCGATATATGCTGAAAAAATTTGGATTTTTCCTTTTTAGGACGGTTAATTTTAATGCATTTTCCGTACTCGTTTTATACCTTGCATAAAATGCATAGTTAGATGGAAAGTTGCCAACTTGGGAGCATATATTTACTCTTAAAATAAAGTAAAATAGGTCAACGTATTCTTAAATATGTGCAAAACGATTCAGGATTTAAAATATTCAACTTTTCATGAAACAAATTTGTGTCTAATCACATATTTTGTGTGACCACCCATTAATAATAATGATTCTACCTCAAATTCGATGACTCTTTGTATGTAAACAATGAATGAAAGCTCTTTACGATCATTACACATTCATGTTTATTCAATTGAAACAGAGAGAGAATCGACAATATAAACAGCACTCGTTAAAGCTATTGACTTGAGTGACAGTGTATAAAGACTTGAGTGGAAATGCTCAAATTTAAGCAGAGAAGTAATCGAAGATGCATGACAGAATATGAGAGCAATCAGCACTTTCTGGGTAGCTGCCTCATGCTATAGAAGTTGAAAAGAAATGCCACACGATGGTAAATAAAAGGAAGTGATTAGATTCATAGATTAGTGGATTTAACTAATTATCCGATATTCTCAATATTCTGTAGACCTTATTGATAATTATTCAACTTCAGACAGCATATTTTGTACTTTTGCTTGAGACAATCCAGTTCTTGCATTGAAATCCTCTTTCGACTTCAAATATTTGATTTCTGGGAACTCACTTCAGAAAAAGAAACATGCTTTTTATAAAATGTATACTAAATTAAGAGTGAACCACTGAAACAAACCGAAACTACGGTTTAGTAAGCTACAAATAACTTGCCATGAAGCCGTGGCAGATCGGATTCGTCGAAATCCACTGCGCAAGCAGGAAAAACCATGTCGCGCGTCATAAAACGTGTCTTGGGACTGAGTTTAAGCAAAAGACACACCGGCAACTTGCTTAAAGCAATATTGAATGAAAAACGTAAGACTAAATCGAAAGCATTGCATTGCCAGTGCGCGAACAATAACCACAAACGAATTCAGAGTGTATGCTGTACCATCAAAACAAGCATCCGAACTCATTTCGAGAGCTCTAAGAGGTCACCCATAGGACTTATGTGATGGTTTGTGATGGGGAGTCACCAAGCTCCATTTTTGTGGAAAAAAAAGAGTCAAAGCTTCAGCGAAAGTGTAACCATCCGAAGTTTTGGTACTAGACATAGTTTGTAAGCTTATCTTAGCAGTGTTATTTCTCTATTTTTCAGGGGGAAAGCATTGGTAAGGCAAAATCCAAGGATTATAAGAAAAATCCTGCAAAATCAGCGCTTAGTTGGCAAATTTTCTGAGTCGTCTAAACCGAAGTTAACTTCCCCGGGTTAAGGAAGTCCTAGATATCTAAGTTCTACGATAGAAACTTCCTTCCTTAATATCATCTTGTTTTCTCTCTCTCTCTCTTTCTCCCGTTATTTGCAGTTCGAGCTGGCGAATCGTTAATGAAACTGGTCGCCGATCTTAAGCAATATTTAATACTTAATGACTTCCATTCGGTCAACGAGGCCATCACAAATAACTCACAACTGTTTCGGGCCACACAAATCGAGTGCGACAAGAAGCTAATGAAACTGCGCGATGAAATGGCCATGGATCTGTATGATCTGGAGGAGGAGTACTATACCAGCATATTCAAGTAGCCTTAAGATAGTTAATTTAACTAATTTAATTTGAACAGAGGATTGATTGATTAAGCTTAAGATAAACAGTGATAAATTTAGGATTCTACGATGTGTCGAATTCCAGCGAAGTGGATGAGGAGCTACCATCCGGGCACGTATCATTGACGCTGTCAACTATGTCGCCGGTGTAGAATAGCACCGCCTTGGGCACAATCTGGGTGCGCAGCAGATAGCCCACCTCAAAGTCATGGCCCAGCACCAATTTGGTCTTCTCATCGGCCAGCGAGAGATCCAGCGCCTGCGGTGGTGAGAAGAAGCTGAAGAAGGACTCACGCGGCATCACCTTGGGTGTGGAGCGGGCGCCCTTGCGCGGTCGTTTATTTTCAACCGTCTGCAGCGTCAGATTGGAACCATCGCGCCAGTGTATGTTGCAGCCCTCGCAACGCACAATTTCCGGTCCCTCGAACATAAAAGGATAATCACAGTCGGCCTCGTGACGCAGAAAGTATTTCTTGGTCAGCAGCAGTGACGAGTTGTGCAAATACTCGTTGGACCGGAAGCTAAAGTTGATGGTATAGCTGCTCGGCTCATATGTGATGCGTACATCCTGCAGATGCTCGAGCAGCGGCTCGTCATGCTCCTGCACCAGATCCGAGATGAGGGGCACATTGCGAAATACCGTCAGCCAGAATCGTGGCACGCCCAACACATTGGCCGGCATGGCGGGTAACTGATTAATCAGCTGTTTGAACTCCTCGCTGGCCTTAATCTCCTCAAGCACCGCATCGGGCTCTTCGGGCCAATAGGGCTCCACAGACGGCGGCTCTGCGGCACCAGCCACAATATCACGACGCGCATCAAAGAGCGCGCAACTCTGCACATAGAAACGGCGTTCCAGCTCGTAAATCTCACGGAAAAACTGTTCGGAAATCTTCAGCTGTTGCATTTGATTGTGCTTGAGAGCCAGGATGCGATTGTGCACCGGTTTGGGCAAATGCTCAACGTAATGCTGAAGGAAAGCCTTGCGACAGCGGGAGGGCATATCGGCTGGACAGTTGATCAGCTGGGTAATGCCATCTGTGGTGGCTTCGCCGGATTCTAAGGACTCACTCGGTTGTACTTCATTGGGTTCAATACTGGTGTCGGTGCTGTGATGGTTATTATTGTTGCTGTTGCTATACATGATGACAATTTCCAGAAACGTTCAATTTGGATTAGATCTAAGAGTCTGAATATGTTTTTGTTTTTCTGTGCTTTCTTTTCACTCTGACAAATTACACAATGAACAACTGGATACGGGTTTTTTTACAGGGTACTCAAAAAGCAGTGAAAACTCTTGTGGTAAGCTAGGAATTTTGCCAGTATGCTCACATTCGTGCATGTTCGTGAGTACACGTGCGTCTCCAAAAAACTTTTAATTTCAATTGGCAACCAAATAATTGCAGGAAGTAAGAAGTAACGAACATAGTTTTTGATAGCAAATGGGGTTTATTTCAGATATGTGCCTCAAATTCTAAGGATTTTAGACTTTGCTATACCATAGATTTGAGGACTGTACCTCCATAACGGAGCCAGAATCACGTTGTATGATCCTAAACTGTGGCCTTAACATGGCGGCCAAACGTCAGTCAGTCTTCCGTCCAGATATTGAGCTGCTTAGTGTTTCAGGGCAGGTGTTTCAGCTTGTGGAATAGGTCATCTGTATTCATTGCGATGATCCATCTAACAGTCCAGTTTCTGTTCCTTAGAAAAACTTTACTTCGCTCTGTAAAAGAAACTGGTTTGCAAACAGGGCTTGAACCGAACCGGTGTTTTCTCCGAAATCAAAAAATGGCATAAGAATGTATCCAACTTGGGGCATTCGGTTTCAAGTGCTAAGCATCCAATCAAACCACGATTTATTTTTATACTCTGTACCGAAGGTACATAGAGTATTATAAGTTTGTGCAAAAGTATGTAACGTCCAAAAAGAAGTATCTCCGACCCCATAAAGTATATATATTCTTGATCAGCATCAACAGCCGAGTCGATATAGCCATGTCCGTCTGTCTGTCCGTATGAACGCACAAATCTCAGAGATGGTAAGAGATAGAGGTTTGACATGTATGGGAAAAAAATCTAAATATTTTGAACAAGTGCATATTTCGTTTTCCAGCTCAATTCGATTACGGCTGAATATGTGGCGCAGTAGGTGGTCATTATAAAAATGTTCGATTTATGCAAAATGATGTTCACTGACAGTTCGATATTGGTAGCGACGCCAAGAAGAGGTCATGGAACGGAAGAGGAGCCTGCCATTGAAAGGAAATCAGCTGGAATCGGAATGATAGCAGATCGTACGCGATGGTCAGAAGAAAAGTTTCTGCGCTTCAAAGTGATGAAGCATAATTACAAAGTGAGCATATTCAACTACAAAGTCGGCTACAGCAACATTCTCAACTAGCAGACCTTCCATAAGAGCCAAAAATTCCAAATGACTCACGCCTCAGTTCAACTCGATCATAATTTCTAACATTTTTCTTCAAAAGTAACTAATTGAATCAACCCCACATAATGTGCCCACCAATCTCTGAACCTTATCGAAGACCATAAATTGACATTACGGCAGGTCAGGCCTTTGGAGAGAATCTATCTCTCAGTTCTTATTATTGACAAAGCTTCCCTTTGCTTTTTGTGTATCCCATTGTGGCCCTATCAATATATCATCGTTGGCACTTGAAATAACTTATCAGCACAGCTGCTTGATAGACTAGCTGTGGGTCTAATCCCGTGCCCACATCGATAAGGTAAGTCTCATTGTCTTTAACTTCATAAATCTTGCATTGGAAATACGCAACGACGTAACAGTCAATGCCACTTGATATACAAACACATATGAATGTTGTGCTTATATTTATTGTTAGAAAATCCCAAATATTTTTTTGTAATCTTATCCAGAACCAAAAAATTAGTTTACCAACAGAAGAAAGAGGCTCTTTTCGAGTTTGTGAATTAAAAGAACCATCAAATGGTGAATACTTAAGTAAGTAGTTTCCGGTACATGTGAGGAGTAATCTACGAGCGCTACTTTTTAACAACAGCGGTGAAGTTAAATGCATTCGCAGCGAGACAGTTGTGTGCTGCTGACGCCAAAAAGTGAGACTGTATTTTATGTGTCTGCGAAGTCATGGCGAAGCCATGGAAGCAAGGGCTTGCCCACCGCTGGTTTAGATACTAAGAAAGGAGGCAGTATAAACGCCATGGTAGCAACGGCTTGCCCACCGCTGGTTTAGATACTAAGAAAGGAGGCAGTATAAACGTTCCTTTCTATATTTTCCTAACCAAAATTCCTAAGCATGCTACATCCGTAGATTCAAGCGTTTAGTAAAGCAGTGTCAAAATTTTGAATCCTAAAAAGATTTTAACCATTTTCTTATTTTTCTAAAACGCGGAATATGCAAATAACTGGTCTGTGGGGTCAAATTTGAGTTTTTTTCCAAACTTTTAAAGGTAAGGCAATCCGCAAAACGTTGTAAAACTGATTTCCGGCCTTGTAGTACCCTCAATTTCAATCTATATCAATTCTTCTAGCCCTTCCCTGCTCGGAGAGTCAGTTTTATGGACTTTTGCAGTTGCGTCGAAGCCGAAACGATGTCAAAAACTTCTTTCTGCTTTGGGATCACTTCTAATTTCACCGAATCTTAGGATGAAGGTTTAGAAAAGTACCTGAATCTGTTCGAAAAGTTATGTATTTGATCTTTGAAAACCACAAATCTCTAACATACAACATATATTCTATACCATTTGATGTAACATAAAGTTGGGTCCGTTGGGTTCGAACTCTTAATAAAGTATGAGTTCTGCTTTTGAGAAGTATTAAACACCAGGGTTTTGTTTGAAGCAACTCTTTTTGGTCTATACCAATGATGTTCAAGAAGAGAGGCTCTCTGTAGCTCTCTGTCTCTCTCTCTGACACTCACTGAAGCATTACTTCGGCAAGCATTCGCCATGAATTGCATAAAGTGTTCTTCCCTGGGGGCTATGGGTGAACATCGCTGGTCTATACGCAATAAATATATTTTCTAGTTTTTAAAAAAAGAAAAAAAACGGAAAAATTATTTTGTTTACCCTTGCAGAAGGTAAAATGAAATTGTCCAGATGTTTGTAATGCATAGAAGCAAGCATTTCCGACACATAAAGTATATATATTCTCAGATCAGCATGACGAGCTGAGTTGATTAAGCCTTGTCCGTCTGTTTCTATGCTACCTTCTCCGTCAATTTTAAAGCTATTGCCTCCAAACTTTGCACGAATTCATTTGGTACAAATACGCTGCACATTTGTTGGAACTGACCGAATCAGATGATTATAACATATAGCTGCCATAGGAACGATCGGTCGAAAAACGGGTTCTAGTGAAAAAAACCTTTTAGTTTTCAATGCAAACGTCTCCAAATTCCGTATTTACTAGTTTACTATGCTTCTTCATAATTCCACCAAGTTTGGTAGAAATCGGACATCTATATAGTATAGCTGCCATAGAAAAGCAAGGCTAGAAAAATAGTCTTAGTAAGAAAAAATTGGTTGTTTTCAATGGAAACCTCTTTAAAATTGGCATATATTTATTTTATAAGCTTTCACACAATGCTCCAATTTTTTGCCAAAATCGTATGAATATAGGTTATAGCTGGCATAGGAATGAACGGTTGAAAAACTAGTTTCAGTGAGAAAAACTTTTTTGTTTTCAATGCAAACGCCTCCAAACTTTGTTTTTCTTAGTTTTTTAGGCTTTTCCATGATTTCACCAATTTTGGTCGATATCGGACATCTATTTAGTATAGCTGTCATAGAAGAGTGGAGTCAGAAAAGTAGTCTTAGTGAACAAAACTTGTTTGTTTTCGGTGGAAATGTACTTTAAATTAGTTAGAAGAAAGTGCCTCAAGGGTATACAAACTTCGGCATAGCCGAAGTTAACTTTCTTCTATTTTTTAAAGTGATTTTCTAAATTTATGGGATTTTTTGGTTAAGTGTAGCTAATCCTGTAAACATTTAACAGAAATTCTTTTCATACCGCTTAAAGAAGTGTTATTTCGACACTCTTTTCATTCAATATTTGAAATATTATTGATTTCTAGGGTGAATATGTGATTTAGGAACACTTTCGAAATGGAATTTGTAGAGAACATTTGATTATTATGAACCTAATTTCACTTTAAAAGTCGAAGTTGGTTTGAGAAAATTGAGAGTATTGTACCGATACGCCCACTAATCGATAAGCTGCTTCTGAAGAAGAATTGCTAGCTGATGACTGGCATATTTGGAGGACGGTGGGCAATGGCAGGAGATGAGCGGGATCACATGGTTCAAAATGGTTGGCAGCTACATAAATGCTGCATCGATAAGTTCTTATGTCAGGAAAATGATTAAAACTACAAACATTTTGTACACTCTTACCCTGTAGTTCTACCAGGCCTAACGAAATGGGGCATGGCGATAGCACGTTGTTAACGACAGGTAATGCATCACTGTGCTAGTTCAACGCTTGAGCTTTAGTGTGCACCCATCACAAACCTAACGACCGGTAATGCAACGTCGTACCGATCTGTATACTTAATCCGTTAGGCAATTACGCTGCTGGTGGTTGGTCTGGTGGCAAGTGCTGACTACGAGGAGTTAGGGGATTCGTTAGTACAGCTTTTATTCGCTTATCCGATAGCTCGCAACTGAAAATATTGACCACCCCTCGTACCATTAGCTCCACTCTCTCCCTCTCTCTCTCTCTACAAGTGCTTAATGCACCACACTTTTTTGCTTTGCGATTCCACTTCAAGTGCTTGACTATCTCTAAATTTCCAACCAAAGTTTAAAAATACCTCACCCATTTGTATTTTCCAATATTTATTTACGTAACCTTATCAATTATCTTAATCTACACTCAAATCACACACATCTCGCCCACTTAGAATATAAAGTCCTCCTCATGGCCGACGTGCTCCATGTTGCTGAGACTGCGCTCGAATCGTTTGATGCACTGATACCAATGCGGATCCTGGGCAGACACCGTTTCGGGTCTGCCGCCCTTGTGCCTGTACAGATACTCGGCATGTCCCTGGCCCGTAATGCCGTTGACGGTGCATGAGACAAACTGATTGTACACCTTGGACTCCCAGTCTCCGCCCACATAACGCAAGGCGGTCTCCTCCACACGGATCTGCACCAAATAGGCACAATCCGCCGTGTTGACAATGAAATTCTGATGCTGCGGCGGCACACCCTTCTCGCCGTACGAGTACAGCTCGAAATTGGTGCTGGTTATGGGCCGATAGCTACCCTCCGGTGTAAACACATAGCCCACCTTCAGCGAGGATAGAAAGAATGAGGGCTGACTGAGATTGCCCACCACCAGGCTGGAGCCGTCGTCCAGGAACAGGGCAAAGTACACATACCGATTGATGGAGCTCAGGCAACGCTCGGTGCCAAAGCTGTGGTCACGACTGCCGCGCAACTTCATCCTGAGCTGGCGTTTACCCTCCAGCCGCAGGCTACCCGTCAGATCACCCGTCTGCTCATAATGCTTCCGCTGCTCCAGAATGTGTCCCACCGACTTGAGCATGCCATAGAAACGATCGTTCCATGCCTCACGGGCCACCGAATCGGCAATCAGCGAAGAGCTGAGATCACGATTGTAATCAAAGTGGGCCACCGAGCTATCGAAACTCAGATCCAGCTCCACCGGCACCAGCTCCTCCTGCTCTTGTTTTCTCAAAGTTCCCTTGAACTTCAGACGCCAGACATGCATCGACTTCTCCGGATAAATATGAAAGCCATGACCCTGAAACTCGCTGCTCTCGGAGCTGCCATCGGTGGTGAAGTAGGCCATGTCCGGTAACTTGGGCAAACTGTACAGTCCCTCACCGGGTAGCCACAGATAAAGTGCCGCCTTGAGCACTCCCCGACGCCTTCGTTCCAGGCTGACCATCAGTTTTTGTCCCTTCGCATTGGCCGCCATGAAGCTAACCACATCATAGCTTTTCGGATCATTGGTCAGCGGCTGGGGTCGATCCATGCTGGCCAAGTGCTCGGCCGATCCCAGCACCTCTTCATTCCGTCTATAGATGCGATAGCGCAGGCGACGCAACACCAGCAATGCAATGCCAAATTTCAGGGTATAGAAGAGTCCCTTGGTCGGATATTTGCCAAAGATGAGGGGCGGCTTGCGGGATAGCAGCAAGATGCACAGGCTAAGCAGTGCCACAAACAAGCCCAGAGCTAGGCAGATGCCCGTGAGGATGAACATGGTAATGGTGGTGCGTCGTGGGCTACGTTAACGTGACTGAGCTGCTCAAGCAGTGCAGAAATCGGCAGTAGACTTCTATATAAGTGTGGGTATCTGTCAATATCTTTGATTGCCGATTTTGTGGGCCAGTTCGAGTTGGTTGTTAAAGGTGATAAGCTTTATCAGTCGAGCAGTCCCAACCCCCCCTATCAATCTGTCTCTCTCCCTCCCTCTCTCTTTCTCTGGGGGAGCAGTAAACCGTTTGGTTATGGTTTAATTAATGATTCGGTTGTAAATCTGAAGAAGACAGCAATTTGTGGTTTTTATAGACGATCCATTAACTCATCAAAGAAATTATCGTTGCAGGTTTGGTATGGTATGGTCCGATGGGTGCCTCATTTACTTACAATTGCTTGCTTATTTTCGCCGCCTCGTCAAACCGGTTCGAACCGAACCTTTTAAATTATAAACTTATAAGAAAGAAAGTCGGAATTATACGCTCCGCATAAATTTTGATGCTGCAGTAGCAGCTGAAAGCAGCGCTGCTACTGCTTCTGCATCAGCGAACAGTCTTTTGATCAGAACTCGACAACCATTCATCCGATCTTCATCATTTCTTTGGTGGATCAATGAGTTATACTGATTACTAAATATGTCTGGAAAGAATGAACCATCTAACTTTGAAACTGTGGGAGATATGACGTTTTTTCCGAATTGCGGGGGCGGGAGGGGGTGTGGCCAACATTGAAAATAAACTTGATCTGTCTGCTGACATAAGAAGCATATGTCCCATACATGTCAAATCTCTATCTCTTACCATCTCTCAGATCTGTGCGTTCATACGGACGGATATATCGACTCGGCTTACCTTTTTGAACCGTTTGTATGTTTGTGTGCTTGGGTTCATTTTTAAAGGGTAAAATTTAAATTTAGAGAGGGTACTCCCTTAACAGGGTCTTCTTGCTTTACAAATTACAAAATTTCCAGCAAAAAGTTTGCTCTACAATTTACACATAGAAATTTCAACCATGAAATTCCTGCTGCATGTGACAGTTTTAAAAAGGTCCGGCAAGGTTTTCCAAAAAAATTCCACAATTTTGTACAAAAATGAGAAAAGAATTTCTCGTATTCTTGGTTGGACGTTTCAAACTCGGTTACGAAGTCAGGTAAAAGGCTTTACCATCTCAACTCTTAGTTTTCACCCCACCAGCCTTGGTTCATTCAATAAAGAAAGTTAACATTTTGTCTAGCTTGTCGAAGATCGAACTCAAAAGTTTAAGTTTTTTGTTTATGTATTTACAATAAGAATTTAAGCATCCTTTAAAAAAAAGTCAACCATACTCAAATCGGTATTACCGTTTGGTTTTTATAGGTATACAAAGTTAACACTTGCAACCAAGAAAACCAAAAATTCAGCAGTTTCAAACAGGGCTGCAAACCCATAATAATAATATAATAATTTAATATTAAACAAAGCAATATATTTATTTGGATACTAAACATTACTAAATTTTAGAAGTTAGTTCAATCAAAGACTTATAGATATTATAAATCTTTGGTTTAATCCTATGTGTTCCATTAATCTCTACTAAATATTGAAAATACATTTTTACTACTAGGTGAAATACCATTTCGTAGTTTTTGTTAAAAAATATTTCCCATGTGAATTAATGAAAATGCTTTGGAGTCTTAAAAATACAGGCTACTATGGATGGGAATATTGTACGCAGCTTTCAATGCTTTTCTTGATTCTTTAATTCACTTTGCAGCCCATTTTAAGACACAGTTGCTCAAAATCAAACAGATAACAGATAGAATCTCCAGAGAGAATGACAATTTTTCTAATGTCCACCAATTATTGTTGAGCCGAAATGATATTTAAGGTTGGGAACAGGTTCGGGTTCAGCGTTTAATTCTAAAGAGGTTCGGTTCACAGTTAAATAAAATTCGGAATTCCGGACTCAAACCGTTTCGGTTCAAAGCCGTTTTGCAGCCTTGATTTACAATAAGAATTGGTGTATCTTTGAAAAAAAATGAACCAAATTAAAATGGGTATTTCCGTTTGGTTTTAAGAGTTTCCCAAAAATTACACTTGTAACCAAGAAAACCAAAAATTCAGCATATTCAAAAATTGTTCAATTTTGAACCACTGTAAAAATCAAGTAAATTATAAGCCTATGCTTCTTGCGCTATCTGGGGTTAACTTTAGTAATTAAATTAATATTTATTCAAATACTTTGCTCCAAAAAATCGCCAAAATCGAGCAGGCGACACGTTTTTTAGAAGTACGTCTATAGCATACCCAAAATTTGGAACATAATTTGAACAAAAGTCACCTTGATGAGTCCTTTTCAAGCACTTTTGATGCCTAAAAGAAGTTAACTTTTAAAGGAAATCTTGAAAAGGACTTGTGCCTTCGCTTAAAATGTAATTTATTGAAATGCCACTTTAAACAGACTCACAAATGACTCGAAAATTACTCAAATCCAGAGCTCGCAAGTAACTCTCAACACTTTCCTAGTGGTCGGCAAAAAAACAGTTTGCTTACGGACACAACGAAATGAAAAGAGCGAAAGACACCTTCAGTTCTGTTTTTGCTCAATCTGTTCGGCAGACCGACTCGTTTGTTTTGCTCAACCGAAAACACGTAACAGAAAACCGAAGAGGAGAGAGAATAAGTGTTTTGCTCAGTGAAAGAGCGTTTGTGCTGCGTTTGTTTCTGTTTTGTTGTGAGGCTGATCGCATTTGAAAAATGTGTTAACACTAATTTGCGAGCTCTGCTCAAATCTGATCAGAAGACCGGCTTAAGAACGACTCTTCAATAGGTACCATTTTCTCCCAACAAGTAGAACATTTTTTTATCAGAAAATGAGCGCATTTCTGACTATTTGAATTAGAGCGACAACTTCAAAAAGAAACAGCAATTTCAAAAAATGTTCGCTGGGATTTGTCTACCTGCTACTTTTCTGTGCGTTGGCTGCGTTGAGTAGAATTGTGCTCATTTCATGGTTATTCGAACTATTTGTACCTTCTGGTACAGTGAAGTATACGAATACGAATCATACGATATATTCGAAATAGTTTTTGAAACATTTTTATCTATTTTTAAGGACTTCTCCTGCTTACAAGAAACTTAAAAAATAATTTTCAGTAAATTTTCTATGACTAAACCGAGTTTAATTTCGATCTAGTTTACAAAAAGTTCTGTAACTCCAGCTCGCACACCCATACAGTGCATGTGCACGGGGGTTTTGGGCAACCTTGCAGCTGTCGTATCCCCCCTCCACCCCCCTCCATCCAAACACACACCAATACAGGCGCCTCAATTCGCAACTATCAATCAATTTTCTGCACCAAAATGACCAACACTGTGCTTGGCCTCCAAAACGCAGCGAGGTATATACCCATATGGTATACCATTTCGCAACACTCTGGGCTTCCCCATCAGCGCCTGCGCGGGAACAACAAAACGCTTAATCAATAATAACATAAAATTAGTGCGCAAGTGGCATGCAGCAGGAGCAGGAACAGGAACAGGAGCAACACATCCAGCAGTAAATCGGCAACGCCAACTGTTTCCTCGAATAGAGAAGAAAATGTACAAAACGATACGGCACGGTGAGAACAGTCTGCAGTACACGATATTGCCGCAGAACGATGATTTTCGCATCGAGGGCAAACTGACGGGTGCAGCAGCTGCCTGCTCCTCCTCCGGCATCTCATCCTCCGGCTCGTCGAAGCGCAGCACCGCCGCGCCACGGCGACGTCGTCGCACATTCTTTGCCTACCTGGGGCTAATCTTTGTGTGCACCGTTATAATTGGAGCCGTACTGATACCGTTCCTGGTGTCGGCCGAGTGTCTGCCCAATCCCACAGAATGGTTCCTGAAGACGAAGGCAGCGCTGACGCACAGCGCGGAAGCCAGCGCCACCGCCGGGCCGCCCGTATCGGCTGCCATGCTGGGACAGAATGTGGGCAAATCGGTGCAGATAGTCAATCGGAATGGCGTTGAGCAGTTTGTGCTGAAGCTGAACAAGACCACGCAGCACAGCACAGCGGCTCCGGTTAGCAGCAGCAGCAGCAGCAGCACCACGACAACCACCACCACGACGACAACTTCTACCACAACCACGACAACCACCCCACAACCCACGGAGCCTACCACTACCACCGTGGTGGCTGTAATCCCACCCAGATTCCAGCCACCGGCCACCACAATCACCACGCGCATCATACAAGTACCCCTGCTGAAGTCGGCCGCCAAGAAGCCCATAATGCCGCCAGTTTTGGCCAAGACACAAAGCAACAGCCAGTCGGTGGTGGACCAGCAGCCAGTACAGAATAAGAGCAACAGTGCTTGGATCAAGACGCATTGGGCCTACATAGATCCCTCGACATACTTTCAATGGACCGTAAGTAGAGAGAGGCGGGGCGGAGGGGCGCTGGAGAGTTGCGTGCTCATTCCCTGTTCTTTTCTGTTCTGTTCTGTTCCGTTCCCTTCTCCGCAGGGCTACAAGGCTGAGGATAGCGTGCTGTTGCCCGCCCTGCTCGGCTTTGCACTCATTGGCATGATTCTAATTATAACGGTATGCCTGGTGGCGCGCAATAAACGCACCATTGTATCCTCCGTGCGCAAGCGGAATCGTAATGTGAGTACAGAAACTGCATTTAATTACCGGGTTGCGTTTTTGCGCCGCATTTAACCTTGCACCAGTTACTCCGCGGGGCAAAGAGAGGGGGGGAAGGGAAGTCCAATGAGGGGGCAGGACTCTGCACTGGTGTGAAGTTCATTGGAGGCTTTAAAAAGAGCGAGACGAGCACAGAGAACTATGAATAGCTCTCCCTTATGTTGATTAACAGAGCGTTAACATTTATGTTAACAAACTAGCATTTTGTAAGGAGATATTCGCATTGTTTTTGATTAAGCGATCTTTGTGAACATTTTCAAAAACATTCTATGTAATTTTTGATCACATTCGAGCCTTTTTCTATTCTTCTGATCAATTTAGACTCGTTTTAGAGTAATTTTAGAGTATTTTTCGAGTCGTATTCCGAGTAAGCACATTTTGAGCATATGCATGAGTCATTTTCGAATCTTCTTTGAATAGCACATGACAGTTGTCTTTTTTTAATAATCAAAGGTCTCGAAAAAGACTCATCAAGTTGATTTTTGTTAAAACGATCTTCCAAATGTTGGATGGGATACGATAGGCATCTCTTTTGGATCACCAAAAGGAGTCGGAAAGTCTCATCAAGACGGTTTTTATAAAAATGATCTTTCAAATGTTGGTTTGGTAGACCCGGCAAACATTTTGTGTAATTTTTGATCACAATCGAGTCATTTTCGAGTATCATTCTGATTAAAATAGTCCTAAATGAGCACATTTTCTGATCATAAATGAGAAAATGGTACCCAAGCAGCGACTCATCTTGAAGAGTCGTTTTTAAACCCTCCTTCTGAACAGTTTCAGGTCATTAGAGAGTCATTAGAGAGTCTTTTTTAAGTCGTACTTCACTTAGTCAAATTTTGAGCGTATTCGTGAATCATTTTCGAATTTCTGTAAATCGCACATGATAGGTATTTCTTTTTAATCATTGAAATGGGGTCGAAAAAGACTCATCAAGAGGATTTTGAGAAAATGGTTTTCCAAATGTTGGTTGGGGTCATAAATGCGCCCGCTTTCTGATCGTAAATGATACTTTTGTCGGGAGAAAATGGTATCCTAGCCGCGACACTTCGTGAAGAGTCGTTTCCAACCCACTTTTCTGATCAGTTTCGACTCATATTCGAGTCATTTGCGGGTCACGATTCACGTTTCAAGCGTTTTGCATCACTCACGAATCATGCACGATGTAAGAAAGCGCCACGAATGCTTACGCACGATACAAATGAATCTCCATTGAAAAAACAAGAAAGAAAGTGGGTCAAGCCCGACTATAACATACTCTGTACCAAGGAAAAAGGTTTGGGAATTCTGATAAAATCCCTACCCATACGAGTCTCTGTTTTTAAATCTCCTCGATTCTAAAGCTTCTTGAATAATTCTCAAAAGCAAGCGTCTAACATTATTTTGGATATATTTTTCTATATATGTAAGCTACGAAATGGAATTTCACTTAATTGTAAATAATATTTTGAACATTTCCATGTTTTCTACTAACCAATTACGGCCCAAATACCACTCGGTTCCCATTCAATTTGGGGCGTTTTTAGGTCGAATGCTGTATTTAAAACACATAGAAGACAAAAAATTAGTAATGTGGTATAAACTATGGACTGAAACAAGATTTGAACCAAAACCAACCATTTTTAGAATATTTATTTTGCTGTTTAATACCTAAAAAAGTTTTTACCAAACTAGTACCAACAGGACCAGTTAAATCTAGCCAAATATCTAAAACAAACTGTAATTTAAGGGTAAGATTTCAAAAAACTAAACTTAAAGGTCATGCGTGGTGGTTTTTCCCTCAACATTTGAATACCTGCTTATCGATAACGCTGGACAATAGCTAATCGATTACACATCACACTTCTGCTGTTCGAAGTCCGTTACGTTTTGATTTTGAGAAGCGTTACGCCACGATTACATTTTTCGTTTTGACACACTGGCAACGCGGCGGCAGTAAGAGTTTGTTTTTGCTTTTACTTTTGTTTTTGCCGTTTTTGTTGTTGTGGTTGTAGTTTTGCCAGGGCTGCACAAGCACACAAAACTTAAATGAACATCCACTCAATATAATTTGGGGTGGGCTTACGCCGCATGAATGAAAATGATTATTAATTGAAAATTTCTTAACTAGAAATTAAAGTGTATTTTTAAGTAATATCAAAATTTGATACAAAACAAATATCAGCATTGATTTAAGTGATAAAAATCTCGGTGAACTGTGAATCGCTGCACCAAAATCAGCTGCCGCAGCCCTGGTTTTGTTTTTAGTGAAACGTAGCCCACACACACACACACACTCACATACTCGCGCTGGCTGCGCCGCCAACGTAGTCCAAGCGTCGTCAATCGTCAGTCACTCACAGGTGAGCAGCAAAAGTAAAAGGCAGCAGACGTGGCTGGAGCAGTTGAGGCGCAGAAAGATAAACCCTAGTTGGAGCTGTGGAGTTGGACGCCTACGTCAGCAAAACGAGAAAGAAAATTGGAGGAAAAATAGCGCAACTGAAAATCCTGTAAGGCAGCAACAAAACTTTTGCCTGCGTGTCTGTGCAATGTATGTGTGTGTGTGCGTCTGTGTGTGAGCGCTCCACTCTCTCCGCGTGTGAGTGTGGCGCGCGCGTCTGTGTGTGTGTGTGTGTGTAGTGCCAACAAGGCAAATTGTTGTGCATCGTCTAATCTCCCACAAAAACTTTACAGTTAACCCTGCGCCATGGCCATCAAACCCGGACTAGGACGCAAGACCAGCAACAAGAACCCACCCATACTGAGCCATGAGTTCGTCATCCAGAATCATGCGGACATCATCTCCTGCGTGGCAATGGTCTTCGTTGTGGGCCTAATGAACGAACTGACGGCGGCCTTTGCCAGTGCCTTCATCTCGCTGCATCACAATGTCACCGGCGAGGATCCGAGTCGGGAGCAGCCGTATGGCAAGGCCTACACATATATCGCCGGCATCAAGGATTACTGTTCCATATTTTTCTATACGCTGACCTGCATCATTATGCACGCCATCATCCAGGAGTTCGTGCTGGACAAGATTAGCAAGAAGTTGCATTTGTCCAAATTCAAGCTGGCCCGCTTCAACGAGTCCGGCCAGCTGGTCACCTTCTACTTGGTGTCCTTCATCTGGGGCTTACATGTGGCCATGCGCGAGGGCTACCTGGGCCAGGTTGCCCAGCTGTGGGAGGGCTATCCCAACCATCCCATGAGCTTCCTGCACAAGTTCTACTTCATCATCCAGCTGTCGTACTATCTGCACATGCTGCCCGAACTGTATTTCCAGAAGATCCGCACCAAGGAGGAGCAGCAGCCCAAAATCATACATTCCATCAGCGGCTTCACCCTGATTGTGCTGGCCTATACGTTAAGTTTCCAGCGGCTGGCCCTGGTGCTGCTCACGCTGCACTATTTCAGCGAGGTGCAGTCGCACATCTTCCAGCTGATCGGTGTGTTCGATCGGGAGGAGCGTTTGGCCCGCCTGCGAGTGCTGAACAGCGCGTGCTTCTTCCTGGTGCGCTTCGCCACCTCGGTAATTGGTGTGCTCACGCTCTACTATGGCATCGGTGGGCTGCGCTCGCTGCTGGCGCTGGTCGGTTTGATAGCCCTGCAGGGCTATCTGGTCTATTCGTTCATCACAGAACAGTTGCGCGCCAAGCGGGAGGCGAAGCGCGAGGCGAAGCGTGAAGCGAAGCTGTTGGCGGCGCAAACGCAAAAGAAGACCAGCAAGTCGCTCAAGGACAAGGTCAAGCAGCGCAAGGTCAAGGAGAGTGATCTGCCGGAGGCAGATCAGACGACGTCGCCGTCCAGTCCGGCCAAGCAGAAGCTGAAGTGAGAGCTGAGTGTCGGCCAGAGCAACAAAATCTTCTTCCGCAGACGAGAGAGCAGCACAAACTGACATTGCCCAATCGAATTCGTGTTTATCTCGAGAAGCCCCCAGAACCCCGCCCCCCACTCCCAACCAACCAACCAACCAACCAGGTCCAGCTCAAACCCAACAACTGTCTTCAACTGTCGCGCTGCATTTACTTCCACAAACACAATCAAAAAATAAGAAAACTAATTTTTTTTTAATGTTATTATTATGCTTTTTTTGTAATAAATTTTTTTTTATTTTTATACATAACTCGAAAATTGTTTTGTTTACCAGCCCCACGTCCCTCGCCCCCACCACTCCCACTCCGACTCCGATTCCTCTCAGTGTTGTGTTTATAAATAATGCGAATTGTTTACTTCTATTGTCTATTCTACAAGTGTGGTTTTTTACGTCCTATTTGCATGTAAAACTATTTTTTATAAAAACAAAACTGAAAATATGCAACATAAAAAAAAAAAGAAAAAGAAAAAAGAAACCAGAAGAAGAACAAAAAGTTGATGAATGTAATACAAACGAATTAATTGCTAAATATATATAAAAGAAAATATATTTTGTATAAGAAAATCAAGAGAAAAACAAAGTAAATCACGTTGTTTGTTTTTTTTGGGATGGGCTTGGGTTAGGGTTGGGGCAGACAGTGGCCCTTTGGGTACGTTTAGTTGTCGAGTTTGAGGTATTGCTAGATTAGCTTACTAATTTTAAGTTAAATCTGTTCCAAAAGGGAGTTTTAAGGCTACGGATCTATGGAAAATGTCAATAACTCATTTTCCCTTATTTTTGAAAGCATTTTCCAAGAAATGTCATTCTGAGTTTGCCTTAAATCTTTGCAAAATGTAATTTTTTCAAATTTTCGGTCCACAAATTTTGTTAATACCCATTTCTGTGCTTGGATTATGCGTAATTCCCACAAATTTCTACCTTTCATCCACCTTTTAAAGCAAAAATTTAGTTATAACCTATTTCTGTGCGTAGTTCCCACAAATTTCTACCTTTCAACCACCTTTAAAAGCAAAAATTTTTGTTAAAACCTATTTCTGTGCGTAATTCCCACAAATCTATACTCTTATATAACCCTTTAAAAGAATAACATAACTGTTTTGGCATAATTTTGAGCGAATAGCTATTTCAAAGGTCCTTCAATTTCGAAAAACCGACCAAAACTCATTTCTATTCTTAGATCATCTCTTAATTTCCCAAATCTTAACTCTTAAAGCAAGTTTTTAAGCTTAACATCCCGGCTTTGAGTTGAATCTGTTCGAAAACATTTGTCTATTGATGATCTGTTCAAAGTCCCTCCGAAAATGTACCAAATACTCATTTCTGTTCTTAGATTTGCCGTTATTCCCCCAAATCTTCATCGTTTAAGCACTTTCCGTAGAATAATAACCCTGTTTGAACTTAAATGTGTGCCAAAGAATTTTATCTACCGATTTGCAATTGTTCGCCACTCCGAAAAAATACCAAAAACTTCTTTCTGTTTTTGGATCTCCCATAATTTTGCATAATCTCTAACTATAAAGCACTTTCCCATGCATGAAATACTGGGTTTTCCTTAAATCTTTTCAAAACCTAGATTTTTCGGACTTTACTTGTTTGTCAGTCCGAAAATTTAGCCAAATACTCGTTTCTGTCCTCGGATCATTCGAAATTTCCCCAATTTCTATCACTTGAAGCTTGTTTTTATGAAAAACCTACCGCTTTTGCCTTAAATCTCTTTGAAAAGTGTTCGGTACTCCAAAAAGCTTCTATAAAATTATAACTGTTCTGTCATCGTACTTCCTTACTCGAAATCCTCACCGTTAAAGCACTTTCTTAAAGGTATCATGCCGTTTTTGTGTTTTATCAATCCGAAAAGTTATTATCTTGAATAGTTTAAGACATTTTTCAGATTAATCTAACCCAAAAATTTTTAATGAAAAATTCCAGGTATTTGATGAATATTTGGGGGTGAAAATCAGGCTAAAGATATAAAGTCGTGAGTGTGGTTTTTTCGACTAAAGCTCATCTCTAGTATGTATAGTTCTTTTCACCATTCTGGCCTTGAATTGATTACGAAATGCTGACTGTTTGTCAGTGTATCCACCGGTTTTTGTACCGAAACGAGGGCACTGGCTGAATCTAGACTCTTTGGTTAAACTCAATACTAAGTACACTCGCTAAGGAAGTATGATATATACAGCCTGATACTCAAACTCCACTTCCACAAAAGTTGTGTGATTTAAAACCATCTTCAGGGCTAGATTTGTTACCTAAGTCACACAACTTTTGCGAAAGTTTAATTGAGTGAAATTCTCATAACTTTGAATTATTATTAAACTGTTTTATAGTTTCGTGCCAGCACGAAATTGAATTATGGAGCACGACCTAGGATCTAGATTCTAGACTATACTCAGCTCCACTTTCACAAAGGTTATGCGATTTAAAGTCGGCTTTTGGACTAGATTTGGTGTGCCTAAGTTACACAATATTTGCGGAAGGTTTCGTGCCAGCACGAAATTGAACTACCCAGCACGACCCACTCTCATTTCTAGTTTCAACCCTAACAAATTCCACTCCACTCATACTTCTTCATCTCTTTCTATTTTCAATTCAGGATATCGAGGAGCAGGGAGCCGAGGATAATGCCACACTGCTTACAACAACCAATCTGTCCGATGATGATTAAGATAAGAACATATATAATGAAACTCCATGCAGTGTATGTAATTTTTTTTTTTTTTTTTTGCGCATGCTTTTCGATGTACGAGTTTGAGTGGCCGTGTTAATTGTCCTGTTCACAACCCATATAAAGCCTATGTTTAAGATACATTTATAAATATGTATGTACACTTACTTAATATACTTAATTCGTGCGAAACTGTTGTCCAAGCTCTCAGCCATGCAAAGGTATAAAATATGCAAGCAAGTTTCACTGTTACGTTTCCAAAACCAACAAAATACACATGAAAAAATTATGAGAAAAGCCCAAAGGACGAGGCTAAACTACGGCTTTGCCGTGGTGTGAATACCCTTGCAAAATTTCACAAAATAAAACGAAGATATTTCCATTTAAATATCAAGTTCCTTTACCTCTAATTTTTCTTCCTTCTAATTGCTTCCATTCACCACAAATCGAAACTACTATTAGTCTGTGCGTTGATTACCAATCAGTCAGTCAGTTTACCATTCTTTACACAAACTGAAGATATCCACATTTCCCCATTTGCAAGGGTATCAAATGACAACAAAAATGTACCCAAAAAACCAAAGACTGTTTTTTCGAAAACAACTTAAGATATGTGAATTTTTTTTGTTTGTTTTTTTTTTTAGATATAATTTTCATATATCTTTATGTAACTCTACTCTTCCCCCCCACCCCCCTTTTTGACATACTGTTTAGGTTGTGTCCAATTTGTGTATGTCTGTGTGTGCTTGAGTGTGCGTGTGTATTTCAATTTTTTTTAGCACAAATATTAAACAGATTTATAAGCTTAAAATGCATTTAACATGAACTTCTCTGTGTGGGGAAATCGTGTTTGCACAGCTTTTTGCCAAAAAAAAACAAAAAAAACCCAAAAAGATTGCATAATTAATAATTCTTCTATATATTAAAACAACAGAAAACCAGAAAAGAGCACAAAATAATGCAGAATTTGGAACAGCATGAGTAAGGATGAGAAGAGAAGAAGAATATACTATATATAGACTATATATATATATATATAACTGTGTATAACTGTGAAGCATTGAAAAGTATAGTATTTGAGATGATCTGTATTTTTGTAAGCGTAATATTTAAAGAAGAACACAAAAAAAAAAAAAAAAAAACATGAAAGAAAGAAAGAAATAAAACTATGTACCGTCATTTTGCAAGCTGAATCGATTTGCTCAACATACATAAAATACAATTCAAGTACATTTGAAACATATATCGAAAAACACTAAAGAAATCGCTATAAACACAACGGCTTGCATTTACGTACATAAGAAATATATTCAATGAATCATGAAACCCAAAGAGATGGGGGGGGGTGGTTAGGATATCCTTCATGCATATGTATAAACTATACGATTGGAATTGTTGATATAAGCGTGAGGGGGGCTTAATAGATGTGGCAACCCTACAAGTAATGCCGAACTAGGATTGCCCCTAGTTCATCCTACACAGATAAAAAAAAAGGATACTAAAAAATTTCCATTTGATGATTTCCCTTACCCATTTGGACTGGATACCCCTTAACCATCCAACGGAGCTGAAAATTATCCAAATGATTTGAAAATGATCGTTCTTTGGATGTTTTTCAGCATCATTGGATGATGTAAGGTATATTAGAGACATATCTAGTCCAAATGGATCTTTATACCCTTGCTTAGGGTGTTATAATTTTGCCCAGAAGTTTGCAACGGATGGAAATATTCATTTCCGATACCGAAAACTATATATATTCTTGATCAGGGTGAAAAGCTGAGTCGATTGAGCTTTGTCCTTCCGTCTGTTTGTCTGTTTCCACGCGAACTAGTCTCTCAGATTTAAAGCTATCGAGCTGATATTTTGCACAGACTTAGTGGAATCATGGTAAAGCATAGCAAACTAAGAAATACAAGGTTTGGAGGCGTTTTCTTTGAAAACAAAAAAGTTTTTCTCACTAGAACTAGTATTTCGACCCATCATTCCTATGGCAGCCATAATCTATAGTCATCCGATTTTGACAAAACTTTGTAGAGTTGTGTGAAAGCTTATAAAATAAATATCTGCCAATTTTAAAGCGGTTTACATTGAAAACAAAATAGTTTTTCTTACTAGGACTAGTTTTCTAACCTTACTTTTCGATGGCAGCTATACTATATAGAAGTCCGATTTCGACCAAATTTGGCAGAATCATGGAGAAGCATTGAAAACTAGTAAATACGAAGTTTGGAGACGTTTGGGTTGAAAACAAAAAAGATTTTCTTACTAGAAGTAGTTTTTTGAGCGATCGTTTCTATGGCAGCTATATGTTCAAATAATCCAATCATGCCGGTTCCGACAAATGTGCAGTAGTGTAGTTGTATCGGAAGACATCGTGCAAAGTTTGGTGGCTATAGCTTTAAAACTGACGGAGTAGATAGCATAGAAACAGACGCGCAGACGGACATGGCTATATCGACTCAGCTCGTCATGCTGATCAAGAATATATATGGTTTATGTGGTCGGAAATGCTTCCTTCAATGCGTTTCAAACATCTGGACAATTTCAATATACCCTCTGAAAGGGTATAATAAAAGAAATTAAGTCTGTGGTCCCAAAATAGTTAAAAGTTTTGAAAAAACTAAAAAAAAGTAAGCAGATGCTGGTACTAAACCGTGGGGGCCTATGTCAAACTCCAGTTTACATCACTTCACAAAACTTAATCAGTTCTGTTCTCGTTTCCGAATTCGATCGATCGGAATTGGCAAGAGATCTGATATCAAAGAATTGATTAGAGAAATCGGTTAAAGCTGTCAGCCATCAAAACTGTTCTTTGAAGAGGATTCGAAATTATAAGATAAGAGACGAGTCAAACAATCGGCTTTTCGAAAAGGGAAGAGTTTCCAATTCCGATTTCTTATAATTTGATCGATATCGAAAACAGGAACAGGCCCGAATATGATTTTTGAAATAGTTTTCTATAATCTTTAATACGTCCAATTTCAATTTGAAGTTGGTTTCTTCTTAGTTTTTAGTATTTACCATGATTTCAAGGAAATTAATCATTTGAAGCCTTTAAGTTAATGTTTTTGTGGTGAAGCGGGTAGTGTGTGACTGCTGTACTTACACCTTACAGTTGTAAAGTCACTCACCATGAAAAAGCTTCTCAAAACTTTGCCTTTCGGAGTCCGCGTTAAACTGTAGCTGCCTTTCTCTAGAGCGAAAATTGACAGCACACAAGCCAAGAGATTGATAGAAGCTCGACCTGGCACTTTGAGTCAGTTATAGAATACTTTTTGGGGGAATTGGGTAAGAAACAGGTTCAAAAATGTCCCAGATTCAGGTGGAGTAAAAACCTAAATTTTTCAACTAAATTTACATAAAACTGAACAGTGGTCTAAAATTGAGGTCCTCATAAAAGTCTTTAAGCCTATTCATGTATCTGTAATATCAACAATTCCACATCATACATATGTACATATACATATGCATATCTAAATATGTTATAAATAATTTGCAAAGCTAAACAAATTAAGTCCATATACACACACACACTTATATATGTACATATATATATGTATATGTAAGTTGGAACAAACCAGTTCTATAAGGCATATATTATTATAATAACAAACATCTCTATATATATATATATACATACATATATATATATATATACAAAAAACCAGAATGGGGAAAAAAAATCACACACTATATTGAATGTTTTTGCTTGTTAAAGTAAATAATAAAGAAAACCAAACTAAATACATAAATTAAACAGGTATTTGAAAAAATAATAGGGTTAACTGACAGGGGGGGCTCTTATATTGTTATTGGACCTGGGCTTATACTGAGTTGGGTAAATAAATGAGCCATCCTCAGGGACTACTCTCCCTAGATAGCTGAATAATTGGACTTGTTCAATCAAACCAGAGCCTGAGAACCACAAATTTGGGTAACTACCAATGGAAGTTTGACTTAGGGCCGTTTTCTTATCTACTACATAGATTTATCTGTCACATAAACCTGCAAATAACAGAGCAAAATCTTAGTTTATCTGACACATAGCAGCTATGTACAAGATGAGAAATCGACCCTTGATCTCTTTTAAATTGTTAACCTAGTTTAAACCGAATGTAGTTACTTTTTCTGCCACTGAACCGAAGTTCCTCTCAAGGATTTGATATTGTGTTTGTGAAAAAGTTTCAGGAATTTATTTTATAAAATATTTATCACTTCAGGGCTTGGACTGTTGCTGCTGCTCGTGGAATTGCTTCTCGCGTTTGCTTTGCTGTGCCGTCATATGATTTTGTACAAAACTTGTAAAATTCTGTTCCTCCATATTGCCCTTGGCATCGTTTTCTGTTTCATCTTCGTCGGCCTCGTCCAGCTGCATTTGTTGTGGCACCAGGCTGGGTGCCATGAGGAATACACTATTGGCCGACTGAGCTGGTGGATCCTTGAGATCTAAGCCCAAAGGCACAGCAGTGCCTGCACCATCCACCTGACTGACGACTTGCTCCGCTAGGGCTGTCTCCTGGGCCAAACGTTCACGACGCATCTTCTCATACACCGGCTTATAGTCCCGTTCAAACTCCTTTGCACAGTTCAGCACATGCTTGAGCAGTTGGGCAAATCCCACACCCGTCTTGGCCGAAACACCGCAGGTAACTAGATTCTCATAGAAGGTGTCCAATGTTAGGGACATGGTGCGTGTGAGATTATTGACAAAGCTTTGCTCCTGCTCTAGAGCATCTTGGTACGCCTCGAAGTCTGTCATCCACTCCTGCACAAAGCTGCAGTCCTTCAAATCGATCTGCAGGCGAGAAAATGCTTTCAGCACCAAGTCAAATCTCTGCTAGAAGCAACCAACTCACCTTGTTGAGGGCCACCAGAAAGGGCAGACGCGTCTTGTACAAAATGGAGCAGGCATACAGCATGTTGGACATAAAAGTGGTGGGACAAGCCGAGCGCACCACATCCATGACATAGACTATAATGGTGGGAAACATGGTGGCCAGGCCTTCGGTGATGATGGTGCCCGATGCGGACCAGGTGAACACCTCAATCTGACCGGGCGTGTCGATGATGCACCACTTATGGCCACGCTCGCCGGCGCGACGCACTAGCTCCGCAAATTTGGCCATTTTGGTGGTGAACATATTCAAGGCGGTGACAATGCCGCCATTGGGACCCAGCTGGTACTGCTTCATCACCTCCTTGTAGTTCACCGTATCGCGTATGTCGATGTGGGCGGCATAGGGCACCTCACGGCAGGCGGGATCCAGATTTACCACATAAGGATTGAACTGCGACTGGGCGTGCTCGATGAGGCTGCGTGTGAAAGTGGTTTTGCCGGAGCCGGCCATGCCCAGGACAATGATGCAGACGGGTGCGTCGCCTATGCCCTCGCTCAGCGAAAGGGCCTCCAGTTTGATGTCCTCCAGGTTAATCGAGGTGGCGGCGCCGGTGGCCATGGTGCGATTTGTGATGAAATGAAAAATCAAAACAAACGTGGAAGCGGGAAATACCGAACCAGTTTCAAACTCTGGTCACTCTACTCTACACTCTACATGTTATATACATCAGGCGCTAGTGCCAAAATGCGGTTGAAGTCAAAACAAATTTGTGAAGCAGTTTCAAAGGCTGGTCCCTCTACTTTCTATATGTTATCTACATGGTCCAGGCGTTAGTGTCAAATTGCGCTTGAATTCAAAAACAAATGAGAGCCAGTTTCAAAGGCTGGTCACTCTACTTTCTACATGTTATCTACTTGGCCCGGCGCTAGTGTCAAAATGGGTTACTCTCAAAAACAAATGAACTTCCACAGGAAATGGACGACTCTGCTCCCGCACAACGCCTGGAGGTGCGTCTGCAGAAGCCCAATCCCCTATTCACCCGCTGGCTAGAGCGCTGGCTACGCGAGGCCGAGCAGCGTCAACAGAAATCCCAGCACAAGCTGCGTCAGGCTCTGCAGGCGCTCAAAAGTTATCCTCTGCCGCTGTACAGTGGGCGGGAGTGTGCGGTGCTGCGTGGATTTGGCAACACACTGTGCCAACTAATAGACCAGGAGCTAAAACAGCTTAATCAACCCCCCGCCGGGCCGCTGCAATATGCGGAGCAAGTGCAACAGGTGGTCAAAAAGCTGCAGGCGGCCAAACCCAAAAAGCTGACCAAGAAGGCTCAACAGGAGCTGGCCGATGCTGAGGAGCGTAAACGTGCCATTGACATGCCAGCTGGTGGCTTTCAGATTCAGCTGCTGGTGGACATACAGGAGACGAGTGGCAAAAACAAGCGGCAGCTGGATCAAACGCGCAGCTATTTGCAATCCCTGGGCGTGGAGCACGAGGTGCGTCGCCTGACGGTGGGTGACTTTCTGTGGATAGCCCGCGATGGCCAGGGCAGTGAGCTGGTGCTGCCCTACATCGTGGAACGCAAGCGGATGGATGACTTGGCCAGCAGCATACGGGATGGACGCTTTCACGAGCAGAAGCATCGCCTGAGTCAGTGTGGTCTGCCCCATGTGATCTATTTGGTGGAGGATTATGGTGATAATGAACAGTTGGGCCTGCCCTTTGACTCACTGCAGCAGGCCTTGGCCAATGCCCGCGTACAGTGTGGCGTACAGGTGGTGCGCTCAGAGAATCACTATCGTTCCATGTGCTATCTGGCGGGGATGAGTCGTGCTCTCCACCAGTTGTTCCAACACAAGCGTCTCTACAGTGTGGACAAGACCCAGGCAGCCCAGCGACCTTGTCTGACTGATGCCCGTGTGGGTTTGCTCAAATTTCGTGCTCTCTATGAGGATTCGGCCAGGAATGCACTGTTGACGGTACGCGAGGTGTTTGTCCAACAGCTACTGCAGCTACATTCGCTCTCCCTGGAACGGGCCTTGGCCATTGTGGAGCATTATGCCACGCCCCGGCTGCTACTGGATGCCTACGAAGCGTGTGAGAGTGAGACTGAGGCACGTTCTCTTTTGGCCCAACTACCCTGTGGACCGCTGCAGCGTCCCTTGGGCGAGAAGCTCAGTCAATGCCTTCATCAGTTTTATAAAAGTGATTTTTTGAATTAGGATTAGCAATTGATTTAATGGGACATATCTAAAGTTATATACACATAATTTGTTTATACATTAAGATGTTTTTACCATCACTTGGACAGGGAGCAATGCGGAGAGAGTGCTCGGTGTTAGTCCCTGCCCAGATGCCAGCAGTACGTAGACTTTTTGTATGACTTGGACTAGCTTGTAAGTTGAACGATAATGCGAAATATAGTCTAGAGTCTAAGCATAGGTAATTAATATACACACATAAGAATACTCGTTAAATGGGGCTCGTTGTGGACGATGCGGATGCCGTTGTTCTAGATGTTACGAAAATGCCGTATGGCCAGATCCACGGGCAGATCGAAATCGAACTTGGACAGTGCATCGATGGAGCGCAGCGAGTCGCGAAAACCGGTGCGTGCCACATAACTGTTGGACGCATAATATGTATCAATTAGCTCATTGCAGCTGAGTATCAGATTGAGCCATTCCACCAGGAGATGGGCGCTGTGAATGAGATGGGGGGTGTGGCAAAGAGTGAGACAGAGAGAGAGAGAGAAAGGAAGAGGGATGGAGTTATGTTATAAAAACTATTCAAAATTGTACAAATTTATGTTTAAGCTTAATGAATGTTATAAATCAAAGACCTAGCACCGCCTTACAAGTTAAATTTGAAAGAAATTTAACTGAAATTTTGCTGACTTCGTCTAAAATCGAAGGTCCGCACTATAATTTCCTCTTCTATTGACTTGTCTGGCCTTAACTTATCTTTGTATTTCTAGCTCTTTGATTAAAGAGATCCAAGATTGTATATAAACTAAGTTTTTTAGACGAATATAAACTCAGTGTGCTTTATGGTAACTCAGAACCTGTTGAATTGATATTAGAAAGTAAGAATTCTATGGTAAATTCTAGTTTAAGAGACATTTAAAGTACTAAAGCTATGGTCACGCCTGGCCCGCAGGAGCCGAACGCATTAAGATCTTCCTAAAGTTACTTACTTGAGTCCCGCACAAACGAAGGCCTTGAAATGTGCATTGTAGCTCCGCTTGTAGGGCTGATGCATGGCCAGTATCATGCCAACTGCGCTGAGTAGACTCTGCTTGGCCGTTACCGCCTGTGCATCGACAATATCCAGCTGAAAGCTCTGCGACAGCTTGCGTGCCGGCGTATTGTTGTACTCCTCGCCATTCTTCAGCTGATAATACTCATGAATGAGCTCCCAGGCGTGCATGGGTCGGCCCAGTCCGAGGAATTGCGACTCGACGGATACAGTGGGTGTCACACGCTGTGTACCCGGATGCAGGCAACGCATAAACGGTACCATTAGGCTGCTGGCAGCCGACTCGGCTGGTATGCGTAACCCGTGCTGGATCAGCTGTTGTAAGGTACGTGCGAAGTTCTTACGCACCACCGTGGTCAGTTCCCGGCCAATGGTGGCTATGGAATCGCCACGCATATGCACAATGCGACGACTCAGTGCCTTGTCCTTGTCCCAGTCGAAATTCTCATAATTGTTGGCATCTTCGTCCGAATCAGAGGAGGCTGCTCCTAAACCACCGTTCGCGGTATAGGGTGTCAGCTCATGATTGGCAATGGCTGCGGCCACAGCGCGTCTACAACGCGGCGGGATGGTGGTGAGGGCACCATTTTGGGCATTAATGGACGAGCTGCCCGATGAGCAGGATGCCGAATTGGCTGACTGATGCTGTTGCTGGCGCAGAGCTCTCTTGATGTTGTCCAATTTCTCACGATCGCAGCTTAATGTGGCAGCCAGTGCGGCCAGTTCCTGTATGTCCACCTCCAGTTGGGCACGTAGATCGCTGAAAGATGAAGGGTGAGTAAATGCCAAGAGCTTTGTACTTGAATCAAAAACAATATTCTTATTTTAAGAACGATTTTTCAATACCGAAATATTGGATAAAAACTGGATCTGTGACAATGTCAAGACAAGCCCGTTTGACTCTTAAAATTAGTACAAAATATTCGTCGGTGAATTCTTACAAATTGTAACCCAACTCCAATACGTTCTTGAGGCTAGGCTTCAAAACTGCTAAGGCTGTTCCCAATTTCTTCTAGAAATTTAACACATTTAAGAAGAAAACTGCCGTCGAAGTGCTTTTCCCGAAGCGCCGACTGCGGCTGACAGCTTCTTCAGCTTCACAGTCTTCATTTTTCTGCTTTATTTCCATGTGGGTCTCTTTTTTCCCTTTCTCGTTTTCTTTTAGTCATCTTTAGCTTTCGTTTCGCTCTCTGTCTTCTCTTTTTAGCCCTTCTTTAAAACTTTCCATCCCCTTCTCTCTGCCTTCTATTTTTATTTTTCCTTTCTCATTTTGTTCCCTATTCTTTCGAGCATCTTTTGCTTTCGTTTCTCTCCCTGTCTTCCCTTTTTAGCCCTTTTCTAAAACTTTCTATTCCCTTCTCTCTGCCTTCTATTTTTATTTTTCCTTTCTGAGTTTCTTATGTCTTCTTTTAGTTATCTTTGGTTGTTAGTTTCTCTTTCTATCTTCCATTTTGAATCCGTTTTCTTAGTCTTTCAATCCCCTTCTCTATGGCTTATGTTTTTATTTTCCTTTCTCATTTTTTCTCTGTTCTTTCAGTCATCTTGCGGATTCGTTTCTCTTTCAATCTTTCTCTTGAAGCTCTTCTCTTAATCTTCTTCTCTTCTCTCTGCTTTTTTTCTTATTTTTCCTTTCTCATTTTCTTCTTTCGGTCATCATTTGCTTTTCTTTTTCACTCTATCTTCCCTTTGTAGCCCTTCTCGAAAGGTTTTCGTCCCTTTCTCGCTGCCTTTCTTAGTGTGTCATTTTCTTTATAGTTCCTTTCTCATTTTCTTCGTACTTCGTAGTCCGTCTTTCTTGTTAAGCTTCGTTCTAAATCTTCCTCTTCTTTCTGCCTTCTGCCTTCTGCCTTTCCTTGTGGTGGGTTTCCCTTTCTCGCTTTCTTCTGTCTTCTCTCTGATTCCTTGCGCAGTCCCTTCTTCTGTCTCCCCTTCTTTTCTCTCCGCCTTCTTTCTTTCCTTGTGTGATTCTTTTAATGTTCCTTCCTAAATTTTTTCTTTCTTCTCTCTTCAACTTTAATTTAAAGCCCTTTTCAAAATCTTCTACTTCTCTTTGCCTTCTTTCTCTTCTTGTGGGGCGGTTACTCTTTATGGTTCCTTTCTAAAATTCTTCCGTGTTCTCTCCGATTCCTTGTGTAGCCCCTTCTACAGTCACTTCTTCTCTTCTCTCTACCTTGTTTCTTTCCTTGTGTCCTTTTCTTGATTGTTCTTTCCTCATTTTCTGCTGTCTTCTCTTTCCATCTTTCTTTTCAAACGCTTCTCAAAATCTTCCATTTCTAAATCTTTTGTTTTCTCTTCTCTCTGCCTGCATGCTTTCCTTTGGGGGAGTTTCTTTTTATGGTTCCTGTCTCATTTTCTTTGGTCTTATCTCTCCAAATCCTTGTTTAACCCCTTCTTCAGTCTCTCCCTCCTCTTCTTTCCGTCCTTGTGGATCTTTCTCTTTGTTTCTGCTGTCTTCGTGCATTCCTTCAACTTCAAGCTCCATTCTTGCTGAACTCTAGCATGACATCCAGATCCTTCTTTTTCCTTTCACGCACCCTGCCCCTGCCCCATACTCACCCCCAGTGGTTGCCCTTGTTCGTCTTCTTCAGTGAGTTCTGCTGGAAATCGTCCTGTCGTTTGGCAAAATGCGTGGTGGCAAACATCTGCATTAACAGCGATGCCTTGTCCAGCAGTCCATGCGCCTTGCTGTGAAGACTCTCCTGTTGGCCACCAACCACAGTGGCCGTTGTTGCGGACGCACTCGTGGTGGTCACCGGCAGATTGGACTTGGATGACGCCACCTGGGAGCGGGCTGTCTGTTTGGCCGCATAACTATTGTAAGCGCCGGTCAGTAGCTTCAGTTTATCCCCGGTACTGCCACCGGCTGCATCGCACTGCAGAAAGGCGATGAAGCGCTCCAGATCCGTAATCTGCGTTTTCAGCTGGGCCACCAGCTGCTCCTTCATCTTCAACGGACCCACAAACTCGCCTATGGCATTGTCCACCTGATGACGCAACTGATCTGTGCTGAGCGTGGGTAGGTCCTGTTGCTCCACCTGCAGATTCAGCTTGGTGCGCAACTCATCCAGAATGAATTTCTGCTTCTCGAGCAGCATATGCTGTGGCAGCACACCCGGTGCACCGGCCTCGTAGGCCAGCTGCTCCAGTTCAGTTAGCTGAGACTTGAGCTGCTCTATCAATTGACCATCCGGCGCCTCCTCCGTCTCGTCCTGCTCGCCGGGTTCTTTTCTCAGCTGTGCCGCATCGGGTATGCCCTGGAAGGCAAAATCCTCGAGATCCCGCAACAATTGATCCCGCTCATCCGTGGGCGCCTCCACAATTTGACGCACTCTTAGCTGCACATGAGCAAAGTGGGAGGTTAGGGCCAGCAGGGAGCTGGTAAGCAGCTCCTGCTCCTCCTCAATGCCACGCAGACGGGCCAGCTCGCTGGCACTTTCGGTCGAAGATGTCGGCGTTGTGGCCAACGTCGCCATTGTCGTCGTGCTTGGCTTGTCCAGCGTCAGGCCTGGCTCCAGCTCACAATCGATACCCGAACTGCCGCTGTTGGCATCGTCATAGTTGGCTCCCAGCGGCGACCAGCGTTCGCTTAGCGGTTCCGCCTCCGCCTCGACTTCCGCATCTGCGTACGCCTCTCTATCCATTTTGTCACAGCTGCTCGCTGGAGACTGACCTTCGGCCAACTTCGACTGCGACGCAGTCCCCATGCCCGGGGCCATCGGTGTCGATTCCGATCCGAGCTCCATTTCCATATGGAACTTGAATGAATGCTTTGTTTATGGTTTCACTTGTTCTCAGCTAATCACGTTGGCCCAAATGGCGAAAAATCAATCAGTTACTTGTGCCAGCTGGCGAACTCCTTGAGAGAAGAGGGGTGTTTGTGTGTGTTTGTGTGTGGGGGGTTGGTGTCGAATGGCGCTGCACGGCTCGATGAGCGCGCAGCGACAGTTTCTGACGCACTGACACAGCAGTTGTGGAAATCCCGCTGACAAGCTTTTGCCCCTCACAAGGGGGGTGGGTCGGCTGGGGGCTAAGTTCGAGAAGCTTTAAGTCACACAGGGGTTGAAGGTTCCAATACAAATAAATGCTTTTCTAGGGGATGGAAGAGCTTTTTATGTAAGCTTAAGTTTTTCAGCTTTGAATGTTGATTACTAAGCGGGGACTCAGAGCTTAATTCAAGCAAACTTTATGAAGTTTAAACAAGAAAGAAAGTCGGTCAAGCCCGACTATAACATACTCTGTACCAAGATCATTCTTTTGATCATAACTCGAAAACCGTTCATCTGATCTTCTTCATTCCTTTGGCGGATCGATAAATTATTATTATCCTAATTATCCTAATAACTAAATATGTCCAGAAGGAACAAGCCATCTATCTTCAAAACTTGCGGGGGCGGGAGGGGGCGTGGCCAAAATTGAAAATAAACTTGATCTGCCTGCAGACATTAGAAGCATATGTCCCATACATGTCAAACCTCTATCTCTTACCATCTCTGAGATCTGCGCGTTCATACGGACAGACAGACGGACAGACGGACATGACGGACATGACTCGGCTGTTGATGCTGATCAAGAATATATATACTTTATGGGATCGGAGATGCTTCCTTCTGGATGTTACATACTTTTGCACAAACTTATAATACTCTATGTACCTACGGTACAGAGTATAAAAAGCTTTTGCTGAATCCTTATTCACCCAAGTAAAAGGTATTTTCAAACTTTTTGGGGCAAGTTTATTGTTTAAGCCGATACACGATGCAGGACTCCTGTTTAAGTTTTTCCCAAAGCTTTTATTAGGCAGCTTCCAGTCGAGTCAAGTGGTTAAGTGCTTAAATATAAATAAAATCTTTTGAGTGAACGCTTTTTCCAAGCTTATTAAAGCTTACACGGTGAAACAATCGTAAAACTTCGAACATATTAAGACTGGACTTACACGGTGGAGTAAGCTTCATGAAGTTCTTGAAAAAGCTTTCGTTTGTAGCAAAGAGGTGTACAGGGGCAAGCTTTACCACTACACCTCTCTTCAGCAAGCATAAGCTTTTAAAAAAACATCATGAAGTTTGCTCCATGGTGTGAAACCCGACTTAGACTGGTTTCATTCTGTGTGCCTCTGTGTAAATTCAGACTTCATGAAGTTTCTTCAACATATTCTCTAGGCAAGAGGTGAGCACTGTCTCTAGTTTATTTTAAAGGCTGTAAAGGACCAAGCGTTGCCAGCACATATCTTTCCCTCAAACAAACGCTTTTTGGAAAGCTTCATAAAAAAAAGCTTTACTTCAAACTTTCTGCTTTCCGTGAAGTTCGAAGCTTAAGCTTGGATTAAAACCTTCACCACCCCCCAGAAAAGCATTTATTATGTGTAAACCTTTAACCCTTGTGTAAATTAAAGCTTAAAGAACTCAGTGACCAACTAAAAACATTTGCAAAAGTTTCCGAAATACTTCATAAAGTGTGAGACGAGTTTCACACTGTGAAGTTTGCTTCATAAAGTTTTTCAAAAGCTCATGCTTGTGGGAAAGAGGTGTATTGGAGCCGCTTGACCCTCTACCACTCTTTGCTACAAACGAAAGCTTTTTCAAGAGCTTCATGAAGTTTGCTCCACCTTGTAAACCCAGTCTAAGTCACGACTTACATGTTGATTGTGGTGTTGCAAAGTTCTTGAAGAAGATATTTTAAGCGTGGAACACCACTGCATCTGTTTTCTCTAACCAAAGGATGTCTGAAAAGAGTATGGACAAACATTTAATGCTTAAAGCTTGCTACAAAAACACGGAAGTTCCATAGAAAAGCACTTATTTCTATACAAGCCATGAGCCCTTGTGTAAATTGATGCTTAAAAGAACCATTTCACCTTTATCTATAGACTAATGGCTTTGTGAAACATTTAATAAAGTTTGTTTTATCTTTTGACTTAAGGTCTGTATCCAGCATCCCGAAATTTTCAATTCTTCAATTCTTTATTTAAATAGAAAGACTTTCAAACAGCTCATGAGCTTCAAAGCAATGCCAAAGTATAAAGTATTGTGACGCAATAAAGATTCCGGAATTCTGGAACCTAACCTTTACATAATAAATTTAACTTCATGAGGATTTAAAACAACATTTAGCTTCTACAAACAAGTTGGTTTAAGTCAGTTAACATCATTACAACTCTTTTTCATAAACAACAAGAAAGAAAGTCGGTCAAGCGCGACTATAACATACTCTGTACCAATGTAATAATACGCTCAGCATAAATGTTGACGCTGCTAAAAGCAGCGAGGCTACTGCGCTGCAGCAGCGAACAGTCTTTTGATCATAACTCGAAAACTGTTCATCTAATCTTCACCATTCCTTTGACTGATCGATAAGTTATCTTTATTACTAAATATGTCTAGAAGAAACGAATCATCTATCTTTAAAACTGTGGGAGATATGACGTTTTTTCTAAATTGCGGGGGCGGGAGGGGGCGTGGCCAAAATTGAAAATAAACTTGATCTGCCTGCAGACATAAGAAGCATATGTCCCATACATGTCAAACCTCTATCTCTTACCATCTCTGAGATCTGTGCGTTCATACGGACAGACAGACGGACAGACGGACGGACGGACAGACGGACAGACGGACATGGCTATATCGACTCGGCTGTTGATGCTGATCAAGAATATATATACTTTATGGGGTCGGAGATGCTTCCTTCTGGATGTTACATACTTTTGCACAAACTTATAATACTCTATGTACCTACGGTACAGAGTATAAAAACTGACTGGCTTTTCTTAAAACTTCATGAACAGACCATGGTCAAAGCTAAAAACACTTTGGGCTTAAAGGTCTTTCATCTCCTAGAAAAGCTTAAATATCTATTTAATAATGAACCCCCTTTGAGACTTAAGGATAAACCTACATTACTTACCTTAAAAAAGCTTTATATAGTTTGCTGCATCGTGTAGATCCCCACATTCACGTTTAAAGTTTGGTTTAAAAAGTCTAGAAAAGTATTGGCTCAAGAAAAAATGGGCAAAACAAAAGCTTTTTAGGACTTAATAGAAATAGCGTTACATAAAGCTTGCTTTTCCAAAGCTCTTTCATAGAAAAGTATTTATTTCTATTCAATTCATTAACCTTAAAAAAATCAGGCTTAGCAGAACTTGTCAACTTTCACAAAGTTTGTCTCATCGAATTCATTGTTCCGACTTGCAAAATACATTTATTGGTAAAGAAATTAGCTTATACGAACAAGTTTTATTAAGTCAAGCAATACCACTTCACTTAACA
This sequence comes from Lordiphosa andalusiaca, assembly GCA_035044965.1. Taxonomy (NCBI): domain Eukaryota; kingdom Metazoa; phylum Arthropoda; class Insecta; order Diptera; family Drosophilidae; genus Lordiphosa; species Lordiphosa andalusiaca. The sequence continues at coordinate 6,371,009 of JAWNNM010000051.1, read as the reverse complement.
AAAAGCTTTCTAAGAAGTTATATAAGCTGGCTTCGCTTAAAACTTTCAGATCCTGGTGAACCGACCATGGTCGAAGCTTGAACGCTTTAAGCTTAAAGCCCATCCATTTCCCAAAATAGCTTGTATTTCTATTTATACATTGAGTCTTAAAGCTTAAACTTAATAAAAGGTAAAACACACTTCAAAATTTGCTGCTGGGAGATGAAATACCTATAATACCTTTTCCGAAAATTTCTTAAAGCTAGTTTAATTTGCACTAAAGTCGGATCTTACACGGTGAAAGAAACTTAATAAAGCTTTGAGAAATGCTTTCGTTTGTAGCAAAGCGGTCTACTGGTTTTGCTTGCTCCTGTACACCTCTTTCCTGCAATCAAGAGCTTTTTGGAAAACTTTGTCAACATAAAACCACTCCAGAACAATTCGAAGGTGGAGTGTTTAGGTAAATACAGATGTTGTTTAAAATTATAAAATAATGTTTCCTTGATTGAGCTTTCAATAAAATGATTTTTGGTGGGAAGGAAGAGTCTTGGCTTAGAATGCCCTTCTACATGTTTTTTTTTTTTCAATAAGCAAAAGCTGTTTCCATTACTTCACAACATAGAAACCTGAAGGGTAAAGTTTGGTTCTGAAAGTTTTGATTAAAGCTATTTATTGAAAAACCTTCAGAAGCTTGAAGCTTAAGGGGAAAGCTACATAAATAATAGTCTTTCCTAAAGCTTTTCTATGAGCTTCCTAAAGTTTATTTTACTAGGTAAGCTTCGTTTCAGACGGGTTTTACAAGGTTAAGCAAGCTTTATTAAGTTTTTCAAAAAGCTCTTGCTGGTAGGATAGGGTTGTGGAGTGGCAAGCGACAAAAAAAAGGTTTCTCAACAACTTCATGAAGTTTGTTACACGATATACATACAGTCTTAGTAATAAGTACTGAGAAAACAAGTATAAGTACTCTGTATAAATCTGCAGCGATGCAGCAGAGAATTTTGCTTTAGTCATAACTGCACCGTCGTTTATCCCGATCCCTAACATTTGTATTATCCTCATTACTTCGTTTGTATAGTAGGTATGAACTATCTGTCTTCAAAACTGTGAAAGATATGGGGGCTTTTTGCGAATTGCAGTGGCTGTTGTAGCTCTCGCCCGATTCAGATTGTAAATAAACGGCTCCTTCAGCTATTCCATGCTGTGGTGTGAGGTGTTATTACCTATTCGTAAGTTACAAATTAAAAACTAAGAAATTAAAGATAGAAATTTATCACTTAAGTATCAATTTATCAATTTAAGTATAAACAAAGCTTAAATAGAGCGGTGTGTGATTTTATTCCTCAGATAACAAAGCAGTGCTTGCAAAGTACGCAATGAATGCTTTAAAAGCACTTAAGGTACTGCACTTTCCATTAAACACCGCAAGACTTTCAAAACCACACATATAGTGCGGTGCTATAATACCTTACTTCAATCAGCAAAATCGGTTCTCCAACCTAGCAAAGAGTTCAAAACTCACCACCCAAATTCAAGGGTTTGCAGATTCAACCCCTAAAAGCCCGTTTCCTATGGTCCCAAAAAGTTCAAAGCCCCTTTTGGAGCTTTCAACACATTTCCCCTACTGCAAAAGGGGAAAACCCACCACAATTATTGAGTGCACAATAGCGGGTACGGGCCGAGACTGACTCATGGGGGGGTGGGGCCGGCGGTGGGGTGTCTTATCATTTGTAATTTCGTTGGCATTTTGCTGGCGATAAGCCCCTGATAAGCCCTGTCAAGTGACCAGGCAAAGACATTGGCAGTGATTTCAAAGTCAATGGACGAGTTCCAACTTATTTATTACATTATCTGGGCGTTAGATTGTGCTTGCCGCCATCGATGGGGAACAGGGCGCCGGTGGTGAAACTGGCCTTGGAGCTGGCCAGAAAGGCCACTGCCTCGGCCACCTCGAATACATCACCGACACGGCCCATGGGATGCGAGTCGATGGCCCGTTGCACCATTCCCTTGTACTCGTCACCCACAATGCCCACATTGCTGTGTATGTTGGTGACCACAAATCCGGGATTGACCGAATTGACGCGTACGCCCTTCGGTGCCAGCTCCAATGCCGCAATCTTGGTGAACTGATCCAGGGCGGCCTTGGAGACGCCGTAGCTGAGGGCACCGGCAAAGGGACGGATGCCAGCACAGCTGCTGACATTCACCACCGACCCCTGAGTCTTAAGCAGATGCGGTACGGCCGCCTTCGTTAGCACCACAACGCCACGCAGATTGGTATTAAGCACCGCATCGAACTCGGCCATGTCCAGTGTTTCCAGTGGTCCTTTGCCCAGGATGCCAGCATTGTTGACCAGCACATCGATGCGACCGAATGCATTCACAGTTTGCTGTACAATTTGCTCCGCCTCCCTGGTCACATCGGCCACCACTATGTGTGTCCTGGTGTTGTTCGGCATCTGCTGCTCCACTGTCTGCTGTGTCAACTTCAAGTTCTCCAGATTGCGTCCCACCAACACCAGGTGCCCACCCTCGCGGGCCACCACCTGGGCGATGGCTGCACCGATGCCGCTGCTGGCTCCCGTCACTATCACCACCTTGTCGCCGAGACTCATGTTGTGTTACTGTTTTTTGGGCCAGCGCCATTCGACTCCGGGCGATAAGAACCTGTTGCGGTCTTTTACTTTATCGCTGCTAGAGCATCGCATTAGCCTCGCACCCATCCTCGTTGGCGTTTTTGAAAGTCAGCTAAAAGTTTTTAATTAAAAGTTTGTGCGGCTTGTCTGATTTCAAACATTTGCGAAATCATGCTCCAAGCTGCCCCGCCATAGCCCGGCCTCAAGTTTAGCGTTAGTTGGTTAGTTAGTTAGTTAGTTAGTTAGTTAGTTAGTTAGTATGACGGGCCTCTCCCGAAAAACACCACTCACTGCCGCCTCCGCTGTCAGATAATTAACATTTCCATTTTGCTATGCACACACACACACCAAACACACACACACCCATATATATGGCAGCTCGTACGGAGCTCGTATATCAGCGAAAGATAATGAGCGGCAGAAGTTTCGCCAAGATACGTATGGCTGGACTGAAAGTGCTCGGTTGTGTGGGAAAGATGAGTAGGACAAAAGAGATGAAAAGTTTTTTTGCTTAGAGATGAATAAGAAGAATGGGAAGTGGATCAACAATGGGCATGCAGTGGCCATATTGCGCCGCTACTGGGAACAAAAGCTGAGCTACTTTTTAGGCCCAGCGATGTTCCAACTGAACCCAGAAAACTGCTGGCTAACGTGAGCGGCGAGCAACTCTCCAAAAGAACTTCATTAATGACAACGTCTTAAGAAACACGTTCTGAGCAGCTTTATTCCAAATGATGAACGCTCTCGACAGAGCTGAGCTGAGCTGAGCTCCTCTCAGTCTCTTTTCTTGTGTGCTTCTAATTTTTAGATAAAAGAGAGGGACCTACAGTTAAACGCCTCGAACGGGAATAGCTCCACAGAGGGAAAAATCGTGTTCAGAAAATAAGATTCTTCCATCTCAAAACAAGATAGAAAGTCGGTCAAGCCCGACTATAACATACTGTGTACCAACGAAATTATACGCTCAGCATACATTTTGATGCAGCTGAAAGCAGCGCTGCAGCAGCGAACAGTCTTTTGATCATATCTCGACAACGGTTCATCCGATCTTCACCATTCCTTTGGAGGATCGATAAGAGTATTTTGATTACTAAATATGTCTAGAAGGAACAACCCATCTATCTTAAAAACTGTGGGAGATAAGACGTTTTTTCTAAATTGCGGCGGCGGAAGGGGGCGTGGCCAAAATAGAAAATAAACTTGATCTGCCTGCAGACATAAGAAGCATATGTCCCATACATGTCAAACCTCGATCTCTTACCATCTCTGAGATCTGTGCGTTCATACGGACAGACAGACGGACAGACGGACATGGCTATATCGACTCTGCTGTTGATGCTGATCAAGAATATATATACTTTATGGGGTCGGAGATGCTTCCTTCTGGCTGTTACATACTTTTGCATAAACTTATAATACTCTGTGTACCTACGGGACAGAGTATAAAAACAGGATCACTTTAATCCTGTTTCGGGATTACCCTGTTTTCAATCCCGTTTCGGATTGATTTCAGAATATTTTTTTTTCTGTGTAGAGTTAGTGCTGGGTGAATTTTATAACCAGAATATCATTTAAAAAACGTTCAAAACCGATCCGACCACGCCTACCTCATCGCTCAGATGGTCCCACGTGGCGGATGCGTAATATAATTATATTTATACCCTTATAATTTTGCCCAGAAGTTTGCAACGCATAGAAATATTCATTTCCGACTCCATAAACTATATATGTTCTTGATCAGGATGACGAGCTGAGCCGATTGAGCTTTGTCCGTCCGTCTGTCCGTCTGTCTGTCTGTTTGTACGCAAACTAGTCTCTCAGTTTTGAAGCAATCGAGTTGAAATTTTGCACAGAGTATTTCTTTTTGCTGCACATTACTAATATGTCGAAACCGACCGGATCGGATGACTATATCTCATAGCTCCCATAGCAACAATCGGTCGGCAAAACTAGTTTTAGTGAGAAAAACCTTTTTTGTTTTCAATGGAAACGTCTCCAAACTTTGTAATCGTAGGTTTTCTATGTTTATGTTTTATTCTACCAAGTTTGATTAAAATCGGACAGCTATATGGTATAGCTGCCATACAAAAGATATGTCTGAAAAACACTCTTAGTTAGAAAAACTTTTTTGTTTTTAATGGTAGCATCCTGCAATTTTGTATTTGTTTGTTTCACATGCTTTTACATAATTTTGAAAATTTTTGGCCAAATCGGTTGACTATATCATATAGCTCCCATACGAACGATTGGTCGGAAAATGGGAAAAAGAGTATTTTTTGAAATTGTTTAAGCGAGCACTTGCAAGGGTATAAAAACTTCGGCACAGAAGAAGTTAGCTTAGCTTTCTCCTTTTACAAACAGAAAGATTTGGCTTCAGGATCTGAAGAGGTTAAGCATTTATAAGGTTCGGTTCGTTGGTTCCACAGGAATCTACCCAAGTCTAAGTGTGTCTAATCCCCTAAATCCTTCGAATACCATCAGTATTTAAGGTCAAAAGTTTCACTAAACACATAATTTATTCAGCTCCCAAATAAGGCAAAGAGATTGAAGCAAAGGCGGCATCTTAATTAGCCAAACTCAAATTGTATGCTTCTATTCGGGTGAATTTGAGTCATCAAATGTCAGAGTGCCACACTTAACTTAAGCAGTTGCCGGCTTTAATTAAAAAAGGCATAACCTCATTTCACATTTTAGTCCTCTTTAGTGCCCATTTATAACCCTTCTTGGTTAATTATTATTCGCCAAATTAAAGCATATTAAAGGTACAATACGTCGCCGACGTTTGGCCTCCCCGTTGTGGTTAATTCCAAATCTGGCTTATCTCAATTGAAGGACCATCGTCTTATTGTGAAATGGCTTCTGGGATTTCAAGCCAACACTTCAACAAATATCAAGAAGCTCAGAATTTATTGGTACTGTCAAACTGATGTTATGAAATATGAGGCAAGCTGTTCGTACCAATTTCTAACTACCCTACCCCATTTGACCTTAATGTTTCTGACAAAGTGTTTCTGTTCGTCGAAGCACCCCATTAATATCTATCATTTTGTTGCATGCCACAGACCACCCACCCACCCACCACCCCTTCGCACCAACCCCCCCATTACCTTTATCAATCTTTATGTTCGAGAGCTCTCCATATCAATTTGCTTTTGTGCGTTTAGCTCATGCAGAATTGCATACAACAATGGGTGTGCGCACGAGGGCTGCTTATTGTGTAGGGGAATTGTGCAGGCAAGAATGGTTTTAAGCATAAAAAGGCATTTCTCGTTGGTTTACACGAGGGTCGCCTTTTATATGGGTACCAACTTTTTCGTAGTATTAAAGATTATTAAAGATTACAACATAAAAGAAAATTAGTTTTGATCAACGAATGATCAAATGCTTCTTTCGTATTTGGAAAACATGTTTGTTTTTAAATAAACTCGACCAAAGTACGTTTTCTGGCCCCTTAGAATATATATTTCCATAAGGTTCTCTCTCCTAGAGTTTTATTTTGATTGCTTTAAAGGAAAGGAATTCGTAAAGGATACTACTTAATAAATTGAGAAAATTTTCTACTGTTTAACATTTCCAACCTGTGCTCGACGAAGCTTTTCTAGGCACACTTCCTAGTAATCGCAATTGTTTTGGTTCACGTATTAAACACAATCCTTCTCAAGAACCATTAAATGCATCCACTCCAGCTTGTTGGCTATTTGACAAGTGACATTAATGCTACTTTACTGCATCAAAAGTTCGAATTTATCGTCATAGATCGAATTCGTCGAAATCCACTGCGCAAGCAGAAAATCCTGTCTCGTGAGATGAGCAAGAATAGGCGTGACTTACCACTCTGTGCATACAATACACACCGTCCACAGCATTGAAACAGAAACGCAGAACAAAATCGAAGGCATTGCATCGCCAGTGCGCGAACAATGCCTAAAGACTTCTTCTGTTTACTGCCGCGAAATTTGTACCATATAGATATCGATCAACACACAGAACGATAGAGTGTATGCTGTCAAAACTTTAATGAACAGGATATCTTCCCGACGTTTTGAATAAAGCTGTGAAGGCTCTCAGCCAGACATTATTAACAAACAAGCCGTGGACCTATCAACAACACTCTGCTTTGGTTCACAAGGCAAAAACGACACAAGCATGGCTAAAACATTGGAGTGTAAAGTAGGGTTGGTAATATTTCAAAAATAACTATATCAATGTTTTTGATGATATTCAAAAAGCATTCTTTTTGCGATTCTTTAGCGATAATATTGATATTTTCAATAAATAGCAATTTCTTAAGAATAATTGGGTCATTAAGGTTATTTAGAAGTCACTTGTCACGGTTTACAAATCTACTTTCTAACTGAGTTCGAAATCTAGTAATCAAAGCTCCAAAACACTTCAAAATGCCAACTCTGAAAATCTCTAAAATTCTAGATGAGGTACAGTCCGTGGGTTCATACCCCTGTTCTAAGTCTAAGGTTCAGCTCTCAGACCGGTTTACTTATCAAACCTAAAGTTTTGGTTCGAGGCTTCGTTTACCGAATCTTACATCATTTTTTGCTTTTCCAGCTAAAAAAAACAATGCAAGACATTTATTTAAAGACCTCTCTACCCTTGCCTGGACTATTAAATAGAAGCTAGACCAACTTCCAATAACAGAATTTGTTTTGTCATTTTGAATTTGTGTTTATTCATCAAAATCGAGGAATGTCGAGCTTGGAAATGGTTTTGAAATGATAATAACGCTATCATTTGTTTGGTTTGTTTTATAAGTTCTGGAATGAAGTTTATAAAGTGATTCTTCGTACCGAACTTTTTTTCAAGCAGAAGGCATCTGTTTCAAGTGTTAACAATTTAGAAGGTATGGTTCTTGGTCCGGCTCGATGGACCGAAAACACGAAAACTTTCTCATCTCTAATATTATTTATAGCAAAAAAAGATCTAACTTGTTTATGAAATTATATTGTACAAACCTTTTTTGGGTTCAGATTGGGAATGAAGTTTTGGAAAATAAACATTAAATGAAGCGTCTTCATTGAAGAAATGAAACGACAATTAAGTCGTTTTAACAAATTTTTTTTTAATCGCTTCTTTTTAAATACAGTATTTATTCAATTTGCATTTGAAATTCTCAGGGGGCGGGGGGGTTCAACGCCAAATCGCATAAATTAGCAATATAGAATCGTATTTTATAATGATACAAAATTTTCAAATAATGAAAAGGATTGTAACTCAATTTTTTGAATATAAAGATGCGTTTCCCTTAATGTATTCGGTAGCTGTATCAAAAATATCACCGAAATATATCACTAAAAAAATATTCAAAATCCGATTTCCAATATTCTGAACTAAAGTGGCATATCTTAACATATCGAATCATATTTATGGAATTTTTTTTTATTTAAAAAACATGAATTATTTTACATTTACATTAAAGAGCATACACTTTACAACTTACACTTTTACAATTTCACAGTTTTAGAGCACTTTTTATCAGTGTGGATAATTTGTATACTTTGTTGTATTAAGTTTGTGCGAATGTAGGTAACAGCCAGATGGAAGGAAGTATAAAGTATATATATATTCTTGATCAGCATCAACAGCCCAGTCGATATGGGAATGCCCATCTGTCCAGAGATGGTAAGGAATAGAGGTTGACATAAATGAACCAAAATGGTCCAATTGAAATGAATAGTTTTTAAATATCCTCTTTTTGATATTAAAATGTTCATATTTCATATTGTTTGAATGATTTTCAACTGACAATTTAAGAACCATTTAGCATTTAATGAATATTTTATGATCCAAAAATGAGTTTTACAAAAAAAATCCCTTCCAAATGGATACAGAAATCATACCATTATTTCTTGAATCCAGAAGTTCCGATTCAAAAATTTCTTTTTCTTCCATTCCATTCTTTTTCTGTTGAACCCCTCATTGTCAGCACTCCAGAACATTGACAAAGCAACCCTCGTATGTTGTATATCCAAACATGATTAGCTTGCCATGTCATTATCAAGCCATTCTCTCCATACACTTCTGCTGCTATCGATGTCGTCGTCGTTAACTTCTGTGCTGCTGTTTTTTTTTTTTGTGCTGCACTTCCTCCTCTCCCTCTCGGCCAAGTATTTTGTTTCTCGGGTTCAAGTCCTTCTGTTATGCAGATGCATCTTGTTGTTGGGCTTGTGGACCAACCGGGCGTAAACAGGAGGAATTGATAAGTGCAATTACAGAGTGTCAGCAGTGCAGTTTATGGAAATTGATGAAAGTGGAGGAATTCTTGTAAATGACAAGCGGACAAAATTGCATACAAATTGTTTAATCCTAGGAAAAGGTCCAGTTTATAACAGTTTATAATAAATTAACAAGCAAAACATATAAATATTATATAAGTATTTGTTTTACTTCAGAGCCGCCTTGTTCTTCAATGGTAAAAAGGCTGCCAAAAGGCAACCGGCTGTAATAAATTGAAAATACTTAGTTAAGGATTAGATGAGATTACTTATGTAGCTACCACCTACACAACATAAACAGGCTGATCATGAAGAAGGGCGGTATACAGCCCAGACTCATCAGGGCGGGAAAGAAGATGTTGCCCAAAAGTGAGCCCATGCGACCAAACATCATTTCCAAAGACACAATCATGGTGCTGGAAGGGATTCAAATCGTTTCTAATTCCTGAACCCAAACCAAAGTACATACCGTAGGGGTGTGGGAAACAAGTTAACCGATGCACTTATCACCGATGTTGATGCAATGCTGCCCATGGTGACAAAAGTGGCTGCCAGGGCCACTGTAGACGTTGACGAACTGGACCAATACATGCCAATTGCACAGCAACTGGCACCAAACAGACACAGTGTCAAAATCCGTTTCACTCCCACCAAATTGACCAGGAAACCAGCCAGCATATAGGAGACGAGTCCAGCTGCAGCCACTATGAGATTGTTCGTATAGCTGGCTGCACTCACATTAACCGTACACTCGATCTGTTCCGTAACTGCAGTCATATTCGGTTGCTGGTATTGAGTTCGATTCACGCTATATTCCAATATATTGCATATACTGGTCTCTGTATGCTCATTCGCAATCAGCTGTTCGTATTCCGTTATTGAGGCAAACAGCTGAGGTAACCACAGGCGCATGGTGTTCTGTCTGAAGTTGGAAACACAAAGAGACAGAGTGAAAGAGGAAAGAGAGAGAGAAAAAAGAGGATTAATACAAGAAAATGCAAAGAGGAAACCCCACAGTGAAAGGGATAATGAAATATGAAAGGTTATTTCAGGTGATTTGACGCACTGTCACGCGTATGGTCCGTACAAATTTGTATGTTTTTTATAGAAAGAAGTACATGTTAACCAATCACACTACACAAGACATTTGCTTCCTTGGTTTGATTTTAAATTGACCTGAAATTAAGTATGTTTATTACTTCTCTTTGTTGGATATATATTTCTGGACAGGCTTTTGCAACTTTTTGACTTATACCAAGTTTTTAAAGAATCCCAAACACTTTTCTATAATTTCTTAAGTAATTTGGCCCGCTGAGCACGGAATTTAACGAACAAAACCTATCGAAAAGTTATGGGGATATTATCGATAAGCGGCTTTCAGATTTTTTCAAAACTTTTTTGTTTTTGCACCGAGATAAAAGCTCTAAAGAAATGTAAAAACAAAAAACCTGGTCTAAAATTTCTGTTTTCAGACAAAAATGTGATAGGGTCAATCATTTTAGTTATAGTGTATACAAAAATAAAGCAAATTTCTTTGCAAAGTATGAAATCAAATCGATTTTAAGCAACATTTAATAGAAATGTTCAAAATTTTTGAGGAAAGTTAACTTCGACTCAGCCGAAGTTTGTTTACCCTTGCAGCACGTATTTCTGACTGATTTGAAGAACATTGCCACTGAAAACAAACAATTTTTTCTCACTAAGACTACTTTTCTGACTCTACTTTTGTATGACAGCCATACTATATAGATGTCCGATTTCGACCAAACTTAGTGGAATCATGGAAAAGCATAACAAACTAAGAAATACAAACTATGGAGGCGTTTTCTTTGAAAACAAAAAAGTTTTTTCCACTAAAACTAGTTTATCGACCGATTATTCCTATGGCAGCTATAACCTATAGTCCTTCGATTTTGACACAACATTGAAGAATTATGTGAAAGCTTTTAAAATAAATATATGCCAATTTTAAAGATGTTTACATTGAAAACAAGCAAGTTTTTCTAACTAAAACTTTTTTCCTAACCTTACTTTTCTATGACAGCTACACTACATAGATGTCAGATTTCGACCAAACTTGGCAGAATAATGGAAAAGCATAGTAAACTGGTAAATACGGAGTTTTCAGACGTTCGCATTGATAACAAATAAGATTTTCACACTAGAACTAGTTTTTCGACCGAGCGTTCCTATGACAGCTATATGTTATAGTCATCCGATCCGTCCGTTTCCGAAGAATGTTCAGCGTATTTGTGCCAGAAGACTTCATGCAAAGTTTGGCAGCGATAGCTTTAAAACTGGCGGAGGTGATAGCATAGAAACAGATGGACGAATAGATGGACAAGGCAAAATCAACTTAGCTTGTCAGGCTGATCGAGAATATATAAACTTGATGTGTTCGGAAATGCTTTCTTCCATGCATTACCATCACGAATTCAATATACCCCCTGCAAGGGTATACAAAGATTGAATTTACTTTAAGATCGAACACGAAACTCCTTTTTCTTATAAATTCCCATTTCCCGATATAGTTGATATATAGATGATAGTTCCTAAGGCAGCTATAAGATATAGTCAGCCGATTTCATTGATTTGTTATCTGTTAATAGGAAATACTGAGATTATAAAATAAAATATTCTTCTCACTAACGTCCATATTATTAAAATATTGATTAAGATATTATTGAAATATAGTCAACCGATCCGGTCTTGTAGTAAAGAGAAACCCTGTTTAAAATTTCACACTATAAACTTCAAAGCTGAATGATTTGTTTGAGTAGAAAAAGACAAAATAGATAGAAGTTTGGATTCGGCAAACTTGTCTTACGAGCCAAGAGATTGAAAAAGTTTGGTAAGGCTTTTTGAACTATGAAAACCGAAATATTTGTGGTTGTTTAATAAACCTTTAAATCCTATTTTCCCTAACAACAATCATGTAAAGATTAAGTACAGAATTTCATAAAGGGCTTAACAAAACTTTGGGTATTGGAAAAACATCAACAAAATAATAATAACAATCCTTTCATTAATATTTTTCAATTTTCTTGGTTCTATGGTAGTTTCATTGGTAATTTTCTGCGTTCTCCTATTCCTTGTTATGGCAAGGAACATATTGGTAACCAAAATCAAGCGAACCAACAAGCTTACCATGCATTACTATACATTTGATAGTCGTTTTTCTCACTTGAATGCATTTTATTGCTTTTGACGCCGCTTGATAGCAAGGGGATGTTGTTAAACTTTATGAAACTCTACGATGGTTTATGCTATGGGTAGGCGTGGCGACCGTGTTGCTTAGGGGTGACTGTACCAAAAACTTAACTATTCCCTTGTCTTTCACAAATCGATTTCTAGATTAATTCTATGTTTCTCTTGAACTCACCCCAATAGTGCACAAAAGTTGAGCAAATACACCCACAGTGAAAGACCCAAATAGGGTTTGGTGAACAGCGGACGTAGCTGCGTGAATCCGGAGCGTAGTGAACTCTTTGGTTTATCGGCCAACTCTGGATCAATCACTGGTATGGGCAATTTGTCTTCCTCATTGCCAGTCTGTTGTTTCGCCACTTTCTCAGGTACTTCATTGGCCAGCACTTTGATCTACATCTTAGCTATGAGGATTCTACACGCTTTGGATAGGGTCTTGGCTGTACTTACGGGAAAGGCATCTCGGGGTTTGCGTGTATTAAGGGCATACATGAATTTAAAGGCTTCCATGGCCTCTTGATTACGACCCTTGGACATTAAAAATTTGGGACTTTCCGGGAAGAAGGGAAATAGCACAAAGGTCAAGATGCTAGGAGCGGCGGTAATGGCCACAAACACTTGCCAGGAGTGCACTGGAAGGGGAAGAAAGAAGAGAGACAGAGAAAAGTGTGAGCTTTGTTGGGGTTTTCTTTCACTTTAGGCTTTAACATAGGATTTGAACGGGAGGTGGGCTGCCTGAAAACTAGCAATAACTAGTTATTTGAAATATATATCTTCTGTTGCCAACAACAATCGCTATCACTTCAAGCTGCTAATCTGCCCTCGCTGCACTTGATTGCCATTGCATTAATTATCTCTCGCACTTACATGATAATCCCCATATAACGATATCCCATTTCTGGGGCAGTATCAACATGGCCAGGCAGGGTAGTGTCAGCGTGGCTATGGAAAACATTATGCCCACTATCATCATAATCCGTTGTCGATGCTGTCGTCCATGTAGCTCGGTTAGGTAACTCATCAACACGGCAAAGGGTCCGCTCATGCTGCCAAGTCAAAGTTGATCCATTAATGCTCTCTCTACAGTGCCTTTATATATAATACTTACCAGAATCCACCCAGATATTTGAATATCATCAGCTGTATGACATTCTGACTCAGAGCTCCACCTATGACACAAACGGCATCCGCCACATAGCCAAAGATCAGCGACTTGCGGCGTCCCTTGGTATCGGCCACATAGCCCCATAATATGGCCGAACTAATCATTCCCGCATATGTGATGGCATTCAATATACCCTTATCGAGCAGGCTCAATTTCAGATCACACTCGGCACTGGGCAGGATGTAGGACATTGTTGAGGTCTCGTAAACGGTGCCCATGGCCGCCGGTACGGCGCTGAGCAGCAGAAATATGTTGAACATGCCAAAGCCAGCTGCCTCGATGGCCGTCTCAAAATCAGCTGGTTCAGCCGGGTTGGCTGCATTGTCGTCAACTGGCCCATTGGGGGTGGGGGGTAGCTTTTTGGAGGGCTCGTCTGGGCCGGACTGGGATGGAATCTCCTTCTGTTGCTGGCTCATTTTGGGATGAATTTCGTTCGTTAACTGAACAGTCGCAACGCATATGCGCCATATCTTGTAGGCGCTGCTAGCACCTTAAATCCGTCCAAGTTCAGGTGGGGGAAAATTAGTTGTTGATTGTGAAAAATAATCAAAAGAGTTGACGGCTCGACAAGTGGGTTACCCTAGACGAAGGCTAAGAATTTACGGTTTTTGGCATATATTATAGAGACATATATATAGAGACGGCTAACAACATTGTTCACCAACTTTGCACCTCTTCAGCGTCTATAAAAAATGATGTGATCTTGAGAGCTTCATGGCGACATAATTCCGCCGGAAAATCTCTGTTGAAAACAATAAAATTCCGGCATCTATTACCATAATGTCAGTTTATTACAATATTATTCAAATATTCTGAACGACATAGTTCCGCCATGCATCACTACTGGCAAACGTCGTTTTCAAAACACAAAATTCCACGAATAAACAAAAACACAGCTCCTCGCGAGGAAATGTGTTAGTAAACCAACATGGATTGGCTTGTGAATGTTCATAATTATTATTAAATTGCATAGCGACATAATTCCGCCAATATAAATATTTTTTTTAACCTTTCAAATGGTTTTTATTATCTGACAAGACAAACTGTTTTCGATTACTTAAGTATTTACAAAAAAAACTTGTCTACAGTATAACTCTGTGTGTTATGTACATTTTTACGGCGGAATTATGTCTCTTTTTTCGTTAATTCACTCAACTTCTCGCTGAGAAAGGTTTTGTGAACCGACATAATTTAGCGATGCATCTTATTTTACTAACGACATAGGAAATACGAGGCTTAAAGTAGAACGTTTCTGTGTCGTTTTCAAAACAGCTAACTTCTTGCGGAATTAAGTATAATAGCTACCACGTCGTTCATCTTCGACGCTTAATGGAAAACAAAAGATGAGTCCGAACAATAAAAAAGAAGTTCAGAATTGTCTCACTATTTCACAAACGAATTGGACTTTTAGCTTTGTACAACGGCGCCACCTTCTCAAAACATATTTGTCATTTCTTTCAATGTAAATTAATCTGCTTTTAACTTTTCTGGAAGTCGTTAAATACTTAAATATATTTATCAATAGGCAAATTTACAAGCATTTGTAGACTATGGGCTGATTTCTCATCATCTAAATAACTACTATGTGCAAGATAAGCTTATATTTTGCTCTGTTATTTGTAGGTTTATGTGACAGATAGCTCTATGTAAAAGCCCTAAAAGAGAATTCAGGACAACTTAAAAAAATTTTGAAATGATTTTAATGTGTTTTTTGCTGTTCTTGAAAAAAATTAAATCCCTAAAATTCAATCAATCTAAAATAAAATTAAAACAACTGAACTTATGGTTGAAACTCGGGGCTTAACAAGAAAAAATGGGTGCCTTTACTTTGCAGTTCTAGGACTTACATTTTCTTTATGCCGAAATGAAAAAATTATGAAAAATTGAAAATAAAAAGTGGGAAAGACAAAAAAACAAAATTCCATTTGGCAGCATACAATTCAACATACAAAACGAATACACCCCAAATGCGATTAAAAACCAAACAGATTAAAAGCAATTAAATGCCGTTTACTCAACGTTCCCCTGTTTGTGCCGTGTTTATGATGCGTCTATGTGAATGATGCTGCCCGTTGCTGCCGTTGTTGTTGTTCTCCGTGATGATAATGGGGGGCCCCCATCGTATATGATCACTCTATTGGCGACTGGCCACACGAATGGGCGCCTGCCCGTGGTTTTATGATACAGATTTTGAATCTGATGACGACATGTTGGCGCACAGAGCGTTGATTTATTAAACGAACTCATCAGGAGCGGGTTCGTTTGGGTGACATCTTCCGTAGTTGTTCAGTGTTCCAAGCATGGGGAAATGATTTTAATTGTAAATAAAATAGGAAAAGAAGTGAACGATGATGAGCTGAACGAGTAGAGCCTGAGTTAAATCAAACAAAAAATAAATAAAATTATAAAAAGAAAACATCCAAAAAAAGCAAGAAAAAAGAGCCCTGCCTGGGCCGAGCACAGTCAAAGGAATGAGAATTGGTAGCTGTCCGGGGGACCAAAGTCAGTTGCCAAGGCCTACTTAGCAGTAGACCAAATTTCAAAGGCAAAGGCCACTAAGCCAATGGGAAATTTTTCCACCTCAGAATTTGTATAATTTCATCAGACTTATCTAAGACAAACACACTGAAACGCGGTCGTATCCCCCACAAGTTTTCATCACCTAAACAAAAACAGGTGGAGAGACAGTGGCGGCAGGGTCAGGCGGATGGGGGTGGGGGAGTGGGGTAACAGGTAACAGCTTTGCATTTTGGACAGCGTCACAACTTGGAAACAAATTGGACTTTTGTTTGTGTTTGTTAAAAGGCTTAATTTGTTGTACTTTCGGTCTAGTAGGGCAAACATTATGAGAGATGGAGTGCTACGGTGGGGGGGGGGTGGTACTAAAGTGCTGCAAATAACTTGATGCCACCACGACCGAAGCAGTTGAGGTGTGTCTGCCTAAATCAAGCTCAAACAATTTCAACTATTTGAATTGCCGAGCCAAAGCGGCAGCGTTCGAGTGTCACAGAAAACACTCAAGGAAAAAAATGTGTGTGGGCTAACAAGGCACGGTGGGAGGGTAACAGTGGCGGGGATCCAGAAAGGGTGGGAGCTGAAAACCGCTCAGAACCCAAATATCTCAATTCACCAAAGATATGCAAAATGCAAGGTATTTTCAGTAGTTAAAATTGACTGCAAAACAGAACTAGTTTTTATTTTTTGACTGTTGGTCTCGTAACCCCTCTCCTAGATCCGCTACAGGTGGTTTACGAGTCACTGAACAATAAGGAATTGCTTACAAAGTTGTACCAGATATTTGAAACTACATAAAGTGAACACTGAGCAATTGAGCAAATGAATCACTGAACAAGTTTTTACAAATTTTATACCATTGAAATTTTTCAAACAAAACAATTCGTCGAACTGAACCATTGCTACCAATTTTTTTACTATTTAAAACCTCATTCATTTATTCATGCCTTTGCAAGTGATGCTTCTTGAACTACAACGCCTAATGAACAACTGAGCAAGTGATCAAAAGAGTAAATGAGGAACTGATTAACTTTTCACAAATTTTTAGCAACGTAAAGCCTTAAATAGCATCGAACATGGCGGTTAATGCTTCTGCATGTAATATATTCGAAATTAAAACGACAAGTGAAAAACTGAGCAAGTAAACAATTGAGCAAATTTACATCAGAGCTTTTTAACACAAAGTTTTTACCTTGTAAGGCCCTAAAAACTGTCTATAATGTCCATTGCTGCATTTGCAGATGATTTGATGAACAACTGAGCAAGTGAACAAATGAGTAAACGATGAACTGAGCACCTTTTCACAAATTTTTAAACAACGTAAAGCCTTAAGAAGAATGGAACATGGAGATTCATGTGATTTACTCAAAATCAAAACGAAATATGAATAACTGAGCAAGTAAACAGTTGAGCAAATTAACATCAGAGCTATTTTACACAAAGTTTTTACTATAAAAAACCTCAATGAGTGTGAAAAATGTCCATTGCTGCATTTTCCTATGATCCCTTTGAAAATATAAAGATTAATGAACAACTGAGCAAGTGAACAATTGAGTAAATGATAAGCTGAGCACAAATTTTTAACAAAGTAAAGCCCTGAGAATCATCGAACATGGCGGTTCATGCTTCTGCAAGCGACATATTCCAAATACACAACGGAAAATGAACAACTGAGCAAGAAAGCAACTGAGTAAACTAACATTAGAGCTATCTTCCACAAAGTGTTTACCATGCAAAACCTTAAGAAGCTTTTAACATGAATATTATTGCCTCTGCATGAGATCCCTTTCAAACTAAAACGTCTAATGAACCACTGAGCAAGTGAACAAATTAGTAAATGAAACACTGAACACCTTATTAAAATTTAAAACAATTAAAAACATCAGGAAGCATTGAATGTGTACCATTTTCTGCCTCTGAATGTAATTTTTTGCAAATAAAGACGCCAAGTGAACAACTGAGCAAGTGAACAATTAAGCAATTTATCAAATGAGCACCTTTTAGCCATTTTTTTTTAAATTTAAAGCCCTTAGAAGCTGGTAACATGTGGTTTACTGCTTCTGCATTCAAATTAATCTGCCTAATGAACCACTGAGCAAGTGAAAAAGTGAGCAATATTTCCCAAATTTTTTAGAATTTTAAACTTTAAGAAGCATTGCCACTACAATGAAAAAGTTAAGAAGTCAAAATTAGTGATCAACTGAGCAAAAGTGAACAGTTGAACTACTTGTCATAAACTGTTTACTGGAACCTAGAACCTTGAATTCTTGAATTACGAAAATGCGGTTTTTCCAAAGAATATTTTAAGCTAGAGGGCACTTTGGCCTAAGGACCTGTCTCCCTTGCCTGAAAAGCATCCTCAAGCCATTTTATTGGAAATGATTTGTATGATAAACAATACTTAGCAGTGTATGGTAGGTTCAAGGTTATGGAGGTTCTTTTTGTCAATCTGAACCAACATTTTTCACTGGCTGTAACCCCCTGCACATATACGTATATACACCGCACTTCACTGCTAACGACGTGCCCAAGTAAATGTCAAACTAATGCCCAAGCTTCACCGCAAGAGCCAGAATGCCAACCAACCTAACCAACCCACCAATCCACCCACCCAACCCACGAACCTACCAACCTATCGACGGCCAACGCCAACGCCAGCGCCAACTCCAACGCAATAATGCAATGTCCCTCATCGAAGCTTTAAGTTTATGTATACGGCGTAACGGTGGTTCGTGCGGGTGGTTCGTGCAGGTGGGTGGATGGGTGTGTGTGTGTGTGTGTTGAACACGTACAGGTACAAAGTTTTGCGCCATTTATTGCATTTAACGCTCGATTCTGGTGCCGCCGCTGCAGTGAGTGAGAATTTGTGTTGTTACCTGATAAAAACAATGGCATCGGCACTGCCGCCCCTGGTCCTGCGGCCCCGGGGGTGGTGTAATACGTTGGTTATTAGCGGACAGCTTAGGGTAACCGCCATGGCTGAGCTGCAAATTGCATTGGCATTAACAAAACTGATATACGCGCCACGTCTAATGGGACAACATATACCCTGTTAGGTGGGTAGTCATTCACTTGATGCATCAATCAAACTGTCGGACTATGTTTTACGGTTAATATGTGCCAGTTAACTGAGCTACTTAAAGGCTTAAGCGGCAGAGAATGTGCTTAAGCTGCAGCCGTGTGGGTATATTCGGAATGAGTTGTAACAGTTCAAGGTGAAGACCCTAGAAATTGATCCCGGGCTAAGCCCCGCAACCTTCGGGTTGGATTCAAAAATCACTGTAGCGATGCAAGCTAATTCTGAACCGAACAGATCCAAAGCGTACCGAAACGTTTTTTTAAAAACTCAGAGCTCCAAAAAAAAAAAGCACGTAACAACCTTGACGAACCTGAGACTAACCTATTTTAATCGACTTTATCCAACCCTTTACTCAGTGGAAGAAATGTTTCATAGCTTTAAAATATGTTCATTAACAGAGCATTAACATAAGCGTTAACATATCAACACTTGCAAAGTGCAAAAGCGAGAGCGTAGAGCGTCGACCTTGTTCGACTTTGATATACCCTCTACTTAGAGGAAGAACTGTTTCATGGCTGTACCTTATGTTAATTAACAGAGCATTAACATAAGTGCTGGCATGTTAACATTAACAAAGTGCAATATGTTCTCCTGTTCTTGTTCCGCTGAATGTTAACTTATGAAGTTCGTTCTTTACCGAACTTTAACAAAAACGAGAGCGTAAGTTAAAGTCGGCCCTGCCCGACTTCGAAATACCCGTTACTCAAGGCAATTAGTGTTGCGGCTCAGATAAGTATGCAACGTTTTTTTAACTCTGCCATTTATTATCCGATCATTATGATCATTATGAAATTTGTGAGATTGTACATATTGGAAACATGCACTGAACTGCAAAATCTGAGCTCGATAGCTTACAAATTGTAGGAGATATTCAAGATTTTTTATTGCGGGGGCGGGAGGGGGCGTGGCCAAAAATTAGAAACAAACTTGATCTGCCTACAGACAATACTAGCTTACATCTAAAGAATGGTTGCTCTAGCTCTTCTAGTTTCCGAGATCTAGGTGCTCATACAGACGGACGGACGGACGGACATGGCTATATCGACTCGGCTATTGATCCTGATGAAGAATATATATACTTTATGATATCGGAGATGCTTCCTTCTGCCTTTATACCCTTTTTACTCTACGAGTAACGGGTATAAAAAAGGCCAAGTATCCATTTCAGTTTTTAGATTTTTCGTTGTTCGGCCAAATCTTATTCCTAGAGTCTCTCAAGTTTGAAGTTTCGTCGTTTCCTTGAATTACTTTTCCTTAATATGTACATGGGTATACGAATCCGAATGTTGAAATTATCAAATTAATGTTAATGCTCTGTTAATTAACATAAGGAAGGTTATTAAACACTAATAAGCTTGAGTAACGGGTAGATCGATGTCGGGCAGGGCCGACTGTAACTTACGCTCTCTTCTTTTCTTGTTATTATTGCGGACTTTCAAAAAACCTCAATTGCTGTTCTCAGATCGTTGATAATACCGCTGAGTCTCAACTTTTGAAGCACATACTTATGCACTACAACCCAACCTTTACTCAAAACTGTCGAGAGAGTTCTTTTTAAGTGCTTTCAGCTCCAAAAATAAATGCCAAAAGCAAGTTTCCAATATTAAATCAGCATTAAGTACCTCTCTTTACTTGCATCTATCAGGAATTAATAGAAATTATTCGTACAGGCATTCTATGAGCAGCCAAAAACGCAGTCCAGTTCTCGATTGCCATTGAATTTAAGCTTTTGCAGCCTCTTAAGGAATTTGTACCGTCTTTCCGTATCTTCTCAGAAGTTACTTTCAAAGGAATGGCAGTCTGATAAATTTACCAAATGCACGATACTGTAATTGCAACGTCCAATTTTAGGCCCCGATCTGTTAAATAGCGTCCTGATCTTCCTTTAAATCTATTTGCTAAGTACTTTAACTAGACTCAAAGAGCGGATTTTGCATTTTTTTAAACCGATTTTAATCCTGGTACACTCGTTAAAATGTGTATTTAACTAATTTTTTTTACATCGTTTCGTCTTCCAATACATTAAATTATTATTTAAGTCATCTTGAAATTGAGTGCAGTATTTTGTGGAATTTTATTAACGTAAAATGTCTAAACAAAATCCGCTGTCTAGTCACGACAGTCCGAAAAAATGCCTAAAACCAGTTTTGCTCTAAGGGATCACATCCCGACCTTTCTTTATATCTGTTAGTAAAGTTTTTCTACGGCTTTTAATTGTACAGCTGTTCTAAAATTAGCAAGCTTCCATTTCTTAGATGGTCTGTAATACTGCAGCTCTTTACTTTAGCATTTTCGATTTCGGTGAGAAGAAAGAAAAAGAAAGTATTTAAATATTAATTCAAAATATTCCAATTTTTTATGGAACGTTCCAATTACACCCCTCACTTTAAGAACTTCATCCAATTGTAAATGCAACAAAGACCACCCCCAAATGCACAGACACAAAGATCTAAACAAGAATGCAGTAACAGCAACCCCCTTTCCTTCAAATTCCAACCAAATTCCTATTCTAAGGTGCTACAAAAAAATTGTATTTTGATTGCATAGAATCTTTAAATTTAAATTATTGAAATTATTAATATGTTTGTGCAATAGTTTTACATTTTATGCATTTTAAAGCCTACTAAAAATTGCGTCGGGATATTCATGAAACAGTTATGTATAGACAAGCAGCTCTATTTGGTGCATAAATATTATACATTAGTTGTTTACTACAACAAAAGCAACTTTTCGGGACCTTGAGCCAGCTAAACTTTAGAAAGGACGCTTTATAAATTACAAAAATAATTATTAATATTTGAATCTATAAAAGGCTGACAACAGTTCATTCTAAAATTGAGGAAAATTAGAAAAATAATAGTATAATGAAATATAAATTGATTCAAGGCCGATTTCATATCTGGTACTCAATGTTATATTTTTCCATATCATTAAAAAGCAGGGCTGCAAACCGGGTTTGAACCGAACCGGTTCTAACCCGAAACTCCGAATTTTATTTTACTGTGAACCGAACCTTGAACCGAACCTCTTTAGAAAGTAAAGCTGAACCCAAACCTGTTCCGAACCTAAAATATCGGTTCGGCTCAACAAAAATGGTGGACATCACAAAATTTGATCTTCTGTCTAGCGATTCTATCTGTTATTAGGTTGGTTTTGATCGACTGAGTCTTAAAATAGGCAGCAAAGTAAATTTTAAAAATCCTCGAATAGCATTCAGAGTTATTTACTATATCCCCATATATAGTAGCCTGTGTTTTATAAGACCCTTGACTACAAAGCTTTTTCAATGATTCAATGATCTTACAAAAACTACGAAACGTTACTTCATAGTCACTTATATTTCTAGTAATCAATATATCAATGTGTTCCACAAACCGTTTTCGACCCAAAAACAACCCGATTCCTATTTGATTTAAGTAGTTTAGGATTTAATTACCTTCTAAAATTTAGTATAGTTTAGTATCTAATAAATTATTGCTTAGTTTTATATTAATATTGTGTCCAGCATGGACTGAACCAAGGTTCGAACCAAAACCTTCTTCCAAAAACCGCGAACCTGAAATTTTTGAACCCTAACCATTGGTGAATTTTGGTTCGAACCAGCGTTCCGGAGATCCAAAAAAAAGTATGGGTTTGCAGCTCTGTTAAAAAGCCTATATGATAAAGTTACGAATGATCTGTTTGAAATTATCAATATGATATTTTCGAGAATATAAAATCTATATTAATAATGTCATTATGATACAATACATAAAAAATATACTGAATATAGAACTTCACTGTGCTTTTAGTGGGGTAAGTACTATTAATAATTGTAGAGAATCAGAAAAACACAAATAATTTTATTTTATTATCTAATTTACTTTACCTCTGCTTGACTGGGGAGCGAGCTCTGGACCTCTCGCCCTTAATACGAATGGAATGGCGTCTTAAAATCTTAAAATCTAAACTTATCTGACACATTGCTATGTGATGATGCTATTTAGAAGCTGAGAAAACGGCCCTCAGTCTATTAAATATGGAGTTACAAATAAATCGTAATATTTTTAAAGCCTTAAGGCCAAATTTTTTCAAGCATCCTGGCATCTTCGCATAACTGTCCGGGTTATGGTAAGTGTTTTTGGCGGGTTTGGGATTTGGGTGATTGTTATTCCTCTTTATTTCATTTGGGTTTCATTGACGATTATGGTTATTTCTATAAAATATTGAAAGCTCCCCCTCATACCAAACCAACCCCCACTTGGACCCTCATTTATGCCGTATAAGAACTTGGCTCAAATTTGCCAACCAGAAACATTTTCCATCACATTAAAGTTGCACTTGATGAGATTCTATTAAATCGTTTAGCCAAACACACACACACAGACCGAATTTGGCCGGAAAATGCGCTGCAACATTCAAACTTTGCCTCTTGTTGATGATGAGCAGCAATAAGTCATTGAAATTAGATTTCAGTTTTGTTGTTTTAATGCCAATAACTTCTGTATATTACTAAATATATTGAAATAGATTTCAATAAAGCATGACACTTACGTTCTGTAACAGCTGTGCATTCAATGACCAGGAACAAAATAAATACACAATTTTATTCTTGGTAGAAATTGCACTTAAGATGAAGCAATGTTTCTAAGACTGAGAATTGCTGAAATTATACAAAACTGATTACTAAATATGTATAGCAGAACCGAACCATTTATATATCCAATAGGCTAACAAATTGTAGGTTTTCTCAGCCTTAAGTCTAGGGCCATTTTCATAATCATGTTTGCTGTTTATACTAGACATGCATATAGTTAAGCATCTTCTTATTATCTCCTGACTTGAGTTGGTTAAAATCTAAAAATGAATGCTTCGAACACTAGACATCTCCCGAAAAAGCAACTGTCCACCACCTAGCTTATTGCTTTGTGAGATCTTAGGTGAACTATGTACTGTGATTTATCGCCCGGCTTAACTCAAAACATTTTTTTGCCGCACTGCCTCGCGTGATATTGATAGTCATCTGCGTTGACATGCTGACTATGTATGTGCTGTATTCAGGGTCCTCAGTTCGAATCCAAGAGAAGTGAAGGCAAAGTATAAAAACGAAACCATAGAAAAACAAAGAAAGACATTCTTTTCCTTAAGTCTGCATGAAATGCTCAAAGTATTTTAGGTAATTTTAAATTGAACTGAATTTTCTAAGAGCTTTAGAAATTTTATGCCCGAAATTTGGAGGCACCATGACCTTTTTGCCATTTTAAGGTGCGATTTCCTAAATTTTAAGGCCATATTTTGGCTCTTTAGGCAACTTACTTTTTTGGATGTATGCTCAAAATATGACTTATTGAAATACAGCTCGAAAAGGAATCGCAAATGACTCGAAAATAGGTTGAAACTGATCAGAATAGCGGGTTAAAAACGATTCTTCGAGAAAGTCGCTGCTAGTGTATCATTTTCACCCGACACAAGTTTTATTTATGATCTCAAAGCGCTCAAAACGGACTCAAAAAAGCATCGAATTTGATTAAAACCGTTATGAAATGTGTGTGTGGGGAAGATCAGCTATGGGACTTACCCAGCAATCATTCTATGTAATTTTTGATCACATTCGAGCCATTTTCGAGTGCTAGGGCTGATTAGAATGGTCATAAATGCGCTTTTGTCGGGAGACAATGGTACCCCAGCGGCGACACTTTGTGAAAGTCATTTTTAACCCGTTCTTCTGATCAATTTCAAATCACTTTCGAGTCATTTGAGAGTCTTCTTTTAGTCGTTTTTCACAAAATCACATATTGAGCGTATTCAAGTGTCATTTAGTCGTCCATGATGGGCATTTCTTTTTAATCATTCAAATGTTGGGTGGGTATTGTCAAGCAACTTTACACAAACACCCCAGCAAACATTTTGTGAAATTGTTGATCGCACTAGAGTCTTTTTCGAATCCTCAATTTGATTAAAACAGTCATAAATGCGCTCGTTTTCTGATCATAAACGATACGTTTGTCGGGAGAAAATGTTACCCTAGACGCGACTCTTCTTAAAAGAGACGACTTTAACCCGTGCTTCTGATCGGCTTAGACTTATTTTCGAGTCGTTCGAGAGTATTTTTCGAGTCGTATTTCCAGAAAGCACATTTTGAGCATATGCATAAGTCATTTTTGAGTCTTTTTTGAATCGCACGTGACAGTAATCTCTTTTTGGTCATCAAAGGTCTCGAAAAAGACTCATATAGGTGATTTTTCTGAAAAGAACTATTCTCCAGCAAATATTTTGTGAAATTGTTGATCACACTAGAGCCTTTTCTCATTTTCTGATCATAAAGTATACTATAGTCGAGAGAAAATGGTACCCTAGCAGCAACTCTTCCAGAAAAGACGTTTTTTTTTTAGTTGCTCCGTTTGAGCACGATCTGTGTTCTTCAGCCGAGTTTTCTCTATTTGTTAGAGTGACCCCAAAGTGTCCAAGATTGGTGATGTATTCAATAAACAGCTGGCAGCTGATTACGTGGATAGGCTTAACGGCAAGTAGACTGCGCAGATATACCTCCCAGCGACCACCATAGACATAGTCCATATCATCTTTAGCCAACATCCTGGCAGAGTCTCCCACCCAGCTAATGTGGTTCATTATCTGTTGTGTCGATTGGCGTCGATTGACTGTCAATTAGCTGTGAATAGAATTGTGTGTAGCAAAATGATTGTATCCCGGTGCTGCTGTTGGGGCAATACGTTGTGGTCAGTTCTTGCACCAACTGTATTTTGTATGGTTGCTGAATAAATGTCCCATAAAGTTTGGATAAATGGACGCAATTTGCGAAACACATTTCTCACAGAGCTAGAAGTTTGTTAATAATAATAATAAATAGTTTGCCAGCGCTGTTCGTTTATTTGTCTATTCAGGGTGAAATAGCAAACCTTACTGAGCATTTTTGGGGTAACCCATTGTTATGAATCGGGCGTGAGGTGTCAAAAATGGGTACACTGGTAAATCAGTGTAGCATATAAGTTACCGTTCCGTTAGTTACCGTTAGTTAATGCTACCATTAGACTAACTGTTCCTTTCTAAAATATACTTAATCATCCCGCTTAAGCATCAACTATCGTCACCGCACCGAATTGTTGTTCAGTATAGATTTTGGTACGGTTTACAAGGTTTAGTAAGGTTCAACACCGAACCGGTTCGCATCCCAGTTGATTATTCATTAGAAATAGCTTAGAGGAAAAATATATAGCTTGAAAAAAAAGGTGAAATGTGCTATTTAAGTGACGCGAAGTGTATGCTCTCTCATTATTTTGCCTTTATATTTTTTTTCTGAGTTTCCAAGCAACACATTCCGTGTTGAGATAAGTTGGCTGCACTTAAGCTTGCATGCGTTTTTCGATTTAAATAAACTGATTGGATTCGGTTAACTATTGTTGCGTGAAACGATTTTGTGTGTCAAATTAATTAATTTAAAAAAAAAATTCCCCCCCGAGTTAATAAACTGTGCTGTCCTCCAGCTGAACATAGTCAGTTGTCGGTGCATAGAGTGTGCATGCTGGGTGGGAGTATCAGCATCAACAAAGAGAAGAAAACAATAGAGTTGCTTTCTGTGTACTTACTTTTTGGTATTGTTCTTCTGTTAATAAACTGTGTGAGTGCTTAAAGGGGGCGAAGTGCAATGGTGAGAGGGGGGCCCAAAATGGGGCCGCTTTAACTACTACAATAATATTATTTCTATGGAATGGGAAGGCAATGGAATAGGAATAGCAAGAATATTTAGTCAAGGAATCATCTTTCAGTTTCTTTTTTGGTTTTGTAGATGTTCTCGTACAGGTTCATAGATTCAGCCGTGATCCTCTCAAGCGCCCCCTCCTCCCCCTTTGCTGGGATCAGTCCCCTCCTGTCTTTTGTTTGTGTTTCTTGAGTGCGATGCTGATTGTGACCGTCCGAGATCGACATGACAAGTGTTTCCATGTCTGTGTATTTGTGTTTACATTCTCATTCTGGATGCAAAAGACTCAGATTATCTAGGTGCCGAGTGAGAGTGAATTGTCTGATTTTTCCGTTCAGTCAAACGACCAAAACAAGACAGACTAGTCGCTGCCAGCGAAGATCTCCCGAATCCCAAAAGTAAAACAACTAAAAATTTAACCCCGAAAACCCAAATTGGACTATGTTATAGTTATGTCGACATCATCTGGACGCTCTCACTCAGAAGACAGGTAAACTTCACTAAGCGCGTAGGTAGTTCCACCCTGATTCGTACCCCTTCCACAGGAACACCAACTCCAGCCTAAACGAGGTGCTCAGGACTTGTGCCAACATTCAGTCGCTGGAAAGCCTGGGACCACCACTGGACTACAACGACGTGTACCTGGCCAGTAAAATGATCACACCCAATCCGTACTCCTTCAGTGGCAACATATCGACCAGCAGCTGTGCCAGCGAGGACGCCTCCTTCACGGACAGCATACTGGAGGACAATGGCCGCATCTCGCTGGCCTACGAGAATCTGCACACCATTCCACGACGACTGGCAGACAAGTTTGCCGCGCACACCAAGTGCTTGGATCTGAGCCACAATGATTTTCGTAACCTGCAGTTCCTGGCGTTTTTCGAGGACCTGCACACGCTCATCCTGGATCGAAATGTCAATCTGGACCTGAACACGCTGCCCTACTTGCCCAGCCTGAATATCTTGTGGTAAGGGGTATAAAAATATCAAAATTTCCAACCGCTGACTCTTCTCTGTCTCTCCCACCCCCCACCAGGATAAACAACTGCGACATCTCCAATATCACCGACTGGATACATCGCATAGAGCGTCATTGCCCGGCTCTGGAGCAGCTATCCTGCATGGGCAATCCTGGCATACGCACTGTGTTTGGCATCCATGGCCCCGCCACAGGAGCTGCCCGTGATTACATCCTGCAGGTGCTGCCCAATGTAAAGTACCTGGATGGCCTGCCGCGTATCATGCTGGACAATGGGAGTGGAAGCCAGAGTCGTAAATCGGCCACCTCCTTGAGCAATTCGGAAAAACCCGCCACACCCAACCTAGGATTCAAGCAGATCTTTCGCTTCAAGCAGCACCGCAAGACGCACAGTGTGGGGGAGCAGGCGTATGGCAACTGTTCGTCCACCAACTGAGCGGATCGGGGTAGGGTCCAATTGTAATCCAAGTGCTTGGACTGTTATTTTTAGTCGCTTGTTGTGTTATCAGCAGCTTTTGCCAATGCCCTCAACTCCGTCGGTCAGTCCAATGATTGCACCTACAGACCCACATATGTGTGTGTGTATGTTTGTATGTATGTATGTATGTGTGCTTGAATGCATGTAAACAACAATGAAATGATGATGGTACATCGGGTGCATCCGATTCGAATCGAGAATTTTCCTCAATTGATGTTCCATTTACACATAATCGACACAATTTTTAAAAATAAATAAACCAAATCGGAATAAAACATAATCCAAGATGAATGATCAAATCAGATAATAACAGAAATATGCATTTTCGTTCACAATAAACCATTTATATTCTTGATCAGGGTGACGAGCTGAGGCGATTAAGCTTTGTCCGTGCAAACTAGTCTCCCAGTTTTGAAGCTATCGAGGTGAAATTTTGCACAGAGTCTTCATTTTGCTGCACAATACTAATATGAACCGGAACCGACCGAATCGGATGACTATATCTCATAGCTCCCCTATGAACAATCGGTCGGAAAACTAGTTTTAGTATGAAAAACTTTTTTCTTTTCAACGGAAACGTCTTCAAACTTTGTATATACATGTTTTCTATGCTTTTATATAATTCTACCAAGTTTGATGAAAATCGGACAACTATATGGTAAAGCTGCCATACAAAAGATAGGGCTGAAAAACAGTCTTAGTTAGAAAACTTTTTTGTTTTTAATGGTGGCATCCCGAAAATGTATATTCGTTTGTTTCACACACTCTCACGTAATTCTACAAATTTTTGTCCAAATCGGATGGCTATATCATATAGCTCCCATACGAACGATCGGTTGTAAGCGAGCAAGGGTACAAAAACTTCGACACAGACGAAGTTAGCTTAGTTTTCTCGTTTTCTGTTAGACAAAGTTCCATTTCGTAGTTATGTTAGAATCTCGCTTTTGAGAATTATTTCAAAAGCCGTAGAGTCACAGAGCTTAAAAATCAGCTGCTATTAAGTAATTCTAAACGTTTTTCTACGTTTGTTATACCACTTTTCTGCCCATTTTAGGTGTCAGTCGCACTAAGCCCAACCATATAACAGATGAAATCGCTTGACAGATGGTAAAATTGCTGCTGTTTATCATTTTTGTTGAACCGCACCGAAATCTTAGGTTTGGTACAGGTTCAGGGTTCGCTTAAAGTTTCGCCTCACAGTAAAAAACAAGAAAGAAAGTCGGTCAAGCCAGACTATAACATACTCTGTAATAATACGCTCAGCATAAATTTTGATGCTGCTAAAAGCAGCGAGGCTACTGCGCTGCAGCAGCGAACAGTCTTTTGATCATAACTCGAAAACCGTTCATCTAATCTTCACCATTCCTTTTTCTGATCGATAAGTTATCTTTATTACTAAATATGTCTAGAAGAGACGAATCATCTATCTTTAAAACTGTGGGAGATATGACGTTTTTTCTAAATTGCGGGGACGGGAGGAGGCGTGGCCAAAATTGAAAATAAACTTTATCTGCCTGCAGACATAAGAAGCATATGTCCCATACATGTCAAACCTTCATCTCTTACCATCTGTGAGTTCTGTGCGCTCAGACGGACATGACTCGGCTGTTGATGCCGATCAAGAATATATATGCTTTATAGGGTCGGAGATGCTGTTCTATACATTTGCACAAACTTATAATACTCTATGTACCTACATTACGGAGCATAAAAAGTGGGAATTGCGGGTCGGACAAATAAAATTTGGTTCTATTTTGTTAAACTAAATACTTTTTCTTATAAATACTACAAAAATTTCTGCTTTAAAAAAAATTACCAAAACCTTTCATAGATTTACAAAGTATTGTTTCTAAAAGTGCTCTTCCCTTTCGAGTGTTTATTTCAGCACTTCTCGATGTCATATAACAAATTGGTCCAATTAATAAATATAATACACAGAATAATGCAACGTTTCAAAAGTTAGCCTCTAGTTAATGAATCAAAATAGTAAGCAAAAATATTGAGTTCTTAAATAAACGATTTCAGTTCGTTTTTGTAACCAAATTCCTGTCTAAAAAGAGGAGGTTCGGCCTGGGTATTGCAGATATCGCAGGTTCCTGGTTGGGCCCTTAGAAACCTGAAACGAACCAATGTAAGGCAATCGATTCAAGAGCGATTGGCAGTCTTGATTTAAGATATGCAATCATTTCGATTACCAGTTTGAAAAGTTTGATTTACTTAGATATTCTTAGTTTAAGTGTTATCAAAGAGAAAATGCAACCTTCTTCAGGGCTGCGTTTTCAACAGGGTTTTTCCTTGGTGTTCAAATTGAGAACAGAGGTTCTTGTAAGATATCCTTCATTAACATACTCTTAACACATCTGAATCAAAGACAGCTGCCCAATTTAAATGAATTATGAAACATCAAACGACCCCAAGAAGTAAATTTCACAAATCATGTGGCTTTTTATCGTATATCGATCAGTTACAAAGCATCAACGATCGTATATCGATCAGTTCAAAAGCATCAACGATCGCCTGCTAAACTCGAGTGATGCCAAATTATGATAACAATATCATTCTTTTCAACCGCGAATCATGGAAAAACAAAGTTTTTCCCGTGTAATTTGTGATAATTTGGCCCAAGTGAATTCATTTAAAAGCCTCTTTCACCGTCGATTTGCTGCACTAATGCATAAATTTGGTAAACTAATTGCCTATCGTTTGCCTGGGTCCTGGCCCAGAGCACACTTAACCAAGTGTTGGCAAAGCCGTGTCGTGCGTTCCCCACCCATCAACCAGGGGGCAGGGGGCGGGGGGCAGGGGAATGGTGGCCTGTCAACGGTATTGTTGTTGCTATTGCTCCACTCGACTACACGAGGTTCCCGTTTAGTCGTAACTTTGCGCTTAGAGCAGCTTAGGAAATGTGCGCAGCCAGACTCGGACCCCAAAAACTAGTCGTAACTCTTTCCCGCTGCGAGGCGAGCTTGTTTCCCCAACTAACGGGGTAATAGCGGGTAATGTACGCTTTAAGCTAAGCACCAGGAGCTCGGCTCCGTCTCCACGGCTGGCAATTTGCACGCACAAACAATGTTAGGTAAGAATGTAGGGAGATGGAGGGATGTGGATGTGGATGAGAATGAGGTGCAACCGCAGAGCTAAGCCCCGGCGCATGCTAAATCCTTTGTGCCTTTAATTTGTTATTGTATTGGCGTGCCAAAAGCTTTGCTCCCGCTTCACCACATGGCACCCAGCCACCCCCAGGTGGGGGGGTGTTGCGTTCCATTGGTCACCCACTCAAAACAAGAAACTGTGAAATTTTTTAGGGGCCAACGAAAACAAAAAGCTAACAAAAACAAACAAACAAACAAGCAGCAGCAACAATAACAACATATACGTACATATGTATACACACATATGGTGGAGGGAAGTATATTTCTTTGTTTGTGTGTGTGTGTCTGTACATATGTATGTGGGTACTTACATTTGTGAGCCATGTAAGACAGCAAAATAAGGCGACAAAAACAAACAAAAGCATAAAAATACCAATTTAGATAGATTAAAAAGTTAACGAAAATCAAACTTATAGAAACAAAAGGACAACTTTTAATATACGGTCACACTGTGACAATTACCTTAAGAATAATTGATGTTAGAAAGAGACCACCACACTTGTTGTTGCAATGGAGAAGCACAAAAAAAAAGGAGGAGTTTGCCAAAGAACAATCAAAATAATACTAAAAACAACAAAAAATCAGTTTAGGTACAGGAAATAGATATGCAATCGGCGTGATGCCGCCATATTGGCATTGTGCTAGAGATGGCAAACAATCGATATTCGTATATTCTTGAGCCAACCCCGGGAATGATTGATTTCACTCCCACTTTTTCTTTTAATCCCGAAAAACAGGATCACTTCAGGACTGTCCGGGATTACCCTGTTTTCCATAACGATTTCTGATTATTTTTTTCTGTGTAATGCTCACGTTTCATCCGTCTGCTCTATCACAGGCTGGCATTATCCTTCTTCTCCCTCTCTTCAAAATTTTCAGCAACATTTATAGATATTTATATTACAGCGACACATCAATCTAATGCCATTTTTTCAACGGGTATTATTAACAAATTTGACATACTTCTCTATTTAGGTACATCATTTTATATACTTTTTATTTGGAGATCAATTCAGCCTTCCCATTGCCACATTTAAGAAAACCCATATTTGCTGTACCCCAAAACAGACAAGGAATTAATGAAATGTAGGTGTGAAAATATATGTGTAAATGCAGGGCAGCTTAGGGAAAACTGTACCTGTAAATGAGCCATTTATAAGTAGATTATAAATAAATAAAATTAATAAAATGTAAATTTTAATAGGTGCCTTTAAATATTGGCTTTAAAAAAAGGTGAACTTCACTTCATATCACCCCCAAGTGGAAGCTGGATGCCTAAGCTTCTAATCAGCCTGACTCGTTGTCTATCAGCCCACCAATTTTGGGCCACGGAAGGCGTCACTGTACTAATCGCTGGCGCGCGCGCGCATCTCCATTGTATCCAAACATCGATATATTTGGCATATCAAAGCTGCTGCAATACAACACTGTTAAAAGTAAATCGAATGTCAGACATTTTGTTTTTCAGACCTGGCGCCAAAGCTTAAGTTTCAACGCACAACGCGCCCTCTATTGTATTTTGTAATAAGCTGGTGCGTGCAGTGCTCCCACTAGCAGTTACTGGCGTTAGGCACAATTTCATGAACACTGAGTCACAGCGCAATGTGAACGTAAAATGTCTTGTCACAGAAATAAACTTGGTGTCATTAACTTGCTGTGACATTAGATGGCACCTTGTTACAAAAAAAACTTGGACAATTGTTTTAATGTGGTTTTTGGAACTCTTTTTTCTATTATATTTTGTCTTTACTTTATTTTTATATGTGTCATTATTTTGTAGTTTTTGAGGCTTTATAGTTGTGATAAAGGTAAATACCGGCCTTTTTTTTTGAGTTTTTGAGTAATTTTTCAGACTAATTAAATTAATATGTTTCGGATATAAACTTCTTTTATTTGCAGACGGATCAAGCTTATACAAATCAAATTAAATGGGATATTTATAAAGTTATAGATCTATAATACGGTTCCATAATATTAGAAAAAGTTGGATTCAGTTCTAGATTACCATTACAAATTGATATGGCAACTGCAAAAAGGCCACTAGATTCAACATACAGTTTATCATCTGCATGATAACATATATCAAACTCAATCCATTGTGTTCTTGTTTAATTATTGATGGTATTCATGAAAGCAATAAAGATTAGATTTACATTTTGTCGCTTCATTTAAAGATTCCAAAGTAAGCGTGAAATTTAGGTTCATACCAAAAAATGTAAATTCCGGGTGTGGTACAGCGGGTAGTGTGTAGGTTCGTAGGTTCGATCCTGTTTTGGGATATCTAATAGAAGTGAACGTGAAGTAACGTGAAATAAGATTAGAGTGAAAGAAGTCATGAGTGCTTCAGCTCTGATGGCGTGAATATCACTTGGTCAAATATGTTCGCGATCGCAAATCGGCACCATTCTCTTAAAATTCCTGCTTCTTCCACTTAAGTTCTGACAAATTACATAAGTGAGTCCAAATCACCGTAAACAAATACATAAAAAATCGAGTTTACCAATATAAAATTCAGTCAACGCTTAGAAAAATAGTTTTCACTCTCTTTTGGGCATGTTCCATTTGGAACATATGTTGTCCTTGGAAATAGTTCAAAATTAGCTATTTTCCGCATTTTAATGTTTAGTTTACAGTTAGCCCATTAAAAAAATTGTGTTTATAAAGCCAGATTCGGGTTCAGCTTGTCAAAATACTTATCACAACACCCATTTGGACAATTTGATTAATATTTTCTAACCCAAGCATCCGATTGTGGACTACTTATGTTTTATAGAAAGCTAAATATTGCACCTGTATGCGATCCCTTTTTTGAAAAGTTCAGGACTTTCTGTTTAAAAGATGTAATGATTTATTCGTGCATTTTATTCGTTGTCAAAATACTTATACCGACTACAGTATTTCATTTTAGTGTGACCATTTGCTTCGAACAAGATTAAGCCCTCCGCGCTTGCCGGTGGTTTAAATTCTGACTTAGCTTGAATTTTGAATCATTTTGTTTTATTATATGTACGTCAATTATTTAGTTTTTCGATATGGCCACACATGATCACGGTGTAACGCAGTGTTAATCCAGCATAAGTTGGATATTAAGAAGATAAATAAAAACAATGGCGAAATTTTCCATAGCTGTTGTTTTTTTCTTTAACTAGCCCATTTTCATCTTGTTATTTTAAGTTTTCTTTGAAAACGTATTCAAATATGGCGCCCAAGCTTAGCATTCAACGATCAACAGCGCCCTCTACCGAATTTTTCGTTAAGCTTGAGCACACAGAGTGGCAGCACTCCATTCCGCCATTAGCTGCTAACAAAGCGACGCGTCGTGCTGTACTTTCTGTGAAATACGAATTGAAAAAAAAATTGGAAACTTAATTTTCACTTCAATTTGCACAAATAATTGTGGTTTTTAAGTGATTTGTGCTTAAGTAAAGTATGAACTAACCCACGGCCAAGTTGTGGAGCAGCTGAGAAAGGTAAGTAGCCTGCGCACACACACACACACACATGCATACCAACTACTTAATTTTTGCAGGAGCACCAAAATTGCACAACTCCTGTCTCCAGCAGACCAGCAGGTAAGTGCTGCCCCCTTCATCTGGATTAAGATGGCCTCCGTGCTTCCATTTATGAAATGGAAGTCAAGTTTTACTGAAAGCTTCGATCTTGTTGCTTCACTTGTTTGTCGCCTGCGCACAGCCATCTGCCGCTTGTGCATGCTCGTTCCTGCACACTCATCTCTAATGAAACGTTATGTTATGCTCTGCCCCCGCTCCGCTCGGCTAAACTTTTTGCCCAAACTGCGCTGCCACGGCGGTCGCCGCCGTCAACCGACGCCCACGCACATTTGCAGCGCTCTGCTTCATTAGAGGCGCAAATGAACACCAGAAAAGAGCATCAGCAGCAGCAGCAGCAGCCGGAGATGGAGCCATTGCCGAGGCTGTGTGTGTGTGTGTGTGTGTGAACTTTAGCAGCTGCTGCTCTGCTCCTACACCTACAGCATCATCTCTGGCCTCCGCCTGACAGCGACAGCATTTGGTGTTTGGTGGTTTAGCGTTCTGTTTTTGTTGCATTTGAGGTCCACACGGAGAGCAAACCGGGTCCAGGCAGGCAGGCAGGCAGCCCGGGCCAACGCTTCACCCCTGGCCACAACATGCAACCCGAGTGGATGGTGGGTAGGCTTAAAAACAACACTGCCCAGGCCCTCCGCCTCCACCATCCACCATCCACCCACAATCCCTGGTATTTGCAATCCGGCTTACTTAAACGATTTTTCGGGTTTTTTAATCTTTAAAACAAGTGCATCAAAGTTTTATGTTCGCCTGATTAGTTTAGTTTACTGCTGCCTAATTGCATAAGGCGGGCGGCAGAGATGGAAGGGGGGTGGCTCCCGGACTGTGAACTCTGCCCAGGGTTGGTTTAATGTTGTGGGTTTTTGTATCCTCGCCAGGCTCAAAACGGTCTCACCACATATTTTGCATAGCAAGTGTCATGTGCCAACTGCATGTAGCTCCACCCCAAAAAAAAAAAAAAAAAAAAAAAAACAAGGTGAAGCCAAAAGTGTTTTGCCAGTGCAGTAAATAACAAGTTTAGGAAAGGACATACGTATGTATGTATGTATGTATGTACATACATATGCTTGTTTGCACATGGATGCAGTTTCAGTTTCAGTTCAACTTTCCATTTAGTTTTGCTACATTTGCTCTTTGGGGAAAAACTGTTTAGAACACTTTGGGGATCAACTGTGAATAAAGTAAGTCCTCCAAATCGGCAACAACCAAGTGTCAACAGTCATTTTTCTTAGGAGTTAGTCGAAGTGGAAGCTGGGTAAACGAGTTTCGAGAACGATTTATGGATTTACATAAGACAGAATCACAAACAGACAAGATTGAAGTTAGGTAAGGATGTTTTATGTGGTGGTCAGAGCTGGGGGAAAGCATTGGAAAGCGCTGACACTGGATAACAACTTCTGGTTTAAGAGAAGACCTTGTTGGGTATGGAGATGGCTATCTATATCGATATTTTTGTAGATATTGACAAAGTATGTATTATTTCGATGTAAATATTTCAGAAGTATCGAGTAGTAGTACGTAGTAGTAGTTGACAACGAAATAAAGGATTCATTTTTATACCCTTTCAGAGGGTATATAGAAGAGGGAAATAGATCCTCATACACCCATAAAAAAATAGATTGAATAACTTAAGAACAAACGCTCTTGAAAACAAAATGTATTCGTTGTTAAATTTTGAAGAATATTGCTCTTGAAATCGAGCTACATTCGTTCTCAGCTTGGTGCTTTTAGGCGAGGGAAGTGAGGTACAGAAACTGAGAGAGGAGAGCAAGCACATTTGAGAGAATATCGTTGAAGCTGCTCTTTTTTTTTGTATTTTATGGGAGTGGGGAAGCTATCGAGCGGAGAGCGTAATAGATTTTTGCACTCATGTTGCTTTGGAATTCCCAACAAGTTATGGCATTGTTGGCATGGAGCGACCTCTGTTCGACTGATAGTCGACACACCAGGACTGATGTTGCTTTGAGTTGTGTGTTCCTCAAGCCGTCTAAAACTTGCCACATGGTTTAACAATTAATTTTCCATGAAATACATTTAAACAAAATGGTATAAATCAATTGTTGTATGGTTGGAATCTGTGAAGCTCTTGATTTAAGAGTAAACGATCTTACTCTTGAATATGATGAGCTCTTGATAATAGTTTGACAATGCTGTTTGCCCTTGATTCAAGAATGAGCAATCTGGAAAACGAGTATGTTTAGCACTTGATCCAAGAACTCTTGTGCTTGATTTGAGAATGATTCGTACTTGGATCAAGTATTAAAGCTCTTGGATCAAGAAAACCGAGATCAAAAATTCATATTTGGATCAAGAATTTCGCTCTTGGATTGAGAATTTGCACTCTATTCGAACTATTGATCTCTAAAATTCTTGATCCAAGTATGAAATTCTCTATTTATTTTCTAAGTGTAGAAGGTAGCATTTCCGACCACACCATAAAGTATATAAATAGTTCACCTCATTATAGAGCCAGAACCACACCCACACCGACTCTCAAATCAACGGCAACATCTCTCATCTCTCATCTTCGTTGCTTCACTACCAAAAAGTCACAACAGCAACCAGACGTCATCGTTTTGTTGTATTGGTCCACGGTTTAGGAAAGCTTTAAGCGCAACAGCAGCAACATGTTGCCCGCGGGCAACGGGAACACCAGAGGCAAAGCCTTGAAACGAATTATGCCGAGGGACGAGGAAATGTCTCAGCAGCAACAACAAAACTCTGCAGCGCCACCACCACGCCCCGCTGTAATCACTGCACCAACACCAACACCAACACCCAACAATCTTGGCTCTGTCTTTTCCATTCCAACTCACTTGCTGCAGCAACAGCAGCCACTGGAAGACTTAGAACTTACACCGCCCATCAGCTCCAGAGGCGTCATTACGATTGCACACGACGGTAGTTTATCCGGTTTTCTACTTGTCTCGAATCCGCATGGAGTGGCAACAGCTATTGCTCCACCAGGAGAAGCGTTAACCAATACCAGGGTAGCGATGGCAACAGTGCTTGGCCAACAACAACAATGGCCACAACAACGGCCACAACAACAGCAACAAGAACAGCAACAGCAACAGCAACAGCTACAGCTACAGCAACAGCTACAGCTACAGCTACAGCAACAGCAACAGCAACAGCTACAGCAACAGCAACAGCAACAGCTACAGCAACAACAACAACAGCCACTTACACAACAGCAACAACAACAGCAACAACAACAGCAACTGCTACAGCAACAACAACAGCAGCAAAAACAACAACAGCAGCAACAGCAACAGCTACAGCAACAGCAACAACAACAGCAACAACAACAACAACAGCAGCAACAGCTACAGCAACAACAACTACAACAACAACAGCCACTAACACAACAGCAACAAGAACAGCAACTGCTACAGCAACAACAAAAGCAGCAAAAACTACAACAACAGCAGCAGCAACAGCAGCTAAAACAGCAACTTCAACAGCAACTACAACAGCAGCAACTACAACAGCAGCAACAACAGCAGCTACTACAGCAACAACACAATCAGCTAAAACTACAACAGCAACAAAAACTACAACAGCAGCAGCTAAGACAGCAACGACAACAACAACAGCGGATAAAACAGCAACTTAAACAGCAACAGCAACATCATCAACAAAAACTACAGCAGCAACTACAACAGCAACTACAACAGGAACAACAAAAACAGCAACAACAACAGCAACAACTAAAACAAAAACAACAGCAGCAACTACAACAACAACTGCAACTACAATTACAACAGCAACAACAACAGCAACAACAGCAGCAGCTAAAACAGCAACTTCAACAGCAGCAACTACAACAGCAACTAAAACAGGAACAACAACAGCAACAAAAACAGGAACAACAAGAGGAACAACAACAACAGAAACAACAACAGCAACTACAACAACAACAGCAACTACAACAACAAAAGCAGCAGCAACAACAACAGCAGCAGCAACAACAACAGCAGCAGCAACAACAACAACAACAACAGCCGCAGCTAAAACAGCAACTTCAACAGCAGCAACTACAACAGCAACTAAAACAGGAACAACAAGAGGAACAACAAAAACAGCAACAACAGAAACAACAACAGCAACTACAACAACAAAAGCAGCAGCAACAACAACAGCATATACAACAACAAAAGCAGCAGCAACAACAACAGCAGCAGCAACAACAGCAACTACAACAACAGCAACTACAACAACAGCAGCAGCAACAACAGCAACTACAACAACAGCAGCAGCAACAACAACAGCAGCAGCAGCAACAACAACAGCAGCAGCAGCTAACACAGCAACTGCAACAGGAACAACAACAACAACTACAACAGCAATTACAACAGCAACAGTTAAAACAGCAACTTCAACAGCAACAACAACAGCAACAAAAACAACAACAACAACACCAAGCAACATCTGTGTCAGCCAGCACCTCCACCCACAATCAATTGAATCCCACTAGTAGCGTGTCTCAAAACTTCTCCAAAATGTTGCCAATGGAGACGCAGGATCAAGACACTTCCACAACTGAGTGGGTGAACTCACAGTTGGCGGGAGTGCCGCTATCCGTGACGCAGGTGAGATTAATTGAAATTTAAAACGGTTACCTTAACTAACAGAAGAATTCTTCTTCCACCACACTTAGCCCAATGCCAGTGCCGCCCCCATTAGCAACAGTGTCAATGGCGACACGCCCACATCACAAAGCATGAATGAGGTGATCGTGAATCTATGGGAGCAGGGCTTAGAGACTTTGTTGGAACAAGGGGAGAATTTTGACAGTGAGTATGCAATGCTACTTGTTTTTTTTTTTCGGACTACACGGCTAACTCTCTTGCTCTCAACAGTTGTCTCTCTGCTCACATACATGCATCAGCTGAAGAATGATAATGAACAGCTGGAGGAGTATTTGACCCATTTAATCGAAAATCGCGATCGTTTGCGTGTGGTCAATAATCATCTGAAAACCGTATTCCCCTTTAGTGCACCTCCTTCAAATCAATAAGTTTGATTTTTATATTCGTTTTGTAAGTTGAAAGTACTTAATGTACTAGCATTTTTTTTTAACAAACTAACAAAGAAACAATAGAAGCAAGTGAAGCTTTCTAAATGCAGCATGAAAACTTAGACGGGTCGAGAATTTCCCACTAAAATGAACTTGCATGCAAAACGCCATACATATTTTTGTTTTTAATTAGTTTTGAGGAGCTAACTTAATGTTATGTTAAACTTAATGAATCCAAAATGGAGAAATGTTTTACCTTTTTAACAGAAAAACGCGATCGTTTGCTTGATCTCGTTCTTAAAAATTAATAATAATGATTACTATTTCCACTTTCCATTCGTTCTAAGCTTAAAGTACTCAAAGTACTTGCATATTTTTTTTAACAGCTAACTAAAAACACACAAAAGAAGCAAATGAAGCTTACTAAATGCAGCATGAAAACTTAGACGGGGGTTACACGGTGAAGTTTGCTTCATGAAGTTTTTCAAAAAGTTCATTCTTGTGGGAAAGAGGTGTAGTAGAGTCGTTTGCCCCTCTAAAACCTCTTTCCTACAAATGAAAGCTTTTTCAACAACATCATAAAGTTTGGTCCATCGTGTAAATCCAGTGTTAGCTGGCTGTAGACTCCCACTCCAAAGTGCAAAATGCCATATTCTAGTTTTAACTAAGTTTTTAAAAACTTGAACAACATGTTTACTTTTTTTAATATTAAAATCATCTTATGTTTAATAGCCTGAATCGAAATGTTATGTTTTTTATGAATAAATATAAGGAAATACAGGTATGAACCTATGAAAATGGATCTTGGTTTGTTATTATGCTAAAAACTTGGATACTTTAGTCTGTGGGTCTGTTCGTAATTGCTGCGGGAATATTAATGGAAAAAGAAAAATTCTCAATAGGTTTTGATTTTGAAGCTTAAGACCTTCAAACACGGCTGATTGGGTCGATTCCCCTACAATAGCTAAAACATTTCGTTGTCGCTTTGCATTGTGAGAATGGCAAACACTGTTAGCATGACCTCTTCATGACTGAAATTTTGCACAGAGTCTTCTTTTTGCTGCACACTACTAATATGCCGGAACCGACCGGATCGGAGGACTATATCTCATAGCTCCCATAGAAAAAATCGGAAAAGTAGTTTTAGTTTGAAAAACTTTTTTCTTTTCAATAGAAACGTCTCCAAACTTTGTAATCGTAGGTTTTCTATGTTTTTTTATAATTCTACTAAGTTTTATTAAAATCGGACAACAAAATGGTATAGCTGCCATACAAAAGATAGGTCTGAAAAACAGTCTTCATTAGAAAAACTTTTTAGTTTTTAATGGTAGCATTCTGCAATTTTGTATTTGTTTGTTTTACATGCTTTCACATAATTTGACAAATTTTTGGCCAAATCGGATGACTATATCATATAGCTGCCATACGAACGATCGGTCGGAAAATGGAAAAAAGAGTATTTTTTGAAAATATTTAAGCGAGCACTTGCAAGGGTATCAAAACTTTGGCACGGAAGAAGTTAGCTTAGCTTTCTCGTTTAGCTTGTTCTTGTTTTTTAATGACGAAGATTATCTTAAAGTTTTGGTAGATGGCAAATGTAAACGGGCGACTAGACGGTCTACATTTCTGCAAATCTAAAAACCATTGCCTCCCCCGCCCCGCACTGCAGATCTCTTGACAGAAGTATCAGAGTGTTATCTTGTTGAATTTGTATACCGGTTCTCTACTATTTCGCCTATTTGTTGCTTAATTCGTTTGACGATCCAGAGTACTCCGCGTTTCCGTTGGTAGCTCCCGGTAACAGAGCGATGCACCCGCAAAGCTGCTGACTAATGTGAGCGGGGATTCCACCCTAGGATAACTAGGTATGACAAATACTTTAAAACCCATACTAAAGTTAGTTGTGTAAAATACTTTGGTTTTTTTTTTGTAATCCTTCGTTTCTACAAACTCCTAGTTTTCACATTGAATAAAGTGCCACTAAAATTCTATAAAAAATCCAATTTGAGGATATTTATTTGAGAATTTTCCTTGTT
This sequence comes from Lordiphosa andalusiaca, assembly GCA_035044965.1. Classification (NCBI taxonomy): domain Eukaryota; kingdom Metazoa; phylum Arthropoda; class Insecta; order Diptera; family Drosophilidae; genus Lordiphosa; species Lordiphosa andalusiaca. Next base: position 6,329,269 of record JAWNNM010000051.1, on the reverse strand, counting down.
TTTCTTTTAAAGGAAGACTAGTGAATTCGTATGAAAGGCTCACATACGTTTCAATACTTCTATTTTTCACAAGTTTGCATCACAAAGCAGTGCTCACAACCTAGCGCTTCTGCAGCTTTAGAGCAAGTATGTAACAGTCAGAATAAAGCATCTCCGAACCCATAAAGTATATATATTCTTGATCAGCATCAAACGCCAAGTCTCTCCATATGAAGGCACAGCTCTCAGAGATGGGAAGAGATAGAGGTTTGACCTATAAGGGACAAGTACTTCCCACTGACTTATACTTGCAGATAGATCAAATTTATTTTCCATCACGTTGGTACAGGGTATATGTTAGTCGGGCTTTACCGACTTTCTATCTTGCTTTTAAAATGGTATTCCCTAGTAAGTCGAACGCCTGCTCTATCTTAAGAAGATTCTAAGCGTCTTCGCCATTTAGGACTAAGGACTTTGGCTTGTGCTTTACCACGTTTTACCATTAAAAACACTCACCTCCCCATCATCCCCATTTTGCTTTGAAAATACACAAAACTTTTCAAATTTAAATTGGTGTCTTTTCCAACCCATCCCCCCTCGCTTGAGTTAAGCTCCGTGTCTCGGGCCCGGGCATTTGCAACTTGCTCATCTTCTTTCAACTTGAGGTCAACCTTTTTGTGTCTTCTAATTTGTGCATGGAGAATAGCCCCGCCCACCCTTTGATGATCCCATAACCCTTGCTCGGTTCAATAATTGATGGCATCTATTTACACAAGTTTTGCCCAAAAACTAAGTAAATAAATTCTAATTCAACATTTTGGTAAAATGTGGCAAACATTTTTGTGACTTTAAAATGTTTCAAATTTCTGTTTTGGAGCCCATAAAATATTTGATTTGTTATGGAAATTGCATTTGGCGTGGCAAATTGTTTTTTTTTTTGTGAGAGTGTGATGTCTCTGTGTGTGTGTGTGTGTGTGTGTGTGTGTGTGTGTGTGTGCGGATGATTTGATTGTTGCTTTTCATGCTTCTGCACAAATGCAATCAATTTGTCAGTGCGGGGCGGGGGAGGCAATGGTTTTTAATAATAAAATTACTGAGAAGCAACCGGAACGGCAGCAATTTGTTTAAACAATTGTGCAGAGCTGGCACCAAAGTTGAGTTCGTTTTTATGCAAATAACTCGGAGTTCTCGCTCTCCATCCTATCGGTGTGTCCATATGTGGAACGCTGGTCAAGTTCAACATTCAATTAGAATATATTACAGGCTCGGTGACATGCAAACATAAGCTGCCTCTACGCCCTTGGCACATGACCCGGAAGGGAGCCATGTGGTGAAGGGGGGGTGGCTGGGGTGTTGCAAAAACTTTTGGCCTCAGCAAAATGTCCGAATAGTTTTATATTCATATGCATATTTGGGTAAAAGGCGAGGCAAGTCCAGCCAAAGTGAGCAATCGTCTGGATGGAGGGTGCGTGGGGTGCCGGGGGGTGTGGTTGGAGATCGAGTGTGGGGTTATGGCACACTTGTTTAAAGAGCAGGGCCAGTGCAGTAGTGGTAGCCTTTAAGTGCGTTCCGCCTCTTTCACTTTTTACAGTCTGCCTTCTGTTTTCGCTTTGTGTTGGTTTCGGGTTTATTTTATTATTTTTTTATGTTTTTGGTGCTTCCATTTTTCTGCTCTACCGTAAAACAGCATAAATCTAAGGGAATTCTATGGCATATTGGGCTGGCGGAGCAGTTCGGAACAAACATTGTCAGCTGGTGGTTGGTTAAGTCCGGCTCGAAGGACCAGCATAAAGTAAAGTGAATGAGGTTATTGTTAAAACTTCTTCATGGACGGCGACTAAACAAGAACTATGATGATATCAGATCCCCTGGGACTTCCGAGAATCAATGCTAATAAATAAAGAAAAGTTTACTTCGGATCGGCCGCAGTTTGTATACCCTTTCATTACGTTTTTCTAACTTATTTGAAGTTTTCACCGAAAATAAACAAATTCTTTTCAATAAGACTTCTTTTCTGACTCTACTTTTCTATGACAGCTTTACTATATAGATGTCCGATTTGGACCAAACTTAGTGGAATCCTGGAAAAGCATAGCAAACTAAGAAATACAAAGTTTGGATGCGTTTTCTTTGAAAACAAAAAAGTTTTTCTCACTAGGACTACTTTTCAGCCTCTACTTTTCTATGACAGCTTTACTATATAGATGTCCGATTTGGACCAAACTTAGTGGAATCGTGGGAAAGCATAGCAGACTAAGAAATACAAAGTTTGGATGCGTTTTCTTTGAAAACAAAAAAGTTTTTCTCACTAAAACTAGTTTTCCGAACGATCATTCCTATGGCAGCTATAACCTATAGTCATCCGATTTTGACAAAGAATTTGAAGAATTGTGTGATAGCTTATAAAATACATATATGCCAATTTTAAAGAGGCTCACATTGAAAACAAAAAAATTTTTCCCTCTGAGACTATTTTTCTAACCTTAATTTTTTATGGCAGCTATACCAAACGGATGTCCGATATCGACCAAACTTGGCAGAATAATGGAGAAGCATAGAAAACTAGAAAATACGGAGTTTGGTGACGCTTGCAGTGAAAACAATAAAGTTTTTCTCATTAGAAGTGGGTTTTTGAACGATCGTTTCTATGGGAGATATACGTTATAGTCATCCGATCCGGCCGGTTCCGACAAATGTGCAGTAGCAAATCAGTAGCGCTAGGATGAGTATCAATAAATGAAATTCAAATTCAAATCTATGCGCTACAAACATCTGGACAATTTCAATATACTTTCTGCAATGGTATAAAAACGTGCTGCAAGGGTATACAAACATCGGCCTAGCCGAACCTAACTTTCCTCTATTTTTAAAATTTTAAATTTGACTTAGTAGGCCCTGCGAATTGGACCTATAAAAAGCGTGCCAGGCAGACGGAATTCCTCAGTTTTGATTTTACACTTGAGGTGTAAAGTTCAGTTCTTTTATTTTATTTTAATTATTTATGTTTTTTTCATCCAGTTGCTTCTTGGTGGACGCTTTCGTCTACCTGTGAGTTTCTGTTCTTTATTTCTTAACTTAAGTAAATTGCCATTAAAGTGTACGAAAATCCATTCGCCTCACTCTCTATCTACCAAATGATGTATTGAACACTCTTCTTGCTTGTTTTTTTAGACCCTTTGGCTTTGGTTGAGAAAAATCCAAAATCTTCATTGATATTTTCCCCAAGAGCTTAAATTTTTGCTTATTAAGATTAAATTGAAGAACATTAAAAACTTCCAACAGTTTAAGTACCAAAATTGCCAATGGGTGGGTTTGCTGCTAATATATCCGGCTCGCAGGGCCAAAACAGAGTAGTAGAGGGTTCGCCTTTGTGTTTGAGGCAATATTTCATTGTTTTTGTGTGCTTCCTTCGGCTATTGACTCTTGCGGTCTATTTGAGGATTAAGATATGCCCTTTGACTCTGCCTCTAGCCATTAGGAGAGAGAGAGAGATTCACAGCACAGTACAGCGATTTAATCTTGCTTTTGTTCCTACCTACCAGTGCTATGCCTTCGATTGATGAGAATATGTACAGACTGAGAGGCTCTCAATAGCTTCTGCATGGAATGCAGTAAATGGAGAGTCAAAGTTCCTATTATGCTTGCTGCTTAATGCTGTATTCGAAGTGGATAATTTGGATTTTAATGTTCATGTTGTGTCCCACATGTTCCACTCGCCCTACAAACAAGATTAAGTAAAGAGGATAATTTTTAACTAGATGCCTGAAATCAGTTGTGAAGTTTTACAATTTCTGAGTTACACAATGCAAAGTTTTAGCAATTAGCTGGAAAAAGGAGAATAAAGGGTTGGGGAACAGAAATGTGTAAAATTTTCATATTTATTATTTTTCATATTTTCATTTATAGTCTCCCAAGTGAGTAAGAATATGTTAGTATTTTAGTTCAAAGGTTCATTTTCATTAATTATAAGAAATGGGAAATTACACAGCATAAAATAGCAACATAAATCCGTTTATTTAAACTTTGATTTAACTATTTTTGTACCCATTAAAATGCATCACGGTGTGCTAAATTAAACATGAAGTGTGTTCACTTAAGTCTTTCATTTAATATGCCCATATTTGATTTCAAGTGTTGTGCTGTTATATTTGTCATAGTATAATCTAGGTGTAATCTTATTAATTTCAACTACTTATGATTCATTTTTATGAAAAACTAAGTCTTATATGGTGTGGCGAGGGATGTACGAGTGGAGAAATGGAAGGAAGAGTGGGATATAGTGGAGGGATTGATAGGAGGAGAAAGTTTTGAAATGAGAAGAGGGAAGGTAGAGTAGGAAGAGGAGAGTGAGTGTGGGTCCAAGGGGGAAAAGTCTTGCTTGATTTCTTTAAGGGTAGTTTCTACCGCTAATGCTTCGCTAAAAATTGAATTACACAAAAACATAAGAGATTTTGACAATCGATTGTTATACCCTTGCAAAGGGTATTATAATTTTGCCCAGAGGTTTGCAACGCATTGAAATATTCATTTTCGACCCCATAAACCATATATATTATTGGTCAGGGTGACGAGCTGAGTCGATTGAGCTTTGTCTGTCTGTTTCTACGCCAACTAGTCTCTCAGTTTTGAAGCTTTCGAGCTGAAATTTTGCACAGAGTCTTCTTTTTGCTGCACACTACTAATATGTCTGTACCGACTGGATCGGATGACTATATCTCATAGCTACCATAGGAACAATCGGTCGGAAAACTAGTTTTAGTATGAAAAACTTTTTTCTTTTCAATGGAAACGTCTTCAAACTTTGTAGTCGTAGATTTTTTATGTTTTTTTTATAACTCTACCAAGTTTTATTAAAATCGGACAACTATATGGGATAGCTGCCATACAAAAGATAGGTCTGAAAAACAGTTTCAGTTAGAAAAACATTTTTGTTTTTAATGGTAGCATCCTGCAATTTTGTATTTGTTTGTTTCACATGCTTTCACATAGTTTTACAAATTTTTGACCAAATCGGATGACTATATCATATAGCTGCCATACGAACGATCGGTCGGAAAATGGGAAAAAGAGTATTTTTTGTATTTATTTGCTACAAAAACTTTGGCACAGACGAAGTTAGTTTAGCTTTCTCGTTTGTTTAGAGTTTAGAACTTTGAGCGGCTTCTGCGGGCAAGACTTTCGCAGTTTTCTACTTTCCGGAGATTCTTTGACGAGTTTTCTGTGTTTAAGAGCACGAGTCGCCCTTCTGGTATCCCGCAATTGTTTTATGACCCTGTTGATATCGCCTCCCTTGACATCCTCGTCTAAACATGCATCATGTTGGATTACTTTCCTCAACTCCGTTTTGCAGGACATGCGTCTAGTCGTGCCTGTCTTTTTGGTACTTACTTGTCCTGAGCTTACATTTTTATGGGCTACAGAGTGTGTCAGTGTGCGTGCGGGTGTGTGTGCGAGTGTGCGAAGGGTTTTTATGACTGTGTTATGAAGTTTGTTAGGTGTAAATTTGATGGTTCGAGCGGCTGTTTTTGCCCACATCAGCCATCATCATTCGGCTGGCCGTTAGTTGGGGTGATGGGGGGGCGGGGGCGGGGGCGGTAAGTAACTATGCTCGGCACGCGCCATTCTCACTCAACCGAGCCTTAATTGCCAAGTTGTAGGCAACATAATTTATGGCCTCTGCCAAGTTATGAACCCGCCGTGGGAGCGGCATCTCACCAAACAGTAACTGCTGCTGGCCAAATTGAATACAAATTCGCTTACAACTAATTAAGCACCCGGACCCAGGAGAGACCAGGAGAGAGCTGGTCAAACATACTTACTCGTATTTGCTTGGGTTTTAATTTGCTTGAGTAAACAGGAAAATGAAAAGTTTTGAGAGGGGGCAACCCGCAAACAATGCGGGCAGACCCACCTGTGCTCAAAACTGCAAGTGTGCTGCTGCACACTCTTGTGGGTTATTCAAGAGGCCTACCTGCCAAATAGGTTGCCCCAACTGAGTTTTCCGAATTTTCTCTGATTGCTTTCTGTTGCATTTTAAGCGCTTTCTAAACGTTTTGACATTTCGTGCCCTGTCAGCGAGCATCGTAACATTTTGTTTTTATGGTCCGTGTGTCTTCAATAATAATGACAAATCGGTTTACCCCACACTCGTGTGGGTGTGTGTATGTGTGTGTGTGTGTGCGTGTGTGGCGACCACTTTCATGTCACGTCCGTTCACCGAATGACTCCATAAAGTCAAAGGCCGTGTTCACCAAAACGTGAATCTCGGCTGGGCTATAAAAACTGAAGATATATATATTAAAAGGGTATCTACATATATAACTTATATTCTATACACACACACACACACACACAAGCACACACGCACGCACACATGCTAGCACAGATGCTAAATGCAGGCGTGTCCACGCCCACGACAAAAGAAGCAGAACTACAGAACTATTCATGCATTTTGTCGCAATGAGCAGATAACGTTTATGGCTGGCTGGACAAGCCGTCCGACCCAAACCCACTCATACACATGTAGAAGCACGTACACTGAGCGAAAAGTATGATGGGGGTGTAGAGTCGAGAGGTAGCTTGGGTATTGATTGAGGGATTTTTTCTTAAGAATCGCTTACAAGTCGCTGTGGCGACTTCAGCAATTGATCAACAAAGCCCAGCGATTTTTCGTGTTCAAAGAGATACTTAGTATGACTTTGAAGTCGCTTTAAATTTGGTTCTAAAGCTGTTTGCCTTTCACTTCCTTGAGCCAAGTAATCGCTCATAAGTCGCTTAGTGAAAGTTACCCGGCAGAAATGCTTTACTTTTCCAAGAATTGGTAAAAAAAACCCTAGCAATCTTTTGTTCAAGTCTTCTTACCATCGCTAATAAGTGGCTCAGCGGTCGTTGGAGTAGCGCAGAGTTTTGCCAGGAATCTCTTAATTATTTGCTTATACTTCAAGCAAGTTTCTTAGGTGCTTAAAAATAGCTTTGCCATCGCTTAAGAGATCCAAAAGATGCTAATTTTGCACCAAAAATATAGCTAGAAATAGCTAAATATGAAAATAAGTTTGCTTACAAAATGCATATGTAATATTGTGAATATAGGAAGAAAAAGCCAAAGCTACATAGGTTTTAAGAAAATTTCTCTAAGAAACCATAGGCTTAAATTTAAGAAAATTTCTCTAAGAAACCATAGGCTTCAAATAAGTTAGACAAACGACTTCAATTTTCAAATCTTAAGAACCGCTAGAGACATTCTTATACGCGGAATACCAAGTCTTAATCTGAATTTGTTTAGAAATAGAAGCTGAATAAGAGCCTGTGCTGAACCTAAAGTTTCAGTTTGGTTCGGTTCAACAAAAATTATGGACATTGAAAAATTGTTTGTATGTTTGTTTGCTTGCATGTTTGCATATTTGCATGTTTGTATGATTGCATGTTGCATGTTTGTATGTTTTTTTTTTTTTACATGTTTGTGTGTTTGCATATTTGCATGTTACCATGTTTGTATGTTTGTTTGTACACAGATAAAAATATGCGGAGATAAATCGTTTCTACCTTCGGATTGAAATTTCAGGCAAAAGTCGTACTAGATCCAAAATATTCGAGATCAAGTCAATCCTATTCGTACTTGGAATGAGAAAATCCGGGATTGGCCGACTGCTGACAACGTTTGGGATTGGTTTAATCCTGAATTGATATCTCCCTGATATTTCGAATTTTCTTTGTGTATATACCTTTATGTTCCTTGTAAGTGTCTAAACTGGGGTTGCTCTATAATTAAAATATATACATATAATAATTGTATATATAATATATAGATATTTTTTTCGATATTGATCTTTTGTTCTTGAAAAGATCAATACCATCGATATTTCAAACATTTCCAAATATAACAATCTCTTAGAACAGTTAGGTCTATTCGGGTGACGAAGATGTCATATGTCTCGTATTAAAATTTACTTACTCTCACAGCTTAAAGTTTAGAGATTAAAGACCTTATACGGAATGGGTTCAGTTTGGGGGTTCAAGCCCTTTGAAAAGTCTAAGGCTCGCTTCTCTGATCGGTTCTCTTACATATCTAACCTAAGGTTTTGCTTCAATGCTTGGTTTATGAAAAATAAGAACGTTGAGACTTTTTTCAACGGAAATAAGAAAGTAGCTCTATTAATACGTTTATGCACACAATATGTATCGTGCTTAATGCCCTTTAAAGTATGCTATGTTATATGAAAATCACATTTTGGTTAAGTATATATTTCATATTTGTCTTAACTCAACATTTTGTTGAATATCCAACAATCTGAGTGAATATGCAGTGTCGAATTTCCATGACAGACTTGCAATGGCTTCATTTTTATATATAATAGCTTAAGGCAATAAAGTTTGCATACTTTGAAGGGCACTTATCATGAATAATTTGGTGTGCATAAACATAGAACTTATCAATCATCTTAACATCAATTGTAGCTTAACTTTTTTAATTTTAAATTTTAAATTTTAAAAATTTAGCCGACAAATATTACAAAAAAATATACGGAATCCAATATACTGCCTTGGATATATATCGATAGCTTGATATATCGATACCATTTCCGGCATCCCTAGCCCAAACCGCTGAACCAATCTTCACGAAACTTACACAATATATTTATGTCGATCAGTAAAGAGTCATCGTCTGAGTGTCATGTCTGTTAGGCGGTTGAAAAGCGTTTCAAAACTGGTTCAGAGCCATATTTTAGAAGTTAATAAGGCTATTTTGCTGGTTTAGAGCCGGTTTCCAACCGGAGCAAGAGTGGAATCGTTTCAAAAGTGGCTTAGAGCTTAAGATTTGGTAATATGGAGCTCTATATTTAAACGGTGCAGAACTTATAATTTGGTTTGTGGGCTTGTTAAGTGGAGATTTATATTTCACTGGCTCAAAACTGGTTTCGAACTGGTTATAAAGTGCAACTTGAAGTGAGGTCTATTTATTGGTAATATGGAGTCGGTTACTTAACAGGTTCGGAACCGGTTCAATAGTGTTTCGGATCCATATCTCATGGTTTCAAAGCTAATAAGTTGAAGTTTGGTGTGTATTCGGCTGAACCACTTCAAAAGTGCATTGTAAAGTTAGTTTGTGGGCTTTATATTGTGATTGTTCAATGGTTTGCATATCTCTGATATTATTTAAGCCATGAACTGGAAATTTGGTGTGTGGGTTGGAAATTTGTAGTTGAATATTTTTGCTATTTAAAACTGGTTCCAATAAAGTTGGTTCGAGTTTTACTCTTTTAAGTATATTTTTCTCACTATTTCAAGGATTTTTTCCGTTGCGCCTCTAGTGCAGAAAGTTGAGCCCCAAAAAATGGGACCAATTCTCGCCAAGTGTAGCAGGCCCGGGCACACACACTGAGATGAGGACAACACGGCCAGTCGCTCATACGCATGGTAGACTGTGCAGTGCCTGTGTGTGTGCCTGTGTGTGTGTGCCTGTGTGTGTTACTGTGTTTGGCATTAGCATGTGTCTTGGCCTGACAATGTCAAAAACTGTTTATGCCCCAACGCCTTCACACAGTTTGCCATGTGCGCTCACAATGGGCTCCCGTTTCCCAGACTTCTTCTCCACTTTCAACTCTCCCTCGCTTGATTTTCACTCCACTTTGTTGTTGGGTGTTGGCTTAAACACGATATTTATTGGCTCACCACACGGACGAATGGACAGGCGGACAAACAGCAGCGGGACCGGAGACGGGGATCAAAGTCCCATCCAGTTCGCGCGCCACTTTTCACAGCTGACATCTCAATGACGACGCTTCGGGTTTTTGCTCCTTTTTTTTTTGTTTCTCTCCTGTTTTGCACGCACGGCGTTTATCAGCGCGGCAACATTGCACCATGGGAATGCCAATCGAGAAATGCTTCTCGATTCTGTGACATGGCCCTTTTGTACATATTTGCAAATGGTTTCTGTCTCCATAATTGTATCTGGCTCCATTCTTTTTTCTTCTTTCTTTTTTTTCGGATTGATGGATGTTATGTAGATGGATGGATGGATGGAGGGGGGGGGATGGGCCAAACAGTGGACAGTGGATGGGGACTGACATGTGTCATATTGTGTACCGCAGTTTGTCACTTGTGTGGCGGAATGGACCCATTTCCAACTTATTTGCGCAGAGTCTCAGTGCGCGCTATCGATAAGTGAGAGCAAAATGTTTTGCGAAATGATTTGTTTTTAGAAATAATGGAGAATGAAGCGAACCAAAGGGATGACAGCAGCTGGGTGAAGTGTTGGTCCTTCGAGCCGGATCATGGTGGAGGAATCGAATCGAAAAGTGAGACGAAAACTCCTCCTGCTGCTGCCGCTTCACTTCCCTTTAAAATGTATCAAAACTTAATCAATATTCAACAAATAGTTTAGTTTCTCTCCATACATTCTCGATGAATGGTTGACAAATTCAATACAATTTAACCAACAATTACTCCACTTTTCAATTTCCATACAAACCCGAAATATTGTGATTGCCTTTGTGGCATAATGGAAGACCATTGTGTGCCACTGTTTGCTCCCCATGGCCTGGCCACTTTAACGTTTGTCGCCAGCTTTTCGCAGTATTTATGCCTTTGCATCTTTAGTCATGGCTCGGAAAATATGGCGATAAACATGTCAGCTGTTGTGTGCGTGTGTGTGCTTGGGCTGTGGTAGGGGTGTGAGGGAGTGGGGGTGGGGCTGGTGGTTTTGGTTGCGAAACAAAATGACGATGCTGATAACACATAGTTACTAACATAATACATACTTGTCATACTTGCACTCGCATATCATTTGATTTACGTTTTGTGTCGCACTTGGTGATATATGCGCTGCCACGCCCTGCGACCTAGCCACCCATAGCCCTCTGCCCCAGCCCCCCACCATCCGACCCCCAACCCGACCTCGCCTCTGTCCATGTCCCTATTTTGGGTAGCTAAATGGCAATGTATTCAAACATTTCAGTTTTGGGCTTGATGTCAGCTCAGACCCAACCATAATTGAAGGCACATCATTCACACACAGACGCCAGCACTCGCACTGGAGGAGATGTACGCGTGACATATCAAAATATTGCGGTTCTTCAAGTCCAAGAAGGGAACTTAATTCGGTCGAATTATTCGGAATCGCTTCTAAGTGCTCACTAACGTCATAAGGGCCAACTTATGAGCGGTGGCACAGAATTGTGTATCGATTTTTCGTTACAGAATTGCCTCAATTAGGGAAAAGCCTCTCGCACCACTGATGCGAAACGTACCTCTATGGATTTGCGGAAGCAGCAAAATCGTAGTTTGTCCAAGTTTTGTCTAACATTTGGCAGGGAATGATTCATAAAAGGGCAAGACATTGTTGGTAGTAGACAGGGTTTATGTTTGTAGGCCAAGTTTGCAGATAGTTTGGTTGCAAAATTTCTGGTATGATGCAAAGGAACAGCAGCATCTTTCTGTGGTACACACTTGGACTGGGTGCTGGAATATCCTTTGGATATTCTGTAAATCGATTTAGTTTGGAAAAAAACTATATTAAAGTATCCATAGAATAGTAATAGTTATATTATTCTGGGATCTTTATCAAGTATACATTTCATTTATTAATATCCTTTCAAAAATTCAATTGATCTTAATGTCTTAACCCATATTTTATGTTGTTGGGACCAATCTTGGTCTATTGTGCCCAATTGAGTTACAACTCTCCTAGCAGTCCAATTTCCTGCACGATTGCCAGGATTTTTGTGGTCTTAACCCATGAATATGTTAATAATATCCTTTAAATATCAATTTGATCTGAATCACATATACCATGGATTTGTTATCAAGATCAATTCCGAATAAAAGACACCATAATAATAATTTTAATCAATTTAATACGTTGCAAACCAAGACCATCTACCATCTAACTGAGAGATAAGCACCTGAATGCCATCTGACGACTAATTCCACGGAGGGAGATGCGATGCAAGACACATCCACAAACTGCAGAGTCTTGAGACGCAGATGGGAGCCCAGATTCGGTAGCCCAACCAAATTTGCCCAAAAAGTCTTAATTTCTTTAGATAGACATGCTCTAGGAAAGGAAGAGAGTGTTGAAGTAAGCCTAAAACGAGAGCGTAAGTTTAAGTCGGCTTAGCCCGGCATCAATATACTCCTTAATCAGGGGAACACCTCTTCGTATGTTAATTAACAGAGCATTAACATTAATTTGAATATTTCAACTTTATGTAAGCAAACAGTGCATTCGGCTCAGATAAGTATGCAACGTTTTTTATAACCTGTAAACCTCTGCCATTTACTATCCGATTTTTATGAAATTTTGTGAGGCTGTAAATGGTTCTAACTAATTTGAACGACATTTCCACTAAAAACAAACAAGTTTTTCTCACTAAGACTACTTCTCTAACTCTACTTTTCTATGACAGCGATACTATATAGATGTCCGATATCAACCAAAATAAGTAAAATCATGGAAAAGCGTAGCAAACTAAGAAATACAAAGTTTGTAGGCGTTTCCATTGAAAATAAAAAAGTTTTTCTCACTAAAACTAGTTTCCCGACCGATCATTCCTATAACAGCTATAACCTATAGTCATCCGATTTTGACAAAACTTTAAACAATTGTGTGAAAGCTTATAAAATAAATATATGCCAATTTTGAAGAGGTTTACATTGAAAATAAACAAGTTTTTCCAACTAAAACTATTTTTCTAACCTTACTTTTCTATGGCAGCTATACCATACAAATGTCCGATTTCCACCAAACTTGGCAAAATCATGGAGAAACATAGAAAACTAGTAACGACGGAGTTTCGAAACGTTTGCATTCAAAACAAAAAAGTCTTTCCTACTAAAACTAGTTTTTCGACTAGTTTGGTGGCGATAGCTTTAAAACTGACGAAGGAGATAGCATAGAAACAGACGGACAAGGCTAACTCAACTCTGCTCGTCATGCTGATCAAGAATATACATACTTTTTATGGTCGAAAATGCTTCCCTCTATGCGTTACAAACATCTGAACAATTTCAATTTAACCCCTGCCAGGGTTTAATTACGCATCCGCCGTGTGGGATTATATGAGCGGTTTTATTAGTTCCGCCAGATCAGAGAAGTGGAAGATATAAGACCAAGTGAGAAATAACTTTGGGTGTTGCGTTTGGATTTCTACAGCAACTTATGAATCTGTATACCAAGACATGCATCACAGGGGACTTGTGGCGAATGGCTAAGTTGCATCAACTGCAACGAGAACCCAACACCATTTTTGAATGTCGGGTTGTTCCAATGAGATATAGGTAAGCTCATTAATCTGTCTTTATTAAGGCAACCAGTTGGCCAAGTTACTTGGGCCACGCTTGATTCAGTTTAAGCAATCGAAGTTTAACTTCCTTCAGACTAATTCCTTATGCTTTTCCATTAACGCCTCATAAGTTTCGCTCTGATTGATGCTTTCCTTTTACTAGTTTATTAAAGCTGTTAACATATCGAAAGAACATTAACTTTGACTTATTTATGAGCTTCTTAACTTAAGATACACCCCTTCAACTACGTAAAGGGATTGGAGTTGGTTGAAATTCCTGTTCGCGTGTTTATTGCACTTTGTTCCTTAATGAAGGCAAAGCAGTTGGTTATCAATTCAACAACTTGTTGTCACGCGTCCATCTCGAACATAGAGTAATATGTGTAGACAGGCTATTTGGAGTTTAAGTGGCAATACGATTTGAATTCTCGCATATGGCTGCGTGTCTGTGTGTGTGTGTGGGTGTGGGTGTGTGGGTGTGTGGGTGTGTGGGTGTGTGGGTGTGTACTTATGTGCGGGTGTTAGTTAGTGATCCTTGGGTAGGTCCCTTGAGTTGTATGGGATTTGCTTGTTGATTGGTTTGCAATTTTTTCCATTTTTCATTTTTCCATTTTGTATGGCACGCTGATTATCCCCTCTCATCTCTCTCGCTCGCTCCCTCCCTTCCCTTGCTCTCTCTTCCTGTTCCACTTCTTTTTTTTCTCGTCTGAATGAAGCTGCTCTATCCGCTCTTGGCACTCTTCAGCTTCTCCTTTGGCTGACTGGGTGGATGGGTGGGTTGGTTTGTTAGGTGGGTGCTGGTACAGCTGGCGCTGAGAATTTAGTTTCATTTTATTGCATATTTTTAGGAGCCGGCACATGAATGTTATGGCCTTGGCTGTAATTTGTGTGTCAGAATCAGCAACAGCAGTCGAGCAGCAAATTATGTAACTACACTTGAACACAACTACACAATGACCAGATATTACAGCTAGCGAATAGATGGGATACCCAGTCTGGATGGAGGGGGTGTGCGTCTGTGTGTGTGTGTGTGTGTGTGTGTGTAATGCATGCGCATTACAATATATTACGTATACGAACCTTTTGTTGCTTAAACAAAACAGCGCGGCTCAAACGGGTCGAACAGTACGGATAAAAGAAAATCAACAAAAATATGAAGAAGTAAGTGCGAAAGTTGGACGGAAAAGTGAATCGACTAGGTTATTACCCTCAAACGGAACTCGATTTGAAGTTTTGCTTGACTTTTTTTGCATAGTTTCACTCTCGTAGAACATCTCATCTTTCATCTGTATTAAATGTAATGCCATTTAAAGAACTTGCAAGACAATGTAAGCATGCCAGGACTACCGATATATTCTCATATCCTTGAAAATGAGAAACAAAATCAGCAACCAAATTTGAAAACTTAAACTCGTTTCATTCATCCATGAGATTATTATGCAAAATTGTTGTAAATGTTGAGAATTCGTCTCAAGACAACAGACTTAATGAATCAGGCCCCGTAGATCCACACAGTTTTCATTGTGCTAAATGCTTGTATTGCACTCCACTTGGCCAAAACGATACCTAAGCATATTGACGTCATCCTTAATAGAATATTCATTGCATAGAACTTTGCATTCAGAACTTTGTACACTGAAATCTCTCCAGCAGAATGTTCAATCGAGTAGCTAGCGATGAAATTCCCAGAATCTACGATTATATTGATGTTTGCATAGATTCAGCTGAAACGTAGAGAGATTCCATGGAAAACCAAAGTGGTTGAGTGCTTGGCCATAAAAACTTTGGTGTGGGAAATGCTGTTTTTTGTCTTTCGGTCCAAATTGCCAGTCACTTCTAAGCTTGAAAAATATGTGAAAACTGTAAAAAGAAAAACCCAACAACACAGTGTAGAGCAAAAAGAACTCTCTTGAATGAATATATACAATTTTCCAAGCAGCAATCGCATTTCTGTAAAACACAAGAAAATATGAACACTTTAGGCAATTTCTTTACATCCCTAGCAATAAATATTTGCTCCTTTCACCCTCTTATCTTGTATGCTTCAAATTTCGCACCGGAGAGAAGCTATGTCAGGGCTAGTTACTTTAAAACTGGCGCCAATAGCTAGTGACGGTGACCGGGTGTGTAAGTTTTTTGAACGACACAGAGCAGACACACACACTACACGCTGCACCACACCTGTCCATTTTGTACGTCTACATTTGTACAAATGTTTAACTAGAATAGTAAAATATGCAGAAAGATCTCCTCATGTTCTAAATTTGCTGTATGTGTGTGTGTTATCGATTGACGAACAACATGTTATCGATAATGGCTACCAACTTCACAGATTTAGAATTGAGGCTAGCTTTATCTAGTGAGAAAAGTTCGACATGGCTTCCTTCATTTCAATAAAATTACGAAATGCTGAAAAAGGCATGCCAAATGCTTAAGAAGTGTGACCATACTTTCTCTCAAAAACTAAAACTAATTTACATCAAAAAAACAGAAGACGAAACGACGATACAAATGATACTTGAAAATAGCGCAGCAACTAAAAGCGTGATTGCACATTCTGTGAAATTAAAGGTGTGACCATACTTTCTCTCAAAAACTAATTCAACGCGTTTTTATTTACATGAAAAAAACAGAATATAAAACGAAGATAAAATTTAATATTGCACCAACTAAAAGCGTGACCGCACTTTCTGGGAAATTAACGGTGTGACCATACTTTATCTCAAAAACTAATTCAACGCGTCTTTATTTACATCAAAAAAAAAAAACTAAATACGAAATGTCGAAACAAAACTGATTCTTTTAAAGGTCGCAGCAACTAAAAGTGTGACCGTACTTTCTGGAAAATAAAACCACAATCCGCTGGTGGCTTAAACTTACCAAGAGAATTTAAATTGATTTAAAATGCCATCTCTCCTCTTTCGTTCGTTATCTTGCTTGGAACACTTGAACTACGGATCCGCCTAAACATCATATACCACGCGTCATCCACTTGCCACGGATTGTGCATACCCCGCGTTTACCGGCGACTCCATTGTATAAATACGGAAAACCGAGCGAAACCCCGCATATGCTTTGAGCCACACACAACAGCACAGCGGGACAGAGCCACAAAAGCCGGGGTCTGGGTGGGTGAGAGGTGGGTGGTGGGTGGGTGCGACAACAGCTTGCATAAATTTGTATTGACAGACTGCGGAATGGAATAACTGCTTCTGCGGCTGCATGATGTCTTTGTCAAATATGCGGAGTGGCTGACGAAAGAAGCTTCCACTTCTTCTGCTTCAATCTCAATGGGAAGTCGAGCCGGCCCAATCCGCACCGCCTACTGTGCGCCTGCACAATGATTTGTCATGTGAAATGTGCGTGAAAAAACTGAAAGGCAATCGGAAGGGAAGTTAAATGGATGGAGCGGGGGAGGGGGGGGAGGCCGAGCGGGGAATTGACTATAAGTAGCTTGCCAAAGGTGATGGAGCGCCCGGGTGGGGGGCCGAAAGTTTGTCGAGTGTTTGGCAGAAAGTTTTGTGGGAGAAACAGAGATTTTGGCAAATGGCAATGTTTGTGGTTTTATTCATTCTCGGCAGGCTTATCAACGAGGTCAGAACACAGGTACACAACTCCACACCCACCGCCTGCCCCTATAAAATTCTTTTGTCTCTGGGCCGCCACAAGGTTGCCAAGGCAAATGTGGCACATCCTGCGCACATGTCGCATGTTCATCAAATCACACGCTAAGCAAATCCTTGACAAATATTGTGATTTCATTTAGCCGCAGCGTCTCTCTGTGCCCTGTTGTTTGTTTTCCGCTATTTAAGGCCAAAAAGAAAAAAAACGTGGACGGAGTGGAAAATTATGGGAAATGCTTAAGCAAGGCAACAAAAAAAGGAGCAGCAACTTAATCAACTGAATGAATGAATGAACGAACGGACGAATGCATGTGGCAAATATAATTTTCAATAGTTTCCAGGCCATAAAATGCAAACAAAAATGAAGCCTTCAATGCCAGCAACAACAGCAACAGCAACCACACAAACACACAAATGCGTATCAAACAAATTATATTTACATACAAACGACTGTGCACAGCACATACATACATACAAAGCATATAAATGATACGAGTATATAAAAAATAAAACGAGAGCAGAGCCTGAAATCAATAATAACAATTTATAAATGTTTATTTAATAATTTATATGCCCGCTGCCTCAGTTGAACTCTGTGGGGAGTACGGGGGCCAAGGGTATGATTGGAATCACGAAAAGGAAATTACACAGATGACAAACTGCACGAGTCCCTGAATAAATGTTTTCAGATCGAATCTGGAGAATCAACAGTCATACAAAAAACCAACATGGGTTAAGAAGACAGAGGTGTCATGTGAGCATAGCTGTTCGCTTGGTTGTTGTACCTTTTGTATGTTTACTGCCGCAAAATTTTGCTTTAACTTATTCGAAACAGTTTTAAGACCAATCAAATAAACAGCTACTTCTTGTTAAATCGGAATTAAGTTCGGTTCGCAGACAGGTTCTTGGAACCCCTGAACCTAAGGTTCTGGTTCGATCCTTGGTTCGCTTGCATATAAAATATTAGTTTGACTTTTGATTCATTAATACGTTGAAAATGAAACAAATATACCTTCTATACATATGCTTAATCATAATGATTAAGGCTTAGTTTCGATTAATTAGCATTATATCTTCCAGAATCTGTTCATCTGTGCTAGCTCCGTAATCAGAAAAAACAATCTTAAGTATTGAAAATGCTCGTTCAACTGATACATGAGTTGCTGGTACAGCTAGTATGGTAAAAGCAATATTTTTTAAGTCTTCGTTATTATGACATTTCCAAAATATTGAAACATTTGTCGATGGATGTAATCTTGGACAATTTTCAAAGGAATCTTTAACATCATTCACAGATTTTACATTTGACATTTGTTTTTTCCTTTCACAAACTTTTCTTCTTCGCAATCAGACGTTGTGATTTTTTTTTGAAAACTATCATTTAGCATATTAAATTGGTAAACCGAACCTCGTTTTTTGAAAAAGTGTTCTGGTTCGGGTTCAGGTTAGAGGAGTCAAAATTGTAAGGCGCCTGGTTAGCGAACCCCAGAAAACCCGGACCGGTTCTCAGGGGTTCAGTTCTGGACCGGTTTGCAGAGCGCAAAACCTTTACATAGTCTAAAACACACTGCAACTTGTTCCAATGCCGTGGATGGCTGGGTTGTGAGTAAAATTTTCCGAATATCCGGCTCGAAGGACCAACGTTTTGTTACGTTGCAGAATATACCAAAAGTGAAGCAGATTTGAAAAGTGTCAATAAAAAAAAACATCATCAAGACAATTCCCTGGCAAAAACAATTCCAATTAAGGAACATTTTATCTGGTATGTTCTGGTAATCAGTGCGGGTTAGTCGAGCCCATCGCAGCCTGTTTGATGGTTTCAATCCACAAATGTAAATGAAATTTTGGCAATTCGCCTGCCATGCAAAAACAATTATGCGCTTAAATGGCATAAAATTTCTAAATATTATTATATCCGGACAGAGCGAGAGCGAGAGAGAGAAAGAGAGAGGGGGAGAGAGAGAGCGAGCGGGAATCATTCAAGCCAATGATTTGCGCTGTGCCCGCTGTGTGTGTGTCAGAGCCCCCTGGCCAAAATCTGACAACCAGAAATCCAGTTAAAATAGCTACAAAATCGATTGGCTCCCAGCTCCCCAGCTTCCAGCTACTTGTGCCTTCGGCTGCTCGAGGAGCGGGTTTTCAATGCTGTAAAACTAATTTTGTGCATCATAAAGTTTTATGACAAATAATACGGCACTTTTTGACAGTGTGTGAGAATGTCAAACGCACGTAAAGAACAAACAAACAAAAAATTGCTGTTTAAGCTGATTTTTTGTTCAAGTGTGGATGCGTGTGTGTGTGCGTGTGTACATGTGTGTGTGTGTGCGTGTGTATTTTAATAAAATAGCATTAAGCAAGGGTGCCTGGCGGAAAGCGAAAACGAAACGAAACGAAACTCAACGCCACGCAAACCAAACGAAACGAAAATAACGGCCGGAAAATGAGAAAATTAATTTTTTTTTATACGTCGCCCAGCGGCAAAAATGGCAGCGCAAGTCGCAAATCGGCTGATCAACTTTGTTAGCACACTTGTGTGTGTGCATGTGCGTGTGTGTGCCTGATGCCATGACCGACAAGCCAACAAGAAATCCTCTGCACCCTAAAACCTGAAGCCAGATTACCCACATATGCAACAGCTGAACAAAATCGCTCACAACTAACACTGCGTCACATTCCGGCAGTAAAAGAGAGTTTTTTTTTTTACCTGAAAGCGCATGATTTTTGGGCGAAATTCGTACTTTTTTTTATATCAAGGGTACCAAAATGCGACGTTTTTTCAGTATTTTGTGGGAAAAACCTTATCTTCAGATTCAGCATACAAAAAAAAGGAGAAGTCGAAACAGTTGGTGGAGCTGTGTTGGTCAAAAATCCAACTCTAATGCTGCTGGGCTGCAGCTGCCTCGTACCTACGGTAAGTCATTAGTTGTGTATGATACCAAAAAGTCGTTCGACTAGTTTAATTCTTAAAATCTTAATTAGATGCATGAATAAATCTTAAAACTCACTCCTGTTAAGCCTTTAGAACCGTGTTATGGCTCTAATCTTTCCCTAAAATACAGCTCTTTAGATCAGTACAGTTCCGCTAAATCGTTGTTGTTGCAATTTCGTTATGAGAGTCTTCCTAAACGCATTGAAATGTACTTGCGCGACCTCAGGGAAACAAACCACTCAAATATAAGTATTGGTACGGTTCAGTTTGTTTCTGAATAGTTCATTGCATGGTTTTTGGAGCTAACTGAATCACGGTTCCATTTCGGTTCAGTGGTTTACAAAGACACATTATGAAATATTATGATTCCTATTCTGCTATTCTCAATCGAATTCATTTGAATATCTTAAAAATCCTTAGAAGAATATTCCAAATTTATTATGTCCGATTTTAAAGATTCGTCTATTAGTTCCCAGAGGACTGAAATTCGAAAACAGAGAATGGCGTCTAGACAATAATCGAATAGAAAAGAATACAAAATTAAGGAGAAAGCTAAGCTAACTTCGTCTGTGCCAAAGTTTTTATACCCTTGCTTAAATATTTTCAAAAATACGCGTTTTCCTACTTTCCGACCGATCGTTCGTATGGGAGCTATATGATATAGTCATCCGATGTGGCCAAAAATTTGTAAAATTATGTGAAACAATTAAAAACAAAATTGCAGGATGCTACCATTAAAAACAAAAAGTTTTTCTAACTAAGACTGTTTCTTAGACCTATCTTTTGTATGGCAGCTATACCATATCGTTATCCGATTTTGATAAAACTTGATAGAATTATAGAAAAACATAGAAAACATACGATTACAAAGTTTGGAGATGTTTTCATTGAAAAGAAAAAAGTTTTTCTCATTAAAACTAGTTTTCCGACCGATTGTTCCCATGGGAGCCATGAGATATAGTCATCCGATCCGGTAGGTTAGTAGTGTGCAGCAAAAAGAAGACTCTGTGCAAAATTTCAGCTCGATAGCATTAAAACTGAGCGAATAGCTCGTGTAGAAACAGACAGTCAGACGGACGGACAAAGCTCAATCGACTCAGCTCATCACCCTGATCAAGAATATATATAGTTTATGGGGTCGGAAATGAATTTTTCTATGCGTTGCAAACTTCTGGGTAATATTATAATACCCTTTGCAAGGGTATAAAAAGCAAACAAATTATATTACGTATCCGCCACGTGGGACTATATGTAGATATAGAATCCGTGGTAGAATCGTTTGAAAACTTTTTCTGAATAATATTCTGGTTGTTGTTATCAAAATCAATAAGTTATAGCTCTATGGCTGCATTTTCCGACTTTATGCCAAATATTTGGTTTTATTCAGCCCACTGTTTAATGGTATAAACTTCTCTTCGAGACGTATTCCAAAAAGAGAGGATAAAATCTAGGAAATGTTGGAGCCCCTGTGCAACCCGTAAACTCTTTATTCTAAAATGAATCTATGAATTATACTTCCCTGTCTGTAATTATACTGATTCCAGTTTCTTTTGAAGAAAACGAACCATGAAGAAAGGCTGGTCACACTTTAATGTGAAATGCAACTTTAACAGAATGTCAAAGAAAGAGAAACAATACACATTTCAAATACTTTCCTAAAATGTACAGCCAAATTGGATTGCAAAAAAAATAGGGGAAATTCTTTGGCAAACTTTTGAAAACTCTTCAGTTTGTGCTGCGTTTTTTATTTTTGCACAATAATTGGTTGTGGTTTTTCTCCAAGCACACACACACACACACACATCACACACACATGATTATGTTCAAATTGTTGGGCCTTTACAATTATCTGTTACCGGGCCCAACACTTTGACTTATTATCCACACAAATTGATTGTTAATCAACAATGGCAAAAAGTTGGAGCCACAAACATTTTTGGAATTTGTTGTGGAAAATGCACAAACAAATAGCTTAGCGTCCCCGCGTGCCATATAGATTGCAGGGGGCACATAGGTATGTGTGTGCATAGATATTGAAGTAATTTCCTGTTTCTGTTGGCAAACTTTCCATTTGATTTGCAAAGCGAAACTTTTTTCAATGCTGCTGCTGATGATGATGAGATTTCAATTCGAGCTGTGAAAAAAAAAAGAAAAAAACACCGAAGAATATTCCTTTACAGCGTCCTGTCATTTCGTGCTGACTGAATGTCCTCGTTGCAGGCAATGAATGGCGAAAATAATTGCGAATATATGAGAGTGTCATATTTCACTTGAACAGCATCATTTTTTTGCTATTTTATATTATTATCTGCTGGCCATGTACAGCAGCGGCCGGAGGAAGAGCGGCGGCAGGAGCAACAGCAGCTGTAATGAGCGGAAAAAAAACACACACAAAGTTTACGGCGGAAGCGACAGCCGCGTCGACACTCCGAATCGGAAAAAGCAAAAGCTGAGTCAGAACCAGAACCAGAGCCGGCACCGGACCCGGAGACGGAGGTGGAGGCTGTCCATGCGGTCAGTTTGGTCAGTTTGGGCCAGTTGTTCGTTCCGACCTTGCAATTCATGTCCGCTAATTAATTTGTAATTATATATGTTAATGGGTGTGCAAGTACCACTGTGTGTGTGTGTGTGTGTGTGTGTGTGTTTGTATGCGTGTGCCTGAGTGTTTATATAGCAGGTCTCTGCCTGCCTCCCAACCACAAACAATGCTCTTAATTTAATGAAAGATTCCGATTATAAATACCCACTTATATATATATGTATATATATATATTCATGTTTGGATTACTTGTGTGTGTGTGTGTGTGTGCTATGAGCAGCTTGGATTGCATTCTCGCCTCCCGTTCAATGTATCCAGTTTGGGGTAAATTTATTGAATGCAATTTGAAAATATGTATATATTTTCAAACATTTCATTAACTGAAACTAAATAGATCAAATATCCGTAGAACACTCATAAATCAGCGCAGAAACAACAGTTGCTCTTTCAAATATTCGCTAAATGTTCGCAAAAGTATCTAAAATAGGAAAGAAATGCTCGAATGCGAGCAATTGGCGAACTATTGTAAACCAAATTACTTGGAATTACAAACTCTAGGGTAGTGCTATGAATCAGAGCGAATTTTCGTTCACTTCACGAACGCTGCACCACATTAAAATCAACTTACTCCTTACGATTCACGTGACGCGCATAATTTTTAAAGGATTAAGCATATACAATGTAAGGACGTGACACGAAAAAAATTCATTAAAAAGAATTTAACAAACTACAACGCAATTATATGGCCACTTATTAAAGTTAAGGCAATTTTTTTCCGATTTTTGTTGGGGTAAAAATCATTGTTGCCTGTGTAAGTCCAATTTCCAGAGGTTCTAGTTGAATGCACCGGAGTCACACTGACCAATCGGTGCCACTTTGAGAGGAAAATGCTGCAATTGGCCAGCAAAAAGCTTAAGAGCTACTTGGAGGTCTTTTCTAGTGAAAGTTTCTTTTAAATGTGACCGTAATATTGTCATATAAATACCTAAAAACACAATAGATACTTTTTCAGTTGAAAATAAATTGGAAAATTGTTCGTGCAAGCTGCCCCAACCATCAGCTCCATGTTTGACGCTTATTCACTCACGAAACACACACGGTTCATGCTCGAATCTTTGTGTTTGCTTTTGTGACACGTCCAAATGCACCTCACGGGTGCATCTCTACTCTAAAACTAAGTTCTCACACTCAAACAAAATATGTACTAATTGTGCAAACAAAGTTTGCATTAAGCT
This sequence comes from Lordiphosa andalusiaca, assembly GCA_035044965.1. Lineage (NCBI taxonomy): Eukaryota > Metazoa > Arthropoda > Insecta > Diptera > Drosophilidae > Lordiphosa > Lordiphosa andalusiaca. The sequence continues at coordinate 6,305,684 of JAWNNM010000051.1, read as the reverse complement.
GTTAATATTTGCTTACACAAATTTGGTGTTCCTATGGGTGAGAATGTTTGCTCTTATAATAATTTGCTCCTAAATATTTCTGCAAATTTGTTTGCCATGGAAATTATTTGCGTTTGTGTTGACAGAAGGAGGCAAATTTTATTATTTTGCCTAGCTATTATTATTTAATATTTGACTTGTTTGTTCTAACAATTTATTTGCAAATCCCCAAATAAGTTTGCACAAGGGTTATCCCTTTTGTTCAATCTGCCTAAATTAATTTGGTGATATTATGGGTGAAAATATTTGCTCTTAAAAAATTTGTTCCAAAATAATTTGTCAAAATTTGTTTGCCGTGGAAATTATATGCGCTTGTGTTGACACAAAGAGGCAAATTGTATTACACATTTGTTATGCCTCATTATTATTAAATTTTGGACGTGTTTGTTCTAACAATTTGTTTGCAAATAAGTTTGCACAAGGGAGTTCACTCTTGTTCTCTTTGCTAAATAGTTGCTCTATTTAAAATTTGCTCCTAAATAATTTGTGCAAATTTGTTTTGCGTGGAAATTATTTGCGTTTGTGTTGACACAAAGGGGCAAATTTATTACACATTTGTTTTTCCTAATTACTATTAAATATTTGACGTGTTTGTTCTTACAATTTGTTTGCAAATACGCAAACAAGTTTGCGCAAGGGTGGTCCTGTCCCTTTTGTTCTCTTTGCTAAAATAAATTTGGTGTTCATATTGGCGAAAATATTTTCTTTTAAAAAATTTGCTCCTAATTAATTTGTGCAAATTTTTTGCCTTGTAAATTATTTGCGTTTGCTAGGGGCAAAAATTTATTACACACTTGTTTTGCCCAATTATTATTAAATATTTCAGGTGTTTGCTTGCAAACTTGCAAATAAGTTTGCGCAAGGGTGATCCCTTTGGTTCTCCCTGGGCAAAGATATGGTTCAAATATGTCGATGTACAATCATAGGCCAAGGCTACTTGGCTAATGTTTGCGAGCTAACTATTTGGTGTTTCCTCTTCCGGCAAGTATTACAAATATTTGCGCAAATTATTAGCTGAGGTGAGACGAATCGTTTTAAAAAACTCTCGCTTATTTTGAACATTTGAACATTTTGAACTAAACACAAACATATAACACCTGCAACAAAATCCAAGGCCTTGCACACTCGCTTGTCCGTTCCTTAAGTGAAACTTAATATCTTTCCTTTGTCTTCCCAACAGTAAATTATAATTAAAAATACATAATGTTATTTGAAATTTATGAATTTTTTTTTGGAAATAAAATATGCTAATGTTGCTTTATGTTATTTTTATTGACTCCCACGCTCTCTCGCTCCCTTTCCCGCTGTTTGCATGTGCTTTGCGTTTTGTTTGAAGTCATTAAACTTAGTTAAGTGTCGTCTTAACCCTTTTTGTATCCTAAAGTCAAGTGCCCACCGCCTGGCACCCACTTGCGTTGGGCTCATAAAAATTTTATTGCCAACTGCGGGGCAATGCAGCGACGCCTGGCTTTGGCTTTCAATAAGGCGCTTTATTTTCAGAACTGGCAGCATCAATTATTAAACATCATAAAATTATGAGTGTTTGTCTTGTCGTCGTCGTTGTTGTTGCTGTTGTTGCCGTTGTTTATTTCTACTTTTTTTTTTTTTCTTATTTCCACAGGTCGTTGCGAAGTCGCACATAATTTTGAGCCCATCTTCGGAGCCAGTTTAATTAAATTCGCCCAGGCACCCTGGCCTAGGCTTCATTAACAATGCAGGACACATTCCACTTGGGAACGAGCATGTGTTTTCATTTGTGGAGTTTAAAAAGTTATGCCTCCAAGTTGTATTTTTATTTTGATAAATTTTCAAGAAATTTTTTTGTTAAAGCAACAAACAAAAAAACAAAAAAACAAAAAAACAAAAAAAAAGGGATTGCATTTCAATTTTTGAATATATTTTACATTATTTTAAGGGTTTTTCAAGAGTTAAGAGTAAGGAAGTGGGAAAATCACTTTGGGTTTATGCAAACTGGAACCTTAGCAAATATTGAGGAATTCTTTTTTGAATAAAGTCTTCTGTTTTATTATCTAATAGGGCAATATAGGGCTTGAGGGCAACGGTATCAACTCTCATAACATAAGGTTATGTCGGAATTACTCACTCTTTATTAAACACATTTCGATTTGTGCTCGAAAACAGGACACTGTATTGAATAAATGGCCGCGTTCAGCAGAAGAACGTAAGATCGCATCAAATTCCACTGATCTTTCCGCTTAGCCCCAGTGATACGGTATCATGATAGCCAATTTGAAGATTCATAATCAAGGAGCATGTCTCAAGAAAATTGTACGCTCCTTTCAAATGATACTGCAACCTACAGCAGCAACTGTATATCGATAGGTTAATTTCGATACCGATATGCGTTTCTTGCTTTATTTTGTGCTCTTAATTTCAAATGGAGAATTTCTTTTTGGCAATAAATAATTTGAATAATTAAAAAAATATTTTTAAACTAAAGTCTTAATACTTTTATGCACCGTTTGCTCAGCAGAAATAATTCTATGCAAAATTTTGATTTGTTAACTGCTAAGCGAGCCATTCTTATGCCAGTTATCATTGGTCAACATCTAAAAACCAAAAAAGTATGGCCGTGGGCAAGGAACACGCCATCACGTTATAACCAATTGAGAATTTTAGGCACAGATTCGTGTGAAATTTAAGTTAGACTTATGTGCTATTCACACTCAGCACATCCAACATCCAAAATTATGAGTCATAAATATGTATCCGGATAAAAATTTACATATTTGCAACGCATTTCAAAAAGCCACTGATCCGCTGTATATTTTGACAAAACAAAAATATTTAGATGTTGGCATAACCAATAGTTATTAAGCATTTTAACTCAGGATGTGGAATGTTAGATGTTAGATGTGCTCAGTGTGAATAGGCTATTAGCAAAGATTAATAGATATGATAGATGACGCATGTGAAACAAAAAACGATTATTTTTGGTTTGGCTAACATTTGCTTCTAGTTTCTGATTTGATCCTTATCCGGCATCTATAAATATCTATATATCTTTGATATAACGGAGTAAGTGTTTTACCAAAGACTTATAGATATTATTGAAGACGCAAGTAAAGGAAAACACGATTATTTCTGGTAGCTGACATTGGCTACCAATATTAGATTTGCTCCACATGCGTCATCTATAATATTAATAAATCTTTGCTATAAGGTATGGTACCAGCGGTGCACATCGATATTACATAATGGATTACTCCTTCATTACTTTGCCTTCAGGTTTACTTTCTCATATGCATGGCCGCTTTGTAAGCGGTGTGCACACAACCTGCATTACTGGTAATACAGGATGTATGCTAGATCCGAACTGCCATCGGACTGCCATTACAATTGCGCATTACTTTTTTAAAATTGTAATGCGGATTGTGCGCAGTCTGTTTAGTATCCCTTTTCTGGAAAAGCAGCAGTTGTAGTTCATTACTTTTCCCTCAGGCGTAATGCATATTTGCAACAGAACACATTTAGCTGTGCGCCGCTGGGGTAGTTTAATTCGTACAGTATGTATGAAAGTTTGAAGCTATTGACTATGATCCATATCAGACAATATAATATGTGACATATTAATTATTATGATTTCAGTGCGAGGAGTACGCCACATTATTGTAAAACCATTGATTTAGCTTTAAGCTTAATAGAAACATTGTAAACAAGATACCGCTTTGTACAAGCAAACAAAGTCTGGTGCAGGGAAGAACTCCCGTTTGGAGTAATTTTCCACAACTTTAGGCAGCCTCTTGCTTTTGCTAATTAGTCTAAGTCTTAGTGTCAATCAAGGCAGAACATTGTTTCTCTTTAATAAATTTAAAGTTGCAATTTTCCTTTGCACGTGTTTGTTAAGAAGAATTGATAACTCTTAGCCAAGAGTATTCAGGGAAAGGTTACCCTGGTGCGGAAAGAATGCTTAAAAAATGTTCATTCTCTGTACATTTTTGGATGGAGTCCCTTTCGGACTGGGCTTTAACTTCAAGCCTAGCTCTAAGTGGATTATACCATTAGCTTGAGTATGTAGGTAGGACTCGTTACAAAATTCTTGGCTTAAGAATCTTTGTTCTTAACTTAATAGGTTAGTTTTAACTGTTTTTTCTCGATGGAATGGAAACTACTTAACTACTTAAGCACTTCTTTCTTTAGAATTCATAATGAAGCTTTTCCCACTCCACCTCAATCTGGCTGTTGTGTAAATAACAAAAGCAGCTAGATTGGAGTTACAAATTCAAGTTAAAAAGATTTCACATCCTAAATTCAAAATGTGCGAAAGTTGCACCCACAACACCAACACCAACACAGTTCGCTTGCGGCAGCAGCAGCAGCAGCAGCTCAGCGGCATGTGTCCCGGTATACAAATGCCAGTCAATATTTCCGTAGAAACGAACAGCATTCACTCTCAACACAATTACATTTTTTCCCCATTTCTATTTTTAAACAAACACTTGTTCCTTGCCTTAGCCGTCAGCATCTGTCAGTGCCTTGACTACAGCCTTTGGCTAGGTATTGCCTCAGTTGTTTCGAAACTTAACCTGCAGTAGGACACAAACACACACACATTTTCGTCGAAATCAAAAATTAGTAAACAAGTTTTTTCTTTTTGAACAAAATTTTTGGAGTGCAAGATATAGATACAATTCGCCATTATGAGCAGCCAACTTTTGCGCCGTGTTTCGCGCTTGTGTCGCCGTCTACGCCCACGTTTCAGACGCCGGCAAGCGGAGAACAACATTAAGATGGCAGAGCCGGAACTGGTCGAGGAGGAGCAATGGACTGAGGTGGAGAGTGCGGTGGTTAATCCAGCAGTGGCACTGGCCAGTTGTGAGCCAGCAGCAGGAGGAGCAGCAGCAGCAACAGTGGCAGCAGTGGCAGCGCCTGCCGCCGCCGCCGCCGTGCCAAACGCCGGAGAGGAGGCGGCCACAGAGGAGGACCATGGCCCCTACTTGGAGAGCGGCATATCGAAAATGGCTTTTGTACGTCAGTTGGAGCGAATGTTGCGTCGCCAGATGACCGGAGTTAGCTCGTAGAAGGACAACTATGGCTGTCCCCAATGAAAAGCAAATATATATTTTAATTTTTTTTGTTTTCGGTTAAAGCCTGTCTGCCTTTTTCTGACATGGGCTCTCTACCGGTTGGGCCACTTGATGAGGGGTCGGTGGGGTGGGGTGGGGTGGGTGAGTTCATTAAAAACACATAACCTGCCATAATGATGCCTAACCCCACAGACCATGAAGCCAGCGCTTGTTTGTGTGTGCGTGTGCGTGGGTGTGTGCGTGGGTGTGAGTATGTATGCATGAAGCGGAGGGTGAGAGGCTACTGTGCCAATTTATGAACGTGTGCTGCCTAAAAGCATGCAACACTTTTTTACATTCGTTTTACTTTGCCTTCCGTGAGAGTGAGTGTGTGTGGGTGTGGGTGTGTGTGTGTGTGTGTGTGTGAATCAATTTGGTGAGCTGCTTTTGTTTTCATTTCTTTTATAATTAATTGCATTGCTTACGCCTGCCTGGGTCTCAACTGCGGGTGCTTCTCCCCAGGCCACTCACACACACACACGCACACATGCATGCATACACACACACACACACACACACCCATGCATGTTGGCTGAAACTAAAGATGCCGAGTGGGTGCCAGAGTCGTGCTGTGATAATTGGATCAAATAGTGCACACACACACACACACACACACACACTCGAGAAGGTTATTTCGATCAAAGTGACATTTAATTAAATCACAAAAATGCAAAACTCAATAAGGGCGGCTGCTACCGTGTACCCAAAATAAGGGTAAACAAAACTATTTATAGAGGTGGACGTGTTGGACTTGGGTTAACCCAAATTCAACTTACTCTTTCATAACTCTTAAATCTTTCATATTAGGGGTGACATTTTAGGTAGAAGTCTTGTTCAAAAGAACAAGAAAAGAACTCAGTTCGAACATTTTTATACCCTGGCAGAGGATATTATATTGTACGGTTGTTTGTAACGCCTACAAGGAAGCATCTTCGACCACATAAAGTATATATATATTCTTAATCAGCATGACGAGCTGAGTTGCTGTAGCCAGGTACGTCTGTTTGTATGCTATCTCCTTCGCCAGTTTCAAAGTTATCTTCACTAATCTTTGCACAAAGTCTTTACGTACAAATATACTGCAGATATGTATGTCGCAACCGGCCGGATCGGATGACTATAACATTTAGCTGCCATAGAAACAATCGGTCGAAAAACTAGTTCTAGTGAGAAAAGCTTTGTTGTTTTCAATGCGCACTAGAGCGCACCTTTTTATATCCTTTTTCCATTAAAAATGGAAAAAAGGGGGATCATGAAGTTGTGCGAATATATATATTATTGATCAGCATGAACAGCCGAGTCGATCCGTCCGTTCGTCTGTCTATATGATCGCGTCGATCTCAGAGACTATACGAGATAGAGCCACAAACTTTTGCATGAGGGTAGATGCATACCGTGCGCAGACTAAGTTTGTTTCCGATTTGGAAAATTAACCACAAAAAACTGTCATATTCTCGACCCGAAAAAGCGCCAGATGCACAATTTTCAAGTTAGAACCTCGTGTGGTTTGGTATACAAAATCTATCTATGCTGAAAAGTACAATCAGATTGGACAGAAATCAACGGAGTTATAAGCTAAACAATTGAGCTTGACGTCAGTTAGGGCTAAAACCGCAAATAATTACAAATAATGTCACGGGGTGACCCCTTTACTGGCAGCTCCAAAAACCGGTTACATTCAAATTCAAACACAAACAAAAGAAAACAAATGAACAGGGTATTTTGTAGTCGGCTCACTCGACTGCAGGGTCCAGGGACTAGCGTTCTTTCAATCGCTAGATTATAGTGTATATCTAACAGAAAAAAAACCAAAGTTTTTGATATTACTCATACGCAGAGTTGGCTTTCAACTTTATAGAATTTTGTAGAAAGAAAAAGAAAGAAAGAAAAAGAAAAACCCTCTGCTCTGTTTTGGCCCTGCGAGCCGGATATATTAGCAGCAAACCCAATTGGCAATTTTGGTACTTAAACTGTTGGAAGTTTTTAATGTTCTTCAATTTAATCTTAATAAGCAAAAATTTAAGCTCTTGGGGAAAATATCAATGAAGATTTTGGATTTTTCTCAACCAAAGCCAAAGGGTCTAAAAAAACAAGCAAGAAGAGTGTTCAATACATCATTTGGTAGATAGAGAGTGAGGCGAATGGATTTTCGTACACTTTAATGGCAATTTACTTAAGTTAAGAAATAAAGAACAGAAACTCACAGGTAGACGAAAGCGTCCACCAAGAAGCAACTGGATGAAAAAAACATAAATAATTAAAATAAAATAAAAGAACTGAACTTTACACCTCAAGTGTAAAGTCAAAACTGAGGAATTCAGTCTGCCTGGCACGCTTTTTATAGGTCCAATTCGCAGGGCCTACTAAGTCAAATTTAAAATTAAAAAAAATAGAGAAAAGTTGACTTCGGCTGGGCCGAACTTTGTGTATTCTTGCAGAGGGTATATTGAAATTGTCCATTGTAACGCATAGAAGAAAGCATTTGCGGGCACATTAAGTATATATAATATATTCTCGATCAGCATAACAAGCTGAGTTGATTTTGCCTTGTCCGTCTGTTTCTATGCTATCTCCTCCGTCAGTTTTAAAGCTATCTAGACCAGACTTTGCACGAAGTCTTCTGGTACAAATACGCTGCACATTTGTCGAAACCGGCTGGATTGGATGACTGTAACATATAGCTGCCATAGGAACGATCGGTCGACAAACCACTTCTAGTGAGAAAAACTGTATTGTTTTTACTGCAAACGTACCCAAACTCCGTATTTTCTAGTTTTCGTTGCTTCTTTATGATTCTGCCAAGTTTGGTTGATATCGGACATCCGTATGGTATAGCTGCCATAGAAAAGTAAGGTTGGAAAAATAGTCTTAGTAAGAAAAACTTTTTTGGTTTTAATGTAAACCTCTTTTAAATGGCATATATTTATTTTTTTTTAGATTTTATACAATTCTTTAAAGTTTTGGCAAAATCGGATGATTATAGGTTATAGCTGCCATGGGAATGATCGTTCGGGAAACTACTTTTAGTGAGAAAAACTTTTTTGTTTTCACAGAAAACGCCTCCAAACTTTGGAATTCTTAGTTTGGTATGCTTTCCCATGATTCCACTAAGTTTGCTCAAAATCGTACATCTATTTAGTACAGCTGTCATACAAAAGTAGAGTCAGAAAAGTAGTTCTAATGAAAAAACCTAGTTTTTTTCAAAGAAATCGCCTCCAAACTTTGTATTTCTTAGTTTGCTATGCTTACCCATGATTCCACTAAGTTTGGTTAAAGTCGGACTTCTATTTGGTTTAGCTGTCATAGAGAAGAAGAGTCATAAAAGTAGTCTTAGTGAGAAAATCTTGTTTGTTTTCAAAGAAAACGCCTCCAAACTTTGTATTTCTTAGTTTGCTATACTTTCCCATGATTCCACTAAGTTTGGTCCAAATCAGACATCTATATAGTACAAAAGTAGAGTTAGAAAAGTAGTCTTAGTGAGTAGAACTTGTTTGTGTTCAATGGAAATGTCCTTCAAATAAGTTGGCAAAACTTGCTGGAAGAGTATAAATAAACTTGGGCCGAGTCGAAGCTAACTTTTCTCCATTTTTTTCCTGAAATATCGTTTTACCACCGTTATTATTAGTGAGGAGAGTATCTCTTACACTAAAAACGGCAAGGCCATAGGGATACACACACACAAAGCCACCTGCTTCTTGATGTTTTTGCGCGCATTCCGCTTTGGAATTCCCAAATGGTTATGCCACCGCTGGCATGGAGAGACTGTTGAGAAACATTCAGTTGGTAGGCATTCCTTTGTGGTGTTGTGTCTCTGTTTAAAGTTGTGCGAAAGCAAAACATGGCCTCGAGCCGGCTAGAAAGTGCAGGTTTAAGAAGTATAAAAAAACCAGTCACATGTTTCCAAAAATATTGATAAATTATGGACGAGATTTTCCCTGCTTTGTGCATTTTTGTTACCAAAAACTTGATTGTAGACAGAAATTTTTTTATTAAAAATCATCATTGATTTGCCACAAAGTGAACCCCAAAGAAGAAACTTTTGCCCAACCCTCAAGTCAAAATCCAGTTGCAATCAAACTGTTTGGGAAGGACACTCGAATGCAGGGTAACCAAATAGTTGATATGCACTTTAAAAGCTTTTATATTTTTTACTCCCGTGTTATTGTAATCGTGTGCAACAGTTGGCTGAGCATGTGTGTGTGGGTGTGTCTGTGTGTGCAAATAGTTTCGAGGCTTGTGCGTGTGGTTTCTGGAAACGGCTGGCTGCATTGATTAAATGTCGCTTAAATGTGCAAGCAAATCAAGAGCAACAAATACAGAGAGAGAGAGAGAGAATGGGAGCAGTTAGTGGGTATGCGGCATAACAGCCCGCATGTGGCCGGTTCCACCAAAAGAGCATTGTGGGCGATGCCAAAGCAAGCAGCAGGAGAAGCCACCGTACATGGAGCGTACCATACGTGACTCAGGAGTCTGGAAACAGCACGTCAAGGCATGGAGAATGCAATGCGATTGATAGAATTGCTGTGCACACACACATAGACACACACACAGAGAGGGAGAGGACAGACAGTCATCGATATCGACACGCAGCTGGTGGTACTTAATGGTAAGGCAACAGATTGAATTGCAAAGCAAAGGAGTTTGCCAAAGCACACGCCACACACACGCACACACACACGCACACACAATGGCCCAAAAGGTTGATGAAAATCTCTGGCCAAAATGGTTGCAATAAGAACAATTGAGTGGCGATGGGAATGGGACAGATCGGAGAGATCAAGTTGATAAACTCTAAGCGACACCGAAATTTTGAAGCAGGATAATCCACCCACCCCCACCCCACGGCAGCCCAATCAGTGTTAATTATTTAATTTACACCCTGAATGAAATTCATTACAAATTAGACAAAACTGTGCGCGGGGGGGGTTTGGCCAATCATCAGGGCCAATTGAACTATGCACTGGGTCAGTTCCGTTGGCTGGCAATTACTCGTTAAACACCTTCAGGCCAAATGAAAGTTTTCAGCAATTTGTTGGCCAATTTGGACCATGGTACGCTGCTGCTGCTGCTGCTCCGGCTGCTGCTGCTGCTCCTGCTCCTGCAGCACACACTCACACATGTGCGAATGCTCAGAAGCGCAAATTTAATTAAAGTTGGGAAAACAGTATTGACTCTAACGGTAAATTATGCAGCCATATAGACAAACGGACAAAAGGAATGACTCTGTATAGACAATCGCATAGATGGAGATGGAGATAGATTGCCGGTGGCAATGCCAGTGCCTGGCAGTCAGTGAGTGCAATCAAAAGAAGGAGCAAAAAATGGATGAGGCTTTAGCTATGCGCATACAAACATACATGCATGCATACATACATACATACGCTCGGCATAGCCTGGGAAATGAATTTTTGGATGTGTGTGTGTGTGTTTGTTGGGGGGGGGGGGGGGCGAATCGACAAGAAACGCCCTTCAAATGCCAAAATGAATCTCAGCTTGTACCCCAAATGCTAAGCAGGGGGGTACGGGGGAACGGGGGGGGACCCAAACATCTCCGACTGGGTGAGAACAACGTGGCAGACACTTCAATTCCCGCCACACAGCGCCACACTCTGTGAAATTGCATTGCAAGTTGATTTCACTTTCGATCGCTCGGTGTTCGCTTTTATTGCATTTGCCTGGACTGATAAAAATGACTGAATGACTGCATCAATGGCAGCCGCACAGGACACGAAATCAATGTACCCCCGCACCATGTGCGAGTCCCTGCTCATTGGCAGCGTTTAGGAGCTTAAGTGGCGCCAGTGCCGCCTGCTGATGTTGCCAAAATGAAGTCAACAAGTTGAGCTCAGCTCACGGCCAGTATAAGTCGAGCTGTTCCATGTTTCTGTGTGTGATGCGGGCAGGGATACGGGTGTCGCTGATGCTTACAAAATCACATTATGCTAATGTCGTGTAATTTTGTGTGCACAAGCAGCAGCATTAAGGCGACAGAGGGTAGCCCCAGGGGCGGGGTGGGGCGGCTTGACTGTAATTACACACATAAAGTAATCAAAAGACTTGAAGCAGCTGCATCAATGCAAGTGGAAACCGTTGGATGGGGAAAAATGAATGGAATGGGATATGGTAATTGTTTATGGCAACTGAATTGTTGATTAATGGCAACACAAATGGGGAGGACATGTGGGGTTCGATCTTACACTTTCATTAAATGGTCTGACCCAAAATGAATTGAAGGGAAGTTTGAAGTGAAATTTGAGTGGTGGACCCTTGTATTTGCATATGTGTGTTGTCAGTGTGCCAAGTTTTGTGAGTTTCAGTTAGACAATGGAGCAAAAAGTTAATAAAATCGTAATCAGAAATTATGTATCCTGGTTGTCGTTTTTGTCTGCTGGCTGTTCTAGCCAAAAAGTATGCCATATATTTTAGATAGCCAATGTTTATAGGGAAATACTTCTGTGAAAATCTCTATATATTATCTACTACCTTAAAAACGAAGGAACCAAATTGAATACTTTCTTCTGCGGGTTTGTTTGTAATGGTTTTGCGAAAGGATACTAAAAATCTAACATTTTGATACCGCTGCAGTCGCATATTTCAGTTCAACATGTGGTGCCGTAGGCGGTCATTCTTTTTGTTCTTAACTACTTTTTATACACTTGCAAAGTGTATTATAATTTTGCCCAGAAGTTTGCAAGGCATAGAAATATTAATTTCCGACCACATAAACCATATATAATCTTGATCAGGGTGACGAGCTGAGTCGATTGAGCTTTATTCGTCCGTCTGACCCTCTGTCTGTCTGTTTCTACGCAGTCTCTCAGTTTTAAAGCTATCGAACTGAAATTTTGCACAGCTTCTTCTTTTTGCTGCACACTAAAATAAACAGTTATTTGTGAAACAAATCCAGAAAACAGCTTAAAGACATAGAAAATTCTATGAAAGTGGTGTCTTTATTACCAATCCTCAACTTGGTGGGGCAGTTTGGGTTAATATCTATAACCAACTATGTTATATCTGTTATACTTATATAAACTTTTTTGCACAAATCAGCTAATCAGTCATCCAATTTTGATTTGAACAACACAGGACAACAGTATTAGACTTTGTTGAAGTATATTGAAGGGTTGGCTTAGATTTAAAAAGAGTTTTGAGTGCGTATCTGTTATAGAAAATGGTCCAACACGTCTTAAGTCTTAGGGCAGATTTATAATGTTCTACATAGAGCTATCTGTCACATAAACCTACATATAACAGAGCTAACATAGCTCCAGGAGCTATGTGTGTAGAATATGTAAGATCCGCCCTAAGATTTAACTTAAAATGTCAATTTATACCCTTTTTTAGTTGTGTTTTGTAGGAAATCCATTCTTTTTCTATTATGATCGGAAAGTTTCACTTCTTGGCTTTATAAAAAAACACCCAAAGCAGTTCTAAGATTTTTTTAAAGGGAAGCTATAACATTTGGAATAAAGGCAACTGCAATGATGCATCGCATACCTACGGACAGAGTGGATAATTTGGTTAATTCGCGTACAAAATCGTCAAGAATCACTATTTTAATGAGCAATTTCGTTAACATTTCAGATTTCTATTTGGAGAAAACACGTTGGTTAAAAAACAAACAAAAAATTCGCTCATAAATCATCATCACGGTCGCCACCTGCTGTCGCTTTTGCTTTCAATCAAACCCAAAATTGTTCAACGATAGTTTAACTTTACATTTTCCTGGACTCCATTATTCATGGTGTGTAAACCCATCAATATTCCCCCGTTCAGCGAATTATGGCAAAAATCTATCGATAAATTGTCACATTGATCACTCGCAATCGATAATCATATGTCATTTGAAGTAAGCACATTTATTTGCCGCATCGTCAAATTTGTCACCCAGCACAAAAATGTCAAAAGTTGATGGCTAGTCAAAGTGTCTGGCTGTCAACGACCTTGTTAAGCCCACCGCCCACCGCCCCGGCCCCACTGCACCACCCATCCATTTACCGCCCCCGCGTCGAGCTCATATCCATTTTGGTGAATTCCCCGAACGTCTTCACATGCGCCACGCACATTCAATGATAACGCGCCATGAAATTCTCATGGCATATAATCAGTGCCACATTCAAGGAAATCTCCAGGTACCCCACCCCCCCTCGCCATCCCACCCATTCACTTACCAGCCAAGCAGCATCCGAAGCATCCCCCAGCGAGTGAAACGCATTACATATGCCAATTTATTCATTATATTCATATTGTGCCATGTGCTGCTCCTCCTGTGACTGTGCCCGCCCGGCCTTGAGAGCAAAGTTTGTCCATTTGTTTTTGTTTATTTGTTGATTCGTTTGTCTTTTGGGGTGGAGGGGGTGGTGGGTGTGGGGTTGATGATGCAGGATACAAAAGCCGGGCCCCTAAGCCTAAGTAGCTGTCAATTTTGATACGCCAGCCAGCCTGCAGCCCCATGGCTAGATTCGTCCCGGTATTGTTGTAGTTGCGACCACAGTGCCACGGCTGTCTATCATATCGCATGTCGAGCAACGGATACGGCGCTGTACCTTTGTGGAGCCATGGCTATTTGTGTCAGCGTTTTCAATTAAGGATGTTTTATGTGCAAGTAAGGAAATTAGCATTTATTGTTGTGAGTGCGAAGAGTCCCCCACGCCCCCAACGCCCCGGCCCTGCAACACGCCACACGCACACACGAAAACTCGATTATTTTGCTATTTTTTTTTGCTGCTGCTGTGACTACAAGGAAAGCCAACACTTCTCGGAATGGCCGCCCTTCCCAGCTTCAGTTATGGCATGCCATTGCAACTGCCAACGTCTTGACATGAGAATGGACAGGCCAGGCCAACAAGCCAACTGAATGATGAACTTAAGGCATACCCTAAGAGGCTGGGGTGGGGGAAGGCTTACGAAGTTTACACTCAAACAGAAAAGGGCGATTCGTTATTCAAAATCGATCTTGAATTTTTCAATCTCAGAATTAAAAATTCACAAAAAATTAATACAATTCTTGAGGCAAGAAAATTATACTTTAAATTAAGATCATTTCGTTCTTAAAGTAAAATACAGCTTTTAATTTCCATACCATCGTTCTAGGCTGGCATTAGTAAGCTAGTTTCGTTCTTAAAGTAAGAGCTCTTGATATTGATACAATCGTGCTTGGCCTACTTTAATAAGAGGATCAAATCGGAGAATCTCTGAGAATGTATTTTCTTGATTTAAGAACTATTCATATATTCAATTATTAGTGCGTATTGATTTAAGCATAACACAGAATTGATGTAAGAATACAACCAGAGGGAACTAAGTGCAAAAGGAATTGGTTTAAGAACAGTATTAGAATTTGAATTGAGTAAGCTTATATTAGGTATATTTGGTTCTTATTTTGAGTATCAAAATTAGTATAAGACAGGGGGTTACATTGAGTTCTTAACGTTTTTACAGCAATACTGAAATGTGCTCAACATATGCCAACTATTCTTTATATATAGACTAAGACTTAGGTACCTTAAGAATTCCTTGGATTATTATGCTTTTGAAACAGAGAATTCTTGATTTATTTCCACGCGTAGGGTTGCAACTTTTCTTTCGGTTGAGCTATAATCGTTTATTTTGTAAGAGTGCCAAGTAAATCTTTCTTACCTCAGCGTTTTAGCATTGATGATTTTGTTTTCCTTCCACAAAATCTAACTAAAAGAGATTCAAGTAATTATTTTACCACTCTAGGGTTGTCAATGTTTGAACAATGTATTGATATTTTAGTTGGAGCACAGAAGTTATTCCAATATGATATTTCTTGTGCCCATATTTGTAATTACCGATATTTATATCAGCGATATATTAGAAAAAAACTATGGTCACACTTAAATTGAACGTTAAGTTTCGTGTGGGAGATTACTGAAGAAGTCGCAGTGGAGCACAATACACAGCTCAAATACACCTCTTAAGAATTAAGCGAGTACTTGGAGAAAAACTGAACTTACACGTTGAAGCAAGCTCCATGAACTACTTGAAAAAGGTTTCGTTCGTAGGAAACAGGTGTAGAGGGGCAAGCCACACCACTATACCTCTTTCTCATAAGTATGTTTTTGTTTTGAAAACCTTTATGAAGTTTGCCTTATGGTGAAAAACCCCTTCAAAGACTAATTTGGATGAATAGCCTAAGCCATAAAACCATTTACTTATTCTAGAGCTAATACGGACGAATAGCTTAAGCTGTGTGAGATACTTAATTGCACGAACAATCTTAATGAAGAATCCAGCTATCACTTTAAATATTTAAATAATCTAAGGGCCGATTTCTCATCTTCAAGCTATTAAAAATGTGTCAGATATACTTAGATTTTGGTGTTCTTTTGTAGGTTTATGTGAAGGTCAGAAAATGGCCCTTAAGCTGCTAGTCTTCAAAGATGAATAAATTCTGGAATTTATTGGAATAGCTTTAATGCCGCTTGATTCTAGATGCACAGCCTTGTTTTGACTAGAAAAGCCCATCCCAAGAGAGATCAGTTCCACAAACAAGCTGTATGAGTTGTAGAAGTTGACAAGAAGCTTCTCCGGATAACAGTCTGAGTAAAATACAGCGAAGATATTGCTTTGCGGATGATTGAAGGATGATTTAAAGGCACCCTCAAAAACCCAGTCTTCGTCGAGCTCCACCCTAGCCTGAGTATCGTTTCAAAGTAGGGGATTTCTTCCCAAACCCATGACTTTTCAGTCGACCTTTATATAAAGCAATTGGCTCCCAGAGAAGGGCTTCTTTTGGCTAGGTCTTCAATCTGGCTTTAGCTCAAATTTATTCGAACAGCGCTGGGCTTTAACTGGTCCACACATTTCCTCACACATTTCTCACAGTGCCAAAAAATTTCGGTTCTCCTTCTACTGCCTGAAAGTGGGTGAAACAAAAAATAAAGTCTCAAAACTTTGGCGGCCGGGGATTTCGTGATTTAATGATGGCTAAAACCGAATCGAATAAGTTCCACATTTGAAATTCAAATACTCCCCAAAATATACTGCTCGGATGGCTTACAGGGTAACCGAATGGCAGTCGCCGGCAGTCGATGCCAGCAAGCGGAAATGGCATTTTGCGATTGAAACTGCTGCTGCACAGCCACGCTCGCTTGCGTTTCCTACCCCAACCCGCCGCCACCCCAGCCCAGCCGGCCCCACCCTTTTGGTCAGCCTCCTGCTGGTTCTTTTGCCTTGGGCCAAAAGTGCATATAAAATTTTAACATCAGCCAAAAGACTCAGCACAAAATCAACGCAAGGCGCACTTTGAATTACAAATGGTTTTTGCCTGGTGTAATCCTTGGCAGCTGTGTGCTATGGGGACTCAATATAAACTAGCATGTTGCTCCCGAGTCACGCCCACTACACGTACCGCCCTCTACTAGTAGTTTGTCTGGCAATTTGCTAATTTCGAATGCGCTTCGAAATGTTTGCCCAATTTGGTTGGCCAACATTTAAAACATGACTTGACAATCACGCACCGTTGGAACGAGTGGGCTGGCGGGGAGGGGGTGGAGCGGGAGGCGGGCCTGGTGTGACGTGACTGCTGCGCAAAAAGTTTTTATTCATCAACTAGATAGCGTAAAGCGTTGTTCAACAAAACAGCCGGAGAAGCCAGGCAATGGCTTCCAAGAAGGACAACAATTCTTGGGCAAACTGTGCAAAACACTGGGAGAAAACGGATGGTTGGATTGGCGGCCATAAGTTGGAGATATTGATGTGCATTGAGGTGATATATGCAAGGGATAACCGCGGTGTGGCAGTCCACCACTCGCCCAATGCTGGTTGCTAACGGTCGGTTCGGTACCTGCAAACATCTCTCACTTCCACCGAGTACTCAAATATAACCAACCGTGTGTTGTCGGTTTTTGCAGATATGCTACATCCTACGATTTGCCAGGTCAGCTGGGTGAATCCTTAGGAGTCCTCTCCTTGCCCTGATCCCATTGATACTGCGCCTTCTGAGGAATCGCCTGGCGAGGCCATTTTTTATGTGCGTCAACTTTATCCAAATATTTCGATGCACGCCACGCTGTCTCTCCATGTCTCTGGTGCGGATGAACCACTCGGCTCCTGTGATTCGCCTCAGTATTTTGGCCAGGAAGACCCTGATTTTGTTCGCGGCAATGCCATACACCTGGCCACCAAACCTCCATATTGGTGCCAGGATGATCTTGTAAATGAGAACCTTGTTCCTAAGCGAGAGCTTGTTATTGGCATTGAGGAGCCAACTCATTCTCGTCGCCTTGCTGCTCGAAGGTTAGCCTCTTATCCAGGGTCACTCCCAGATACTTGAGGAAGCACCTCTTCATGCAGAAAGACTCCAGGGCTACTGTCTCTTCTCAGAGTGTGCGTGACACTAACATACTTGGGAGGGGTTGATGGATACATATATACCAATGAACGGCCCAGTTTTCAAACCTTTGGAGGTATTCTTGCAGCGCGTCTGTTGCAGAATAGACTTGAGTTGCCATGAGCAGGTCCTGCGGTTCCTCAATGGTTATGTCCAGGCATATCTGCAGTGAACAGGCTGTACAAGGTTGGCCCCAGAACGCTACCTTGAAGTACTCCTGCTCGAATGCTCTTCTTCTGGGATGCAGCGCCATACTGGACAACCCTAAATGTCCTGTCAGATGGGAATGATCTGATCATTAAGATGAACTGAGCATTGAGCGTTCCCTTGAGCTTGGCTAGTAAGCCCATCATGCCAGATGCGTTCAAATGCCTGTTGGATATCCAAGTACTCCTTGGCGTGAAATCTTAACTTCTCTCACTTTCTGTCGAGCCCTTTGCTACCCTACATTGGATTGCCTTTTGCTACTGCAATGTAACTAGATTCCTTCTGTAGTTCTGTAGCCCCCTCCACTCCTCCAATCACTTCGATTGGGGTTTTGCAACACAATTTTCACCATTCCGTGCAACATCTTCAACACAGCCACTCCACGCCTAATGCGACAGATTATCCTCCTGGCTTCTCTCAGTGATCCGTTGTCATGTTGATATAAATTGCATCCACGGCAAAAGAGTGCGAGAATTTACGCTTTCAAGTTTTGCCTGGTGCTGATATTGTTGGGACTATAATTTTAATTAAATCGGAGAGTTTTTCCACCCGCCACACCCCACACCCCACCATGCACCAGCACCGGCCGCTCCCCGGCTGCCGTGTCCCGGCAACGATAACAATTTTTAACGTAGTTTCCGCTTAGGTTTTTGTATAAAGTGCACAAAGTGTGAAGTGTGTTGTTGCAACTCATCTTAAACTTTAATTAAATGTATTGTTTTTTCTACACACGCTTCATTTGCCTTGCCCTGCGTTGCGTTACATTGCATTCCCATCCCCATCCCCATCCCCATCCCCATCCCCATCCCTCCACGCCACACCCTGGCCCTGGCCACCAGCTACCCTTTGCCACAAAAGTTTGCACAACTTTTGCGTTTTGTTCCACATGCTTGGTGCACACTTCTCCGCCCCGCATAGTTTTTGGCCCGGCCAAAAGGGTGGGCCCCTCCAGGGCGCGGCGGCGGCGGCGGCGCTGCGGAATTGGATGTTTGCGGTTGTGTGTGTGTGTGTGTGTGGCAGCCGGAGAGCGACGAGTCTTATAGCATTCAGCATGCAATTGTGCGATGCCGCTCGCTAACTAGCAGCGAATCGGACGGAGGCCTACGCCTGCTCCTGTCTCCTGTTCTGTGTTGGTACAAAACTTTGCCAAGTTCTAATGAGCAAATTCTTTCGGGCAAACTGAGTTAAGGCATTCCAAGCCACTCGCCCCCACCCAAACAAACTTTAGCCTACTTTCTGATTCGGATTGTGCTTTGTCTTTAGGCGATTGAATTTCATCTTGATCTGCCTCATAAGTCCTGATAATCCTTTTTTGCTGTAATGGGCCATCCTTTGGTTTTTTTCTTGAATTAGTTTTCAGTTTTCTTACTTCTGTACTTGAGGAGCCAGCCAAGCGGCCAGTGAATCTATGTAGGGCCACTTGGCACAAGTGGGGGAAAGAAGGAGGCAGACAGTTGCCCGCTTTTTTGTGCCGCTTTTGCACTGTTCGAGTTGTCTATGGTTGCCTAAGCAAAGATCTGTGAAAACAGTATTTGAATTGCTTGAGAATAATTAATGCAGCGCTTTGTCAGATTTTTACTCATTGTCTCACTTTCCTAGAACCATTTTGATGGTTCGAATTGAGAAGCGAGAGTTGTGTCCCACTCATCCCAGTGAGCTTAGGTGTTATACTTTTCCGTAGAACTCTCGCCTAGTGGCAAAACAGTTGCATCTGCAAGTACTGTCCAGCTCTTGGTCGGCTTTTCTATTCTGACAATGTCGCTTTTTCTAGTTTTTTTGAGCTAGGGTTCTGGATTTCGTTTAGTGAAGGATATATAGCTACAGCTATACCGCTATACAGAGAACCGTTTCCGCTTCCCTAGCCGTTCCATGTCCCCAAATGTAACTGTGCCAACTGGCGGCAGGAATGTGCGTTGCCTCTTCATTGCTCAACTTCAACTTCATCGGCTGCAGCTTGAATTTTGCGTAGTTATTTCCGTAAGTGGAAGCGAGCAACTTGAAGTGTTTAAATATTTGATATTGGGTTTGCTTTGCCAACGTCTTCAGCTGCCACTTCACTCCACTTGGCACTCCGCACTCTGCAGCAGTCCCCACACCCCGTCGCCAGTCCCCAAGCTGTGTGTGTGTGTGTGTGTGCGAGTGCAACATTTTAATGAAATTGTCAGTGTGCATCTTCATCAGGAGCGTCATCATAACAGAGCACTAAAACTTTCAAAATAAATTAATTTTCGCCTCGGCGGATAATTATCCTGCCGTTTCGTCCTTTGGCCGGGCAGCACAATGCTGGAGTGTAAATCGCTTAATTGTTTGGGCAAATAATTTAAATCGCATTTACGCAAATAATTCCAAATCAATTACGTAATTGTTTTGAATCTACGGCCGCTTAGACGGGTTGCACTCCCGTTCCAGTCGAGCGCCCTCATGGGTCTGCTCCAGCTACAGCTTCAGTTTCAGCTCCAGCGCCAGCTGCTGCAGGATTAAAGGGGCAATAAATGGGTATTAAGTGGGCCAGACAAGTACCCAGTGCCCCGGATAGACAACTTCAGGCTGCCGGAGCGCCACAAAAGAAATGTAAGTAAGTCGCATGGAAATGTTTTTGCAATTTGTTGTGGTTGATGCGGCTCCGACTTCTGCTCCTGCCTGCTGCTGCTTCTGGCAAGGACGTAGATTGCGGCTTGCTTCAAGTGGATTGCTGGTAGACAAGCTGGAATGAAAGTGAGTGAAAGGCGGAGAGGGTAGCGGCGCAGAATGCGGATGAGCATGATTTGCCTTGGCTGGCGATGGCAATGCGTTGATAAGCGCTGAAAACTTGAAGAAGCGAACGATAAAGGAGTTCATCCAAAGTCAAGGGGGCCGGGTACGGCGGCGGAGCGGGCAGAGCAAGTGGAAAGTAAGACATTTTATATGAGAATCGAATTAAAATGGAGGCGGGCGGGCGAGGAAAGCGTGAGAAAAATTAATCGCAAATGTGCAAAAGGGAAACAGAACAGAAATTCCAGGTATAAATGAAGGCAAACCTTTCTGCTTTATGAACCACATCGTGAGTTCCATTTCAAATGGAGCTTAAATAGAAATGGCAACCGTACGCTTGACTTAAGCGAGCTGGAAAAATACTGTTGGCACAGCATTCGCAAAATTGTCATTTGCATCAAACATACCAAAAAAAAAAAGGAAGAAAAGTTGAGCACTCTTTGGCATAAACTTACTCAGCATTTATGGGTGAAGGAGCAAACAAATTGTGCATAGGTGAAGCTCAAATTTCATCCCCTTTCCATGATCAGCACTAATCGTTCTTTGGTTAAATTTCGTAAATGTTTTTCAAAATTGCAACTGGCGGCGCTTAGTTACCCCCGTCCCGTCCCCCCCGCCCTTTTTGCAGTTATCGTGGCGGAAAATTGCCCTCAAAGTGGATTTATAAGCTAACAAAGTATTACAAGTTTGGTGCATAAGCCGGCGCCTGCATGCGGCAGCCAGCAAATCGACCGACAATTGGTTTACTAAAAGGTCACCAAGTCTGCCAAATAGTTGACACACAGCCGAGCCACTTGGAAATTTGATTGACTTGACTGAGTTTTTGTGAAATGAACATCCTTTGCCAATGATGCAATATGCCCAGAGGCAGCGCATGGCGTAACTTTGATATCCTCAATCGATGTTGGTTAAATGATTCACGGTACAATGATTAATTTCTATGGATTTCTGTTGAAAATGTAAGCAATAACTTGGAGTGTTTCCAGCCCTGGGGTTCGATTATTTCTTGGCATCTGTACCGAAGCAATGGAGAGTGTTTGTTAAGGCTGTGAAAAGTATGAAGCAATCATTTCCGACCCTATAAATTATATATATATTCTTGATCTGCATCAACAGCCGAGTCGATGTAGTCGTTTTGTAAGATTTTGCCAATCTAGGACTCCAGGATATTCAATTTTAGCCAAAAGTTTTAACTTTTTTCAACTTAAAACTTGGCATATATGTTAAGAAGAGTAAAGGCTGGAATTTAGTTCTAAAGAACTGGTTCCAACTAGTGTCAAAAGAAACTAGTTTCGCAATAGCCATCAAAAGACTAGCTGAAGACCATTTTTTTTGATCGATTTCTGAAATATAAATTAAGCTAAGCTTTTTCAAATGTTGCTCTAAGGCGTCACAGTTTCAAATATGCGAGATCTGAAACGAGCTCGCATCAGCTTTAGTCCTGTGTTGAAAATAATTTGTAAAAAATAGAGAAATACAAAATAAGACAAAACGGAACTGCTAAGTAAGGGAGCTTAAGCTGAATCAGAGTCTTGATGGAAGGGTTTTTCATCTGACAACACTGCAATTACTTCTGCAGGTATAGCTACACGCTTCGATTTTTGGAGGTAAACCTAAACTGGGCTATATATGTGTCCAATGAAATGAGAAGCCTGTGGACTAATTCCGTTTTAGTGTCAACTCGTGACGTTTTTCTGGTGAATAGTTTCTGTAATTTCTGGCATTTTTCAGTCTATCCCAGTTTATTCGTTTAATTTCAATCTAAAATTCAAATAAAGTTAAGTTGGGTTAAGTTGAAAAAAGATGCCTTGGGGCAAGATTTCTTTTTATACCCTTGCAAAGGGTATCATAACTTTGAACAGAAGTTTGCAACGCATAGAAATATTCATTTCCAACCCCATAAACCATATATATTCTTGATCAGGGTGACGAGCTGAGTTGATTGAGCTTTGTCCGTCCGTCTGTCCGTCTGTCTGTCTGTTTCTACGCAAACTTTTCGCTCAGTTTTAAAGCTATCGAGCTGAAATTTTGCACAGAGTCTTCTTTTTGCTGCACAATACTAATATGTCGGAACCGACCGGATCGGATGACTATTTCTCATAAATCCCATAGGAACAATCGGTCGGAAAACTAGTTTTAGTGAGAAAAACTTTTTTCTTTTCAATGGAAACGTCTTCAAACTTTGTAATCGTAAGTTTTCTATGTTTTTTTATAATTCTACCAAGTTTCATTAAAATCGGACAACTATATGGTATAGCTGCCATACAAAAGATAGGTCTGAAAAACAGTCTTAGTTAGAAAAACTTTTTTGTTTTTAATGGTAGCATCCTGCAATTTTGTATTTGATTGTTTTACATGCTTTCACATAATTTTACAAGTTTTTAGCCAAATCGGATTACTATATCATATGGCTCCCATACGAACGATCGGTCGGAAAATGGAAAAACGCGTATTTTTGAAGCGAGCACTTTCAAGGGTATAAAAACTTCGGCACAGACGAAGTTAGCTTAGCTTTCTCGTTTAATCTTATTATATTTACTTATTTAAATGACAAATCAAAAGTAATTCGAACATCTGAACACTGAACAGCAGGACGACAGTCCATATTTGGTTAAAGGCAAACTATAGCCATATATATCGACTTTTCTAAGTTATTTGGCTATTTAATGTCACCATTTTGTCACTTTTTATGAAATAGTTCTTGAATGGGTAGCCGCTCAAAGTTGATTTTTCTTTACAAAAAAAAAAAAAAACTGCAAAAAATAGTAGTCAAAACTAGAAAAGCTGCAGCTGCCGGAAATTGATTTTTATTCTCAACTACGGACATGACTGCAATAAAAACTAAAATAAAGTATTTATCCGTGAGCGTTTACATAAAAAATGTGAAAATACATCAATTTTTTGGCTTTTTGGACATTTGGCAACATTTGCGATAAGAGTGCCCCGAGGTAACCATTGCCATTCAATTGAAAAAAGGGCCCTTGTTTTTCCGAAAATCGAGTTTAAAAAACCAAAAAAAAAAAAAAAGAAATAAATACAAAATTGGCTACACGGTGCTTGTAAACGAACGAACCGTATTTCGATCTGCCTAATTGCATACGCTGAGTGTAGAAAACAGGAAGTTACATGTGGCATGTAGATAGCTGTATGTAGAAATACATATAAAAGGAACAAGGCATGTAGAATAGTTGAATGTTGGTTGGACAAAGGTCATGGGTAATTGAGAAGAACTTGTACATGCACATCTGAACATCATCACACGAAATCATTAGGTTATTTACACTAATGTTTGAGTTTTGCACAGATGTAGGCGTGTTTTTACACGCTTCACGTAAATGGTAGCTCAACATACGCACATAGTTCTGATTTTTATACACTTGATAGGTTAACAGACGCATAGAAGGAATCATTATTATAGCACCACATTTAGGAAAACTTGTTAGATTCTTTATACAGGTTGTTTAAGGACTTGTAATGTACCAAATGAAAGTTAATGAATCAAATGTATATGTCAAATAATTGTAAAATTCTGTCAGCCTACAAAGTATTACAGCGAACTTTGATCATGTAATGGGCTTTTGCACCACTGGGATGTAGGTAAATCTAGAAAATTCACTCGAAACCTTATTTCCCATTTCGATTTGTGTACTGTATTTGGCGGCCTTGACACGCGAGTGCTTGATAGTCCTATGCACTTAGATGCCAGCCTTTGTGTGTAAGTTATCTAGGTTCTGAGCTCGTCATTTTGGGCATTCGTGCACCACTTCAGGGTTGCTAAGCGCTAGGTAATTGTGTGCAAAGCTTGCATCTCCCCAAACAGTTGAGGGACAGGAGAAAGCTTCATCCTGTGGTCTTTGCGCACAGCTTGTAGCCTACTAAACTTTATTTTTGTGTTTTTTTTTTTGGTTTTGTTTTGCTGTATAAATGTTGGGTTCTCCAAAGCAGCCTGTAGTAAACCCACATAAACCTTATAAGTGGAAAATCCCGGTCAAAACTTATAAATATTTTATTTACTTCAATCTGGACTTACCTTCTGGGTAGGTAAACCCACCGTGGACAGCATATTTACTCTAACTACCACTGCCAAGAGACTATCTGGAAGGAAGGAAAAAAACATACATATATGTATGTCTTCTTTGTTGACTTTTAAGCTGCTTTCGACACAGCAGACAGACAGACAAAGCCTCCATTCGAAACTAAGCAACGGGGGAGGCCCAACAAAGATGATTAAAATGTCTAAATAATTTCAACATGACAACAACCTGTCGGCATGGGATACCATACCCAGCAAGGGAGTGAAACTAAAATGTCTTCTGAGCCCCGTCTACGTTTTTGCATTTTGCATGTGGACAACCTGGTGTCATGTTTGGGTTCAGAGCATGTTAAAGTGTTAATGTATGGCCAAAAGCTTCGTTGAGATGCAGAAAAGTTGATGGACACCCGAGTTCAATATTGCCAAAAGTGGAGTCCAAAAGTCAATTGCGCCAAGTCAAAAGTTATGCGGATAACAGAAAAGAATCTTAAAGTGGTCAAGGAATATTGATACCTGGAAGTCGCTCTAAGCCCAGGCATAAGTTTTCACCAGCAACAATAAGAAAAAACTACCCCCCCCCCCCAAAATGTAAGCCACAGCCCTAAATACGCCCCATTTACAGCCACCGCAAGAGCAATTTTGTGCCATTCTGCTCAAGTGTGTGGGGTTGGTCAACTTAAAGTCGATAGTTTATCAACCGAAACTCCACATCATTGTCCTGTCAATTAAGTAGAAAAAAGGGGGGACATTACAAGCTGTAAACTTGTATATAACATTATTTTAGTATTTTGAAAGTGGTCTCAAAAGTCTGTAAGGAATTCAAATTATAAGGTCACTTAAATCAGTTTTTGGCATTTATGTTGGTGTCTATAGGTCAGCCGTGAATCTTAGTGAATTGTATTATGTATAATGTTATAAAATCGTGGAAATATCATGCATGTTTAATTGGTAAAGTGAAAATACATACCTAGTATTGAGCACACTCTCTTTTGTGAACCATTGAACGCATCCAGTCCAAGTTGAGGGGTGTTTGACAAGTGACATTTATTACTGCATCAACAGTCCGTTGGATGATTAAAAGTATATTTTAGAATTATTCAGTCCAAATGGATATGGCAAATCATTCAATGGTTGTGTTTTAGTATTCTTTGCAATTAATAACTCACCTTAGTCCACACTTCTTTACACTTCAGTCAACTGTTTTATACAATTTGCACCATGCAACTCCAAAGCTGAACTCAAATACTGAAATCTGCTACATTTTGAACTGTTATTTTGCAACCCAAAATCTCTAGAGGTTTCTTAAACACAACAGATTTATTTCTAGTTTTCAAAAACAGTTTTCTTTTTTGATATTTATTTAATAAGTCCAGTCCAGGGCAACTCTTACAAAGCTGGACAATTGGTTTGCCAACAGTGAAAGCATTTGGCGCTGTCAATCCCCGTGGGAAAGATCAAGCAAGGGCAGGGATGAGTCGGTGGGCCCCCAACAGAAGTCACTCGAACCCTTTCCCGAATGCACCAGGTGTGAAGGCTGGCCAACAAATCCCATTTCGCTGCGGACGAGACAGACGACCTAATCTGCACCGACTGTGAATGGGGAGAATGGGGCAGAACATGCATTTCTTGTCTGTGCGGGCTTTAATCAAGAAATAGATTGGCTGAGCAAGAGAATGGCATGGGGCATCAACTGTTTGTTAACTGGTCGGCGCTATGATTGACTGGGAAGTGCGTAAGCCGCAAATAATAAATACAAAATTAATATTATTTCCACACCCATCGTTGTTTTTGGTGCAGAACAGTCCTCTCGAGCGTCCATTTTCCCCCGCTTGAATGCCTAATAAAACATTCATCTGTGGCCCAAGTTATGACGATGGGGGAGGGTGGGGGGGGGGCCCACCTTAAAGAGACACTTTTTCACATTTAAAGTTCCCTGGGTGCTTATTGCCAGCCAAGTCTAATTGGGTACATCTATAACTGAGGGCTGCCATGGGAACGATTACTTCCGACAAACATTCGCCAGAGTATGGAACCATTAACGTGGCTCAACTTAGTTGTATCTACATGTGTACGCCCGCTGCATTTGGCCCCATCCATTTACACTTTCAACTTTCGACTCGAACGCTGTTCCTGTTCCTGTTGCTGTTGCTGTTGCTCTGCGGCTGTGGCATTATCAAAAATTTAAAGTTTGCCATTATTATATTTCCTTAAGTTGCAAATTAAAACCCCCATGAGCATCGACTTGGCTCTACGCGACTCTCCGCTATATACAGACGCTCCTGCATATAGCCTGGTCATATACTTTTGTGCCAGCATGGTTTATTTAACAAGAACAACAGACAGAAAGGCAGGAGCAGCCGCCCGAGCATCACCATCAGCATCAGCCGCAGCCACGCAGCTGCCTCTTTCAACATTCTCAACAACGATGGCACGTAAAATGACCCACTTTTTGGTCTTTGGGCATGGGCAAAGCGTCGCCAGCTAACAAAAAAAAAAAAAAGAAAACAGAAGAAAAAAAAATGGAAAACAAAAAAAGGAAGCCCCAAAGAAATCAAATGGAAGAGTTGGCTACACAAAGGCAACAGGAACAACAACAGAAACGAGTGGAGTGAAATTAAAGTCAGACGCACAAATGACTAGCAATCCGCTCAACGGCCATTGAGTGCACCCGAGCCGCCAGTTGGCCCACTCAGTTTGGTTTGAGCCAAAGCTTTGAGCCGTTGGAGCATCGCTGCAAAGGCTGTTGAGTGTTGTGGTGAATTGTCACCACTGCGGCGAGAGTGTTTAGGGGAAAGCTTTCACTCGCCACCGCCATGTCGGAGATGGTCACGTGTCAAGGTGATCGACAGCATGGCACGGAAAGCAGTTTGATGATCCCGGAGATGATTTTGAGGTATCCATTTGGACTGGTTAGTTATGCCTTTTTTTTAGTCGATTAAGAAGACGATTTAAATACGAAATAGTATCTCAAAATATCCTGAGAATAGTTAATAGCTCTCCTTTTACACTGTTAAAAACTATTCTCTTTTTCATATCCCTTGGATCTGTATGAAATATCCATTTGATCTTTAATAGATTTCCTTTTAACATCCATTTGATCTTACTGTCACATACCATGGATATGTTAATAATATTCTTTTAATATTAATGTAAACTGAATTACTTATCCCTTGGATCTATTATTAAGATCAATCTATATACATATATATATATATAATTGAAAGAATGTTTATATGTTTGTATATTTGTTCCTTATGGGCGTCTAACACTGTATTTCACAGTATGTTTTTCACAGTATGTTCATGTCGATCAGGAAATTGTCATAGGCTATGTCTCATGTCTGTGATTTGGTCCAAAAACCGCAAAAAATTTGCAAAATTCAACCGTTCATCCGATTGTGTTGATTTTAAAAAGTGACTTTGCCATTTCTGTCAAATAAATTTGTAATAAATTTGTAAAAAGAAATCATATATTGGGCAACGTGCTCCAAGAGCATTGAAACGGCAAACTCAAATAGCAAATGAAACGACTGAAGAACGTGAAAATCGCCTGAGTGGGGTTCGAACTCGAGCGTCCACTGTCAGAGCAAGTGAAGCAGCTGAGGAGCGAGAGGTACGTCTCCGAGGTCTTAGAAAATTTCCGACTTAGCGGAGTTCGAACTCGATCGTCCACTGCCAGAGCAAGTGAAGCAGCTGAGGAGCGAGAAGAACGTCTCCGACGACTCAGAACTCGAGCTCTCACTGTCAGAGCAAATGAAACCGCTGAGGAGCAAGCTGTCCGACTCATAGTTCTTAGGTACCGGGCAAGGCCGGGTATTCAGTTAGTTCACCATAAAAGATAGCACTTTCTTCCTTAATTTTAGGAAATTGTTAGGCTAAAATGTATTTATGGAAATATTTAGGCAACTTTTTACCTCAACAGCTGATATGTGGACTATAATGTAAAATACTAGGCAACAAATATTTGGTTCTTCTTAGACTTTAATCTATAACCATTTTTGTATGGAGAATTTAAGGTAATACCAAAGATTTATAGATAATATAGAAGACGCATGTGAAACCAATTGAAAACTGGTAGCCAATGTCAGCTATCAGGAATAATAGTGTTTTCTTTTATATGCGTCATCTATAATAGCTACGAATCTTTGGTAAAACACTTACTGTGATATATCAAAGATTTCTAGATATTTATAGATGACGCAAATCAAATCAAATCAGAAATTAGAAGCCAATGTTGGCTACCAGGAATAATCGATTTTTGTTTCACCTGCGTCATCTATAATATCCATGAATCTTTGGTAATACTGGCGCACCTTCATTCCTAGTTTATGGTGTGTATTTAACGAGAACAAAAACAAAAGCTGAAAAAGATATGTTTAAGTGGACGCGACGGGGCCGAAAGTTTTAAATATTAATCATACGCAGTGTTGGCTTTCAACTTTATATAATTTTGTAGTTTGCGTTGATTTTTATACTCTTTATCGTAGGTACATAGAGTATTATAAGTTTGTGCAACAGAACAGCCAGAAGGAAGCATCTCCGACCCCATGTGGTATATATATGCTTGATCAGCATCAACAGACGTGTCGATATAGCCATGCCCGTCTGTCTGTCCGTATGAACGCACAGATTTCAGAGATGGTAAGAGATAGAGGTTTGACATGCATGGGAGATATGCTTCTTATGTCTGCAGGCAGATCAAGTTTATTTTCAATTTTGGCCACACCCCCTCCCGCTCCCGCAATTTGG
Organism: Lordiphosa andalusiaca; assembly: GCA_035044965.1. Taxonomy (NCBI): domain Eukaryota; kingdom Metazoa; phylum Arthropoda; class Insecta; order Diptera; family Drosophilidae; genus Lordiphosa; species Lordiphosa andalusiaca. The sequence goes on along the minus strand of JAWNNM010000051.1, from coordinate 6,276,461 downwards.
AAGAAACGTCATATCTCCCACAGTTTCAAAGATAAATAGTTTGTTCCTTCAAGACATATTAAGTAATCAGAATATATTATCGTTCCGCCAAAGGAACGGTAAAGATCGTATAAACAGTTGTCGAGTTATGAACAAAAGACTGTTCGCCGCTGCAGCGCAGTAGCAGCGCTGCTTTCAGCTGCTACTACAGCTTCAAAATTTATGCTGAGCGGATATTTTCGTTGGTACAGAGTAAGTTATAGTCGGGCTTGACCGACTTTCTTTCTTGTTTTAGGCCAAAAAATGCGTTTTTACCTTAACCGACCGTAAAAAAATGAAAAAAATTCTTTTTTTAAACCTTGACTGGAAGGTATACCTCCAAACAACTCATTTTTCTAGGCCCATGTGTCTCAGATATTGCTATTATTTTAAATTCCGGGTCACCGTAAGAGGTTTAATTGAAGTGGCTGTAACTTCGTTGTTTCTGTACATTTTTTTCGCACAAAAATTCATAAAAATACTTCAAATATTACTGAACATTGTGATAATAAAAGTATTGCAAAATATTTAGTAGTTTCGTCCAAAAAAAAAATGAGTAAAATGTGTGTTTTTTTTCCGTTATCACATAAACTTCCCCCTCTTTTTTCCATCATAATATTGCTGTGGGCTTTGTTATAACTTACACCCAAAAAAAAAATTGCCTTAAACCCTGCGTAACTCAGAGTCCATCTGCAGGCGTACTTATTTTTTTTTAAATTTATATTTGATTTTGTAGTTTTTTTCTGTGGGTTTTTTATTAATGAGTTTATTTCTAAAAAATATATGAACTCACATCCCAACTGTGTGAGAGGGATCCAAGTGCATTGTTAAGAAATAAACTCATTAAAAAACATCACAAATATTTCCCTTTCTTAACAAACTACAAAATGAGTAACAAAAAGAACCTCCACATTCCTGGGGCGACATTTTAACATCTGAGCCACCAGGTTTTTTGTTCCTTGTCCATTTTTGTTCAAAATATAAGAATTTTATTATTCAATTCAAAATTTACAACTTGGCCCATCTCATTATTAAAATTTCGATGGAGATTACGGGGCGTATGGGTTACTTTTAGATCCCATTAATAATGTTTTGTTTTTATTTTTTGTTGAATATTTTATTATACATAATGCAAAAGGAATCTAAGAGGGGGGCGCCCTTTCTAAATTTCAATTTTGCCTTAAAAAGAGCATCCTAATGTCCATTTTCCTAATAATGTTTGCTGTGTATACGAGACATGCATCGGTTTAAGCAAATTCTTATTATCTTCTGACATAATTTGGTTAGAATACTTGATACCATGTCGGTTTTTGTTCTGGGTTTAACAATTCCGAAAACTTTCACGCTAAATTGCTTCAGTTTTTTTAGCCCAGAAAGCTGTGATTTTAATACAAGCTGTAATTTAAAAGGGAGATATGGTATTTCCACCTGAGACCATCGCCAATCCGAATGAAAGATCATATCAATACAAAATCGTTAGACCACAAAGCGATATTAGATTTTTATTCTTTGATAAATTAAACTTAGAACGACGTTCTTGGAAAAACAGCACTTGTCCCCAAAAAGTAAATTTTTTTTACTAAAACTAACATCAAACATAAAGGCAGTGCATAAATCGTAAAAAGAGACAATTTTAATATTCTAAAAACATAAATAAATGTTAAAAACTTCTCAAATAATAACAAAAAAAGGTGAATACTTTGAAGGGGATATAAACACATGATGTCTCCCGAAAAAGCAACAGTTCTGTCATCTACACCACAGAGCTAATTCTTATCTGAGTGCTTAGGAGAACTAAGTGCTGTAATTTCTCGCCTGGTCCAACTCTATCCGGTTTTCTGTCATACTGCCACGCTAGATGCTGACAGTTGTCTGCGTTGAGATGTTGGGATGCGCTGTATCCAGGGTCCTAAGTTCTTGAACATCATAAGCAATCACTTTCGCTGGTACCGGAGTGTTTAACAGTCTGGCTAGACCGACTTTCCTTTTTCCTACAAAACATATTCACACAATTCCCTTTCTCAACTCTATTTGTTGTGGTTGTTGTTGTTTGACAAGCAACACTTTTCAAGCGACTTTGAGTTTCCCGTGTCCCCGCACGTGAGCATCTCTAGTTTTTCAGTTTTGCAGACTGGAGGCCATTTCTTTGACTTTCACTCGGACTTTGGATTTGAGCTCAGGCTAGAGGATTTGGTGGTGTGACTTGAGTCGGTTTTGGCTTTGGCGTGCGCCAAGTTAATGTCGCTTGGTTTGCGAGTGTTGTGATATGGCTGTGGCATTTTGGTGTGGGCTATCTTTTTGGGGTAGGTAAGGGAATGGGACGTCCATTACAATTGTAGGCATCCAAGTGTGTGTCTGTGTGGCTGTGTGTCTTTCTTGGTGTGTGTTTGGCGCGTGTTTGTGTTTCTAAGTTCGTTTGCTGCTGCTAACAACTCAGCGTTAAAGTTTTTGCGGTAATGGCGCTCTGGGACGTCGACTGCCGGCTGATGGACTGTCGAACAACAACAAGGCGCAGGGGGCGCCAGATGGGGCTGGGTTGGGTCTGTACTGGTCCGGAGCGGCATCATCAGCAGTGCCGGCCCATTAGGCGACGAGTGCGTATTACTTAGCTGTAAACTTGCGTCTCAATTGTTTGCTCTCCTAGAAGCTAGCAACGCTTTTTGGACTGTAAGTACAGCTCCCATTATTTCGGCCCCTCCCCACCCCCCAGCCACCAGCCCCCTGGTTCCCGGTAGCCGCCGCCACGTCCGTTTTGGCGAGCTCGTGAAATAATTTTAATTGAAATTACGAAAAGCAGAATTACATGCGGCCTGGAACTTAGGCGTTGGTTTGCGTTTTAACATTTCTCTTCTTCTTTTTTTTATCTTTATTTTCCTTTTTTTTTTGGTTTTTTTCGGCCTCGACCAAATTATCATTTTAAATCATTTTGTGTGTGGCCACAAAAGTATGCAAATAAAACGTCGTAACACATTTACCACGAGGGGTATGTGGGGTATATGGAACTGGAATAGACAAAACTCATCATTTGGTAGCAGTAGGCGCCAGCATAGAGCGTTATTACCGTATGGGAATTATGTTTAAAAGGGTTATGGGCACATTTTTAGCAGTGTGCGTAATGCTACAAGTGAATGCAGCACAGTTAGCGTGAAGAAAACTCGCCGCTTTCAAAGATTTAATTGATTATTTCATAGAAATTTTAAAGAAACATTTACCATTTTCACTTACGCTTAAGTTTAGCGGTTTTAAATCGCAAAATATGTGCGAAAGTGAAAGTAGAAGCAATGCCAAATATCACAATTTCACGATCAGAAGTTGAACAAAAATCTAAGAGCAGAGCTTAACAACAACCATCTACAACTAAGTTGACTTGTAATCATCTTTTCTAACTGGAGATTGAGTATTTTATTTTCTCATTTTATGTTGGTCGAGTTGAGCGATTGTTCTATACATTTAAGTAGGCACTACACTCAGAAAAACAAACGAGAGCTTAGTACTTGAATAGGAATAGGATATAGGATAGGATATAGGATATGATATAGGATAGGATAAAGGATAGGTTATAGGGTAGAATATAGGATAGGATTTAGGATATGAAATAGGATGGGAAATAGGGTAGAATATAGCATAGGATTTAGGATAATATGTAGGATAGGGCTTAGCATAGGATATATGATAGGGTATAGGATATGGTATAGGATGGCGTAAAGAATAGGATAAAGAATAGTATGTAGGTATGTAGGGTATAGGATAAGATACAGGATATTGTATAAGATAGGCTATAGGATATAATAAAGGATAGGACAGGATATAGGGTAGAATATTGGAAAGGATGTAGGATAGGATATGGAATAGTATGTAAGATAGGGTATAGGTTAGGATATAGGATATGGTATAGGATAGACCATAGGATAAAATATAGGGTAGAATATTGGATAGGATGTAGAATAGGGTATAGGGTATAATGTAGGATAGGATAGGGTATAATATAGGATAGGATTTAGGATGGGCTATAGGATAAGATATTGGATAGAATATAGGATTGGATATTGAATAGTTTGTAGGATAGGGTATAGGACAGTATATAGGATAGGGTATAGCATAGACCATCGGATAGGTCATAGGGTAGAATATTGGATAGGATGTAGAAAAGAAGGATGTAGAAAAGTATAGGGTAGAATATAGGATAGAATTTTGAATAGTATGTTGGATAGGCTATAGGATAGAGTATAGGATAGGATAGGATAGGGTATAGTATAGGGTATGGGATAGGATATAGCATAGAGCATAGGGTAAAATATAGGATAGGCTAGGGTATAGGAAAGCGTAAGGGATAGGCTCTGGATAGGATATAGTATAGTATATAGTATTGTATAGGATAGGCTATAGGACAGGACAAAGGGTAGAATATAGGATAAGATGAAGGATTGGGTATAGGATAGAGCATAGTATGGGGTAAAATATACTATCGAATAAAGGATATTTTGTAGGATACGACACAGGATATAGGCTAGAACAAACGGTAGTATAAACAGTGTCAAAAGTAAGGTAAGTACGAAAATTCTTGCTTGAAGTACTAAATTCTTATTTCAAGTACGAGTTTTGCAATTACGACACACTTGATTTTACACAGATTGGCGATATTTTACATTTCGAACTATTTTAAAATCTTTTTCATCATGCTTTCAGGCTGTTATTATAAGTACATTAAAATAAGTACATTCTTTCTTAAGATATAGTATTTTATAATGTCGAACCAGAAACATTCTAGAATGAACATAATGGTACCTCAGAGAAGTACATTATATTCTTGATTTGAGCCCATAAAATTGTAAAGCTATTCCCAATTGGAACCAAAGAATTTACGAAATATTCAAGGGCCATGAAATAATCAAAGAACAGATTAGAATTTAGTTCGAAAACTTACCGTCAATTCATAACAAGGGTGTTAGAACCTGTTGGGAATTTCAGCAACAGGTTCGATAGGTTATGATAGGTAGTTCCGGCTGACCCCAGTTGGAGTCACACATAGACCTTAAGGTGCTTAATGAGGCCGGGTGTTCAGTTGGGTACATTTGACTAGAAATTCAGTAAGATTTTCGACTTTTGGGCGAATGACAATAATTGTTTTGGTGGCTTGTTCCAAAGAGGCGAACCGTGGGATCGTGGCAATTGCTGGGCAGCTGCTAATGAGATGTTCTACAGTTTCTGCGACTATCCAGGTTTCCTGCAGGTGTCCTCTGTCGTTATGCCTAGCTTTTATCGGTTGAGTCGCAAACAAATAATTTGCATTCAATTTTCGAAGCACACTTTTTGGGGCTAGCATAATAATCTAATCAATTGTAATCAATCTTACTTATTTTTGCTATTTTTGAATCTTTCAACTCACTGTAAGTACAAAATGTGCTTGATTCAATAATATAAGCCTTAAATTTAGGGCCTTAGAATGGTTTGTAATCAATTTAAGAACACCCCACAGCGAATCATACTTGAAATTTGAAGTACAAGAAAGGTGTAAGCTCTATCTTAGGCTTTTCTTTCGGATTGTACGTGCCCAAAGTACTTTGATTCCAAGCCAGAGCCTTTATCCATCCATACATCTCGGACAGTGCTCTCTAACGCTGGAGTGCCCCATCTCACAGGGTATGCAACGTTCTGACCACTACCCGGCCGGTCCGGCCAGTTTCTTATTTGTTGTTGCCTCTTGTTGCATCGTTTTGTGTGCCGCAGTTCCGCTTGTCTGTGTTCTATCTGTGTTTTTTGGTTTTTTTTTGCCCCAGCTTCGCTTTTGTTTTTATTATTAAAATTATTTCATGCATTTGGCCTATAAAGTAGAGGCAGAGCAGTGGCAAATGAAAATCGCCTAGCAACGCCACAATGCGGCTGAAAAAAAAACTTGAAGAATAGAAAAAATGTTATACAAAATGAAATGCTAAAAATAAAATTAGTTTTAATAAAGTGAAAAAGCCACAGGAAGCGCCACAGCCATAGTACCAAACAGGACCTGATGGCGGGCAGCGGCCAGCGGGCAGCGGGCGGCGGGGGCTCAGCACAATGGATGTGGCCATTGAAGAGCAAATGAACGGGCGAGTCGTGGCAGTTTCGAATGAAATTAAAATGTGAATGTAAATAAATAAAAATAGCGCACACAAAGACAATAAAAGGAAGACGAGCGAATGGCAATAACATTTCCATGCCAAACGGAAGCGATCGGCGCGCGCAAAAGTGAGCCATGAAATTGGAGAGCTCCGCAATCGCGTCCAGCCGTCACATGTTGTTCACATGTATATATATATATATATTTGTATATAACTAGCTAGCTAACTAACTAACTGTACATACATGTGTAGTTATGTACACATGTAGAGTGTTCCACAAATATGGAGGGTGCTGTTCCATGTTTACACAAACTATTTACCCAGAGTTGTTGTTGTTGTTGTTTTTCTTTCCATTTGTTGGTATTTATTCTGTGCCATCAACTCTACGCAAATTGAATGACAGACATGGACATTGGCCTGCACATCCCAAATGGAGTTCAAGACACAGCCCGGCGACGGCCCCCAGTTCCCGCAAGCAGTGAGTTATCCTAATAAGACATTACGGCCGCAGCAACAACAACAATGGCAGGCGATGCCAAAAGCAGTCGTCGCCCCAACGTCAAGTATTAGCAGTGAAGCGACAACCATCCAAATGCACTGAACGAAATGCATGGAGGAAATAGCTGGAGAATGCAATCACCTGTTTACAATGAAACAAAGAAGAAAGGCATGGTAATTACTGTCTCTCAGTGTGGGAAAAACTATAGCAATCAATAAACCATTGAAATCGTCCAATGTAAGATGAGATTTACACGGTGAAGCAAACTTCAGAAAGTTTGCCCAAAACCACTTGCTTGTGGGAAAGAGGTGCAGAGGCGCAAGGGACACCACTACACCCATGTTTCCTACAAGTAAGAGCTTTTTGAGCGTGTAAACACCGTCTTTGACGACGAAAGCTTCTTCAAAAACTTCTTGACCAGCCCATTCGATCTAGTCTTCAAGCAGTTTTTCAAAGAAAGAGGTGTGGCGGTGTCGCTTGTGTCGCCTCTACACCTCTTTACCACAAACGAAATTCGATAAATTCATGAAGTTTGCTTTATCGTTTAAACATGGTCTTAGTATCCTGACATAGTCCACACTGAGGTTTTAATAGCTATGGAGATCCTTTCAACCCGTTTTGGTCCTCTGTACCACAGGTAAGCTTAAGCAAAGATACACCCAGAAGAAAGCATCTATAGACATGTCCGTCTGTCCGTAGAGATGGTACCAGTTGCAGGTTCGACATGTTAGGGACAAATTCTTCTAACACTTGCAGGCAAATCAAGATTTTTCACAATTTTAAATATACATATATAAGGGATGTACCTTTTGAACATATTTTATAACCAGAGTTATTCGTTCATCCGCCTAAAGATTGGTCAAGTTTGGTTGAACCATAGTCGAGTTATGGGGATCATATATGCTTGGCAGCACCCGCTGGAACATCGATGGGCGGCACTTTACTCACCTTCACATTTTGTGTGACAGAGAATTCAGGAAAAATTAGCTACATGCCACGTGTAGAAACGTCAATTCTAAACGTAGTTCGCCCTGTAAACTTCACACGAAAAATGTAAAAAACTGAAAGCATGAAGAAAAACAACTTGACACGTGTAAAATATTGAAAAGTAAACGAGGCATGCTGAAAATTTAAATGCTGCGTCGACAAAGGCAAAAGATATACGACAAATGAAAAAATTGGCGTATATCCAAATTATTTCTATTTGTTTCATACAGCAATCTGAATACTACGCAATAATTTAGATTTTCTACTCTAACGTTAAGATATTGATAACCTACACGAGCGTATGGATATTCTAAACGAAATTTGTAGCTCAAAATCAGTACAAAATGGCTATGTATTTCATTTGGAAAGTGATTAATCACACATAACATGTAGAATTTCTGAATAAAAGTTTAGGATTTCACGTTCACATGAATGCTACGTTTAGAAAATCTAAACGAAGCCTGTGGTTGATCGGTTTGATTATTGCTGCGCGAGTGCTTGATAGTCGCGTGGGCTGAGATGACGGCATTTGTGTTTAAGTTGCAGAGACAAGGTAAGTAAGTAATGAGTAATTAATGAATTTCAAGTTGTTTTGCCTAAAGTAAAACACTTAATGTCTTAAAGCACTTCAGTGAACAGAACCAACACGAACCGTTTGGTTTTGTGATTTTCGGTTCGGTGCAGGAATTCTAGAAGGCCACTGGTTCGGTGACTCAACAGGAATAAGTGGATTGGTTTTGGTTTGGTTCGGTTCGGCTCAAAAGCGGTTCTGTATGGGTGTTTTGGTCTGTCGAACCGAACCCAGAACCTTCTATAATGGTAATCAGACCCCTCTGTTCAGTCTGGTTCAAAGAATCACAGCAGTCAGTTTAACTCTACTTCAAAGTTTTCACAAATATTATGTATACGACACGTTGCACTAGTTTTCATATTTGAATTCATTCAAGCAATACATATGTATGTAGCAGATACGAAAGATACGGCTACAGATGTCCCTGAACCAAAAGGTTACTGTGGTGACACCGGTGCAGTAGACTTTAATCCGAAAATGAACTAGAAACTTAATGCCAAATCAATCTTTCGCAAAACAAAAGCCATAAACTTTATTTCTTTCTTATGTTCAGAACACGTTTCAGTCTCTGTCACCGGCTATGCGATCAATGGAGCTGCGGTTCGAAATCACTTCAAAACTCCAAGACTTCAGCTTTCCTTCCTTTATCTTCTCCCAGTGTAAGTTGGCTCTCTATTCTTACTGCCTCCACTTCAATGAGTGCTTGGCATTTATGGCGTGTGTGTGCGCCGGCTCTGGAAACTTTTGTGCAACAATGGCCAGCGACTCGGTCCGGGCTGCACCGCTCCGCTCCGGTCATTTCGACTGCAGCAAGCTGGCCCGTGCAATTGTTGGCGGATTTAGCGATGTTCGCTTTATGGCCCGCCAGCTCGCTTGCAACTCGGCTGCAGCATCAGGTTTTACAGACCGTGTCCTGGTTGTGCCATTGAAAACTGGCACGTGACGCAGAGGCGAAGGAAAATCGGATCGGAACTGCTTAAGTTGAAACGGCTTTTAGTTCATTTTATATTTCGTTTTCGTGCTTTGCTCTGGTCAACGGCAGCCGCCTCCTTTGTTGGCAGTTAATGTTAAGTAGATGGTTATTAAATATTATTAATTTCCTTTGTGCCCGATGGCAAACCGTTCGAAACCGGATCAGCCATCGAATGGACGCTAAGTCGGCCATTGCAAATGCCCCGAATTGTTGTCGTAGTTTCGGTGGCCGGCGGGGCACCCAAAAATGAAAGAATTCTTAATAAAGTAACATTGTAATTTTCATAATTTTTTTTCTTTGCGGTTTTGCATGCAGAAATACCCGAACAAAAAAGTGGCCAAAGGAATGGGAATGGGCGACGGCGGCGGCGGCGGCGGCGGCGGCGACGGGGGGAGGGGGGTGCTGCATTTGTAATAAAAATGCCGAGAGCGTATGCCGTGTCGGACTCTCGTCTACTCTCATACACATCGCAAAAGATATAAAAACAACAACAACAACAACAACTACAAAAAGAACAACAACAAAGGACAGACAAAAGGCAGGAGGAGCCCCAAACTGGCAATGGCGCTGGGGGGGTGCAGGGTGGCTGGGCGGCTGGAGGGACAAGGGGAATGGTATAACAAACAGCCATTTCAATTATTTATTGGAATTTTTACCTACTGACAGCAAACAGTAAAAACAGACGCACGAATGTTGAACGACGAAACGGCAAATGGCAAAAAAGGAGCACACACACACACACACACACACACACACAAACGTACACACACAACAAAAATTGTGAAATGAAGTAAGCAACAATAAAAATAACAACAACAATAAAGGGCTGCACACACACACACACACACACACACACACACACACATTGAGAACGACAGCCAAAAGCCAATGCACAAAATATCAGCAGGTAAAATGCAACTGGAAATCGCACATATCCTTTCTCCTCGTCGTCCAGATGTGTGAGAGAGAGACAGAGTGTGTGCCACCAATGTCCTGCTGCTTCGGCACAATGGCACAATATCACTGAATAGGCTCCATTCGGAATGAATTTTTCAATATTTTCTAATTTAAAAAAAAATAACCATTTTTCACATCCTTTCGTTGATTTTCAGCTCCATTGGATATAAACTTAAGACCCATTTAGCTTTTAATGGATATTTGAATATCCGAAATCATCCAAATTATAAAAGTTAATATCCTTTTTTTTACAGTGTAAAATAGCCAACGATTTTGGTTTCGAACCAATGGTATCATTCATTACAAACATTCGAATCTGAATCCGGGAGACAAGTTTGCTAAAAGTTATAAAGGGTGATTTTTTAGCTATTATCACACGCGTTTCGTGTTTGGTTTTACTGTCAAACATCTTCAGTTTGGTCTATAATTTAACCATGAATCGTCTTACAAACAAACAACGCTTGCAAATTATTGAGTTTTATTATCAAAATGCGCGCTCTGTTAAGAAAGTTCATGGCGCGCTTCTTCCATTTCTCATTTTTGGCTCAATGGGTAAGTAAATAAGCAGGATTGTCAATTTTGGAGTGAATATCAGTTAGAAGCATTGCAAGAGCTACCAATGCAACCAGAAAAAGTCACAGTTTGGTGCGGTCAATGGGCTGGTGGCATCATTTGGGCCGTACTTTTTGTGAATGGTGAGATGAAATCAACATTTTGTTGGCCAAAATGCCAGAGCTTGACTTGCATGACATGTGGTTTCAACAAGACGGTGCCACATGCCACACAGCAAGCGCAATAATGAACGTATTGAGAGGTGAGTTTGGTGATTATTTTATTTCACGTTCGGGCCGCCTAGATCTTCCGATTTAACGCCTTTAGGGCTATGTTAAAGCTCATGTCTATACAGACAAGCCCGCTTCAATTGACGCATTGGAAGACAACATTGAAGCATTTACTCGTGAGATACTGGCCGAAATGTTGGAAAGAGTATGCCAAAATTGAACTAAGCGGCTGGACCATTTGAGGGGCAGTCAGGGTCAACATTTGCATGAAATAATCTTCAAACATTAAATTATATGGACCGTACTATCGATTCAAATCAAGAATTCATGCATTTTTCTTTGACACCGAACACATTTAATATCCCACATCATGAGTGGAAATGTTTCCAACAGTTTTCAGTAATTGATAGGAAAATGCCACAAACATGTCAAATTGCCAATGATATCGGATGTTAGATGCGCTCAGTGTGAATAGCCTATAGGTACCCTGCAGTTCTCCGACTCAGTACCCTGAATTGTTCAGGGCTGATTCAGACCTGAGCCGTAGAAATAACTGAATCTCATGCCTGAATTCAGGCATGTTTCAGTACTTCGCATGGAATTCACTCACGAGTTCAGGCCCTGAAATCAGCATTAGTTATTAGTTATAAGTTTTTAACCCACCGACCATTTTATGTAACTTTTGATCACATTCGAGCCTTTTTCGATCGCTAAGGCTGATTAAGTCATTTGTGCCCTCGTTTTCTGATCACAAACGATACATTAGTCTAAAGATAATGTTACCCTAGCCGCGATTCTCTCAAGGAATCTTTTTTAACACGTTCTTTTGATCAGCATCCAATCAGCTTCGACTCATTTGAGAGTCATTTTTGAGTCGTATTTCACCAAATCACATTTTGAGCATATTCAGGAGTCATTCTCGAGTCTCTATGAATCGCACATGAGAGGCATCTCCTTTGGATCATCAATAGGAGTCGGAAAGGACTAATCAAGGTGATTTTTTATGAAAATGATCTTCCAAATGTTGGGTGGGTAGTTCTTCTTAAGAAACTGAAACAGTTTAAATAAAACACAAGACGGGTGTCGGGGCTAAAACCAAACAAGTAAGGGCGCTGCAGTCGAGTTTGCCGACCACAAAATACCCTGTTCATAACAAAATTATCATCCCAAATGTAGGCAACACTTTTTTGTAGTCCTGACCAACAACTCAGCTCAACTGTTTCGCTTATAGCTCCGGTGTTTTTTGTCCGATCTGATTGGACTTTTCAGAATAGATAGATATTGGGCCTAGCTTGATGTATACTAAACCACGAGGGTCTAACTTAAAAACTTAATCATGTGGATCTGACGGTATTTTAGGTCTAGGATGGGACGGGGTGGAATTTTCCAAATCTGAAATAAACTTGATCTGCATACAGTATAAGTCTACCTTCATGCAAAAATTTGTGGCTCTATCTCTTATAGTCTCTGAGATCGACGCGTTCATACAGACAGACAGACGGACGGACGGACAGACGAACAAGGCCATATCGACTCGGCTGTTCATGCTGATCAAGAATATATATACTTTATGGGGTCGGAAATGTTTCCTTCTCCGTGTTACATACATTCGCACAACTTCATGATCCCCCTTTTCCCATTTTCAATGGGAACAGGGTATAAAAAGATGCTGTATATAATTGTAACTCGAAGCTCCGAGCCGCAGCTGAATTATTTCCACCAACATTTGTACGAAAAATATCTCCTTTCGTGCCCATGGTAAGCACTCGCTTATGAAAAGGTGCACATTATGGCCAATTTTTCCGTTTGTGGTGTTGTTTTTAAGAAGCTTGGCCCGAACTATTGGCCACAATTTATTTAATATTTACAATAAGAAGAATGAACCATTTTTCCCCAATTTTGGGTAGTTTCTTTCAGGGGGGGGGGCGGGGGGACAGACATGTCCATTGTGCATAAAAATTGGGTCCTGCTCACGTATGGCCGGGTTTCGGACTATAAACAAAAGCGGGAGAGAGGCAACTGAGGGCGACTCTTCTTTAAGCCAAAAGTGGTCGATTTAATTGTCTTCCAATGGCAAACAGTAATAAATCTGAGCATCCCACTCCCGCACCACGACTGATTGTAACGGATGGGACCTGTGTGTGTTTGTGTGTCCTTGCCGTCCCCTTGAATTGTATAAAAATATGCAAATTTTCTGTGCGAGGCTTGATTATGACAACGGGGGGCTATAACAAGAAAAGCAACAACAGAAGTAAAAAAAAAAAACCCGGAAAATGTATTTTGCTGCAGGCGAAAACTGATTCCTGGTCAAAATGGAGGAGGGAGAGCACTCTTCAAGTCAGTTCCAAGCAGCATGCAAAACCTTCCCCATGCTCATTATGGATAACCAAAAGCAAGCAGCGGAAAGCCCCCTCTCCCAACGCCCCCCACCCGACCTCCACACACACACACACACACACACAAATAATCAAAATTTATTGTTCAAATTAGTGCAAATATTTCACTGCTGACTGCTGTGGCAGGCTATGAATGTTGGGTTGGGAACGGAGAGAGCGAGGGGGGGGGGGGGGGGGGGGAGGCGAACGGCACCGAGCGGACTGGCAATTTGTATGCAGCAATTGCAATTAGAAATTTCTGACATTAATAAGCAGCAAATTCTGCACATGACACCAGAAACAGAATCAGAACCAAAGCCAGCGAGAAGAATGCTGGCAACAAAGTTGAGTTGGAAAAATGTTGCAATTAGTGAACAGATGACGACCAAGAAGCCACTTTTCTGGGCACCAGCACAAGTCAGTCAGTCGTCAGTCAGGGATGCAGCGGATATTTGGTGAAACTAGAAGGGAGTGCTCAAATCAAGTATTTGATTTTGATAAACCAAAGGTGTATGGAAATTTATTCAATCTCATACTAATTCCAAGTAATGTCATACTCTAAGCGTTTTCTATATTTTTTAGAGTACTTTCACGCATTGTCACGGTCGCCAGCAGCAATTGTCACGGTCGCCAACCACTCTGCATATTGGTACAGACTACTTTGATGCCTGTTCAACATATCTGCACCGTTTCTGAGTACCGGCTCCGGTTATGCTTGAGTGTCCGCACCCGTTTGACCATAATAACGACTTCAAATTCCATACCAAACATTTTAGAAAATTTCCCCTAAATGGTTGGCCATTTTGCCTATTCAAACTTCTGAGCTTTGATTGTAGCAATTCGAGTCATGATCCAAGTTTTGAATTTCAAATGGCTTTGCAGCCCTGCCGTTGAATTCCAATTCAATTTGTGTGTGCTAATGATGACGTCGACGAGGACGAGAACAGGGACGAGGACGGGGACGAATATGAGCACAAAGACAGTCAAGTATAAGTAATAAAACCTATTGATAATGAGCTGGCAGGCTGGCCGGGGCTCTCTTGGACTGAGAGCATGGCTTAAGTTCCTATGAAACGTAAACTGAGACCCAAAAGTTTTCATTAACACAATTTAACAATGTGGGCGGAGAGCGGGGCGGGGCAGGGCCAGCGTGCTTAAACCAGCTTTAGTTGGCTTAAGCTGTTTTTTGGGCTCAAAGTTTTTGCTTCAAGCACTTAAATATTTATAAACAAAGTGACGTTCGAGTTGGCCGGGGCGCGGCAGTTGGGGAATTGGGGCGGCTGCTTGGCTTGGCATTTCGCTATTCAACACAATTTTCATTTTTCAAAAACAAACACAAAATAAGCGCAAAGTAAACATGGCCAACAATTCTGGCTGAAAAATAATAATAATGTGTAATTTAAAATAGATTATTGTTTGGTGGCTCGTTGGCATTTCAACCGCGTCCAGACTGGCGCCATTTAAAAATGAAACCAAGCGTTGAATGTATAAATATTCACAAATGCACAAGTTATGCGCGTGTGTGTGTGTGTGTGTGTGTGTGTGTGTGTATATGCATATGTATGTGCCATGTTAGGTGGAAAAAAACTGCCGTCTATATACCAATTTGGGTTACTCCAGCTCTGACGCCCTGCAGGTGCTTTCTCTCTCTCTCTCTCTCACTCTCTCTCTCTCTCTCTCTCTCTCTCTCTCTCTTTCCCCAGCAACAATGGCGGCTCGCTAGCATACAGTACCATCAAATTTCTGGCATTTAGTAAAATGATAGGTGATTAAAGTTTCCTTATTTGCCTTTCCTTCCTCGCTCGAACGGTTGATGAGAAGATCCTTTGGACTGGCCATGTAAGGCGGAAGCATTCCCAGCTTACGGTGCTGGGTTCCAGCTCTTCCATATTCGACTCTGACATAACTAAGTTCGATCACACGGTATGCAGTATGCAGGGAAGGAGTGTTGTGTTTGAATTGCGGCTGACTCAATTGTCATTGCTGGGTAAGTGTAATCGCTACAATAGTTAAGGGTGGATGGAGCTTACCTATTTCATGAATTTAGGGGTTCATAACAACGAAACCT
This sequence comes from Lordiphosa andalusiaca, assembly GCA_035044965.1. Lineage (NCBI taxonomy): Eukaryota > Metazoa > Arthropoda > Insecta > Diptera > Drosophilidae > Lordiphosa > Lordiphosa andalusiaca. The sequence continues at coordinate 6,261,136 of JAWNNM010000051.1, read as the reverse complement.
TGGTCATTGGATTCTAGCCGGTTCCTGTTACGTCTTGGTATAACTACATCCAGATTTCGTTATTGTCATTCAACCTAGATTGGGCTTACAACATGCTTAACAAAAGGCCAAACTCAACAATTGGAACAGAATTAACTTCAATAGTTCGAACTTTATTTCGAACTTATCTTAATAGCATTTTACACTCATAGCTGAGTCAGCCAAAGCTCAGAATAACTAAACGACTGCCAGAGTTCTTTCTAACCTATTTCCAAGTCCATCTGTGCCTACAATTCCCAACTGATTCTAACATTTATGTTATTAAGTAATGGTCGATTTCTAACCCACACTAGTGTTAACTGGGTCTAGAATCTTTTCAGCCTTCTTTGATTTATTCTAAATCTATATCAAATCTTAAAGGTAGGTCAAATTGTTTAAGTATCTATTGAATCAAGAAAATGTTATTCTTGTTTATTGAATTCCAAAAATTTAGATGTCCTTCATCATGGATCTCAATGCCCATTCATTTTGTTAACTTTCTACGTCAAACTTTAAGAAATTTGTTTGATTCTTCAGGCCTTAATTGATAATGATTCGTATTAGGCGACTGTTCATAAGCATTCAGATTTGAAAACATTTTAAAAGTGCTTCGATTCATGCACAGAGTTATGTATCGGAACCGACCGGATCGAATGACCGTAACTCATGGCTACCATAGGATCAATCGACGGGAAAACTAGTTTTAGTGAGAAAATTTGTATTGTTTAAAATGGAAACGTCTCCAAACTTTGTATGCATAAGTTTTCTATGCTTTTGTATAATATTGATAAGTTTGATGCAGATGGGACAACAATATATATCGGTATATCTGCCATACAACCGATAGGTCTGAAAACTAGTCTTAGTTAGAACAGGAGCGTAATTTAAAGTCAGCCCTTCCTGTTCCCCTTTGATCCCCTTACTCAGGGGACTTAAAGTTTAATAGCCTCTCCTTATGCTAATCTTAATGTTATGCAGAGCATTAACATTAATGTGAATATTTCAACATTATGTTAGCAAACAGCAAATGCAACGTTTTCTATAACCAAATTTACATTTTCAGTGATATTCAGAGATCAGAGATTTAAAGTCCATAACATATAAGCTTGATAAATGCAACTTATTCTTATTATTATTCATAATTGTTCATATCTTAGGTTGAATCGATAACCAAATCACTTACTTACACCCCTCCCCGGAACAACAACATTTGCTTGGTTCCTTAGTTCCCTTCGCATTAGAGTCTTTAAAGATATATATGCAAGTCTTTGCGAAAAGTTTCATATTCATATTTTCAATAATTTGCTTTAAGAGGTAAGTAGATGTCTATGCAAACGTCTGGGAAAGGGTATGTTTTGGGCTAGGAAACGTCGTCGTTGTGTACTTATGATTGCCATGGTGTTGATTAGGAGATGTCGTCCACGAGTTGCGGTGGCAAAGAAGTCCCAAGTTCGACCATTGAGATGTTATGCAGCTCATCCGAAATACGAAATCACCGTCGTCCCTAATTGAGTAAAATCTCTTGTGGCAGGGTCCCAAAGTTCTTAGTCATGAGCTGTCTGGCCACTTCTGTACTTCTTGAAGGGAAACACAATTGCGAATAACATAATTAAACGCAATAATTTCTATATTCACCTTTCTTTTCAAAACAGAGGGCTGTTCCATCCCCTCCAATGAAAATTGTTTTACCCTTTTGCAATACTTTGGAATTGTTTCAACTTTCATTTCAATGCATTGCAATGCATAAGCTATAACAATTGATTCACACAGCTGATCAAGTAAAACAAGGTTAACATACAATTCGCACCTTCGAAACAAACACCCCATCCATCCATAGACTATCGGGTGACAAGTGGATCGCATCGGATGTCATCACTGTGCCATCGATATGCTACTTCGCACGTCAACGCCATGCACACTTTTTATTTGACAATCCAAGCAGCGAGATTCGTGCAAAATCGTTTCGTTTATATGGAGTTTTCGATATCGCGACTATTTTGCTGGCATCTCCGCTCCTGGCTGAGGCATTTAAGGGACACCTTATGTCCCCCATCTGATACGAAATGCATTTGCTCACTTGAATATTCTTATTAGATGCATTAAATTCAATTGATTTGAAACGTGAAGCCAGCCAGTTTGGTATCCTAATCCTGCGGTGGCGACGCCAAATTTTATGACCCAACTCCCCCGCCCGCCTGCCCGTTCGCCCGTCAATCGACCCTCATCCATGGCGCCGTCTTGGTTTGAGCCATAAATAAACGAGCAGCAGGAGGAGGAGGAACGGGCAGAGGACCCTCAAAAAAAGTTGAAGCGCCACCCTCTCCCTCCGCTATGGCCACAAGCAGCTGCTGCCCCGATTCAGATTCAAAATCCGAATTCAGGAATTCTGCTTACCCAGCGACAGTTTGCCAAAAGGAAAAAAAAAATATCCAAATGAAAATAAAAATATATAAAAAGCAAAGTTAACAAGTTGTTGGCTTCTTGTGTTGTGTGGGGGAGGGGGTGTGCGGGTGTACAAGTACTTATAACCATTTCCAGCCGAATGGGGCTTAGACAATGTTGTTAGCACAGGGTGTGAGCGGTCTGTTGGCCAATGGATGGCCTTAAAGGTGATAATTGAATTAAGAAAAAAAAAAAAACCGTCGAGGGTTCAAGATTTGTTGCCTACTTTTTGGGGCTGGGTGGAATTTTTCGCTGCCCTTGCAGGATATCCATTTCCCCCCTTCACCATCCACAGGCAAATTTCCCACTGCTCATCTTTTTGTTTATTGTTTTTTATTTTCCATTTTTTGCTTTTTTCTGCTTGTCTGTTGTATTTTGTTTTGTGTTGTTGCGGCAGCGGCGTCGGCCTGGCAAAAGATAAATTTGTTAACCTTTTGCTTACGTTATCCTAAATCAACAATGCCTGCAACAAGGACTCCGCCGGCTCCGGCTCCGGCTCCTTCAATTGTGCCAATTGCCTGCCGTTCGTCAGTTAATCAAAGTAAAAGCCGCTCCGCCTCGTCCCGCCGCACCGAAATAACAAAAGCCCTGGCGCAAAGTAAACGCCGCCAGAAGACATAAGCAGGACGAGGGACGCGGCGCCCGGCAGGACATGCTGCCCATTTCCGTTTCAGCCTGGCAGCCAGCCAACTTTTTTTTGGGGGGGGGGGGGCATAGAAAGCGCTCGCAGAACGCGTTTTGCCAGCGATTTGCTTTCGGAAGGAGAGTCGAGACCATATTTTAGCGCATCGATGGCGAAATATTTTTCAATTTTTCAACACATTTGGCTGGCAGCAGCAAAACGCTGCTCATATTTTTACCAGCTGTCAACATATATCTTGTGGGGTGAGGGTGGGCAGGGGAGGAGGGCGAGTGCTCGGGGGCTGGTGGGGTGCAACTGCTGCGTGTGCATTTCTGGGTATGTTGCAACAACGGCAAACAAACACTTGTACAAGTGGCGCCCAGGCCACGCCCATTCGCCAACGCTGATTGACAAAGCAGCAACTGCAACTGCAACAGCAGCAGCAGCAGCAGCCGGGCCAAAGTCACAGACAGGGGGCAGCGGGCAAGGGCAGGGGGCGTGGTAGCAACAGTCAACATCAAACAACATGGCAGAAAAATCAGCGCAAGTGCCGACACGCCGACGACGACGACGACGACGACGACGATGCGCGCTGGCTCGTAAATGGGCAAAACACTTTCACAAAGTGCAACACACACACACGCACACACACTCGCACACACACACACGCAGAATATGTGCAAGAGTGGAGGACCAGAGGGACAGATAGCTGTGTTTATGCGTTAAGCTTATATCATCAAATCTGTTGGCCATCCAAACAAATCCTTCATCATAATCAAGTAATATCCCATTTGGATATTGGTTTATGACCACAAAAATGCATGAAGTGGATGCACTTGAGAAGTCTTGGGACACCAGTGTTTAGTTGTTAACCTTTTAACATATTTTCACATAGTTTCAATGTGCCCTAAGAAGTATCACAATTAAGTGGACGTCATTTATGACACTCTTTCTTTGTGCGACCGACTTAGCATCTTTGAGTTAGATATTCGGCGATGGCAAAGCAGTTGGAAGCAGATGCATCTACTAAGAACTTTATATAATGGAGAGCGGTTCAATATTTAAACTATAATCCTACAAGTGATCAACCTTTTCCGAAATCAGATCATTTCTTACCAATCAACAACCCTTCAATAAACTGAAAAAAATCAACTTTTGTTGCCTAGTGTAGTTTGGACTATTCGACCCATTACCATTACCCAGAACCTTAATTTGTCAGCACACAGAGAAAAAAAGAAAAATTTATAAAATATCCATTGGATGATAATCCGCATCCATTTGGGAAGGATATGTCTTAAATATGCTTTTAATCATCCAATGGAGCTGAAAATTATCCAAAGGGTTATGAAGGAGGATCATTCTTTCAGCTCCGTTGGATGATTAAAATTATATTTAAGACATTTTTTTGGATCTATTTTTTCTGTGCAGCTCATAGAATCAGTCACAGCTGCGGTCTTCAGACAGCTTCGTGGAGCTGTTCCACATCTACCATATCTATCCAAAATTCATGTTTCTTAAGCAATTTGAAAATCAGTTACCATATCGGTTAAGCCATTCTACAATATTTGCGATTTGCCATCCAGTTTCATGCAATTTTCAATACATCTTTATCTTTATGAAACATCGTAAACTTATGATCGATTTACGTTTACTGTTGCACAATTTGCGATTGCTGATGATTATCTGATTGCTAAATATAGACTTATTTCTGGCTTTAGTACATTTCGTCAACAACATTCACAACTTTTAAGCGCTTTTAACGCTGTCAGTTTGTCAGTTTATTTTCTGTTTTGGGGTAATCAGTTGGTCGAGCAATCGATAAACGGTCCCACCAATCATAGATTTTGTATGATTCCATCTCAACAAACATGATTGTCATATTTACCAATCGCAGTCGGCAATCACTATATTCAGCAGGTAAAATCGCCAATCATAAATCGGATTTATCTGTTGAAAACTTTACAACTTTAAATATGATTAACTTTAAGCAACCTACTTAGTAACTTGCACATATATCTATTTACTACGCTGCAAGTTTTTAATGTAATCTTTCAACTAAAAGCCACGACATTACTTGTTTCTTTAAAAAAAATAAGTGTTCACTAGAGCCGACCTCCTGAGTATGAAATTTTCAAGGTCATGGTCACAGTCCCCTAACTGACGTACGAATCAACAAAAGTAAAAAAAAAAATTAAGTTTTAAGTCTCATGACGAAGATCTGAAGTTTTTTTGAATCAATCATACGCAGTGTTGCCTATTTTCATATATATTTTTTTCATTTATAAATAGCATAAAGGCGTTGATAAGATTTAAATTCAATTCGTATTTTGAAAATAATAAGAGAAAACTACGATTGCTTGGCTTTTTTTATACTCTGTACCGTAGGTACATAGAGTATTATAAGTTTGTGCAAAAGTATGTAACATCCAGAAGGAAGCATCTCCGACCCCATAAAGTATATATATTCTTGATCAGCATCAACAGCCGAGTCATGTCCGTCATGTCCGTCTGTCCGTCTGTCCGTCTGTCTGTCCGTATGAACGCACAGATCTCAGAGATGGTAAGAGATAGAGGTTTGACATGTATGGGACATATGCTTCTAATGTCTGCAGGCAGATCAAGTTTATTTTCAATTTTGGCCACGCCCCCCCATTTTAGAAAAAACGTCATATCTCCCACAGTTTTGAAGATAGATGGCTTGTTCCTTCTGGACATATTTAGTTATTAGGATAACTTATCGATCCGCCAATGGTGAATCCGATCGAATCCGAATGAAGAAGATCGGATGAACGGTTTTCGAGTTATGATCAAAAGACTGTTCGCTGCTGCAGCGCAGAAGCAGCGCTGCTTTCAGCTGCTACTGCAGCATCAAAATTTATGCTGAGCGTATAATTTCGTTGGTACAGAGTATGTTATAGTCGGGCTTGACCGACTTTCTTTCTTGTTTTTGTATATTTTTGTGATATAAAGTGAGGCAAATCCATCTTATAAAATTGTCCAGTCGTTTGTAACGCTGAGAAAAAAGCATCTCCATATCTCCACCATATCTAGAGTTGATTTACTCGAACTGTTTTTTTGAAAGGGCACTTCGAGTACAGGACTCTAATATCTACATTCTTGAACAGCATCAACAGCCGTATTCTCTACTTCTGAATAGCCCTTTCGTTGTAAGACTACTCTTTTTTCAATGAACATACATACATCTGGTGTAATTCAATAATATCCAACCGCACTTGCTGAATGGGACTTTCTTCCATGCTGTTTCCAATTGGCAAGCCACCAGGCTCGTTCGCACTTTGCTTAACGGAAAGTTTTGTGGATGCAGATGGCAAACACCTTTTCGTTGGCAAAGAAACACTGAAGTCTCTTCTACCATTATTCTACAAATTAGGCAAAAATAAATAGGCAACTTTTTGAATTTCAGAAAATGACAACGAAAAAATGAGATGAGGTTAAAATTTGTATTTGTTTCACGCGTCGTATGAGTAATTTTTTCAAAACTCTGATGCCATGGCCAAAAAGTAGGCAACATTTTTTAAATTTTTCAACAAAAACTTGCTTTGGGAATGCGGAGAGCTACGTTTTTCCATTTTGTTGATATAAGGTCCGCTCTAGTGTTCACAATACATTTATGTCTGTCTTTGGTACAGGATTTCTATCTTTAAAGAATGGCAAAAGCTAGCTAAAGACATAAACTTCGACTCTTGCTCTGCGTTCCTGCTTACTCTAGACCATTAATGAAATGAATTATCACCTTTGTAGTTGAAATAGGTAGTCCCTGTCTTGTCCAACGCTCCTATCTTGCACACTTGCTTGCCGATTAGTCTGGCAAACCGCTTAAGCACATACAAATCTTTGATACTTTTACCATTGCGTGATTGCAGATGGAAAATTGCAGTACCTTGTATTGTACTTTGTAACGGAGATAGTCTTCTTAAAAATTGGTTATTTCGTGGAATGGTGGTCTCAAAATAACGCCATCTAACTCGAATCCCAAAACTAAAAGTTTATCATATTTAGAAGCAAATTCCAATGGGTGAGGGGTCATGCGAAGCACATCGAGTGTATTCTAGTGTGTTGTCCATGACCAATGATGTCACTTTGAGGTTGTTTTGAAACAAAGTCCTAAAGTTACGATAACAATCGTTCCAAAACTTGAAAGATCATTCTTTATGGCGGTGCTATGGCTGAATCAGTTAAAGTTAAAGGCGGAACAACTTTAACATAAGCGGTCAACTTCAACAGCTAAAGCAAACTTGGGAATTTAGAATAGCTTGGCTTAGAACTTTGGAGCTGTAAAGGCAAGTATTTCAATGGCTGATCTTAGGTTAGTAACTGGTTGTGGTACTTCTTTAAGGTACCCAAAAAGTATATTTCGCCAAAGTTCATTGGTTCATTGATTGTTGTGAAAGGTCCTTGGACCCTGTTATACCCATTTGAAGTCGAATTTGAGGCATAGAAGGTTTTTTTTTTTAAATTTTTGGTACTAAGCATACTTAACCAAATTTGAAATAGATTCAAGTGTTCAGTTTTACCATCAATGGCAACTACCGATTACTAAATGGGCTCGTTTTTGGTGAACGGTTTCAGTTTACTTACTTTGCCTCTGGTTACCAAAGGATGGACCATGATAGCTGCTGGCTACCGTGAGCATAAAAACCAAGCTGGAACTTGTTTCATGAACCACAATATGATAGTACCACATAGAACATCGGCTCTACTAAGAACAAAGGTGTTTTTTTTTCCGATATAACCGTTCTACAGAAAATGCGAATTTGATATTTTTAAAACCTTTTGTATATAATTTTCAAGTTTTGGGCCACTTTATCACTAAGTTTGGTACTTCCCACGCAACCCTTTCGGTATCAATTAAAATGTTCATTTCGAATTCACCAATTCTCGATATCCTGTCGTCGTATGAACGTCCCCCGTTTGGCGTTAAGTATGAAATTTTTGTGATATTAATAAAGTCAGCATTTGCCTTGGCATAAACTGAACAACAGTTGATACATTTGCTAGCGCTTCAACAGCGCACTTAACACTTATGCTAGGCCTTCTACCCCCCTGCTTGCTACCCACCCCCGCCCCATCCCACCACCCACGGCACACCCCCGCCCGTTGCCATTGAGCGATTAAGGTGATTTTAAGAGCTCGCGCGTTTTCCACGCGATTTGATGGCGCTTTTGGTTGGCTGTCTGATTGCTCAGCCGCTTCTGCTCCAACCCTGCCACCTGCCCTCTGTCCCCCCCCCCCCCCCCCCCCGCCCCAAGCAATTAAAGTCGGCTCGTAAAGACTGACATCGTGTTGTGACACGGACACGTACTTGGACATGGACTCCGGTCATGGGCCTGCTGATGATGATTTCTGATGCGACGCGTGCTTGTGTTTGATTTCAATTTGGTTTGGTTATTGGCCTGACCAGGCATTGGCCACAAAAAATAATAAGCCAAGTCGGCAGTTGGTGAGGGAGAGGGAGTGGGTGAGGGGACCGCCCCGTGTCGGTCGCATGCATGTTAAATGCTCCGAAGGAGTGCGGCCCCGGGTTTTGCTGGGTGGGATTGGGTTGGGCTTCGTGCAGTGGCATGTGAAAATGCGTTCAATTGAAACTGGGTTACGGCTTACGCTTACGGGCTATGGGTTATGGCTTATGGGTTATATGGCTAATGGGGCAGATTGGGTATTTCGGTGGACCGGCCAGCGATTTGGTGCACAATTTTTCATTTTTGGCTTAGACAAGACAGGGGGGGGGGGAGAGGAGGGGAGGGGAGGGGGCCTCGGGTCGGCGGCTGATTGAAATAGATGACAATGTTGATGATGTCGATGCTGATGGCGACTAATTGATGGTCCTGCTCCCGGAATGGGGTACGCTGCGATGCCTTTCAGGGATTGGGTGACGCTTTGATTGATTGAGGAATAAATTTTAATTGCCGAACTGATTGGCCCTTTGCGGTTGAGTCGCGCAATGCATAATTGAATGGAATTGATAACTTGTAGGATTTATTTGCTTTAATTGAAACTGATTGGGTTCATAATTGATTCCCTGATTGAGTTGACTGATCAGTCGTGCAGTTGACTTAACTCTCCGCCTGGGAATGATTGATGATGCCGCATTGCGGTATCAAAATAAGAGGAGCCAACCTCAAGCCGCACAAATTCCATTAACCAACGCAGCTGTCCACGCCTACCCACTGTGCGCAACCCAACTTCCACCCCATACCCACCGGCCACACCCATCCGCCCACACCCATCCGCCGTCGATGGCTAATTGTGTGAGGAGAGGGAGCAGCCCCTCTGTCTGTGCCTTGAACCGCAACAAGCAGCAGCAACAACAACAACAACCCATTGATACATTTCCAAAAAGCAACATTATCTCGCTACCCTTCCCCCTCCCCTCCTCCCCTAGCCAACCACGCCCACCGCAAAAACTAAACAAAACCCCAAACTCGGTTTAATCACAAACAAATGCGTCCGCAGCACCAAAGTGTCCATCCCCTGCCCTCCTTTGCCATTGCTGCCTTTCCTGGACAAATGACAAAACGTTACACATTTTCCCCGCTATTAATTTTCGAAAAATAACCAACAAAAAAAACAAAAAAAAAAATGGAGGAAAAAAATGTGGAAACTAGTCAATAAAACCAAGCCGAAATTTGCTCTCTCTCCCCTTCGTTGTGGATTGGTGACAAATTTTGCGGAATACGGAGGTCCTTTCAAAGATTACAGAAAGGTTTCGAAAGTGCTTTCAAACCTGTTTCATATTGTGATTCGATGAATGGCTGGAGATGAAAGAACACAAATCGTTCATTTACTTTCAAACTATGCATAGATTTTAATAGATTAATTCAGTTGATTAATCGGGAGTGACATAGAAGTTTCTTAAGTCCTTTCGACTGTAGTTCGTTTGGAGTCTAGAAGGATGGAAGATCCCACCCAACATTTGGATGATCGTTTTAACAAAACTCACATTGAAGAATCTTTTTTTTAAGGATCTTTGATAATTAAAAAGAGCCCAGCAAACATTTTCTGTCATTTTTGATCGCATACGAGTCTTTTTTGAATCCTCGATCTGATTAAAATAGTCATAAATGAGCACGTTTTTTGATCGAAAATTATACTTATGTCGGGAGAAAATGGTACCCTATCAGCGACACTTTGTGAAGAGTTGTATTCAACCCGTTTTTTAAATCAGTTTCGACTCATATTCGAGTCATTTGCGGGTCTTTTCAATGCAAACATTTTATCGAGCCTTTTTTGAATCCTCGATCTGATTAAAATAGTCAAAAATGGGCTCGTTTTCTGATCGTAAATGATACTTTTGTCGGTAGAAAATGGTACCCTAGCAGCGACACTTTGTTAAGAGTTGTTTTTGACCCGTTTTTCTGATCACTTTAGACTCATGTTCGAGTCACTTGAGTCTTTTTTTTAGCCGTATTTCACTAAACCACATTTTAAGCATATTCATGAGACATTTTCGAGTCTCAATTAATAGCATATGATTGGCATTTCGTTTTGATCATCAAAAGGAGTCGGAAAAGAATCATCAAGGCGATTTTTATAATAATGATCTGCCAAATGTTGGATGGGTTAATACATCACATTTTGAGCATTTGCATGAGCCATCTTGGAGTCTTCTTTTAATCGAACAATATAGTAATCGATTTTCATCATTCAAAAAAGGGCTCGAAAAAGACTCATTAAGCTGATTTTGCCCAAAATAATTTTCCAAATGTTGGGTGGGAGATTACAATCATGTGACATGTGACAAAGAAGACTCGAAAATAACTCTTGCATATGCCCAAAACTTTCATTCTCGAACTACGACTCGGAAAATACTCTCGAATAACTCGACAATAAGTCTAAGCTGATCAAAAGATCGGGCTAAAAACGACTCCTTAAGAAGAGTCGCGGTGAGAAACTGAGAAACTGAGTGCATTTATGACTGTTTTAATCAGATTGAATTGACTTGAATGCGAACAAAAATTTTGGTTTCTTGGATCCAAAAATTGGAACTGAACTTGAAACGTTTTTCTAAACACTTTGTTAAGATATTACAGCATTATGCAGAAGACTTAAGAACTTTAGTCGCTGGGAAGAATGTGAAAGATATATCTTTGTGAACCGAACCCTTTTCAAATTTGGTTTTGTTCCGGCTCGGTTTCGACTCCGAACCGGTTTGCAGCTGTGGATACAAATTACGGCGCCTCAAATGCTATGACCATTGGGCATTAAAAAGCACACATAAAATTTGATAACCAATCGAAAACTTAACGAACTTGACAAATCCCAGCTTACAATTCCATCTTCCATTTTCGGTAATAGTTGCTCATCAAGTTATTTAACAACTCCGTTTGTTGGCCACTTAAGCTCAATAAATATTGAATGTACATAAACTCTTCACGAACGGACGTGGCTTTATTGACGTAGTTCGTCATGGCGCGCAAACATACAAGTCTATCTACCATATATATACACACACATATATATATATATATATATATACTTTATGGGATCGGAGACCAAACTACGAACATTTGGACAAACTTATATTACCCCCACAGCGAGGGTACAATATAAAAAGGAAGACAAAACAGTGAAACCAAAGCCAAAGTTTTTGCCGCCAACAGAGTTTCGCTTGCCCAGCCAGCAACGGAACAATAACAATAATAATAGCAACAACAACAACAACAACAGCAACAACAACAGCAGCAACAAAAACAAAACATTTCGGCTCTATACAAATATTATCCGGAATGCGCCGCACCGGGGGTGGGGCGTGGCTGGCTAGTGGCTGGCGAGTGGAACGGATGTTGGTTTAGGTTCATCCATTTGCATTGAGCATAGCCAAATAATTATCAGCACTGTGATTTGCATACACTGAGCGAAACGTGGAATTTGCACAAATTTGATGAACTTTTCCCCCTTCAGCTAGTTTGTGCTGATTTGCTGAGGAATTTGCATTTGCGTTTTGCATTGCTAAACAGAGAGTTTGGTAAAAATGAGTTTTGTTTTTCCCTTCCCCCAAAGTGGGGGGGGGGGGGGGCATCCAGTAAGCGGTGCATCACAAACATGCAGGAATCTGCATTTAAAAAGATTGAACCAGGATCAGACAAAGTAACCGTCATATCTCCCAGAGTCGAAATTGAAGTTGATCGACGGCACTGCCAAGTCTGTGAGTGCTGAGCAACTTTGTGCCACTTTTGAATGAAAGAGGCCAATTGGATCTGCCGACTGCCATCAATATGTATATAGTTTTCTATTTGTATGCCAACTCGGCTCTTTTCACTTCTTGCATTTTCCTTTATTTCCACTCACGTGCAGCGTACAACATTTTGATGAGGACGTGTTCCTCCGGCGTGGCTCTGTTTGTCTCTGGTGCTGCTGGTTCTGCTTTTAGCCAAATGGCATAGTTTTATGTTTCTTCAATTCGACTTTAATTGTCTTTGCTTGTCCAGTTCCAAGCGTCCGAGCCAAAGTTTAGATTGAGTGATTTGTTTCTCTTTGTTTCAATTTTCCCCATTTGCATTGGGGGTTTCCCCATAAGACCGATCAGAGTTTTTCTTGTTAGCTTATGGTATTACATTGTGTACAACCAATTTACAAATTGAATCCATTTCCCTAGGAAAAGAAAAGCCCTGGTATTTTTTTTGTATGTTTTTTTCCGCCTTGTTTTTTCTGCTGCCTCCCTTTTTCCACTGCAAAGGTGTAGAGTGGAGAAGATGTGGGAAGTTTCTTGTTATTTCAGGCATGAGAAGGCAGTTCTTGTTGTTTAGTCGCTGTGCAAAGTCTACTAATGATACTGCTGGGAGGATTTTTCAATCACTTTGTAGACGATCATCCTAATTTGTGGTGTTGAGTGAGTGCATTGATTAATGGGTGTAAGAAAGGGTTAGCTTATGGTCAGGCTAGACTGTAAAGTACACTGTAGTTACCGAAATTTGTATTTAAGGGTAGAAACAAGCCTTTCAAACTGTGTGAATTGCAGTCCATGGCTGTTAGGTTACTATATCACTTAGATGGTAGTGCATGCCAAACTATATCGCAACAACTGAGCTTCCAACAGATTTTAAAACCGAAAGAAGTATCAATTTCGGTTACGGCTAAGTCTCTAGGATAGTTGGTCTGTGCTGTGGGTTGATAATCAGTCAGTCAGTCAGTCAGACAGTCTCAACTTTTCGGACAACTAATGACAAATATAAGCGAGAAAGCAAAGCTAACTTCTTTTTTGCCAAAGTTTTTAGTTTAAAGTGCTTAAATCTTTTCCCAAATAATTCTTTCCCAATACGACACATTTTCCGACCCTTCGTTCGTATGGAAGTTATATGATATAGTCATCCGATTTGGATCAAAATTTGTAGAATTGTGTGCAGTCATGTAAAACAAACAAATACAAAATTTCAGAATGCTACCACTAAAAACAAAAAAGTTTTTCTAACTAACACTGTTTTTCAGAGCTATCTTTTGTATGGCAGCTATACCATATAGTTGTCCGATTTTCATCAAAATTGACAAAATTATAAAAAAACATTGGAAACTTATGAAAACAAAGTTTGGAAACGTTTCCATTGAAAAGAAAAAAGTTTTTCATACTAAAACTAGTTTGCGGACCGGTTGTTCCTATGGGAGCTATGAGATATAGTCATCCGATCCGGTTGGCTCCGACATATTAGTAGTGTGCAGCAAAAAGAGGACTCTGTACAAAATTTCAGCTCCATAAATTTAAAACTGAGAGACTAATTCAAGTAGAAACAGACAGACAGGCTGTCAGGCGGACGGACAAAGCTCAATCGACTCAGCTCGTCACCCTGATCAAGAATATATATAGTTTATGGGGCAGGAAGTGAATATTTCTATGCGTAGCAAGCTGCTGGGCAAAATTAGTATACCCTTTGCAAGGGTATAAAGAAGCAACAAGATTCCTCGAAGGGATATAAAATCGGGTCGGAGTTGGGGGAAGTTTAAAGTTTACACAGCCAAGTAGGATCTCTGTGCTTTATAAGCTTTTGATGGAACATTTATATATTTATATAAGAATGGAGTGTCATTTGAGGGTCCCATCAATAGGAACTGCTTCTGAACAGATTCCATGCAATTTCAAATGTTAACAGATGAAATGTTTCTATTTCATGAACCTACTTAGGGATGTAAGCAAGAGCTTAGTTGCTTAGATATCATTGAGCGTATTAGAACAGAACTGAAGGCTTTATTCACGGTGAGTGCCACAAGACAATTTATGGTCAAAAATAATACCCATGTCAAGCAAAGATTCCAGCTGTCTCGTTTGCAACTGTCGCTGTTTAAATGCCACAAATTGTTAGAGCACCACATAATGCAAAGCAACCTGAAGCAAAGCAGATGCGTTGGACCAGTTACATCTCAGGAGTATCTTTAAGCAAGAATGCTTAAATACATCATTACATAATATGACGCAGTCTGCCCCTTACATACTTCCACAGGTCACAAATTCCACCTGAGGAATGCAACTATTGAAGACCACTCTCTGAGTTCTAGCCTGGAGACAGTATGAAATCCAATTAGGAAGCCACGAACTGAGCAGACAAGCGGAACAACCATCAAATCACAGTAGATTAGAAACCGCGTTTCTATCGTTGCAGCAAACCCCTGAAGGATTTTACTGTACATACGCAATGTGCATTGCATGAACAAAAGAGGACTCAAGGCATCCTCGTTCAAATAATGCAACATTCCAAATAATTGGAGTTTGACTTTGGAATGCTAATGGCATTCCTTGCCACAAAGTGAACCCATCAAAATGTCCACATGCCAAAGAATTCGAGAATTTGACATGAGGCTTCTGACGAAAACACATTCAATGGAAGGATATAGGTAAATAAACGTTGTGAGCTTAATAGGGCACAAATCAGACAAAAGAAATCTTACATATAGGCCAGCAGATCTAAAGAAAATACTCGTTCCAATTGACTTTGCTTTGACAGCAAAAGTTTCTATCAAATTTGATTACTCTACAATTTGTTTCACTCTTCTGGAGTACCCTTAGCTCCCACGATCTACTGAGAAACTCACATCACTAAAGACAAACTGGATCCAATATACACAAAAATATATCATCACTCAATCTCAGCCCAAACATCGACAGCGAAAAGGCAACTGTTAATGCACCTCATTTTAGAAATGTTTTCCAGCTAAATCCACCACAATCATATGGATATATGCTTACTTTAATTGATTTCCCTAGAACTAAACATTGATATCAGAGAATTTAGTCCCAGAATGCCTAAAATGATTATGTCCTGCCATCACATATATCTGTGAATACTTTTCAACTCAGCTTAAGATGTGGACAATCATAACTATTCGGAAACCAGGACATAACAGAACAAAGCAAACTGATTCTGAACCGAACCGAGCCGCACCACAAAACGAACCGAACCGAAAACCACAATGAAAAACGTTTTGGTAACGATAATCTTGTCAGGGCCGATTTCTCATCTTCTACATAGCTGCTATATGTTAGATAAACTCACATTTTGATCTGTTATTTGTAGGTTTATGTGACAGTAGGTTTATAAGTCTTCTACAATTGCTCGGCGATCTCCTAATATGGTTAGCAGCCCTGTCATATGGACACATTAGCCTGATCAAAACTATTTGAGAAGATGTTGCGCACAAAATATCCTCAATTTGAGATACAAATTTGTCAAACTTCAGATATTTGAACGGAATTTGAGCAAAGCGACTAATGCTCTGCAAGCACCTGATCACAATTAGTTGGACGGTCTTGTATTATGACAATGCTTCCCTCAAATATACTCAAAAGTTTTGGAACCGCTTTCAAGGGCCGTTTTCACAACTTCTAGATTGCTGCTATATGACAGATAGATCCAGAATTTACTCAATTATTTTGGAAATATATGTAACAGAAAGGGGCTACCCATAACATGTGAAATTGGACCGAAAGGTAATTTTTTAATCAGAAAAATGATTCAGTAAGAAAGGTTTATAAAACTTGGATGAGTAGTAATAATTAACTCCCACCAGAAATCACACGAAATTTGTTGTTTTATGTCGTGAAGCTGTTTAAGGAAACTGTTTGAATAAAAGACTGTGCGAAGGCCAGCCATCGGCGGACTGTACAAACGCCACAAGCTATCAAGGTCCTGAATAAACGAATTCGTCGAAATCCACTGCGCAAGCGGAATATCATGTATCATGCTATAAATAATAGCAAGGTCAGCATGTTGAGCATTATAAATCGTGACTTGGGACTCGATGTATACAGGAGAAAAACCGGCCACTTGCTCACAAGAGCATTGGAACATAGAAAGCATTGCGTCGCCAATGCACGAACAATGCACATAGACGAACACTGGAGTTGGATTGCAAAATGCCTTCTTAGTACACACGGGAAACTTCTGTTAAAATTTGTACGGTTTAAGCTGTGGAACGATGATTCTACAGTTTAATCTGTCATTATATAAAATCGGATTAATTACTTGAAATGGCTTATTGATTGGAAATTCCACTACCCAAGCTTCGAATCACAACCTTCACAACCTTTAACATGGGCTCCAACCTCGGTCCTTACTTCTCCAGAACTTCGGGGGATTTCAGACATCTAAACTACCTTAATGGACCCAAATGTATTCCCTATTTTTAAACAACGATAATTCATCGAAATATCAACATCGAAATAGTACTATTTCAATATCAATTTTTGAAATATGCGGCAACCCTGGTTTGAGCAGTGTGACAACAAGTGTATCCTTAACATCTTCTGCCTTAGATTGGTGGAAACTGCAACTGACTTAAACAACTTAAGTTAAGTACTCAGATGCTGAGAATATGCTTATAGAGAGAATGAACAAGAAGGCAGTGTGACCAGACAAAAGCAAAAAGTCAGCTGTAGCTTGTTTAAAAATAATCGGGCTTGAATGATTTAGCTGCAAGAATTTGTAAAATTGAAGTCTCACTTAGAGGAAGAGTTCCAAGGAATACTTATTAGAGTTATTTCATGAAGCACTGTAGAAGGAAGAACAGTGTCCTGTTTTTGGGCATACAGTGTGGCTTTGTGTTACTAAAAATGATAGCATCACATTACACATTAGACATAGCCAGTTCAGGCGCCTGGCTCATAAGAAGAGATACAACCAAATGCATACGAACTTACAGGTGGAACAAAGGAAGATGCCACAGCTGGCCTGTGGGCAGAACGGCAGCCTGAGAAGCTACCACTACAATGGGATGTTGGGGGTTGCGGCTCGGGTGGTGTGTAAATGGTTGGTCCAGCATTTTGTGGTAATGGCCAACAGCCACATCTATGGCAGAAGCCTGCCGAAAAGGATTCCCCGCCATTAATGGGCCAGTTGCTGGCAAGCAATGAAATGGATTTTAATGCCCCAGCTTCCATTAAATCAAATGGATTGCGACTCGCCCACTTTGATCAGCTTGCCGCTGGTTCGCCTTCCGTGAAATTGTTTTTGTTAAGTGTCTGGTGCTCTTTGTTCTCGGAGGTACCCCCTGACAATTGTCAAAAAACGTGCTCATGCCACGCTGTCTGAGTACTTGCTCGGAGATGATGAGATGAGATGATGGACTTAGAGAAAGTTCTCTGAACCAATCAACTGGCACAATCTCTCAATCTTTTCAGAAAAGACCCACCAACCCGGCGAAGAACATAAGCTACTTCCAATAGGAGCTGGAGCTGGTTTATTAAAATATTTTTGGTTTGTTTTTTTCTTTCAGAAAAATGCTTACAAATTAGAGAAACCCAAACGCAATTTCTGAGCAGCTGCAACAGCAACGAACAGCCATTGTCAGGCATCACAGGACGAGTAAGTGGATTGAGAAAAAAAATATGTTGCAAAGAGATTTAGGGAGTGCAGAGGAGTCCACAGCTTTGTGGACTCTTTATCAACTGTACTTGTGAATTAGGAAGCAGGTGCACAGAAATAAGAACTAGAAATACGTAAAAGGTGAATCCTTTTTGGTATTTTCAAAGACAACAGCAGAACAAAAGGGGACGGGGTAGGTCTTATTTTTTTGATAGTAAGACCATTCAGTGGTAAGTGGACAAAGAATTTTTGCAATTGTGCTTGTTCTTTTGACTCACTGACTATTCCCTGGGTTGTTCTTGACATCATCAGTATACCATAATATAACTGCATAAGCCAGCCAGCCTTAAGACTCAAGCTAAAACTTGCATTGCCCACATTTGATGCAATGCAATCTGAAATAACTTTTAATTACTAAAACTCAACTCGGGTTGATTTCCAGTATGGCTCTCTCTCTCTCTCTCTCAGCTTCTTAGTAGGCCTAAAGCAGCAAAATTTTGTATCCAATTCGAACCAACATATGTTTACAATTCACTCGACATTCCCTGCACAACAATAACTTCTATTTTTCCATTTTTATTTACTTTTCCATTACTCCGACTCAGTTGCAATCGGTTTTGTCCCTGCTGCTGCTGCTGCTGCTTGCACCAGATTGGCACAGTTTCATGTTTCTCCGGTCTGATTTTAATTGTCTTGCCTCCTCGCACACAGATTGGATGGCCCAGTTAGGGATTTGATGATTTAGTTTCTCGATTTCTCGAATTATTAATTTGTTTGTTATTTCGCATGCAGCTCGGCTTACCTTAAAGCTTAATCCAAATCCAAATATCCTCCAGTCCTCGATACTATCTTGTGATATATGGCGCATGGCATGACCCTCGGGCAGTTGTTTAGCATTTTGTTCCTATTTTTATTTCAACTTTCTGCCAACTCGCATTATTATAACAGCCATATAATTATGTATATTTAACTTGCCCAGCAGCGTAATCGCATTGACTGGGGGAAAAGGGGGGGAGTGGCGGCAGGAACAGTCTTTTAGGAAAATGTTTATTATATTTTGACGTAGTTTTTAAGTGAAACTCCCCCAACCAACCAGCCAGCGAACCAACTCGCATAGCAATTGCTACGTGCTCTGTGCAATGGAATTTCCTTCTTTTTCCATTTTTTTTTTTTTTTTTTTTTTGTGTTGCTTTGGTGCTAAGGAAACTTCAACTAGAGATGGGTGGAAACATGACCACAATTGGGGGGCAGTTACTTTCATGCAAAACTTGTTTTAAATAGGCAAAACTGTTTGGCACGACAGTTTTTTTGCGAACTCTGTGGCTGTCAAATTGTTCCAAAAACTCCCCCAGCACTTGGTTATTTGATGCCTCAAATTGAAAGTGAAGTGGAATACTTCTTTCACCCGCCAACTACGTTGCTACAGCTAAGGCAGCAGCAGCTCAGCAGCATTCCGATCTTAGCTTGGCTACCACAAACTGTCACGATCACTCGCACGTGTCACGCTCCCATCTCTAGCGTCGCAACTGCAGTGCGCTAGGGGAGAGTAGCGGCAGCTTAATATCGCCTGTGTAGTATATGGCTTGGCTATTAAATTTCCAGTTCAATGATTAACGAAATTTATGTTTCGGCTTATGTGTGTGTGTGTGTGTGTGTGTGTGTGTGTCCGTGTGAGTGCGTGACGCTTTCAAGGTACTGCTAACGATGCTGCGTATGAGTGGCTGTGGATGTCGATGTGTGGATGGGTGTGCCTGGGTGTTTGAACTTGCGCCTGGAGGCTACTGCCGCGACGTGTCGTCGTGGGCTCATTAAATATGTATGTCTTGTAGTGAGCAGCTGCTGCCAGCGTTGCCAGCGTTCCCAGCGCCTCAGCCATTCAATTAAGGCGCATTTTGTTGCCTCTCTAATCTGTTTGAAATATTGACCATGCGCAAAATGGTGTCAGCTGAAAAGTAGGCAACGCCAGAGACCGAAAAAGTCGAAAAGCGAAAGCAAAAGCCAACATGTTCAGGCATGCAAAATAATGAAGTTGAAGCGCAATTAATTTGAAGTTAGCTTGCACTAACGTCCGCCGACGTGGCAGTCTACAGTGTTGGGGGGGGGGGGGCAAACTAGTTCAGGGGGAGGCTGTAAAAGTTCTACGACGACGACAAAAATGTTAAAAAAAAGAGAACGGATGTGACGGTAGCTGCAGGTGAAATTTGGCGACATTTCAATGGTATGTGTATTTCAAGCTTTTTAAACTTTGACCTTAGTCTTCCATTATTCGAACTTGAAGCGGTTGCAAAATGGCCACAGTTTAATGGAATTTAACACCATAGGAAGGCATGGCAGTATATGTATATTCGAAAGGGGTACATCTGGGCAAGAAAAGAGTGAACTGAAGGTTGAACCATCAAAAACGGAATTGATACTCTTAAATATTCCCACTATTGTGGCTTATTATGCGTGTCTCTGTCTTAAATGAACCCAGCATGATCCTTACCTTATCTTATCCCAACCTATCCCACACTTTTTTTAGGTAATCGAATGCACATACAAAATTTTCCTTCAATTTTTAGTTTAAGCCCAATTTTCAGGGGATTGGGGTTTCCCGAATCGAAGCTAACTTAGCTTTCACACTACTAACTTCCACTAAAGTTCCACACGCTGAACAAAATTTTAGCTCTCTGCGCAAACAAAGCACAAGGAAATATATTTCTAATTTTCAAATTTTGCTTAAAATTCATTGCCTTGTTGAACTGGCATATCTAATGGCCAATTGCTTTGGAAAAGGCATATAGCCAGATAAATGTACCAGAGGTACATATATGTACCTATAGTACAGTATGTAAGTATGTAACAGCCAGAAGGAATCATCTCCGACTCCATAAAGTATATACATATGTTCTTGATCAGCATCAACACTCAGAGAAAAAATAGAGAATTTCATACTTGGATGAAGAATTTTCGAGATCAATAGTTTGATAAGAGTGAACATTTTCGATCCAAGAGCGAAATTCTTGATCGAAGTATGAATTTTTGATCCCATTTTTCTTGATCCAAGAGCTTCAATACTTGATCCAAGTACGAATCAGTCTCAAATCAAGCACAAGAGTTCTTGGATCAAGTGCTAAACATACTCGTTTTCAAGATTGCTCATTCTTGAATCCAGAGCATACTGCTTTGATCAAAAACCGAGAATGTTCTTCCCATTATCAAGAGCTCATCACATTCAAGAGTAAGATCGTTTACTCTTAAATCAAGAGCTTCACAGATTCCAACCATACAACAATTTAATATCAGTTGATTTTCTCCATTTTGTTTAAATTTATTTCATGGAAAATTTATTATTATTAAATGTTGCAAGTTTTAGCCGGCTTGAGGAATACACACTACCAAGCAGCATCAGTCTTTGTCTGTCAACTATCAGTCGAACAGAGGTCTCTCCATGCCAGCAATGCCATAACTGGTTGGGAATTCCAAAGCATTATGAGTGCAAAAATCCATCACGCTCCCCGCTCGATAGCTTCCCCACACCCCTCTCCCATAAAATATAAAACTGTATGAGCAGCTTCAACGCTATTCTCTCAAATGTGCTTGCTCTCCTCTCTCAGTTTCAGTACCTCCCTCCCCTCGCCTAAAAGCACCAAGCTGAGAACGAATTTAGCTTGAATTCAAGAGCGAAATTCTTGAAAATTCAAGAACGAATAAATTTTATTTCAAGATCTTGTTCTTAAGTTATTCGTTCTACTTTTTTCTGGGTGTATCTGCAGGCACATCCAGTTTATTTTCAAGCTCGAATCAGTTTTGGCATTGATTGTGTATCTGTTATGTTTCTACAGAGTATGTTGCAGTCGGGCTTGGCCGACTCTCCTACTTGATTTATATATGACGCGCCTGTTTGCCACAGCAAAATCACAAACACACAATCAAATTTGCAGAACGGTGTTTCCATGTATCCCACTTGGCAAATATTTGGTTCAAATAATTGGCGCACAAACAAAGGCAAGGGCTGCTTGGCTAATGTTTACGCGCAAAACTACATATTTAAGTTAACTCGAGGCGAACAAAGTAGGGGAATTTTTAGTTTTAGTTATTACCCAGCTATAAATATGAGACACAAAAATAGAATTCAACACATTGTGTCAGTCCCTACAGTGGTTCAATAATTTTAATCACTACTAACTTAATCTAATGCGAAGGCTTTGCCGACACAAGGCATTTCAATTTTATTTGATTTTGGGGAATTTTAAAATCAGTTTCTTTTTCAATGATTACCACTGTAAGCATTGCATTTTGGTTGAATTTGTATACCCTTGCAGAGTGTATATTGATGTTTGCAGTTCTAGTAAGAAAAAGTTTTTTGTTTTCAAAGGATATGCCTCCAAGCTCCGTATTTACTATCCATGATTCTGCCAAGTTTGGTCGAAATCGGACATCTATATAGTTAACCTGCCATAGAAAAGTAAGGTTAAAAAAATAGTCTTTGTATGAAAAACTTATTTGTTTTCCATGCAAACGTCTCCAACTCTTACTCCTTACTTACTAGTTTTCTATGCTTCACCATAATGCTGCTAAGTTTGGTAGAAATCGGACATCTATATAGTACAGCTGCCATTGAAATGCAAGGTTAAAATAATAGTATTTGTATGAAAAACATTTTTGTTTTCAACGCAAACCTCTTTAAAATTGGCATATATTTATTTTACAAGCTTTTACACAATTCTTTAACGCTATGTTAAAATCGGATGACTTAAGGATATAGCTGGCATAGGAATGATAGGTCGAGAAACTAGTTTTTGTGAGATAAACTTTTTTCTTTTCAAAGAAAACGCCTTCAAACTTTGTTTTTCTTGGTTTGCTATGCTTTCCCATGATTCTACTAAGTTTGATCAAAATCGGACATCTATATAGTATAGCTGTCATGCAAAAGAAGAGTCAATAAAGTAGTCTTAGTGAGAAAAACTTTTTTGTTTTTAAAGCAAACACCTCCAAACTTTGTATTTCCTAGTTTGCTTTGTTTTCCCATGATTCCACTAAGTTTGGTTGAAATTGGTCATCTATATTGTATAGCTGTCATACAAAAGTGGAGTTTGAAAAGTAGTTCTAGTCAGAAACCCTTTTTGTTTTCAACGCAAACGCCTTCCAACTTTGTATTTCTTAGTTTGCTATGCTTTCCCATGATTCCATCAAGTTTGGTCGAAATCGGTCATCTATATAATATAGCTGTCGTACAAAAGTGGTTTGATTTCAGGGGAAATGTCGTTCAAATTAGGTAGGATAACGTGCTACAAGAGTAAACAAACTTCTGCTGAGCCAAAGCTAACTTACCTCTACTTTTTTAAATAACAGTTCAAGTTTTTGTGTATTTTTTAACTACTCTAAGGTCAAAAATTAGCAATCAGATTGTCCATTACAATAGTTCGTTACAATAATCGAACTAGATCCTAGATCTCATATTTATACAGAATTTGCTGTCACAAAACATATTAATTTAATTGGTTTTTAGTAAACTTTTATCAGAATTTGTAAATTTGTAAATTTGATTTCCATGGTAAGTTGGTCAAAACTTCTTAGATTTCATCCAAGATAACGATTTTGACCACCGCTTGGTGGAATGTAAAAACTCACCCACTGCTGATATTTAAGTACCTTGAACACCTTGCTCTTGCTCTCTTTGTTTACAGAAAAGTAACTGCAAATGCCGTAAAATTGTTTGTGTAATATTAAGGAAAGAGAGCGACAAGAGAGAGAGAGAGAGAGAGAGGGAGTGTGACATACCCAATCAACACTTATCCATTTACCTCTTTTTATTGCGAAAGTAAAGTAAGGGAGGCGGCACGAGATGAGTAAACACTGCATGCATCTAGAAGTTTATGTCCCGTACAAGGTATACGTACTTAACACTTCCTCTCTCACATGATGCTTACACATATGAAGAAGAAGCAGAACACAGACTAATTCGTCAGCGGAGGTGCGTCGGACTGACGTTTAAGCATTCATCAAAGAGGGCGAGAGAGAAAGCGCTACTACCTTGATAACTATATCCGGGTCCCTTACACGTCGAACCTAAATTTCTTATCATCTCTTAAATCTGTTTCTTCATCCGGAAGATGAACACATTTAATTATGTAAACTCAGCTCAAACTTTGATGATCGTTAGCGATTCCCCAGGTTTGAGGTGACCTTGTTGTTACCTGCCCAGAAAATATAAAAAAATCTGAACTAGTTCCCATGGGGGAGACTCACTCGGTCCCTTAAACACCCACTCGGAGAGCAGCACTGGGGACACCCGTCAAGGCTGGACAAAGGCTAACTCGCTCAAATCTCGACCATCTACCTTTCAGCCTTCTGACCAGGCTCCATTCGCATCGTCGTCGTCATCGTCCTCGTCGTCATCATCATCATCATCCCGAGTTGCCTTTGGCTAGGCGACTTACTTTGCTCAATGGCAGAAAGAATTTTCTTGGCAGTAAGTTTATTGTTTTTGTTGCTGTTGCTTTTGCTGCATTGTGTGCAAAAAAGCTTAGCCCTTTGGTCCATGAAGAACAGGGAATCTCGCACATACATATGTATATTGTACATGGTGCCTGTCAAGGGGCGAGCATATAATATAGACGACACACACACACACACATACATACACATGTAGGTATGGGTGGAAAGCCGTTTTTCTATGTCAGTTGCATTTCGGTGATACGCCTCAGTTACACATTTGTGTGTGTGTGTGTGTGTGTGTGTGTGCCAACCGCGCGGCCCATTGGGGTGACCCCTGCCACCCGGCGACAAACCGAATTTGTTGTCGTACATTGCGACTAGAGCGCGCGCGATAGGAAAAGCTTTTTTCAATTGTTTCCGTTTCGAGGTCATGACAAATGCATTCGTTTCTCTTTATTTTGCAGCAATTCTTTTTTGTTTTTTTTTTGTTTTTATGGGTGTGCAGATTTGTGGGAGCAAACAAGCGACAGGCGGCAATGAACTATTCCCACACCCCCCCACCCCCCACCAACCCACTCCTCTCCCTCACACGGCCTGTCATTTTTGCGTTTAATGTTGAGACCTCAATAAAAAATTGCTTACCTTTTTGGGAGAGAGAACTGCCAACAATAACAATAACAATGGCCAGCACAGAGCGGGTCGGAGCGGTGCGGTGCGGGACGGAGCGGTGCGGTGCGGTGCGGAGCGGGTAGGCGAAAACAATGCGTAATAAAAACAAACAAAATGCAAAAACATTTATGCATAGTTCGACTTAAATGATGCGCTTTCCCGACCAAAATGCCACACAATCAGTGAGTGGTTGGTGGGGGGGAGCAATCGCGTTGCGGTCCACCAAACAGTTTAATGGACAAGGGTCGCCACTGTTGACACAAAGTTTGACGGTTTCTTCCCGTTAATCGGTGTTGACAACCGCCAAAGCCCTAAAATGGCAAAAGTTTAACATAAAATGGCTATAAGGGATAGCCTGGACAACTGGAGAGCATCCCTCGGTGACGTCTCTGTTGTCAGAGAAGTACAATTTATTGTTCTGTAAGATTTATAATTTTGCATTTGTTGCTGAGCAAAATTTATTGTTTGAGATGTAACATTTTACTCATGCTAGTTTGTGCTCAGTTTGCTGCCTTTTTTTAACACTTATAATTTACTGTTCGTTTGCGGATTTTCATTATGTACTTGGATTTAGGGGCGAAGGCAGGATTTTGCCAACGGGAGGGATAGGTTTCTAGAAACAGTTTTGTTCGCGTTTGTAGGTCTTCCTTTGGAGTAGGATTGCGCTCCAGTTGGGCACGCTGGCAGACCGGGTGAGCAGTGGTCCCTTCGGATGCCATCATATGCCATGAAATCGTCGCTTCTAATTGCACGCCTGCAGCACACGTGATATTGGAAGCTTAAATGCGAGGCAGGACCCGAACAATTGATGATCGAAAACGAAAACGAGAACGAGAAACCTAAGCTAACTTCGTCTGTGCCAAAGTTTTTATACCCTTGCAAGTGCTCGCCTAAATAATTTCAAAATTCGTATTGGAGCTATATGATATAGTCATCCGATTTGGCCACAACTGTAAAAAATTATGTGAAAGCATGTGAAACAAACAAATACACAATTGCAGGACTAAGACTGTTTTTCAGACCCATCTTTTGTATGGCAGCTATACCATATAGTTGTACGATTTTAATAAAACTTGGTAGAATTATAAAAAAACATAGAGAACCTACGATTATAAAGTTTGGAAATGTTTCCGTTGAAAAGAAAAAAGTTTTTCATACTAAAACTAGTTTTCCGACCGATTGTTCCCATGAGAGCTATGAGATATAGTCATCCGATCCGGTCGCTTCCATTATATTAGTAGCGTGCAGCAAAAAGAGGACTCTGTGCTAAATTTTAGCTCGAAAGCTTCAAAACTGAGAGAAAGAAACAGGCAGACAGACGGACGGACAAAGCTCAATTGACTCAGCTCGTCACCCTGATCAAGAATATATATAGTTTATTATGGGGTTGGAGATGAATATTTCTATGCGTTGCAAACTTCTGGGCAAAACTATATAATACCCTTTGCAAGGGTATAAAAATGGGTGCTAGTGTCTGCGTAATGGACCTAATGTTTATCACTCATACGTACTGTTGCCACTGTTGCCAAACGACTTAAAGGGAATAATTTCTCAAATCTCAAGTCTCATATCTCCCACAATTTTATAGATAGGCAGTTCGTACCTTCTAAACATATTTAGTAAGCAGAATTATTTATTGATCTGCCAAAGAAAAAGTAAAGATCGGTTAAACGATACTTGAGTTAAAGGGAAATTAAACATTTATGCTGGGCAGCACTTAACACACCTTAATGCATTGCTTGGGTGGTATAGATTATATTAAAGTGGGGCTTGGCCGACTTTTCTACTTGTTTGCTGTTGTTGCCATTAAAGCACTTATACACACTTGCAGTTAACTAGCTCTTCTTCAACTTATGAGTTTGAAATTTAAGATTTAGCGTCTTGCATGGGTAAATCGTTTAGTAAGACCGATTGATGGAGTTCATGGATGGAGTTGTAACGCGCTCAAAACTTTAAGAAACGTACAACTACAACTTTAGTTGGTTTTATCAAGATTTTTGACTTCCGAAATACATAAATAAAAATAATTTATCAGCTCTTATCTATCTTTTAAGCAGTGGTCGGCAATGCAAGCAGAGAAAATGCCAATGGCAATTGAAAAGAACATTTGTACTCATTATATAAGTACCGCAAACGGGCTTTCCATGGCTTGTCGCTTAGGTGGTTTATATGCCATCTCTGCTGACTTACGACCATAACTCTGTTCTCATCTCAGCTTCCGTTGCCGACCGCTGCTCTTGAGCAAAAGATTTGCCTCTTCTCTTCTCTTCTCTTCACCTCTTCTGCCGTAGAAAAACTTGAACTTTGTAGTCTTCGGGCCCTTCAAATATAGATTTTAGATACAACTCCCGACTAAAATCCCCCCCAAAACAAGTTCATAAGGCATGGAAAATTTTTCTAGAAAAGACTTATTACATTATTACTATATGCCAGCCATGAGGCTCTAAGTGGACAACCCAATTAGCAATGGCAAGCATAATTGAATGGAATCATTCGGATGTAATACATTAATCTTGAGTCTGATTAACCATTGCAAACACCACAACATGGCCCATATGCCCCGACTGGTTGCGTCGTGGCGCAGCCTCTTAAAAAAATAACGAAATGAAGGAATCAGACATTGTCGTCACCCTCGTCCCGCATCCTTGTCGGCGAGGCGACTGCTGCAAAGTGCTTTGACTTTGGGTCTTCCTTCGCTCGATGCTGCTTGCCGTTTGCTGGGTAGTCGTAAAAAATGTAGTTTATATTCAAAATAAATGAGGTTGACTTTATTTACGCGCTTATGCTTTTTATGCGCTTTGCAACAAATAACAAAAACAAAACGAGAAAAGAAATCAACGCCGCCGCCTCCTTCGTTTCCGTCTCCTGCTCCCTGCTCGTCTGTCGGTGACTGCAACAGAAATCAGCGAAATGCCTGCGGCGTGGTCACAGGAAGGTGGAAGGAGGTGCTAAACGGGTTGGCGGAACAATGCGCGGGGTGGTGTGCGGTGGTGTGCAGTGTGCAGGGTGCAGGGTGCAGCGTGCGGTGTGTGTGTGTGTGTGTGTGCTCGCCAAACGGTAAACGTAGTTTAAGTAAGTGATTTGGCGCGTTTGTTGCTGTTGTTGCTGATTATGCGTTTGCACTTGGCAAAATATTATTGAATAATGGTCAAGTGCAAAATGAATGGATCGCTTTGGGAGAAAATAATGAGGGAAGGAAGGGAGGAGGAATGAGAGAATGAGAATGCGGCGAGTGCGAATTGTAAGCGATGAAGCGGGGGAGCTAAGGAGTTTTGGTATTTGCTTTGTCGCTTTGAACTCTCTAAGCCAAGCTAACAATTGCTTTACGACTCTTAAATCCAATTTCTCGTTCTCTCTTTCTTTGAGGCAAACACCGTGTCCGGGTTTTTCTTTTTTTTTTTTACTTCTCTTTCGTTTGCATTTTGAATTTAAGTAATTTGTCTGGCATAATTTTGTGCATAAAGATTGGTTGTGTATTCTTGAATCAAGAATCTTGATCAGCTTGAGGAGCTGAGTGGATGGACCTTAGGCTAGCTTTTGCTGTCGGACGTCTTTGAAGTATATAACGCAGTTTGTGCAAGAATCGAAGAATTTTACTGTTTGCTCCACTCGACTGAATCAATGTGAAAGTTCTTGGGATAATAACATAAGCTTACAAAAAAAAAATGGTCACTTTGCACCAAAGAAGATAGCAAAAGTTCCTAGAGTATTTTCATATAAACCTTACATTTCCCGCAGCACATCAGGTTCATGAGAAAGTTGCATAAATGTGTCTTAATCGAGGATTGTTTAACCGTGAAACCACATTAATTAACCAATTCAAACCACAACGGTTTCTGCGTAAGCGGAGTGGAATAACAATTACCAGAAAACCAAATCCGAGCTTGGTTTTGGCTCTTAACATCAAATTATGTCGATTTAAATATGAAAAATTTGAATTTTTCTAAGAAATTTCATTTTTTCTGCAAGTTCAAACAATTCCTAAAACTTAACCGCCCATCAAAAACATTGCAAAAATGAATAAGCTAATATACTGTAGTATACCTAATACTACTAATTCTTCCTTTTTTGATATCATCCCGCTTTTAGAACTAATGGACAAAAAAGTATTACTATTTGCAAAGTTTTGTTCATGGAATTTTCATTCAAAATGGAGATAACTAAACAAAATTTAAAAAAAATAGCTTTTTAGTACCAAGTCTTTGTTTTACAGTATGTGCGATGTAATTTCCGAATTTACAGCAAATATTGTGGTTTTTATTAAGTAGAAATGGTCAAAATTTGTTATACTATTCGAACCACAACTACACTTTAAGCGGAATGATAACTAACAAGAAAGAAAGTCGGTCAAGCCCGACTATAACATACTGTGTACCAAGGAAATTATACGCTCAGCCTAAAATTTAATGCTGCAGTAGCAGCGGAAAGCAGCGCTGCTACTGCATTGCAGCAGCGAACAGTCGTTTGATCATAACTCGTAAACTGTTCATCCGATCTTCACCATCCCTTTGGCGGATCGATAAGTTATCCTAATAACTAAATATGTCTAGACGGAATAAGCCATCTATCTTTCAAACTGTGAGAGATATGACGTTTTTTCTAAATTGCGGGGGCGGCAAGGGGCATGGTCAAAACTGAAAATAATCTTAATCTGCCTGCAGACATAAGAAGCATATGTACCATACATGTCAAACCACTATCTCTTACCATCTCTGAGATCTGTGCGTTCATACGGACAGACCAACTGCTGATGCTGATCAAGAACATATAGACTTTATAGAGTTGAAGATGCTTCCTTCTGGATGTTATATACTTTTAACTTATAATACTCTATGTACCTACGGTACAGAGTATAAAAAGTGAAAATAGTTTAAAATTAGTTATAAATGGTCTATTAGCTTGTTGATTTTGTGATTTTTTTTGAGACTGGCAGTTGAAATCTAAGAACTTTTAAGAGGTCACCACTCATGGTCAACATATCCGAAGTTAGGCGATCGAGTAATAAAGGACCCAATAAAGCAATCGTTGCATTTATTGTTGTGCGAAACGTCCTACGATTCACGAAATAAAAATCAACTTACTCACGACTCACGCACGTAATTTTTGAAGCCTTATGCATTATTCACGAATCATGCACGCAGTTAGAAAGCCACCCGAACAAATTTAAGTCCATGAAAATGCATTTAACAAAAAACAAGGCAGTTAATCACATACATACAAACAACGTCCGCGTATCTTGGCCAATTAATTGCAGCTGCTTTAGGGCAATATTCTCCTTATCTTCATTGGCAACGGTGCTGTTTTTCCCACACATCACTCGTTTTGGCTGGTGGTTAAACCAATTTATAACTTTTATTTCCATTCAAATGGTTTCTTTTTTGTCTTTTGTTTGGTCATACACTTAATTCAAATTTGAAGTCGATTTGCTGCAATTGCCAATCGCAATATTTTCAAGGTTCTTCGAGTTCGTGTCAGTTACCAGTTGAAGTTGCTCTCATTTCATTTGAGTGTGCCCCATACCAATTATGTGTTATGATCTGTTTATCAAATTTGTTTTATTTTCTTAAATATTGCATAACTTATATTTACGTTTGTTGCTCCTTATTTACTCACTCTGTGTCTGCGAAACTCTGTGTTTCTGCTCACGTATACATCGTGTACGAATATCCAGTTTTCCGAGGGTTCTAGGTTCTAATCTGGTTAGGGTGTAATGATTACCAAATATGTTGCGTCTGCTTCTTGCTAGAGCATCGCACTGTGCTTTTAAATGACTAATACTTCTCTTGACAGTATCAATATATTTGGGTGTTCGTTGTTCTCAACTTGATTAGTTGTCTATGCAGTCTTCACGAGCACCTATAAAGCCCTAGCAGGATTCTAGCAGGATTCCACTTAAAATAGTTTGAAGTATATAAACATATTCAAATGGTACATCTTCACAAATATCATAAAACTGTTTCGGATAGTTTGCCTTAAAGCTAAGAACCAATTCTTTATGGTATTATTAAAGATAGTTAAAACAATATCACATTGGTTTCTCAAAATACTTGTCTAAGAAGGGTAAAATCAGGCAACTGTAAGCTCATACTAAAATAAATCTACACGTTTCTGAAAACAGATTTGTGTTCAGGACGAAAAAATCATCAATAAAGCCAAATAGTATGTAAGGATATACATGACAGATTATCCAATCTTAATGAACATTTCCGAGATTACAAGTATTGCGTACAAAAATAAGTACTTGAAACTTACAGGATAGAGATATAGACATATTTACCCAAAGAAATTGTTGGTAAAATTTATATATTGAAAATATTTGTGCATTTTTTGTGGGCGTTCAACATTGAATTTTGAACTATTTACTACGTATCAAGCAATTTTCAAGATTTAAAATAAATGTTCCCAAATAGTTCTGCGATTTTTTTAGGCACAGATATGACAAAACTAAGTAATGAAAGATGACAAAGAAGTCGTCTTCTTCCAAAGTATTTGGATTGATCTTTTTTTCTCATTTTTCTTTCAGTTCTGACTGACTAATCTGACCGAACACTACAACCTTTTTCAAGCTCGGGCACCTAATGGTCGCTTTTTTGTTTAAGTTTAACAAACTTTCAATTCACCTGGTCAACCCAATTTCAATCCTCTTCGCGGCTCTCGTCCCCTCATAGACTAAATCAGCTGACTTTACGTGGCCAAAGAAATCTGTCTCATTTTGCCGATTGAAACCCTAAAGAAATTGGTTGCGTTCAGCAGAACCACTTGCTCCATGATCAAGCAACATTTTCTGATCATTCATCTCTTTATTACCATGATTTGCGGCTATGCCGCGCGAGTGCTTGGTAGTCGAATGGGCTGAGGTGCCGGCAAACTGTGTTCTAGTCTCTCAGTTTTAAAGCTATCGAGCTGAAATTTTGCACAGTGTCGTCTTTTTGCTGCACAGACTACTAATATGTCGGAGCCGACCGGATCGGATGACCGTATCCCATAGCTCCCATAGGAATAATCGGTCGGAAAACTAGTTTTAGTGAGAAAAACTTTTTTCTTTTCAACGGAAACGTCTCCAAACTTTGTGATCGTAGGTTTACTATGTTTTTTTATAATTCTACCAAGTATTTTTTAAAATCGGACTACTATATGGTATAGCTGTCATACAAAAGATGGGTCTGACAAACAGTCTTAGTTAGAAAAACTTCTTTGTTTTTAATGTTAGCATCCCGCAATTTTGTATTTGTTTGTTTTACATGCTTTCACATGATTTTACAAATTTTTGGCCAAATCGGATGACTATATCAAATAGCTCCCATACGAACGATCTTTCGGAAAATGGGAAAAAGAGTATTCTTATGAAAATATTCAAGCGAGCACTTGGAAGGGTATAAAAACTTCGGCACAGCCGAAGTTAGCTTAGCTTACTCGTTTTTATTTGGTTTTTGTTCGGGCTGCGCTTTGAACGTGGCATGTAGTCAAGCTACATAAGGGTAAACGTGCAGTTTTAACATCTTCTTTTTCCACCAACTCATCTCTACCAACTTTTCATGAATACTTGCTTGTCCTTGTTTAAGGAACTTTCCCAAGATTCGTGTTGGTACAAGATTTCAATTGGTAATGGTGATAATGGAGTGTGTTGATCATCTTTAAGAAATCTGAGACTGCGACTGCGTCTAATGTTTGTATAATTCTAATCAATTTTATGTTTTAGGCCACACAAAATGTTGAGAGGTGTGTCAAGTGCTGTCCATTGATTGATATCTTAATTTCCTACAAAACTGGATTCGATAACTGCACCGTCACTTTTTCTAGGTGTCAGTTGATGATTCCATACATGTGTGAGCAGCTGCCAGGGAAAGTGCCAGTTGACTGCTGTCAGAACAGCCGGCCGGTTAACTGACAGATCTGACAGCCTGCCGCCAGTGAGTGTAAACGCACCCCAAATATACTCTGCATAAATACATATAATTTTCACATGCTGCACAATATTAATACACCAGATTTATTCACTTTTCTGCATGTTGTTGAGGGAATTTAAACTTATTCTATATTGGTGATTGAAGGTGGGTTCAGATTTTCAGGTATTTTGCAATGCCTAACTTGGCTGGATAAGTCAAAGAAAAAATTGCTTTACCCGCCCCCCCCCCCCTTCAGTTTGTGTGTTTTCAGCCTCAGGGGTTCCACCGCTTTGTCTACTTACTTAATACCCCACAAGGGGGATATGAAAAAACTAGCGTTAATCGAATTATGATTTCCTCATTTTTTTTTTTTTTTTTCCAATCTCGTTTGGTGGCACCTTTCTGCCTCACTTTTATGGCCTTATTCGTTGCTTTTTTTTTCTGTGCATCTAACTTACTTTAATCCTCCCCCAGCCCCATCAAGGTTGTCATTACTTTCCTGGTTTCCCTATCTTTTGAATAGTGAAACCAAAGTGTGAAAGTGGAATAAGAGAAATGGCCCGCCCACCACAAGTGCCTCACACAACGACAATGTTACCTCACCCAAGTTCCAAATCATCTCAACAAAAACAAAAAGCACTTTCTTTATTTCCTTGAGATCGACAATTAAATTGGCAACGCCTGCATTTAGCACCTGGAGTGCAAAAGTGTGTGCTTTATCTGTGCCTTTTGCTTTCAGAGTGGCATAAACTTGGCTACAGGACCGTTCCGTTTCTTTTGTTGCCCCCAAACGACTGCCGCTGCGTGATTTATCAACAACAAGCCAAGAGAATGGGGCGACATCCGTATGAGAATCAGAACAAGCAACCCTTACCCCAAACCCAAAACCAACAGCCATAACGACAATATTTTTGATAGTCATGACCCCAAAAATAGCAGAAAGTAAAAAATGAACAGCCATAAAATCGCCCTATTCCATCGCCCCGCCCCTGCCCCGCCCCTGCCCCGTCCGGCCGCCGCTGCTGCTGCTCCCACATGCTGCCACGCAGCGCGAGGCTGCGTTTTTAGTGCATAAGTTTTTGGCTGCAATGATAAGTCGAAATGAAGCGAAAGCAGCAAACCCGCTGATTTATGATGTCAGAGCCAAAGTTTTGCTCCAAGACTGGCAGTTTAGCGCCTGGCAAGTGATAAACTGCAATGCCACCGCGCCGGCCGGGCAAGGGCAGGGGGATGGGGATGGGAGAGAGCTACCCCTGCTTATTAGATTGTGTTTCGATGGGGGGAGGGGGCGGATACCAAAGACTGACACAGATTTCAAACAGGTTAACCGCCATCTCATTAATTTAGCCATTCCTCACAAGGGACTGCCACAAATTTCACACCGCCGCCCAAGGGGACATCTGAATGCTTCGGCTCCTTTCGATGCCGCTTGCCGATGCCGATGCCTCAGACAAGCGTCCTGCGTTTATGTTCCGCCTGACTGCATCCTTCCAGGGGCTGCGATGTCAACGCCGCGCAATGCTCGCTCATGGCCTTCTGTCAAATTAATTGGCTTTTCCGGCTCCGGCTCCGGCCCGGCATCTGGGTATCGTTCGCCTGACAACTCATTTCCTCGAGCCTTGAATTTTGCACATAGTGCGACGACGCGTACCATTTGGATTTGGTTGACCGACAAACATGGTGTTCCTCTTTTTCAGGAAGTGTGCTTTTCAGTCTGACCAACTGACCTAAAGTCAGTGAGTTGCCACTTACATGCTCGCACACTCATCGCCATGTGTGTGTAGATGTGTGGTTGTAAGCCGGCTTTGATCATGCATTCCCTCAGTCAAGTGGCCGTCCATTCAGCCATGTCCAGGTCTTGAGTGTTGCCAAGTTGGGTACTTGAGTTGTTTTTAGAATAGAGCCAACGGGTGCGTTTTGATTGCCACTCGAAACTGAAGGGTTGAGCCAGCACTCAAACGAGTGGAGCGAGCGAGGGGAGTGAGTGAGTGAGTGAGTGAGTGAGCGGGTGAGTCAATGAGTGAGCGAGTGAGTGGGTGAGTGAGTTTCTGCAACGAGTGACCCAGTATTTTTACCCCTGATTACCCCTGATTTTGATCATAAAAGTGGGGCAGGATTGCATTTAACAATTATTTAACATTTTCTTAAGGACTTTTTGGTTAAAGAGAAGACAAAAGGCAAAGTTTCGCCTGCAGCACAGACTTTCTGCAATTTCCTTTTGGTTTGGTGGGGGGGCCATCATAAGGATACGAACGGACATCTTTAAATTCTGGCAATACCACTGCGTCTTTGGGTTTACCAATTGAGGTTTAATCCTACTTCTGTGAATGGGTTAGTTCTATGTCAAGATCTTACCTGCCTGATACCTGTCTCTTGATTATTTGATTATCCCGTAACACACTCTTCATGCACTTCATAAGCTTTACTCATTGGATAGAAGTATACGGGCTGTGAGGGATCTAAACGGCTTGAAACCCGCGCAGAGCTCAAATATCTTTATTAACCAAATTTGTGTAAGGAGCAATAGTCATGCAGAAATCAGAACTTTGAGAAAACTCTGAATAATGTTCAGAATTAGCCTCTGGGGAGGGCTTCATTCCACTTAGCCCCACTCCTAGATCCTCTTTCCCCTTTTACTCAGGACACTGCACTGTTTCCTCCAAAAACCCTTAGCTTAGCATGTTACGAAGGGTTCACTGGAGCACTTGCCTAACCACAGGTGGTGTGCTCTCTTCCCAGCCACTGGTATTATGTAAATGAACCAACCTAACCTAACGTATTAGTGATGTTTCTAGTCACCGTTGGGGTAGCTCCTTCGCCAACCACTCAAATTGTGTAAATTTTACAGCCTTTCGGGACATTTCTAGTCACCGGTGGTGAGCTTTTTCGCTAGTCACTGGTAAAGTATACGTTTACCAGCTTTTTTGCAGGCCACTGTTGTTCTATATAAGTATCAGACTATGCTGATATACTGATGTACTGGTGATTTTACTAGCCACCGGTGCACAATGTGAGAGATTTTGCCAATCTGTTTTAGAGCTATTGTCTTGAAATTTGGAATGGTTGGCTTGTTTTCCCCCCGTAGAGCAACATTGGACCAAAACTATTACCCCCCTCCCATACAACTACCCATTTTTCAGCACAGTTTTTAGATGGGAGCCATACTATTTAGTCACCCGTTTTTGATAAAACTGAGTAGAATTGTTGTTGAAAGAAAGTTTGGGGGTGGCTTTCACTGAAAACTAGAAAGTTGTAATGAGCTCACTGTTTCGCTAGCTTTGCTGATGTGAGCACCTAGCTAAGCTCTTTTTGAAATTTGAGAAAGCTAGACTATGATTTTCATAACATTTAATGGCAAAACCCAGCCCCAAGAAACTCGCAAACTAATTATAAAGGAAGTGAAGAATATTCATGATCAAATTGCAGTTTTAGCTCCAAATTTCATAGAAACAGACGCCAGTGTGCAAAATACCATTAAATATCGAGTTGTTCTTGATTACATCTAAATTATATTAGAGCACATTAACATGAATAACAACAAAATAAATGCAGTTTTTTCTTTTTAGAACATTTTCTGGAAGTCCATCCGCTTATTTCCCATGCGGTGGAACCATCGAACACATTAGAATATAGAAGTTACAGTCCTTGCAAATTTTCTTACTTTTTAGTTGTTGATGAAAAAAATTATACAAAATGTTCTCGTATAGGTATTAAGCCTCGATTTAGAAAATTTTACAGTTAAACTATTCAAGATTATGAAAAAATTAACACTCTGGGGAAACAAGACACTTACGACATAATTTTAATCACTTTAATTGTGTGACTGGCTGCCGATTGTCACATGTAAATTGGTTAGCTTTGTTAGTAATAAGGTCAGTTTAATGACCGTTTTATTGTTGTTAATGATAATTTCATTCTGATTTTTTGTATATTTGCATAACAATTGGATATTTTTTCTATCATATGCAAAAGGATCTTTGAGGTCCTAAGTAAATTTATGAACCGGTACTAACAAACTAGTGATTTTTCTGGTCACTGAGTATAAGTCCTCTGAAAGGGAAGTGACAATCCTTGTCAAAATACCTACACTGCAAATGGTTCCACCCCCCCTGTACCCACATTTAATGGGCAGCTTTTTGGTTTGAGAGCAACTGAATTGCCCACCACTGCTTTACGAGTAACAAGCTTTAATATACAGCTCAAATTTCCGCTACCTAAGCTTTAATTCATAGCAGCTTTAGCCGGCAAGCTTTTAGCAGAAGCTTCGTTAGTGAAAACTTCCCTTTTTCATCGTAAGGGACTTTTAGCACAAAATTTATCCTTTCATGTGGGAAATTATAAGAGGGATGACCGTTTTTCGAACATCGTAAAACTTACGATAAAATAGTTATCCATCGTTAAAATTATAGCTACATTTCGCGTTTTATGGGATTTTGTGGTGAATGTCGTTTACGACTTTTAAATAATATCGCATACCCAAATTATCCGGCTGTAGTTTTATAGAAAATGTTGAGATTTCTAACGAAAATTTATGGAAAAATGTAAGATTCTAGCAGGCTCAGTGTTGGCAGTAAGTTCAAGTCTACCAGCCAGTCCAAAACTACATACATCCCTATATTGTCCAGTCAGCTGCATCGCGTGATTTGCCAACCGAATTCGAGATAATGGAACATCTTCCCAAATCCGGAGCCCTGGAGCCCCCTCGTCTGCTGTCCGATTTCGAGCTGAGGGCTCTGTTCTTGAATATTCAGCTTAAGCTTAAGGAATATTTGACCAGGACGGACCATGAAATGGACGGCACTCTCCACGCCAATCTTCAGCGTCAGGAACTGGAGCTCAAGCAATTGGCTGCACAATTCCAGGAACACTTGAAGGAGACGAAGACTGCAGATCCTGCAACCATGACTCTATTGCGTGAGATGCAGACCGGACTCACTGAGAGGAAGAGGGCGGGTGAAGATGTACCTGCAGAGCCAGGCAAGCGCTTGAAGAAGGACTTTTAGTGCAAACTGTTTCTTATCGGTTAATTAAGCTCGCTTAACCCATTCAGATACCAGTTATGCGCGCTGCACAACAGCTTCATTAGCAGCTTTTGTGGTTGGCCGCAGGCCCAATACTCCATACTCCACCCAATCCACCGCATTAACGCTTGCCACACGCCACACGCCACAAGCCACAAATTGGTGGTTTAGTCATGTGCTTTAATTGGTTATTAGACGTGGCACTGCAGCAGACACATAATTGGAGTGGGTGGCGAACAGTGTCAAATGAGATGTGAATGGATTTTACAATTTTATTAAAGCAATTTAAAAGATCAGAAATGGATTGGGCCAGAGTCAATGATATGCATGTAGATATCTATCTGCCAAGTCCCAGGACTTTTGCAGTGCAGGAATGGGTTAAGTTTTTGAAGGTGGTTAACTAACCACAGTCTCTTAGGCACAAGCGAAATGTGCTTAGGTGTGGGAAATTGGGGTAACAATGTGTAGAAAGTGCCTGCCACCCTAAAGTGTATTGAAACTTTGGTTTATTTTTTATTTCTAGTTGAGAAAATCTGAATCAGGCTGTGTTAAGGCACTCTTGGGTCTGTTGTCAAAGCATAGTTTTTCTTATTAGTTGGGCTCGCTGTGAAACTTACTGAACAGTGGCCTAGGAGTTGATGGGCATGTTCTCGTTTTTCTTTTCTCTTACACACCTTAAGAGTGATTGTCGAAGGTTAGGAATGGGGATAAGCGTAGCTTCAAGAATCTTTTGGGTATTGACAGTGTCCTCACTTGTGTCCATTCATTTGGATAGCAGCTTGACCATTATCGTTCAAGTAAAGAGCACTATGGATTTTGTTGGAGAAGAAATCTACATCTTTGCCTGTGACAACGGCATATAGGATGCGCTTCACTCCGTTTGGGCGGAGTGGGATACCAGATATATAAGTTTGAAAAAGCAGAAGGAAGAGGACACCGGTCTTAATCAACTTAGTTTTGGACTGTGTCCCATGGAAGCCAATGTGAGCTTGTCTGAAGCCAGAACGAAGAAGTTCCTTTAGGTGGGCCGCAACACGGACTCCAGAATTTAAATAACCGTGGAGGGGAGAGTACACTTAAAGAAACCAAATTGAATGAATTCGCCCTAAAAAAGGGGTCAAAGGCGATTCGCCACATATTTTAGAAAAATAATTTCTTATAATAGGACTGAGACTTTCTAAGATATAGACAATAATTTACCATAAGCAAGAAAATATTTTCTTAATTGTAGAAAAACATTTAAATAAAAAAAAAACGTATGTGTTGTGGTATGGTTCTTTATTAAAAATAAGAACATTTCAGCCTTAATCGATCAATTTTACATTATATATATATGTTAATCCTAGTGAGCTACCAGATGGAAGGAAGACTTACCCTTCGGAGTTACACCACCTGCCTTCCCCGCTCGTCGCTAGATAGCAGATCTTTCACTCCTAAGGGGGGCCATCCCTGGCTCTAAGAACTATTAGATTATGGCGTAAATTATTTCTAAAAAGCTTCCGCCAAGATTCTTGCTCATCCAGTAAATATTTTCCATATTTCAGCACTGCCTTTAGCTCTTCCAACGAGAGCATTGACTTTCCCAGCTGGTCGATTCTCAGCTCCTTCAACATTGAACAGATGGCAGATGAAGTGTGCAACATCCTCTCTTGCACAGACTGCACAGCTCATCACTCTCGCGTACACCTGTACAATATCGCCTGTAGTTCAGGGACAACATCTCAGTTCTGGCTCTGAAAATATAAGAACTCGTTAAGG
The DNA here is from genome assembly GCA_035044965.1 of Lordiphosa andalusiaca. NCBI lineage: Eukaryota > Metazoa > Arthropoda > Insecta > Diptera > Drosophilidae > Lordiphosa > Lordiphosa andalusiaca. The sequence continues at coordinate 6,221,493 of JAWNNM010000051.1, read as the reverse complement.
TATCGAGTTGATCCTTGAAATACGTATCGACTGCAAGCTCATGGCGATGAGTCTTGTATGTGTTCCGAGTGTTGCTCGTTGAACATTCGTCTCATGTTTTTTGATGCGAATACCACCCAGCAGTTTTGACTGTCCATCCTTCCAAGTGGAGCGATTGGAAATGACTAAATCCACTCTGTGTTCCGTTGCAAGTTCCTTTCATTTTGGAAACAATTGCGAATTCGAGTCTTTCAATGCTGTTGCTACCATTTTAGGGTACCTCCCATCTGGTAACAACATAACTTTATTCACATAGTTGAAGTGGATCTGCATCGTGTATTCCAATTGTTCCGGAAGTTCTGTCTAAAAGTGAATGGCATAAGTTGGCGTGTAAAAAAACGTTATATATTTTAGAAAAGCAACAAATATTTTCTTACTCTTATACAAAAACAGGGAGTTAGGGGTGTTGTGACAGAAGAGGAAGACTACACTAAGACGCGTATAACAACCCCATACATATTATTGTTAAAGGATACTTTCTGTCTGTTGGTTTACTAATGCTTTTCTATTTAAAAATCACATTAAAATAAGTAAGCATTATTTTGATTTCTAACTTACCCTTGTCTAGGAGTTAAACTAAGGCACCTCGAGGAAACTTCAACACAAAAGGCATCTTATCTTACAGTAAAGATCGCAATAAAATGCCAAGCTATCAGCTGCCTCTTTTATACTCCAAAAGCTGGTAATTCAAACTTGAGAATTACAAGCGGTGTTTTTGATTAATATTTTGCTAAATTTTATGCCGAATATCCTTTAATATTCCGAAGTAAGAAATTCCAACTTGAGAACTACAAGCGGTGTCTGTTTATAATTTTTTTAAATCTAAGGACAATATGCTACATAAATATCTGTAAAGTTTTAGGGCGAATTTCTTAAAGGTTTTTCTAAATTTATGGGAGTATTTGCACTGAAAATAAACAAGTTTTACTTACTTAGACTACTTTTTTGACCCTACTTTTCGATGACAGCTATACCATATAGATGTCCGATTGCGATCAAACTTATCAGAATTATGGAAAAGCATAGAAAACTAGTAAATACGGAATTTGGAGAAGAACTAGTTTTTCGACCAATCGTTCATATGGCAGCTATATGTTATAGTCATCCGATACGGCCGGTTCCGACAAATGTGCAGCGTATTTGTACCAGAAAACTTTGTGCAAAGTTTGGTGAAGATAGCTTTAAAACTTACGGAGTTGATGGCATATGCTAAGTCAACTCATCTCGTCATGCTGATCAAGAATACATATCAGGGATGCAAAACCGGTGCTGAACCGACCCGAACCGCTTATTTCTGCTGGTGAACCAAACCGCAAGCCGAACCGGCTCCATTTCAGAAATGCTGAACCGAACCAAAAACCTTAAAAAGAAACGGTTCGGTTCAGTTTTCTGACGAGTTTTAAGACGTTAATCGTTTTCCTCTATCCAATGATAATTATTTAAATCGTTTAGCCATTAAGGATGATTTAATACAAAATTTTAGCTTTTTAAATCCTGTTTTAAAGATTTCTGCAATTTGCCCCCCGATCTCTTAATATACCTGTCATCAACTTGCATTCTTTTCTTGAAAGTTGATAATTGATTTTAACTTTCTGTAGCACTTCTTTACCTCAATTCAATCAATAATAAAAAGGGTGTGTAAGATGCATGATACGAATTCTTTTCTAGCCGACACTCTCTGTTTTCAAAGAGCCTTCCTCTAGGAACTTATAGACGAATCCTGCAAATGCGACATCATAAATTTTGCACAGTTTTCAAAGTATTTTAAAGATTTTCAAATGGTTTATGGGAATTCAATTTTCAAATGCTGCGGAAAGTTTCATTTCGACAGAAATCATAATATTTCATGCCATTATGAACCACTGAACCGCGGTTAGCTCCAAAAACCATGCAGTAAACCGAACCGGCGGCTCAGAAACTGTGTGAACCATTGAACCGAACCAGTACTTATTTCCGAGTGGTTTGCATCCCTGATACATATATACTTTATGTGGTCGGAAATGCTTTCTTCTATGCGTTACAAACATCTGTACAATTTCCATATACCCTCTCCAGGTGTATAAAAATTCAATCAAAATGCATTCTGCAATCATTTGCATTCATTTTGAAAATCGAAACAAGGCCGCGGCTGTCTAATTTCATTTTGTGGTTGCGGCCTAAATTCATTTTGCAGCCTTAATTCACATAGCCTAATTTCACAGAGCCACAAAAGGATATATAACAGCATAGGCCCCCGATAGAGATGGCAATCGATGGTTATGCAGGCTATAGTAGACGATGGCCAAGTTACTCCACCATTCAGTACAATGTTAAATGTTGTGAGATGCTGTAAGAACACACACCATTGAGGAACCATTTTAAGGCAATTTGAGTTCCGTTTTGTGTATGTGTGGGAAATGCATTTGCTAGACTCAGCTGCGATGCTCAACTACTGGCACCACTTTGCTTCCAAAAGTCGTGACAGGTAAAGTCTTAAGAACTTTTACAACAGTTTTATGTAAATGTGTAATGTGTGTAGATTCGAAAGCAACTACAAATGGAACAAATGGTACGGTTTTGTCCTTTTTTTTTGAAGTAGTTTAAACTGAAATTTGTTTAATTATAGAAAATACTGCATACAAAATGGCTTTCATTCATAGGCCAGGAAACATGGCCGTTTTCTCATCTTCTACATAGCTGCTATGTGTCAGCTAAACTAAGAGTTTACTCTGTAGAAGAGAATTCAGCCCTAAGAATGGTTGCAATGTGTAAATCTAAAAAAAATCAATCCAAATATTTGGTCTAAAAAGTCTCCAAAGACCTGAACCTTTTTTTGCTCATCTGCTAACTCTACATATTTACTTTGAAATCTTTCCTTTAACTTTTTGCAAAAGTTATTTTGCTAATCAACTTGAAAACAAAACGAACCCTAAGAGGTTCTCATTTGATAAATATTAAATTCAATTCGGGGATTCTTTAAGCGTGCGTCTTGAGGCAGGCAACACTTTTATTTTTGTAAATAATTCAAGCAGCTGGAGCAAGTGCTTCAACTAAGCCAAGACCAGACAGCCCCAATAGCAGATAACCTTCAATGTGTGTGTGTGTGTGTGTGTGTGTGGGTGAGGGTGAGCGTATGTGTAGGCACAACTTCCGCACATGCCGATGTCCTTGCCCACACTCTGAGAGCCACAACTAAGCGGCAGTTAGATAATATTTTCCGTTTTTAGCTTTTAGCCAGCCGCCTGCTTTTGTATTTCATTTTTCTTCTTTCTTTTTTTTTCTGTTTTTGCCCGGAAACGGAAACGACACACACACACACACGCATTCGCTTCACGCATATGGAAATGGCCGTATGAGCGCGCGTGTGTGTGTGTGTGATGGTCAATAAGTGGACTAAACACTTTCAAATCCTTTTTGCGGCCATCAGGCATCTCGGTGCTCAGCTGCCAGCCACTCGGGGGGGGGGTTGGGGGGGGGGAAGCCAAATATTTATTAAGTGCAAACGGCAAGTCAAGTGAAAGGCGGCAACGGCGGCGGCATGAAAACTTTTTCAATTATAAACGCTTTGAGATAAGCAACAGCGGCAACAACAGCAACCGGAAACTGTCTCTGGCCTGCGTACGAGAGGCAACCGCAGAAAGCAGATGACGCCACTCCACATGGCGTATGCGTGATATTTAATTGAATAAAATTGTGTACTGTTTCATGCCGCACACAATGGCCAAATTAAGGCATTCTACGCTTTTGGCAACCAACACACACACACACGCACACACCCAGAGATGTTGAACATCAACTCGGTGAATAATGCATGAGACAGTTGTATCTCTAGAATTTAGTCCCGCGAGTGGGGGGGGGGGGGGGAACACGTAAGCAGAAAACGGGCGGAGAGCTGCTTTCCAAAACCGTTCGATTTGTTTACTCGGACGCTGCCGACGCAACGTAAGTGGACAGAAGTCTTGATTTTTGGGTTTCTTAAACTTGAAAACTGGAAATGGTAAAATTTATTAAATGCCCTCTTCTTAACTTTCTTTCAGCTGCAGCCGCTGCGACTTCACTTCCTCCTCCTCCTCCTCCTCCTGGTTTTCTCCTATGGCTTTTGCATTTTGGTCTTGAGTATGGTCTCCAACTTAACACAGAACTCGGACTTGGCTATGCCCGTATCGAGAATCACCTCGTTCCTTTGACCCACCGCAGTCGACGCCTGCGGCGTTTCAGTCGCCAGAGCACCGGCTCTGGTTCGCAAGTCAGCTGGCCCCATAACCATGTTGGATCCGTGACGCTTATGGCCATGCCGGAAATAACTATAGCCGGGCAACCAGCGACGCAGCAAGCGATCCACCTTGGTTAGCACGCCCAGCTTGGTGGCGCTGCTGCTGCTGCTGCTTGCAGTCCCGTCGAGATCCACATCCAGATCCAGATGATTGGCCATGCTGTTTGATGTGGCAGCTGCTAAAGCGGCCGCTGCTTTAATGCTTTGGCTATGGAATTTTGTGATATTATAAAAACAAAAACGGTGGCAAATAAATGTATAAAAACTTGTTTTGGAATGCTCAGAAGATTTTGTTTTAGGATTTCCTGCTTTAGTGAAAACTGAATTTCAAAGGGAGTGGAGCGAGTGGCTCAGACTCTCTGACTGTGACACTTGGCGCCTGGCAAGAGCCATATCAATGTGCTGGGCGTACACGGAGAGAAATGAAAACAAAACAGAAAAGGCTTGTGTGGTTTGTAAGAATCAAGAAAACTGGCTGGTGCTGCCTTTCTTGAAAGACCTAGAAGCCTCGTTGAGTGCGAATGCGGCAAAGATGCAATAGAAAGCCTGTAACCTGGCTTAATTTTAGTGATAACTCTTGACTCTACTCTTTTCTAGATTTTAGTTTCCTTATTTCAACTATTCAAATTGATTTTTGTTTATAAAATTTTTATTAATAATATTTATCTCAATTTTAATCCCCACTTTTGCGTTCAAATGTCCCACTGTGCGTTGAGTGGCAGCCGCTGTTTTCTTTTTAAAATTCGATGCATGCTTTTAGGGGAGCAGCCAAATGGCAGCCCAACCACTTCAAATCATGTTTCTGCTTTCAATTGAAATGCAACAAATTGAATTTTTATTTTCATTCAATTGAAATAGCCAGAACGAAACTTTAGTAACAGGCGAACAGAAATCAGCGAAGGTCAATTGCGAGTGGCAAAATTTGGAGCCATGACAAATAGTGTAGCATACTCTCAGGCTGACATTTGGAATCACTTGCATTGAGAATTCCACATTTGCTGGTTCCCAACGGCGGCTGCCAATTTCTGTTCGCCTGTTACTCTTGCGGTTCAGTTTTTAGTTTTTCCTTGACGAAATATGTTCAACTCGCAATGCAGGTTCCTAATTCATACCAAAGTAGCAGTTGGTTTTGGATTATTGAAAAGTTCGCTTGGTTTTTTATACTCTGTACCGTGGGTACATAGAGTATTATAAGTTTGTGCAAAAGTATGTAACATCCAGAAGGAAGCATCTCCGACCCCATAAAGTATATATATTCTTGATCAGCATCAACAGCCGAGTCGATATAGCCATGTCCGTCTGTCCGTCTGTCTGTCCGTATGAACGCACAGATCTCAGAGATGGTAAGAGATAGAGGCTTGACATGTATGGGACATATGCTTTTTATGTCTGCAGGCAGATCAAGTTTATTTTCAATTTTGGCCACGCCCCCGCAATTTAGAAAAAACGTCATATCTCCCACAGTTTTGAACATAGATGGCTTGTTCCTTCTGGACCTATTTAGTTATTGGGATAGCTTATCGATCTGCCAAAGGAATGAAAAAGATCGGATGAACGGTTTTCGAGTTATGATCAAAAGACAAATTTCGTGGTACAGAGTATGTTATAGTCGGGCTTGACCGACTTTCTTTCTTGTTTACTTTTAAGTGATTGGCTGGCGGGCGGGCTGGCTTGGAATTTTCCAAATTGTGCTAGATCTCGGATTTGGAAAACAGAAAGCATACAAATGTCAAGATAACGTTTTGACATATGACAAAAACTTACGAAAAGAAAGCTTGTTCCAAAGAGAAATGCATTTTTTTAAGAGCACCTTCCAGGAGGAAGGTGTCATCCGTATAAGTGGCTAATCCTGTCTAACAAGATGGAACCTTTGCTTGATTTGCTATACAACTTCGAATACTTCCCATTGGTGTTCTTGGTCAACTGCATCCTTGTCACCGACTGCCTGCCGGCATCTGTCTCTAGCATATTTTCTGACATATTTGTTTAAGAATGACATAGATTTCTCCAAGTGTAACACATACGTGCCATGCACACGCTCACGTGCTGCAACTGAACTCTGCAGCTTCAGCTGCTCCTGCATCCTGTTGTCTGATTTGTTGCCTGGCATTAGGCGCTTATTTATTGGATTGCATAAGCATTTGCTTTGTGTGAGTGTGTCGTCTCCGCATCTAATGTGACCCCTGAATGACATGACCACTTTAACGGCTCAAGCACGCGTGGGTTAGGTTAGGCAACAGAGAATGTGCAAGCCAAGTGCCAGCTGCCAAAATGCAACAAAAGTTAACTAAGTTCCAAGAAGAACGGGAGCTAATTTGAAAGCCAGCTTGAACCTTGTTCTGGCCACCGATACAGCAATTCTCAACCGGCTTAGGCAAGGTCCCTAAACCGTCTAACCATAAATTATCAACCACAAACTGCTACTTAACAAAAGGAAAGCGGAGAAGAAGCAACAACAAAATGTACAATTTAAATGGGCTAGTGATTTATGTGGGGCTTTCACTCTCTCACACACACACACACACACGCGCGCACACACAGCCACTTTCCACTTGAATTGATCAATATTTAAGCAATATATCAATCAACACGCACATTTCATACCCAACTCAATGGATGCACTCATAAAAATTAATTAGAAATAATGACCACATAAATCCAGTCTTTATATTAACAGTCGCCAACAACAACAAGAATGGGGCAATTTATGAATTTAAATCAAATCCCAGTGGAGCTCTCCCACTCCCCCCCTTTGCTTATTTATTATTGTTGTTAATCAGCCAAAAGCCAACAATAATTAAATACAAAAACAACAAAGGAACGAAAAGAAAGAAAAAGAGAAACCCAAAACAGCCACTCTCAAGAGCCCCCCCCAAGGGGCAAATGGAACGCTTTTGTTCAGAAGCCACTCGGCAACTTGATTGTGTGACAAATTGACAGTCATAGCAACCCGGGCATTTCAGGCAGGTGGTACCAAATAAGGAATACGGTAAAAGGATGCTGGATGCGGGAAGGACAGGCACACTTGAAACATCGATTTAGTCGATGGCAACGCAACTTCAATTACTTTTTGCATTTGAAGATTGAATTAAACAACCGATAAATGTTCAATAACTTTTGTTGGAATTTTGAACTATAAAAAGATGAGAGCTGAAAGGATGAAAGGGTGCAGAGACAACAGGGTGATGGAATGAACTCGGCGAATAAGTCAGCATCAGTGGAAACATTGAACGTGTTCAGCAGAAGAAATTGCTTCCTAAACAATTAAACTATACCAATGAACTGTCTGCTGAACACCATTGATATTTCATGATAGAGGAGCATGTAGCAAAGAAAAGGTATAGTATTTTTTTGATACCTGCTCAGCGTTCAATTATTCTGCTGAACGCAGCCATTGCTGGATTTTTGTAACATACGAAATTAGACACACACAGAGGCTTTTATTAACTTGGCGTAGTCTTTTGGTAACGGTTTTTGCAGTTATGCTGCTATGGAATTCCCAAGCAGTTATAGCAATGCTGACTTGAAAAGGCAGCTGCTAACTAACAGTCAACAGGCTGCTGATGAAAGAACCGGGAGGTTGTGAACTGAAGGCTGTACCGTAGAATAGCCTAACTTGAGATGTTGTGTGTTACTTTTCAAAGTTAATTGAGTTAAAATAAACTCAATACAATTTTTATGCTAAAAAGATTATAGACTACTTGGGTTATTGAGTACTTAGAGAACTTCAGACAACTTCAGAACCAGTTCGTTTATATTTATGCCCCTAACTCGTGGAGTGCAAAGGATATACTACTTACTTAATTAGGCCTGTGTGAACGATGGGTTTTGTTATCAAAAATTTACAAATTCAAATGGAAGCTTAGAAGATTATCTGTGGTAGGATAAGGTGGTATCCTTTCTAACGAATTGACTCCTCTTGACATTGACTTCAACTGCTTACACTATTCCAATTCATTTCAAACTCTCATCAAACTCTTACCTGAATTCTTTGCTTTATAATAAATGAAATAAAACCTTTATCTTTTGCCAACTCTAAGATTTGTGCGTTCATAAGTACAGACAGACGGACATGGCTATATCGACTAGGCTGTTGCTGCGGATCAAGACCATATACACTTTATGGGGTCGGAGATGCTTCCTTCTGCACAGAGAAAAAAAATATATAATTAAAAAATATGCATTGGATGATTTGCGGTATTCATTTGGGAAGGATATATCTTAAATATTGGTTTAATCAGCCAATGGAGCTAAACATCAGCCAAAGGATATGAAAAATTATGATCATTTGGATGATTAACAGCATATTTAAAACCAGGGATGCAAACCGGTTCTGAACCAAACCGAACCTGTTATTCCAAACTGAACCGGCTTTCTTTCAGAATTACTAAACCGAACGGAAAACCACAAAGGAAAACGGTTCGGTTCGGTTCTGTTCTCTGACGAGCTTTAACGGGTATCCCTTACCTCTAGCCAATGATTTTGATTATTTTGTGAATTTGAATCGTTTCCCTTAGATCATTTTTATACATTTCGTTCGACCCTTTACATATTCAGCGTTGCCAAATCGATATAACTTTTAAGGATGACGACGAAAATTGTACAACATATAAAATTGCAAGACTTCTAACTAATATGCTTCTAATATCTGCCATTAATTTGTATTTTGTCCTCTAGTAGATCGTCTTTTCAATTATCTGGGGTACTTCTTTAGCTTAATTCAATCTTAGGAGACAGGAAAGATTGTTCTCATATAATCCCTGCAATTCTACGTTTCGGTACTGAGTTTTTCAGGGCTGATTCAGGTCTGAGCAGTAGGAATAACTGAATTTAATGCCTGAATTTAAGCATGGAACAGGATCAGCCCTTTCATTTCAGGGCTGATTCAGCTATGATTCAGATCTGTGCCTGACTTAAGGGATATGAGAAATAGGGTAATGAAGATGCATGGTACGTATTCTTTTCCACACGATATTCTCACTTTTCTAAAGGCATTCCTCTAGGAACTTATAAAAATGAAGGAACTTATTTCGTAATGTCACTGAACCGAACCGAAACCGCGGTTCAAAAACTGCGTGAACCACTGAACCGAACCAGAACTTATTTTCGAGTGGCTTGCAACCCTGTTTAAAACATATCCTTTCCAAATGGACTGTTACATACTTTTGCACAAACTTGTTGGTCGATATACCCACTCACCAATATATGAGAGTTCCCATTTAAAGCGGCCGATTGATAAAACACCCATATGTTGAGCCAACTTAAGCCAGTAGTGCTCATCGGCGATTTGGCATTTAGATTCTCGCAAAACTTTGATGAGGGGGAGCAAAAGGTATTCACTTAACAACTCTCAAAAGCTGGTAAAGGAAGACTTCGACGAATTGGGAAGAGCATGGATAATGCAATGCTTAACTTCTTAAGCTTTAGCGGTTGATTCAGGTCTGAGCAGTAGGAATAACTGAATTTAATGCCTGAATTTAAGCATGGAACAGGACCAGCCATTGCTCATTCCGATGGGTTCGAACCACAAACTTCGCCCAACAACCCCAAAACCCAAACAATTTCCGAACCTTAACCATTGATAAACTATGGTGCGAACCGGAGATCCAAGAATTGTTTTGGATTGCACAAAGCAATCTATATCAATTATTTGGTACTATTACCAACCACTAACTAAATACCACTTAAATGTGATGCCATGGTAACTAGCATAAGAGCTAACTGACCCAACATTTCCCAGTTCCCAATGGCAACCAACCCACAGCGAACCTCAAGTTCTAAAACCATCTCCTCCCTCCCCATCCCAAACATTCTCTCCCCATCATATCCTCATAATTTACTGGCCGAGAGCACACTTGATTTGCATCGTTTACATGACCATTAATGTAACTTTCTGTTTCTGCCTACGCAGCTTCTAGTTACATTTTCAATTCCATTTCCAGCTGCGGTTGTTGAGGTCCAGAATGTGCGCCTTGGGATGTACCACCAGTGGCAACTGCTGACCACAGGCCTTGTTCTTCTTCTTCTTCTTGTTGTTGTTGGTAATGATTATGTCAACAAAAGCGTTGCCTACTTTTTGGGGCGGGCTAATGATTTTGTGGCACTCAAGTGACTTGGAGGGGAGAAAAGTTGGACAAAAGGTACACCAGGGACCCCATACACATACATGTATGTGTGTATGTATGTATGCAGGGTGACTTATATTTAAATTACGACAAATTGTTGGGGTTTAGGCCCGATCCCTCCCTCCCCCCCCAACCCCACCTCTTCAATGCAAAAGCGTTTGTGTTTGTCATTTGGAATTCCATATTTATTTGATCAATTTGTTTGTTCCATTTTTTGGTTTCGAATGGGGTTAAAATTGTACATTAAATTTTGGTAATAATTGAGCAAATATTAATTTTCGTTTTTTATTCGAAGAAGAAGAAAATTACAGCAAGGAAAGGGAGGGGAAAACACATTTACAGAGGCGATTCGATGATATGTTTGAAATTAGAATTTAGATTATCAATTGTATATAATACTGGTGTGTGTATATATATATACTATATATATATACGGTCGTAAGTAAGACAGATATTAAGGATTAGGTTGAAAATCAGTTTGGCAGATTGAGCCCTATGATATTGTTACGATTTTGATTTCAATTTGTTATATTAAAGTTCAATTAGTTGTTAAATTTAAGAAATATTCCATTCAATTCGTGGTAAAGTAATTATTCGATAACTATTCGATATTAATCGCAAGTTGAGCTGTGCGTTGTAGCAAATGGAAATGAGTATCCGAATTATTGTTAACATTGTTATTATTATTATTTAATTTCTCGAAGCAAGCGTAGTTGAATGCGTCCTCCCGGCTCAGTCGTAGCTGAGCGAGATGTTGGACTTGGGTGTGGGCAGCGGCGAAGTGGTGTTCTCCTCCTCGTCATCATTCTCCTGCGAGTCCTCGGGCTCACCGAGCGCATGCACAAACTCATAGAAATCGATGCGACCATCACCATCGACATCCACCTCCTTGATCATGTCCTCAACTGCAAACGGAATGGACAAAAAAGTGGCGATGAACACTCCCCAAATGGAAAGGGAAAACATCACAACAAAAACATTAACAGCTTACTGTCCTCCTCGTCGAGATCCTCGCCCAGACATTGCAGCACCGCCCTCAAATCGGAGGCGGTTATATAGCCACGATTGTGTTTATCGAACACACGAAAGGCATCACGCAATTCACGCTCCTCCTGATCGGCCGACGAGAGACCCGACTTATCCTCATACGTCATGTTCGAGAGAATATCCACAAATTCCTCAAAGCTAACATTGCCATCGCCTAGAATGAGCAGTAAGAAAAGTATCGAAAGGGTGGACCACATGGTACATTCTAAGGAATAACTATCCCCAGTCAAGCTCCACTCTAAAAATCGATTGTGTTATCGATTTTTTTTGTAAATTTTATTAATACTAATGAATGAATCAAGGCTATAAGCAGTTGGTATAAGTAGTTGGAAAAATGCTCTCCTGTGCTTTAACTCAGCGCATAATCTTCAGACATTGTTCCACAAATTATATAGAATAGACATGAGATTTGTATTATTCGTGTAAGGTATCGTTAAATCGATTTCGATTTCTCTAATTTTATTTCTAGCAATATTTCGTCCATGGGACGTTAGGGGGCTAACTTATGAAGGAGGGAAGGGGCTAAAATCTACAAAATAATCATATGGGGTATCGTTTTATAGGATTTCGGGTTCTCCGATTTCATTTTTGGGAATATTTTTTCATTAGGTGGTGAGGGGGCTGACTTGTAAAGGGGGGAACGGAGTAAAATCTAAACAAAAATTAATTTGGGGTATCGTTTTATAGGTTTTCGGGTGCTCAGATTTCATATCTGGCAATGCTTTTTCATTAGGTGGTGAGGGGTCTGCCTTATGGAGGGGGAACGAGGTAAAATCTAAGCAAAAAAATCATTTGGGGTATCATTTAATAGGTTTTTTGATGCTCTGATTTCATTTCTAGAAATATTTTCTCCATCAGTGGTAAGGGGTCGGACATATGGTGGGGGGAACGGGCAATTTGTTTTAAAAGAATAGTATTATGTATTGTTTAATAAGTTTTATGGGGCTCAGATTTCATTTCTGGCAATCTTTGTTTAATTAGTCGGTGAGGGGGCTAACTTATGGAGAGGGGAAGGGGGTAATATCCAAATAAAAATCAAATGGGGTATCGTTTTATTGGTTTTCGGGAGCTCTGATTTCATTTCTGGCAATATTTTTTCATTAGGCGGTGAGGGGGCTGACTTATGAAGGGGTCAAATCTAAAAAAAAATCATATTAGGTATCGTTCGATAGGTTTTGGGATGCTCCGATTTCATTTCTGGCAATATTTTTTCATTAGGCGGTGAGGGTGCTGACTCAAGGAGGGGGAACGGGGTAAACTCGAAACAAAAAATCATTTGGGGTAACGTTTTATAGGTTTTCGGGTGCTCTGGTCGATCGATCTACTGATCGAAGCGAAAACGAAGGAAAAGAAAGGGTTTTTGACTGAGGGGGCTGACTTAAGGAGGGGCAACGGGGTAAAACCTAAGCAAAAAAAATCAATCATGATTCGATTACCGGGAATATGTTCCCGATCAATCCTCTGATCGTTGCGAAACCGAAGCAAGAGAAGGGGTTTCTTGTACAATTACCCTTCTACAATTATCCACATAAAAGTGACATAAGGGCTAATCCTAAGACTATTCTGATTTGTACAGTTTTTGATACACACTTGTCTCATATCTTTATAACACCTGACCGAGTTTCGTTAAGATCAATCAATTTTAAGATGTAACTGCCATACAAAGAGAGTATGGAAACAATATTTGACAATATCAGACAACAAAATAAGATGAGCAGCTACCATAAAGGCTTAAAGTATTAAGAAATGTCAATCTTAAGCTCGACTTTGGGTTCCTTTCCTGCCAAAACACCGTTCATAGAACCTCCTAAACTGTAATGGGCCACTGTTGAAGCCATTTAATGCAGCTGGAATGTAATATAGACTTTTAAAACAGCTGCTGGTCAGTTTTCTACTTTGTCTCAGTGTGCAGTGGCAACATTTCTGCTCACATTGCCGACCCTTGAGCCTGACGCGAAGCCCAGGCCAAACGGCTAAGATCTAGTTACTAGAATTAGGCACAGAACTTCAACAAGGAGTGAAATATCCTCTAAAAACTCACTCAATCCCAAAGTGGTTGAAAATGTCCTGAAAGGTTTATACAAAAGACCTATATTTTTCTATATATTTCATGCAAATCACATGGATATTTCCCACTCGAATAACTCCCAACTGGGATGGTGCATTCAATAATCGGAAATATTTATGAACGATTAAAGTTTAACTTCTTTTTTTTCCACTTCTTAAGTACAACCCATAATTGGCACAAGTTTCCTTTCAAAACCAATACAAGGCTTGAGAAATGCTTCGGTCTAAGCTGCTTTTAAAAGGATTGTTATAAATTCAAGTTCTTTAACCCCGCCCCCTTTACGCACCATCCACATCGATCTCCTGCAACATCTCTTGCAGCTCCTCGACGCGCGCGAATTGTCCAAGTGAGCGCATCACAGTGCCCAGCTCCTCTTTGGTAATACAACCATCGCCATCCTTGTCAAATAGGCGAAAAGCCTCGCGAAACTCTGCAATAGCGAGAGAGAGATTATAGATTAGATGGTAGCAGCCCCCTCCCCAACCACAACTCCACTGGTTGTTGCCTACCACGCATCTGACCCTTGGAAATGCAGCGACGTTTGTCCAAGGCATTGGCATCGACATTGCCAGACTCCACCACATAGGAGCTGGAGCGTTGCGAGAATTGACGTGTTTTCGTTTTACGCTTATTCCGCAAGTTGCCGCCCACGCTCAGCGCCGCCTTGGCGGGGGCACGCGGCTGCGACGGAGACTGCTCATACACATCCCCATCCTCCTCATCCTCCTCCTCCTCCCCTTCATACTCATCGTCATCATAGTCATACTCCTCGCCATCCTCATCCTCATCAAGGACCATCTGCTCACTGAGATTCTTTTGTGCATAGCTGACCCGTGTGCTATGCTTGGTTGCCGTTCCGCTGCCATCGCATGAGCTGGAATCTGTGTCCGCATCCGAATTGGTATGGGCAGCGCTTCGTTGTTGTGGTTGCTGTTGTTGCTGTTGCTGCTGTTGCTGTGTTGTCACTTTCTTGCGTTGTCGCTGGCGTCGTTGTGGCTGCGATGGCTGTGGCTGCTGTTGCTCTTCATTTGTGTGATGCTGCTGCTGCTGCTGCTGCTGTGCCTCCTCCTCTTCGGCTGCCACTTCAACGGCACCTGCTGACGTCTGCTCCTCGTCGGGTTCATCGCCACTGACTGCCGCGTTCCTCGTCTGTAAGAAAAAGCCATTGAAATAATCCCCCACAGAATGTTACAATCCAACCACATAAATTGTCATTTTGGTGTGTCCCGCCGGATGATGACTGCGAAACGTTTCCCTGGTGTGTGTGTAGTTTGAGTAGCCTTTTTTTCTGAGGCTACTTACGCCATCCACTGATTGCAGTAGAATATGCACAGTTTATCAACATTTGGGATGGCTATATAAATCTGAGAAGAATAAGAATCGACTCGTTGGAATCATTTAAGTGGGGCCAGGTGCTGATAGCGTAAGTCCTGCCCCATGATAATATGAACCGGATTCATATTATCTACATAAGTAAGCCGTCGAGATGGAGAGAAGACAAAGAAGTCGTCACACCGAAGGCTGACCAACCCTCACACATAAAACCATGCGACTATGGGCCAAACAGGTAATACTCGTATCCAGCGGCGGAAATTGCCATTACATAATGGATTACTCCTGCATTACTTTGCCTACTGTATGCCGGAAATAATCCCATACAGTCCGGTTTACTTTGCCATATGCATGGCCGCATTGTAAACGGTGTGCGCACAACCTGCATTACTGGTAATGCAGGATGTATGCTAGAGAGCCGAACTGTCATCGGATTCCCAATACAAATGCGTATGCAGCTCGTACGCAGTCTGTTTACTATCCCTTTATAGCAGCGATGTTCAAGAAGAGAGGCTCTCTGTAGCTCTCTGTCTCTCTCTGACACTCACTGAAGCATTACTTCGGCAAGCATTCGGCATGAATTGCCTAAAGTGTTCGGCCCCTGGGGGCTATGGGTGAACATCGCTGCTTTATAGATTAGAAGCAGGTGTAGTGCATTACGTTTTCGTCCTGCGTAATGCATACTTTCGACAGAACACATTAAGCTCTCTGCCGCTAGATACCTATTCAAAGCCCAATAGAGACTTATTAAGAGCCTTCCTGCAGTTCTACGTTTTAGTAATGGGCTGATTCAGGCCTGAGTATATAAAGGATGCCATGAATTCGGTACCAGCCCTTCCATTTCAGGGCTGATGCAGCAATAAGTAATTTCTGAGCCGAACTGAAGGGCCACCTAAGGCAAAACCCTGACAGCTAGAGAAGGTCTCCGGGTCTCAACGATTGAATCATCTCTTGAAGTGGTTTCTCGACATCCCAACGCCCAACCTGATGCCATCATTTGTTGCCTTCCCAGATGTGGAAGCGGATATGCCTCTGTTTTCGAACACATATCTAAAGCGACCTTTAACCTCTCTTGACTGGTAGCACTAAAGCTTTCCAACAATTCAACACCGTTAAACAGAATTTGTATTGAAAATGCTTTTGCAATTAAGAATCGTAAGCTGTGTTTGATATAGTTGTGTCAGATATAGTTGCCCGATTTATATATACTATAAGATCTATAAGATGATAGTGTGCTGCATAATGTTATGCCCAAGCTGTCTGCATTGTCGAAATACTCAATTTGGATGTTGTCAAATCCGAACCAATTTCTCAAAAGTTGCGGTTAGCCTACCGCCGGTTAAAAACATTGCAGAACAAACCGATAACCAGCAATTAAGTCATTTGGTTTTCCCAACAACAGTTTATCGAAATCGATAAACTACTTTTGCTGCAGCAGTGTGGCCATACAATGTCAACGATTTAGGTATTTTTGTAATGCCATTCAAGTAAGCTTGTTAACCGCTGGATAACCAGCTGCTAAATTTGTTCTTCCGGTTACGCCATACACAGCATGACACTTAAATTCGGCTAAGCTGCCGTTAAAGTTGACTAACCAGACATTGAGATATTTGGCCTTAGTACATTATTAATTTTTACTTTTTGTTAATTATCATATATTTGGGTTTTTTCGGGTTTAATAAATACTAGACCGTTGGTTTATGACCAAGAGCTAATAACAGACGTTTCACTATTTGTAGGTTACACTCGATATCTTTTAGTTAGAGAAGGCAACACATAGCGCTTCTAACATGGACCCAATAGGGACAATATCTTCAGTCGTAGGAGGAGACTTAGAATAGTTGATCAACCTCTTCTACTCAATCTCTCGCAGATATCCAAGCTAGAGTTTCCACATCTACTTAAGTTTATTCTATCTAGACAATGGTTCAGTACTAAGGACCCTTCTCGGTATTAATAGGGCTTAACGGGGAATATATCGTATGGTAACTGACCCAAGTGGCCCAAGTGGGAGAGCTACTTGTCGCTCTCGACCATCGCAACCTAACCTAACCTTACCTAAGTGTAAATTTGGACCAGAAACTCTCTTGGAGAAGCAATGACCAGACATAAAAAAAGATGAAAACTGTAGTTGGGAGATTATTCCACGGTTAAGCTCAGTTCCAAGTTGCACCCAAGTAAACGTATATCGCTGATCCAGCCTGTTACAGCAACATTCTTCTGGAAATGGGAGCAAAAGAGTCTAAGTCGTTGTAAAAGTGCTCTTGTGCCGCTAGATGTGGTGTAGCGGGTAGTGTGTGCGAGAGGTCGTGGGTTCGAGCCCAACCCATACACGGAGAAACTATTCCAAGAGGACCTTGGCAGTTGGGTTGCTCCTCCAGTACACTCTCAGCTTTTCCACTGCCGTCACCTTCACTGCCACTGGCGTTGTCGGATGTTAAGTAAGCTTTTGCAAACTTAATTAATTTTTTGGAAAACGGGTGAAAACCTGAAGCCTTATTTTGAGCACGGTTGATGGTCGTGTTCAGTGAACTCAAATTACATTTTGGTGCGAGTTTTGCAGGCAACTCGACACAAACCCAAATATAATATATACCCTTTGCCACCAGACCCCGCCAACACTCACCATTAGCTGCCTGAGCTCGCGGGCAATTGTTGACCCAGTTAAAAATTTATTAACTGCCGTAAAAAGTCGTTTTCCTTCCAATGTGGCGGCCTTCGTTTAGCAATTTGCGCTTAACTTTAAGAATCTCTCAGCTCCTGGTCGTCGTCGTCGCTGGGTGCTGCCGGGTTGGTTTCCCACCGAATATTCAAATTTCATTGGCCACGCCGCTCCGCTCTGCTCCTCCCGTTGTGTCCTGTGCCTGTGACGAGATAGAGAAATGTTGATTAAGCAATTTCACATTGAATGCAATTGGAATGGGCCGCACACATCCATCCATTCGCTCGCATCGACATGCAGCAAACGAACGTTGAAGGGACACGTAACTAATTTCTGTCAAACGATTCGAATGCACATGGAAATGAGGACAATTAATTGAATGGCAATAGTTGGCTTTGAAATGGACTTCCCCTGCTGTCAGCCCCTGCCCCATGTTTGCCTCAACTGCTGACTTCAGTATCTCACATCCAATCGTTCGGTTCAGTTCGTAGAACAAAATTTGAATATATTTTTAGTTGATTTTTTTTGTTTTAATTCGCTGAAATTGATTAAAATGGCCAAAAGGACATCCTCTTGCATGGAGCTTAGTTCCAGTCTGAATGTGAAGGCCTTGATCGAAAAGTTCGAGCGTTTGCCCCAACAGCCCGATCAGAGTGTGCAGAAGTTGATGCTCTGTGAGAGTCGGGAGTGTGATCTCAGTTCGTTCAAAGGACGCGTGGCCCAGACGGTGGCCAAGTTCGAGGGCGACAACAGACTGCAGACGCGAGTGAGGCAGATTGGAGATCACTTATTGAAATTGCTTCGCTCCAAGTCAATTCCAGCTGAGCCGGCTAACGTCTTGGCAGACCTAGTGGAGGCGGCGGTGGGGGAAGAAGCTGCCGAGGAGCTGGATATAAGCGATGAAGGTAAACCTGAGTGGCAACTGCTGGCCGAGACCCCAGGCCCATTTGTGGATGACGATCTTGATTTGAGTCCTAAACGCACCGTCGGCTCGGTCAGCTATTATCTATCTACGATAAGTAGATATGTGTGCCATCTGCTCTTAAATACTCTGTGCTGCACTACCTTATTCAGGTTGTAGGGAGTTTTTCTACATTTATCCAACTCAGAGCTGTATTTGGTAATTGAGCCTCGCCCTTAGGACTCGCGTTCTCCTTAACATGCGGCAAGGATAGATGTCCGAGGTAAGTGGGGGGGGGGGGGAAGGAATTGCTAAAAGAACTCCTTGCTTATGAGTAGATCTCAACAGACTCGGCGAACTGATGTAACCCGATGTGGCTCCCACTCTCGTCAGATTTAACCCAGAATGTGTATACTGTGATTATTTAAATTTCAAGTCAGATCAAGCGGCAGATTTGTATCATCCAAAAGGAAGTTAATAAAATTAGGCAAAATTTTATATAAAAGGTAATGTAGAAGGGGTGACACAACGGATGGAATGAAGGGAGAAAGAAGGGGAGGCGAAAGAATTAAATTGAGAAAGATAAATTAAGAAAGGAATAAAGTGGGAAAGCAATACAGTGAGAAAGGAATAACGTGAGAAAGGAATGAAGTAATGGAAAAAGGAATAAGTTGAGAACGGAATAGAATGAGAAGGGATTAAAGTGAGGACGGAATAAAATGAGAAAGGACTGGTGTGAATGAAATAAAGCGAGAAAGACATAAAGTGGCAATTGGAATAATTTAATAATACAATAAGAAAGGAATAAAGTGAGAAAGGAACAAGGTGAGAAAAGAATGAAGGGAAAACAAAAAACTAAAATAAGAAAAAAATAAAGTTAAGAGGAATTAAATTCAGAAGGATTATCATTAAGACAGGAAAAAGGTGAGAAAGGGATTAAATTGAGAAAAGATTAAAGTAAGAAGGGATAGTGTAAAAGCAAGTGAAGAGGAAAGTGAAAGGGAAATGAAGTGAGAAAGGAATAAAGTGAGATAGAAATAAACTGAGCAAGGTATAAATTGAGAAAGGAATACATTCAGAAAGGAATAAAGTGAGAAAAGAATTAAGTAAGAAGGGATTAAAAGAGAAGGGGTTAAATTCACAATGATATAATAGAAAGGAACAAAGTGAGAAAGGGATTCAATTGAGAGAGAAATAAAGTAAGAAAGTTTAGTGTGAAAAAAGTGAGTGAAGAGTAAAGTGAGAGGGAAATTAAGTGAGAAGGGTATAAGTGATATAGGAATAAGTTGAGCAAGGAGTCAATTGGTTGAGCAGAGAGTAAAGTTCGAAACAAATGAAGCTAAGGAGTTTGAAAATATTAGACCGATATTAGGAATACAGTTATAAAGATATAAAGTTATGCGGGAATGGATTAAGAGAAATATAGTATAACATAATTAAAGTGAGAAATAAAGTAAAATAAATGAAGAAAAGAGAAATTCATGCGAAGGCAATGCAATGAGAAAGGAATGAACTGAGAAATGAAGTGAGACGTAAACGAAATAGGAAGGGAACGGACTGCGAAAGGAACGCATTGAGAGACTGGATCGAGAAACAAATAGGAAAAAGAAAGGAATAGCGAGATAAAGGTATAAAATGGGAAAATGGCGGCAAGAAGAAGTGACAAAGAAACGAAGCGAAGTAATGAAAGAATGGAAAATGGTAAGAAGCAAATACTACACTCAGGGTAAAACCTAACACAATCATATTTCAATTTACTATGCCCCTTTAGTACTTAAATTAATTAAAAACCACTTTGAATTGACTAAAAACATATTAAATCGGCGAATTTCAGTTACCCCTTTTATATTCCCAATGCAGGGAATTCAGACTTGAGAATTACAAGCGGTCGTATGCCAGAGAGATATTTATGAAGTATTTTAGCCGTCGATTAGCCAGCATACGCGATGGCACAACTGGTTGAGACGGCATTCTAATCGAGTTTTCAAGTCCAGATGTCACAGAGTAAGTTATAAGACTATATGCAAACTAATATAATTCGCCGTTTTTTTTTTTCAGAACTAAATCTATAAGAATTCTACTCCAGGATTCCATTACAATGAAAATTTAGTATAGGTTGTATTCCTATGTTAAATTTTTAACTATTACCAATATAAACGAATATCGTATTTAAAGAAAGCTAAGTCAATACTGAAAATAGTAAAATCAAAGTGTAAATATTAAAATATCACAGCATTTTTCCCCCTGATTGAAAAAGGTAACTAAAATCGGTAATATGGATTCCCACATGAACTTTCAACCCCACTTAATACTATTTCAAGTCGTCCCCCCATGATTGTTTCGCAAACTAAGTAAGCAAATTGAGAATAGATGAAAAATGGAGCGTCGCTCCAATCCGCTTATGGGGGCTCAAGCCTCCAAAGAGAGGCAAAACTAAACGGTAAACGCTATCAAATTTTGGCCCAAAAGGCGATTCGATTTTAAATTGCATTTCGATTGCTTGTGTGCAATTTTTAGCATACATATTTCATTTTGCCACCTCGGCGACCAGCCGCAGGATAGGATGGAAGGTTGCAGCTGCCTTCACAGCCAACAAGCGGGCGAGCTGTGGCAAAAAGCGGAAGGAAGTTGGGCCCACATGCTGATGCCTAGGCACTGATGCATAACCACAAAATAAATGGCCAAAAGGAAGTGGCAAAGCGTAAAGGACCGCACAAGGACGACAACACATTAAACTGCATTCATATGCAGAAATTTTTGTGCTTAAGCTGTATTTAGATTTAAATTTTGATTAAACGCAACCCATCACATTTCAGCCCATAAGATTTGCATACTAAGCCCAAGGAGTACACTGAGCGACACCGTTTGAAGGGGGGAGGGAAATCAAAGTGGAGCAAACAATTTGGGATATTTCAAAGTTGTTTGATTTGGAAATGGACAAAGGTAAAGATATTTTTTTTGCGCAGTGCATCCGCTCAAGTTTTCGAAAAATTTCTTATGGCACGCCGCTTGCAAAGTTTTTGACATGAAATAAATGAAGACACCCACCCAGGCACCCTCCGCTGCCAACTTTTCCCCCGCCCACTGTAACAAATGCGCTTTGCATAACTTTGTCAATGTTAGTTTGTTTGTTTGTTTTTCTTTATTAGCCAGGAGTTCAAAATTGAAGCTTAAGCCAGGGCCGACAGCTGGCTTCAAACTTTCGCAGCGGGATGAAGCGCGGGATAAGTAATCAGCGCTGATAAATGAGAGCGCAGGTGAAGTTTTAAATTGATTCGGCCACGAATAGTTGTTGTTGGTCGCGATAAATCAATTCATTGTGTTTGCAATTTACATTTGAAAATTCAACGTACACCATACGAACGTATGCGGGGCGTATGCGCAATTTTTTATGGACACTATGGACCCAACCCCCCTCTGTTTCAGCTGCTGTTGTCGACAAAAGTTTACGCATTTCAAGCGCATAAATCACACAAGCAAACACAACTTATGGGGGCGCCTGTCGTCCTTTGACACGCCCATTCAGCATTCACTGCAACACGTAAATTTTGTTTTCGGTAGCAATAAAATTTTAACAACTCGAACGAAGCGCAAAGCAAAGTCAAACAAACATAAAACGTTGACCAAAGACGGCTTGCGAGAGGGAGGGGTGGCAACCACCCCTAACTGTACACACGAGGGATGCTACTTGTATTTTGAAAAGCTGCCCTAAATAAGGTAAATATTTTAGGGGGAAAATGCTCATTTTGCCAAGTATACCAAGTAGGGTGGCGCCATCTATTGATGGAAATATATTGGGATGCTGTTGGTTTTAGTTGTGAACCCCTCCTTAAAGTGGTATTTTCTTGTCTCCCGAAGTTTGAAGGATTTGCATGTTGGTTGTAAAAGCATCTTCCAGCGTTTTCCATGCCTTTCGTGCACATAATTACAGTACAAAGCCGAAAGCGACGAGAGGCTTTTAATGCATTATAATCAGGAATACAAACCAGTTCTGAACTAACCCGCACAATTTCGAGGATAAGCCAAACCGGCGTCGTTTTGAAAATGCTAAGCATCTCATCAAAAAAATCAAAGCAACTCGATGAACTTCGTTCAATGATACGACTAAGTTTGGGGAGTTTTCCCTAAAAATAAGGTTTCATTACAGTTTTGGAGAAACATAGATTCGCTGATGGACCCTCTAAAAGGCATATCTCTAAAGACCGAATTGATTCTTATGACTAGATAACTAGTCACCATTCCAATACATGTCTTTCCGTACATCTCCTGCAATTGTTCACGGACCTCTTTAACCTTGCATCAGTCTACATTTTTAAGTATCCCATTTTCTTTTATGAAAAGATATGAATTATCTCCCAAATTTATCGATTGTAAGCACTTAAATAGTGGCCAAGTGTGGTACAGCGGGTAGTGCAAAAGGGTTCGATGCTGTCTAATGAAAAAGTTTGTTCTTGAAAAGAAACCTTACACACCCAGTCACCTTTACTAGCTATTGGCGCCAGCTTTGAAGTAACTAGTCATGATAAAGCTGCTCAAACTTTGTCCTTTAGATTCGGCCTTCAACTGTCGGTCCCTTTCTCTTGTGCGAAAATTGGCAGTACACGTGGAGGGGAGATTGAGAGTAGTATTTCATTATTGCGTGGGCACACTTATATAAGAATTTAGAGCTATTCAAGTTATTTCTCCGAATTCAATTTCAAAATTGTGCGAAAAGTCGCTTATTCTCGTTAGAATTTATAATATTCATAAACGGAAACGTACGTTTAGAAAGTATATACAAAATTTAAAGTAAACCACTGAAACATATTGAAAACGCGGTTCAGTTAGCTCCAAAATCCATATAAAGAACCAAACCGGAGGGCTTAAAGCTGCTCGAACCACTGATCCGAACCAGATTGTATATTCAAGTGTGTTTCATCAATGAATTTAAAGATATATGCGATTTAGAGATAGGGTACTTACAACACTTTTTGTTTCGATTTCTACTTTAACTTCCACTGGCTTAACAATATTACGCTAAGAATATGTTTTACTTAGATTTTATTCATTAGTCATCTAAATTCTTCTTTAGACAAATAATATCTGGGTGAATTTGGTGAGCGTTTAACAAAGTTATTCGCATATTTCTGAGCACACATCGACAATCTAGTATTATATTTTATAGAATATCCTTAAAGTATACTTTTCTTATGTTTGGTGGGATATTTAAATAACATTTTTAACACACTAAAAAGATAAAAAATATATTTTCCAATATGTAAACCTGCAGTTTTTAGCCGGCTCGAGGTCATGTTATGCTTTCGCACAACTTTACACAGAGACACAACACATATGATCGTACAGCTGTTTTAAGAGGAACCACCCTCTATCATCAGGGAAATATGCCTACCAACTAAACGTTTCTCAATTAAGTTTCAAGGGAATTTCTTTCGAGTCGGTTAAAAATTCATTATTTTTAAATATTTTCCATCGCTAGCCTCTAGTTTTTCGCCATATTTTTGTCATTTTTCGAATAACATTGCGAAAAAAGAAGCATCTTATGATGGAATCCACAAATTAATGCAAATTTGTAGTTCTTTAAAAGAGCGAATCTGCTGATAAGCTCAATGGCATAGTCTTTTGCTTCAATGCTTTGCTCAAACGCAACAATTGAGTTCGGTAGAGTTGGCTTGTGATGATTTCATTCAGTTCTAGCAGCTGACAGTACACCACAGCCAGTTTGTCCATGACCTGGCCACCGTGAATAGCTGCTTTGTGTCAGATAAACTAAGATTTTACTCTGTTATTGGTTAGTTTATGTGATAGAAGATGTATATTCGGCCCTTAGTGGTATTGAAAAAAATCGCATTATTGTTTGGAATAGTTTATTTCAAAATTAAAGAAAAGTAGTTTTCTTATATGGCAAAAAGTCAAACAACTTTAATAAGCTATTGATATGAATCTACAAGAGATGGGGCATATCCTATAACACATTCGTATACAGCACACGAAAATAATCTAGAATCACTATAAATATTTCAATGTACTGAAAAAAGTATAATTTTATTGCCCTGCGAAAGAAGCACTGAATGGTTTTGGTAAATGTTGTCAAAAATTCCGAGGAAAACCAAACCAGAGATGGTGCTACACGCATTCTGCTTGGTCATTCCCCAGGTTTTGTTGCACTGTAGCTCTGGGATGTACATGAGGAGCCGTTAGACAGTATATACCCAAGCTACCTATCCTAAACTAAAGCTCCTTATGAGCAGAGCCCACCTTTGATGCACCTCCCTTCACTTAAGATCCGTGGTAAGACATATTGCATCTAACTTCCATGGCAAAGAAACATACTTTGCCCTTTCTGATGCATTTCCTAGCCCGTACCTTGCCCATAAAAAACCCATTAATGTCTTACCTTAGTTAAGAATTGTATTTACTGCCAAAAGCGCTCCGACTTTTGCGGGGAGTTGGAGAGGAGATTGTATGTGTTATGCATAAATGGACTCAGCTCACTCGATTTGGAACTACCTGTCCTTTAAGCTGTGATTCAGAACCGAGAATTCCGCCTGTCCATTTACTACGTTTATACACACAAAATATATCATGCTTATTGCCCTTTAAAGTATGCTATGTTATATGAAAGTCATTATTTTAGACAAGTATATATTTTGTATATAACTTAAATCAACAATTTGTTGAACAATCAACAATCTGAGTAAATATGCAGTGTCGATTATCTGTGACAGCTTAATTTTAATACAAAATAACCTAATGAAATAAAGCTTGCATACTTTGAAGCGCATTAATCACGCATAGTGATATGCAGAAGTTTAGTATTCGATATTTTTGAGTAGAACAATGAGCTCAACGCTCCTTGAGCTTACCAGTTTCATAATCCTCCCCGCACAAATACTATCTTTTCCCCCCCATTCATAAAACTGCAGCACTTTCCGAGCAGCAACCCTCGTTCACCACACAAAAACCATATCGAATTTGTATGAATTCCTTTCATAGCCGCATTTCTCACTCTAAATGAAATATAATGTTGTTAGTGGTCGTGGTTGGTAGTATAAACACAAATGCTGCGGTCAGTCAATGTGTTTGTGTGTGTGTGTGTGTGAGTGTGCGTTAGTTCCGTTCTTTGTTTAGTTCATCAGACGAGCTCCGGCATTCCACTGTCTGTTTGTGACATTTGACCATAGAAATTGCATTAAAATTTCACTCGACTTGCTGCTCCGTAAATAATCAATCTCAAACAGAATAAAAGTTGTATGCACATGGGAAATTTCATCCAATGCCCATATGCTCAATAGTTCCACCAAAGCCCAGTGGAGACAGCTTTAAGAATGAACTGCACAAACAATTAGTTCAATATTTAAGTTTTCCTGAAACTTTTAGCCAACAAATACCGTTTGGTCAAAAAGCAACTTGAAGTGGAATTTATTGGGTAATCATCAGAACTTTTGGCTTTGTGTTTGGTTGGCAGCAAAGGAGCATGTGTCAAGGTGAAATTGTTGTATAAAGAATTCTGTGATTTTCTGGCATTAAATTGTTGTATAATTCTTAGTTAAGGGAATGCAAGTGCGACTTTTGGGGATGGTTAATATACTTAATCATTTAAAATTCAACAGACCGGCTAGCTCAGGCGGTAGAGCATGAGAAACTTGCAGGTTCGAGCCCCACGTTGGACGCCATTTTGTATATAAAGGTATATTTTAACCATGTCCTCGATTTGGAGACCTTCTTCTCTGAAGATGTAGTAGGACCTTGAAAAGCCATAAAGAGGCTAAAAACTAACAAATCATCGAGGAATTGTTAAGGTGCATGCACCAACTTTTATGCAGAATATGGTCCGAAAGAAACATGCCCCAAGATTGGAGTCTAAGTGTTGTTTATCCAATAATCCAAACAGATCAGTGGGATTAGTCTCCTAATCATTGCTTATAAGGTTCAGTTATGCATTATATGTGAAGGTTTATAAGCGGAAATCAGCGAACTGTTAATATGGCTGTAGATCTGGGAAATGCACCAAAGTCCTGGCATACAAAGGGTCGTGCATTGGAGTGAGTCCTGTGAAGTGACATTCAAACGGACGTGCTCCGCATTCATCTCAAAGACCTCAAAGTCCTACGAAATGTTTACCAAATGAATGGGAATCGATTGCCTGGTTCTTTGGCTGTTTTTCTCATCTCAAACATTTTATCAAACTTGTAAACTTTGAAAAGAAATTGTATGATTATTTTCAATGTGTCTCAGCACCCGACCAATATGAAATGAAAGCTGACAAAATGCGACGGCTACTTATAAAGAAGATAACCAATGTATTCAACAGTATTATTTTATAAAACCTCGATTTTTAAAAAAATTAGTTATAGAATCAACAATGGTTAAACAACATCAATCAAAAAAAAAACTTAACCAACATTACGTCTGCTTCAGTCTTGGATGAGGTTGATGGGGATGATGATGCGGTGATGGA
This sequence comes from Lordiphosa andalusiaca, assembly GCA_035044965.1. Lineage (NCBI taxonomy): Eukaryota > Metazoa > Arthropoda > Insecta > Diptera > Drosophilidae > Lordiphosa > Lordiphosa andalusiaca. The sequence goes on along the minus strand of JAWNNM010000051.1, from coordinate 6,194,609 downwards.
ATGGGTTAACTTAGAGCAGATCCACAATGCGTTCTAGGGCCTCGCAACGCTTAAAAACGAAAAACGTAAGTACATTAGGAATAAAAATATTCAAATTAGTTTCTTCCAAAGCATTTTCGATCTTTGATGTTCAATGTTTCCCAAGCAGATGGAACTACCAGCGATGGGCACCAAAATCTAACAAATCAACAATCAGTTTTTTCACTCGAATTGTATTTTGTTATGTTATTTGGAATAAGGGACGGGGCGCCGTGGGTGCCCATCGCTGCTCTACACTTTACTTTCATACAAATCGAAGCTACTTTTACTTAAGTAAACTAAAAGCCCGAGAGTGGGATGAAAAGTACTCGGCCGTATAGAAAGACAGCACTCAACTGATCTATCAATCAATTTATTTATCATCCCATTCTGTGGAAATGTAAGGCTGAGTTTAGACTGCTCGATTAGGCAGTTCAATGTGTATTGATCATAGAATTGACAACGTTGTTCACATTGAAGTTCGGAATTGCTCTTTGCTTGCAGCTCTAGAGAGCCAGCTCTTGCTCTCAGCTCATAGCACTCGGCTCTTGGCTCTGAGCTGAGTGCCCTACGTTGAGAGCCGTGAGCCATCAACCGGCTCTCGGCTCGTGAGCCACAGCACACGGCTCTGAGCTGAGAGCTATTGCTCGGGAGCCGTCAGCCCTCAACCCGCTCTCGCAGATCGACATATTTGGGACATATACTTCATGTTTAGGCATTTCCTTGGCATTTCCATTAAAATTTAAAATAAAATCAAAATACATCGTACTAAGGTTGATTTTGTGGATTACGAGTGGAGAGCTAAGGCTCACGAGCCGAGAGCTATGGTTCACAAGCCGAGACCTATGGCTCGCAGCTCAGAGCCGAAAGCTGTGGTTCACGAGCCGAGAGCCCGTTGATGGCTCACGAACCAAGAGCCGGTTGATGGCTCACGGCTCCCAACTTTCTGCTCTCAGCTCTGCGCCAGAAGCTGTGGCTCACGAGCTGTGAGACGTTTAGTGCTCCCGGCTCTCTAACAGCTCTAAGCGAGAGCCAAAAAGAGTCAGAGCGCGCGGCTCGCTCTTGAGCAATTCCGAACACTTAAGAAAATGCATGACTTCTCGATTATCCAAGTATCTTGCGTCGAACAATGTAAGCCCAGCCTAATATTTTTATACACTCAGTTCTGAGCAAACAATAGGAGGAGTGCTGTGATTAATTGGGTGTGTCAGTTAATTCTAAAGATTGTATTATTTAATTTCAAGAGTCAAGTAAAATTCATTTCAGAGAATGAAAATAAACTGCCGCCAAGATTCGTAAAATGCTCTTGAAAGCTTAAGGGGCTACATGGGTTTCGCAGCTTCAAAAATTGTGGTTTTCTTTTTGGGTTATTAAATTCTACAACATCTTTGGAATATTGTCCTAAAATTTCAAATCGATCCGAGTAATAGTTTTGCAGATACACTCTGAAGAAGTTGCGCGCGAAGCAGCTGCTTGTCTAGTTAGCTAATTAGTTGAAATCTAATTAGTTGAAACCATACCCAACCACCCATTGGTTATACTGAACTGGAATGCTGCAGCAGATATTGCTTCAAAAGAAGAGAGAGTCGTTCGTTCGACACTTGGACAAAACAGAAAGCTTTAAAAATTAATTGACACTCCCAATTCAAATGTCAGTGATGGGCCACTAAAGTACCCATCACTCACACATGTACAACTCTACTGTATATTATACATGACCTATACACATCTTGGATAACTCACAGCCCGTTGTGTACTGGCTTGAGTAATGCCATTGCGTATGTCCTGAATCTGCTCGCTATATGTTTTTTGTTGGGCCATGGCCGGATTCGCTGTTAGCATTACATTATGCTTGACGTGATTACCAGATCGTTTGGTATACCTGGATTTCGTTGGAGGTTCAATTTTCATGGGTTTGGGAATGCGACATTTATGTAATAGCGATTCCTGCGGCTGCTGCTGATTGGTGGTTGTCCTTGGTTTTGTCTCATATGCCAAGTTCATGGGATTGAAGATGCAGTTTTTTTTAAGTAACGATTGCTGCTGCTCCTCCCGCTGCCGAGGCATTTCTGGATCCGGTCTGCATTGCTGTTGTAATGCTGGAACTGGAACTGGTACCGGTGTTACCTCCATTGGTTCGGGCTGCTGCTGCATCATATGGGAATCAACGTTAGCCTGAACCACACTTTCTCGCTGTTGTTGCTGGACGACCGGCCGAGGCATTGCTTGGTTTGGATCAATTGCGGGCATATCTTCCTCTTGACTGCATTCCAAAACTGGCAGCGTCTTTAGTTGGATGGTCTGCTGCACCACATTGGCATCCACTTTGGCCAGTACCACACGCTTTAGCTTGCAAGTTGGAGGAATTTGAATGGTATTCAAATTCAGCGTGGACAATTTTTGCACCTTTGCCAACGATTCCAGCTCACGCTGATCGGCAGTGGTTGAATAAAGTCGACGTTTGCGTGCCGTTGGCGTCCATATGGGATACTGAATGCGGGGCATGGGTAAAAGACGTTGCACGGTACCGGCGGCCACAGCTGACTCTATATCTGTCATCGGTTGCATGAGAGGGGAGGGCTGTGTCTCGGATTCTTCCATTGGAGAAATGGACATGTTTGAGTTTTCGTCCTGAGCATCCATGCTGGATGTGAATTTGATTTTTGATTTTTGTGTTGCAAATCTAGGGGGGAAAATGGAAGAAAGAAACATGTGGTTGGGTAGGTGAAACGGATGTGGATGGAATGGTTTGGTAGAGGTAGGGAGAGGTGATGAACAATATCTTTTCACACTTTCACTTGGTTATGGGCCCCCCGCCTAAAGAAGAACATTTTAAATTGCTACTGATAGCATCCCCCCCTTGCTTTGGTTGCCATCCAACCCAGCATCATTCACCCAAATGTGTTTGCATATCAAAAATCTCATCATCTTTTGTATCAAGAAGCAAATTAATTGCCCCGGCCGTGTTGAGATTGAGGATAATGATGATGCATTAGAGTGGCTGCTATATATGTAGTATAAGCAGCACCCCGGAGCGGCGTGGAAACGCTCCGTTGACAGCCAGCTATCGTTAGTGGAATGGAAATTTCTTGTTTTATAATTTATCAGCTGCAAATGGAAAATCAACTGGCAAACTGACAACGACAATTGCACTCGGGGATTTAAAAGATTTGCATGCATAAGCAGCAATCCGAATGGGCGAGGAGCAGCAGAGCTGATGGAATTTGTCCTGTTGCCATTTATTTATAATCAAATTTAAATTCCTGTTGCTGTGCGTCTATTTTCCAAAAAAACAAAATAAAAAGACTCAAAACAACATTTCATTTGTTTTAAAAAATACAAAAGGGGAAAACAAATTTGTGGCAAGCGATGCAAGAGAATGGCGGCCAGTGCAGGGAGGAGCTGAAACAGATGCGCCAGCAGATTGCTTTGGCCAATGCCACCGAAATGCTGGGCAAAATAACCATCAAATGCTTCAGCAAGTGCATTAACAAGCCGGGCACAGCGCTGGATAAATCCGAGCAGTCCTGCCTGTCGCATTGCATGGATCGGTATATGGATTCGTTCAATGTGGTCTCACGTACCTACGGTCAGCGTTTAAGGCGGGAGCGCAAGACCCATTGAGTGTTAAAAATGTATGTAAAATTTAAAGTGCAAGTTGTGATGCTATGTAACCTGTTAGGTTACATTGGGAAGGAGCCAATAGAGATTCATTTTGACGTCTTAAGAAATAAAGAGAGTGCTCATATTTACTCATAAAATATTTGGAAAGAAGCACGAATTTGAAAAGTGTGGCTGCATTTTTTTTAGAAGGAGGAACGAACTACTTAAACTGGAAGACATTTTCGGTTGTGCCATTGAAATGAAGCTTCGGTATTGGGCAGATGTTCTCACTTCTTCAACGGATTAGGGTTAATCTCCCAGAATTTTGCCGGAAAAAGAAGTTAACTTTTCCCACAGAAATGTATTTCAAACTAACCGATTCGAACTTATTTCGAGATCGTGTAATGAAAAGGGGAGATATAGCTTTATAAGTTTTATAATTTGAACAATTCTCTTCTTAAAATTTGTCTTATTTCGTTCTTACTTTTGTTTTAGACGCCAGGGGAAATACTTGAACAGAAAAGGGGTACAGGGTAGGGTTAAAAACTGAAATACTTGAACAGGAAAAGGGTACAGGGTAGAGTTAAAAACTCATGAGTCATGAAATTCGGGATGAAAAGTTCATTCTTGTATCAAGAAGTTCGCTCTTGCTTCAATAATTTGCTTTCTGACCGTACTTCTGACATCAAATATCTTTGATACAAGCATGAAATTCTCAAATATAATACATTTTTCGTTCTAAAACCATAGCAACCCAAAAACCACAAGCCATTCATTAAAGCCCCAAACGTTCTAATGAATTGGTTGCCAACAATCCACATGTGTCGTACCATCCACCCGCTTGATTGGTTTCATGTAAAGTGCCTTTAACTCAAAGACATGGACATTTTGAAGACCGTCAACCTCTGTGATGCCTTCATCAATTTTGGGAATCTAAGACTGGATTTATGCGGTGAAGCAAACTTCAAAAAGTTCTCCTAAAAAAGGTCATCACAATGACGCCGCCTTACCTTTATTATTGTATCATGGGTTTTGTTGTTGCCTTCAAATTCGCAAGAGGCTTAGGAGTAGAAGTCCTAGAGGGGTGAGTCCTAGATTCTTGGCAATTGCTTTGCACGAAACAACAACACATGCACCTGAAGCGTATAGAGCGTGGGCACCCCTCTTTAATCGTTTTAGAGTTGTCGAATTTTTCCAACTACTTCTTAAAGAAGAGCAATGTGTCGGACTACAGTCGGATACAGTGGATGTTTCAACGACAACTGGTTTTATACATCTATTGCAAATCAGGTCTCATTCTGCAGTTTCCTGAATTCGGAACATGAACATTTGCCTGTTTTTCTTAGTTTATTAAGATTGAGGCAAATACTTGGCATACTCCTCGTTTTCAAGATGCTTACGATTTTTTTTAATCCCCCTTTTTGATAATGATAATCCTTAGAAGGAAGAGTCATGAATTCGAGTGACTCTTGCAGTGGTTTAAGAGAAATATTCTTGATGCATTGAGTTAAAAACTAAATGAACTAAACGAAATGAATAGGAATAATAGTATAGTGACATAAATTTCAATTTCTATGAATAAACCACTGAACCGAATCAAAACCATGGTCTGGTTATATTCAAAACCCATAGTATAAGCCGAACCGGTGTTCTAAATACTCCATAAACTATGGAACCGAACCAAGCCTAATGCACGATCGGTTGGTAACGCTGATTTGGGATGGACAAAACTATTATTGGGTCGATTTTCATCACACAAGGCGAATCAGTCGAAGAGGATCGATATGGGTGTATGTTGGCTAATTATGTCTGTGCACATAACCCAGAAAATGTGACCATTATTACACATCTCCGGGATTGCTGCTGATAAGCTTGAGTCGTCGGAACTGTTAGCTTTACATTTAGATTTCCTAGCCCAGTTTGAGGCTGTCTCTATGATGTTCGAGTCAAGGAAGTGAAGTGCCGTCTCTACTGTTCACTTTTATTGCCTTCGACAGGCGTTTGCTGTCAGTAACTCCAGTTTTTTGAGGAGAAACTCAACTTTACGTTATTCTCCCTCAAGTGTTGCCTCCCCCGCCCGCCGGTGCAGAAAAAACCTCGATACACACTGGCTGCTGGCAATGTACATTGTACAACCCACCTACAGCATACACAGAGCAAAAGGCAAAGCCTTCAAGCAGCGACAACAAATCCACTTTCCCAAAAACTGACTATAATAATAAATGCAAAGTCAAGGGGTTTGGCGCTGGGGCTGGAGGGTGGTAGGGAGGGAGCGGAAAGCTGTTGGAGTGTGGCCTTTGAATATGTAACAAAACAAATAACGAGCAGAGAATAAAACGCATGTAAATATGGGCGATGAATACGTAAAATAGATGAAGCGCACAAAATGTAAATTCAGGCAATGTGCTGCGGGTGCTGCTGGGAAGCCGGAGCAGGCGGCGAACAAAGGGTTAAGCGTCGAGGACGATGACGTCAACATAAAAAAAAAAAAAGTACTAAATAAAAAGTGAAATGAAAGGCTTAAAGGCAGGCAACGCGCGATGTTGCTGCTGTCCTGTAACAAAACAAACATCTAAACTGTACACACACAACACCAAGGCAAACACGCAGACAGACACACACGCACACACACACACATATGTACAGATGCATAAGGACATCTCCACATGTGCAAAAAGTTCTCTGGGGTTTGTTTGGCTTTGCCGTTTGCTTATTTCTTTTCTCTTTTTTTGGACACTTTTGTTAGTTTCCCTTTTGCTGGCACCTTGTCTTTGTTTTTGTAAATGCTTTAAGCTGTCTCTTTGAGTGTCTTCGTGTTTCTGTGTGTGGGTGTGTGAGTGTCTCTGTGTGTGTGTTAATGCTTGATGCTTGTCACTGCCTTCCACACTTAATTTGTCATTTGTTGTCGCCCATTTAGTTTATTTAAGTCTAATTTATTATTAACGAATGTGTTTAACCCGAAAGGACTCACAGGAAGTATTGCTTTACTACTTTCAGCAGACTCTCAGCAAACGCGGCACCCATCTGGCTTCATTGTTAAACTTGAGAGTGTTCTTATACGACTTAAAACAGTAATGAAACCAATGAAAGGCTTGAAAAAGTTTCAGTCTCTGCCCAAGAGGGTTTCCAAAACTATGGAAAGCCCCCAGAATGATTAGAATCCTCAAACATGAGCAAACATTACAATTTCTGGCGAGGCGACCGTGCTTTATATAATTCACCATTTTGTTTCCCAGCTGGAACTTAGATCTTTCACTTGGTATTGGTCTTTCAATAGCATGGCAAGCCCCCTGAATGGTTAGTGTTCTCAAACATGAGCAAACACCTTTATGTTAGCTCTTTAATTCTTCATACTAATTAACTTGATTTTGTCAAATGATTTCTGGCGTGGCGACCGTGCTGTACCATCTACACCATTTTGTTCCCCAATTGGAATTTATATCTTTCTAGTGGTCTTGGACTTCCAAAAATATGGAAAGCCCCCTGAATGGTTAGAATCCTCAAAAATGAGCAAACATTATAATGATCAAGAATGCAAATTCAAGTATGTTATCCAAATTTTAGACTAAAGACTCAAAAGAAAGGGATGGCTTTAAACCATGGATGATTAGACCTGCATATTTCCCAGCAATCCTTCTTTTAAGAGATAACTGAGCTGGCACTCACCTTTATCGTTGCTCTTTAATTCTTCAAACCAATTAACTGGATTTTGTCCAACTGATTTCTGGCGTGGCGACCGTGCTTTATCATCTACACCATTTTGATTCGCAATTGGAATTTATATCTTTCTCTTGGTCTGTGTTCTGTCCTGCCCTGCCCTGAACTTGCCAATCTCGGATTACAGTTTTTTCTTTTTCGTCCCCTAAAATATTTCGTCTTTCTTTTCTGCTGCTGGTATTTTTCAATGTCGTCGTGGCGTCTCCTATTGTTGCCAGTTTACCCAAACAACAATGCAGCGTCCCAAAATGACAACATGAAACATTGTAAGAGATGGTGGGTGGGTGGTTGGTTAGGAGAGGGGGAGGAGGCGGCACGGACGGACAAGCAAGGCCAACGTCAACCAACGTTATCCCTCTGCACCCTTCCGCCCGTCATTGTGGTGCAGTTTGCCGTTGTGTATGAATAACTGCAGCATTTCGGAAGCAGCTCACCTGGACCAGAACAGGAAATGGGTAACAGCTTATTGCATAACCCACAAGCCAACGTTGCCTGCTGGATGCCACGCTCTATGTTTAACTGAAGAGGCCTTGACTTGAATCTTGGTCTCAAAACTGAATCGCTTAAAAGTCCTTAACATCAACTTAATCAAGTTCATAAGAGCGATAGAGACAGGGAAAGAGAGCGGCGGCGGCAGGACATGAGGAACTTTTTCGCACTTTCGGGCAAAAGTTTTTGCAACAACATTTTTCCACTTTGCTTGTTCATTTCCATATTTATATACATTTATGCATACATATGTAAATGTATGTACATACGTACATACATGCATGCCGCTTGACTGCACATTGTGTGCGTCGCCTGATGCTGGCAACTTGTGACATGATCCAATTCATTAAATGAAAATTATATTTTATGATTTAAATTGCATTTTCGCTAGCTAGGCAAAGGCAACGCCATTTGCATTTACATTTGCATCTGGGTGGAAATGTGCATGCGTGTGCGTGTGTCTGTGTGTGTGTGAATGTTAAACATGTGTGGGCTTTGTTGCAACTAAATTCCAAGCCACTTGGCCCCTTGGAATCATTCTCTTAATAGCTATGTGTCCACATCTACAGATTATCCAACACATTTTCGCATTATCGTTATGTGAAAATTGCTCTATGATATGACATAAGGGTAAATCTATACGTGGGAATGATATCACGAAAGAAAAAAGCTACTCGTTAGGTTTTCAATTTGTATTTTGACAATAGCTAACCCTTCTGCTGAACACAATAATGACAATTAGATCAGACTAATGTAAAAGCAGAATTTCGATTTCGAAGGGTTAAACGAAATGTTGTATGATCATCATTAAAAAGCACTTGTGGTTCACCAAAGCTCACATTACTTTCTCATTGAGATCCGGCTCGAAGGACCAACTTAAAAGTAGTGGTGTGCAGGAATGCAAGCTGAACCAAACAGACTAGCTTGTAAACCTCCAACCAAACTAGTTTACTTACAAAAATGCAGCACCGAACCGCAAAACAAAACTATTCGGTTCGGTTCGGCTCATTTTATTTACAAGATTGAAAGTGTTGAAGTGGGATGTACTCAGGCTTACTTAGGCAAAGCCTTTCACCACACTTAGATCTAAGATTATAAAGCAATTCTCTGATAATGACATTTAATAAGTTAGTCAAATTTACCAAAAATTTATGGATCCAATAAACTCCAACCTTTAAAGTTTTTAGCAACAATTCTTTAAAAAGTGTTCATAAGTTTGGGGTTATCTACCATTTTACCAAATATTGTTTCCATAATATCCGGCTCGAAGGACTGTGACTTAAGAACCAAGATATTTATGATATACTTATGAATTTATAGATTCTCCCTCAATATAACTAACTTTTGCCAGTGCGGTATTCGAAAGTTCGTTCTTTGATGTTTGTAAAGAGATAATTAGGCTTACTTGTAAAATGTTTTAGAAGTCCTACAGCAGGACTTCAGCTTGCATGCTTTCTCAGTTTATAATAACTACTCAGAAAACAAACAAAAAATGGTCCAAAATGAAACAAGTGTCAAAAACGTTATTAAAAGAACCGTACAAGAGAATCTCTGAGCAAAAAAAACTTTTGCTTTTGTCAAATGAATACCATTTTTTTTTTTGATTTATTCATCTACGAATCCACCAATTCCTTCTTGACGACTTCTCGACTGAGAAGTGAGGTAGAATCAGAGAAATTCGTTAAGATTGTGAGAAATTGTTGCCTAATTTGCATTGAATGTTTTAAAGCAGCCTAAAGTACCCTTTACCAATCACCTTTCATTCTTTCCTGCCCATCTTCCGGCTGCCGTAAAAAGGCTTGGCCAAACAAATTTAATACATTTTCCAGCGAAAAGCAACAGAGGAGGTAAAAAGCACAAGTACTTGAGAGAAACACAAAAAAAAAGTGCAGACAAAGTTTCAATCTGCTCAAAAATGAAATCAAGCGGTGGGCAAATTCAGCGGAAATTGTGTTTTTTGTTTTGATTATTTTTTTTGTGGGTCTTCCCAAAAATAAACCGAAAATGAGACCAAGAACAAACAATTTGAACTTGTTATAAAGGTTTTCCTATTGTTCATAGATGATGGCTGCCTCAAGTCATTTGTCATCTTTTCCTCTCACTTTTACACGCCATTGCACACACTTAAGGAAGAGAGATAGAGATGATTAATGTGTTATTTTGTTGTGTTATGTGTGTGTTGTGTTTGTTCAATTGACCAAACAAACTATTTGCATTGGTCTTATGTTTTGAATATTTCATTTGTAACCATTTTCTTGATGATTTGAAAAGCATTATTGGGTAGCGAGCCACTGGCAACGGTTATCTCTGAGATTCGATCGATTTCCCCGCTGACAAGGAACTTTTAATCTACCTTATTAATGAATAAGAAGAATATTGGTCTTTTGGGGATAGAATGCAAAAGTGCATAGCAGTCCTTTTAAGAATTAAGATATATTAGACATATTATATGAAGAATTAGAACTGTTCCCGTTTTTGAGCTCTATCTAATCTTGGTCAAATACATTTGGTTCCAAAAACAGTTTTTGTTTAAGTCACCATTCATCTTTATTCGACTCTTTTGTTTGGCAAATGTTTAATTAAAATTGGAATTAAATCTTATGCCAAGCAGTCATAGTAGTCCAATTCTTTAAAAGAGCCCATTTGCGGTTTTTCTTGGTAATTGTGGATCATGGGATTCCCCGTCTTTAATTTGTCCGAGCCTATTTACAGTTTTTCTTGGTAATTGTGGTAGAAGGGATTTCCCGTTTTTAATTTGTTGGCAAAATATTGCAGAAAAGTTTTTGAACAGAAGATACATTTTATGTTTTGGACGTATTTTAAAAAGGTGAAAGATAGGTCCGAAAAACAGTTTTAGTTAGAAAAACATTTTTTGTCTTCAATGGTAGCATTCTGCAATTTTGTATTTGTTTGTTTCACGTGCTTTCACATAATTTTACAAATTTTTGGCCAAATCGGATGACTATATCATATAGCTCCCATACGAACGATCGGTCGGAAAATGGGAAAAAGAGTATTTTTTGAAAAAATTCAATCGAGCACTTGCAAGGGTATAAAAACTTCGGCACAGCCGAAGTTAGCTTAGCTTTCTCGTTTTTGGCTATTTTTAGCAGTTTCTAGCAATTATTTGTTTTGGCAACACTAAATAAAAGAATCAACACCAAATAATAATTAAAATTTTGATAAATAAATCAATTCCAGAGCTGTTAAACTAAATATTTATAAGTTTTTATTTATAATTTCGTAAAGTCTACGAAATTAGGCGAAATTTCAAGCCGTAAAGCGTTTTGCATGGCTCCAAAATGTATGCTATAATTTTTTTCTTAGAACAGCTAATCCCAAGCCAGATGTCAAATTTCATATTCTTGTTGGTCACTTTGGTGTTTAGACAGGCAATTAACGTTGCGCTGCCTAGCACGCCCCCCACCACCACCCCCTCCCGCTCCATTCTTAAGTGCTTTGGTATATTTTTTTTTATTTTTTAATTAGCTGCTTTGCTTTCTCGTAGATTTTGCTCATTCTCTAAGCTCTCCTTCTCAACTTTGTTCGCGCTAATTGCCTTTTTCTCTTCCCGCTTTAGAGAATGGCAACAGTTTCAATTTAATTAACTGAAATAAAAACGTCTTTTGCGTGGCCCTGAGTTTTGGTTTTTAGAAGTGCAGTTTTTTGGGGAATTTCCGACCCTAACCTCAAACCCAGAATGCAAAAAAAAAAATGCAACACGTGACCTGAATTTGAATAAATTGGTTGGCTCACCTGCAGTTTTGTTGTATTTTGGTTTAGCCGCCAGCAGCTCGCTAACAACAGGCCGCCTACAAGGAAGGTGTGGGGAAGGGAGGTCAGATCAACAGATTCAGAATAAAGCTGCCTCTCGCACATGCAACAACACTTGCACTCGAACAAAAAAGAAACGATTGTTGTTGTTGTTGTTCTCGCTTAGAACCTTTGAGTTGGACGCTTGGGTGCGTGTTATTCACGCTAAACGAAGGAAGTAAAGTGTAATCAAACTTTTTTAATTCAAGCGAATTTCCAACGCACAAAACTGCACTCAGCGCGGCGTTCCAACAAACTAACTGTAAACTGAGACAACAACACTCTCGCAGCAGTAAAACAAAAAAACACAGCTTACAGTGTGACCGCTCAGCACTTTGATTGAAATGCCAAGCGAGTTAAATACCAAATAAAATGCTAACATGCTCGGTGGTGCTTACACCGGGCGGTGATTGCTTAACGATGTAATGGGGTTCGAAAAGAGAAATCACACAATATATAGTTGGATTATCTGCGGGAAAACTTAAGATTCTGGTTTTATTAATATGCATAATCAAAAAATATTGCCTATATTTTTACTATTAGTGTAATGTTGAATAATTTATTACACTCTGTGAGTCAACTGCATGTAAAAGTTGGGTATTTATTGATTTCCCACTTTACGTAATCTTGAACCTGGCCACTTAGCCGAGAAGTGGTGAATATGTCAAACACAGGCTGAGTCACTGTGACAGGTACCGAACGCGCAGTCACCGTGACCAAAACTCAGACCCCTCATCTCTAATGAACAGTGAGGCCATACTGCGTAAAATACTATCAACATTTTCAAATTTGGCGCCCACACTTTTTGCTGAACCGCACACCAGTTACTTAATTTCAGCTAATAATTTAAGCTCCAATTAGTATAGCTTTTGCTTAATTAACTGTTTTACTATTGCATTACATTTAATTTGAACAAAATTATTTTAAAAAATACCAAGTGCCGACTTTAAAGCCTCTGGTCACTCCAACAGCTGATGCATAATAACAACATTGGATTATGTTCCGGAATATTGTGGTGGGCATCTCCGGAGGCGTGGACAGCGCCGTCAGCGCCCATTTGCTCAAGGAACGTGGCTTCAATGTGCTCGGCGTCTTCATGCGCAATTGGGATGAGCACGACGAGGCTGGACGCTGCAGCGGGGAAACGGACTTTAAGGATGCGGAGTGGGCCTGCCGGCAGCTGAACATTGAACTGAGTCAGGTGAACTATGTGAAGGAGTACTGGACGGCTGTGTTCAGTTCGTTTCTCGACGACTACCAGCTGGGTCTGACCCCCAATCCGGATGTGCTGTGCAATCGGCACATCAAATTCGATCTGTTCCATCGACATGCGCTCGAGCGGTTGCAGTACGATGCAGTGGCCACGGGTCACTATGCTCGCAACAGTCTGGGCAACTTTCTGGAGTCGCAGCAGAAGCCACAGGAAGCACGCCTACTCATACCAGCCGACAAGTTCAAGGATCAGACCTTCTTTCTAAGCGGCATTCCGCAGCAGTCGCTGCAGCGCACCATGTTCCCGCTAGGCGAGCTGCACAAAGCCCAGGTGAAGCAGCTGGCCCGACGTATAGGCCTGCAGCGTCTGGCCGAGAAGCGCGAAAGCACCGGCCTGTGCTTTGTGGGCAAGCGCGACTTTAAGTCTTTCATTGGAGAGTACATAAGTTCGCGTCCAGGCGGCCAGTTTATGGACATTGACAGCGGTCGAGTGGTGGGCCAGCACCAGGGCATTCATCAATGGACTGTGGGTCAACGCTGCCGGCTTAGCTCCTACTTGCAGCCTTACTATGTGGCCCGCAAAGATGTGGCCAGCAATGTGATTTATGTGGCCGCTGGCCATGAGCACCCCGCCCTGCACAGCACCCGCCTACAACTGCAGAGTCCCTTTAATTGGCTGTGCCAGCAGTCGGAGCAACAGTTTAAGGCCAACCAACGGTTGCGCTGTCGATTCAGGTTTCAGCATACCAAACCTTTGGTGGATTGCTATCTGATAGCCACCGCCGACGGCCAGCAGCTGGAGGTGCAGTTGGATAAGCCACTGAGAGCCATTACACCGGGACAATATGGGGTGCTCTATGATGAGTCGGCATGTCTGGGAGCGGCGCGTATTTTAAGTGCTCAACCTTTGGTTGAAAAGGAAGTGGAAAGAGGAGTAGTGGGACTGCAGTTTGATTAAGAGTAGATTTAAGAATTGTTATCGTTGACTGACTGATTAAAATTGTCCAGATGTTTGTAATGTATAGTAGGAAGCATTTTCGACCACAAAGTATACATATTCTTGATCAGCACGACGATCTGAGTTGATTTAGCCATGTCCGTCTGTTTCTATGCTATCTCCTCCGTCAGTTTTAAAACTATCGCCACCAATTTTTGCACAAAGTCTTCTGGTACAAATACGCTGCACATTTGTCGGAACCGGCTGGATCGGATGACTATAACATATAGCTGCCATAGGAACGATCGCTCAATAAACTAGTTCTAGTGCGAAAAACTTTCTGGTTTTCAAAGGAAACGCCTCCAAACTCCGTATTTACCAGTTTTCTATGCTTCTCCATGATTCTGCCCAGTTTGGTCAAAATCGGACATCTATATAGCATACCTGCCATAGAAATATAAGCTTAGAAAAATAGAATTTGTAAGAAGAACTTTTCTGTTTTCAATGAAAACCTCTTTAAAAATGGCATATAATTATTTTATAAGCTTTCACACATCTCTACAAAGTTTTGTCAACATCGGATGACCATAGGTTATAGCTGCCATAGGAATGATCAGTCGAGAAACTAGTTTTAGTGAGACAAACTTTTTGTTTTCAAAGAAAATGCCTACAAACTCTTAATTTCTTAGTTTGCTATGCTTTCCCTGACTCTACTTAGATTGGTCGAGATCGGGTAGCTATATAGTACAGTTGTCATGGAAAAGTAGAGTCAGAAAAGTAGTTTTAGTGAGAACGAGAAAGCTAAGCTAACTTAGTCAGTGCCGAAGTTTTTATACCCTTGCAAGTGCTCGCTGAAATATTTTCAAAAAATACTCTGACCGATCATTCGTATGGGAGCCATATGATATAGTCATCCGATTTGGCCAAAAATTTGTAAAATTATGTGAAAGCATATGAAACAAGCAAATACAAAATTGCAGGATGCTAACATTAAAAACAAAAAAGTTTTTCTAACTTAAACTGTTTTTCAGACCCATCTTTTGTATGGCAGCTATACCATATAGTTGTCCGATTTTAATAAAACTTGGTAGAATTATAAAAAAACATAGTAAACCTACGATTACATAGTTTGGAGACGTTTCCGTTGAAAAGAAAATAGTTTTTCTCACTAAAACTAGTTTTTGGACCAATTGTTTCTATGGGAGCTATGAGATATAGTCATCAGATCCGGTCAGTTCCGACATATTAGTAGAGGGCAAAAATTTCAGCTCAATATCTTTAAAACTGAGAGACCAGTTGACGTAGAAACAGACAGACAGACGGACGGACAAAGCTCAATTGACTCAGCTCGTCACACTGATCAGGAATATATAATAAGTTTATGGGTTCGGAAATGAATATTTCTATGCGTTGCAAGCTTCTGGGCAAAATTATGATACCCTTTGCAAGGTTATAAAAACTTGCACCGGTCGAACCGAAGTTTACTTTCCTCCAATCCAATACCAATCCGACCAACTGATACCATATCTTTGTTAAAATCTTCCGGAAATTGCAGGTTATGTTAGATTTGACCTAAAGGACTTCAAGGGGTCTATCCATTTCACTTGCACAATAAAAACAGACAGTTGGTGGCTCTCATTTCCTTTACTCATTTTATTTTCGTGTGAGTTTTTTTTTTTTTTTGTTTATTTTTTCGTTTTTAACACTTTTCTTGTTCAGATTTCACCTTGGTTGCATTTCAGAGGGAACGGGGGGTGGGGGAGGGAAAAGGGGACTCGTGTGGTTCACATTTCTCTTGTTAATTTCACTAAGTAACATCATCATACCCTATTGTTGAGTAAAAGTTGATATGAT
This sequence comes from Lordiphosa andalusiaca, assembly GCA_035044965.1. Lineage (NCBI taxonomy): Eukaryota > Metazoa > Arthropoda > Insecta > Diptera > Drosophilidae > Lordiphosa > Lordiphosa andalusiaca. The sequence goes on along the minus strand of JAWNNM010000051.1, from coordinate 6,178,966 downwards.
GCATGCAGATTTTGGCACACTAAAGAGAGTTAAGTGTATATATTTTCATATTTTCGTGGTTTATTTGCGGTTCATTAACATGTGCTAGTTGTTTTTTTTCTCATTAAATTTAGTTTTTCTTTGCATATAATTTTGTCACTTTGAGTACAGTGTGTGTGAGGGGGGGGGAGGGGGGCAAACGGAACACAAACTTAAACTAATGTACAAAAATATGGGGGAAACGAGGCGGTTGAAGAACCAAGTAGGGGGGGGGGGGGGGGGTGGGGGGCGTGGATACATCTTAAAACATTCATAGAAGTACATACATAATTGACTCACAGAGTGCATGGAGGAATTGGTTTAGTTCTCGTTTTAATCGTATTCATAGATTTGGTTTTTGTATTTAGTTGTTTTGCTAGTTTTTCGTTTTGTTTTTCACATTTATAAAAAGGAAAAAAATTTGTGGTCCCTGGCGTATGCGAAAAAAAACCTCTCTCTCTCTCTCTCTCTCTCTCTTGCTCGCTCTCTTGTTATCCTGTCATCTATTACAATAATTTGTTTTTTTTTAAGTGTTGTGCTATTTGGTTCTTATTTAGACTCTTAAGTTGGACTGGCCTAGAAATTGTTCCTTGGTTTTTTTCGCTTCATTTGTGCTTCGTTTTGTACAATGCAACCCAGCATATGGCTAAGTACTATAGTTGTTGGTAGGGGATTGGGGGTTGGGGGAGAAGGAGGGAGGGCGGCAACTTCAGCTACGGTACAACTACGGGCCAAGTGTGTGATAGTTGTTAGTTAGTTTTGTTAGTTAGCTAGTTAGTAGTTAGGTAGTTTGTCTTTAGTAACGAGTTCGTAAAATCTTCACATTAAAAACAATCAAACGAGTCAAGTGGCAACAAGTTTTTTTGTGTTTAAGAGTTACATTTAAATAGCTTTAAGCTTATAGTTGAAATATTAAGATTCCAGATTTTTAGCACTAAACTACTTAGAAGCTAGTGTTGGAGAGGGTTAGGGGAGGGGGCGGAAGTGGAAGTGAAAAAGAGAACTGAGGGAAAGTGCTAATTGTGGGTATTTATACCCAGTGATGGGCAGCTCCGGACACCTTGAAGATTGCTAACCTCCAGGCTGAAGTTACAATTAAAAAGGTTTGACTCCTTCTTTGAGGCACAATCTTACTTGGAACATTTTGTTGCTGAGACAAAAATATCTTACAGAAGTGGATAAAACTGTTTCCCCAACACTCTTTCAAAGGTCAACCAAAAACTGTGCAAAAAAACAGGTAATCAGAAAGAGGCTCGACTCAAAAATGCTTTAATGCACATAACGAAACAAGGATCTATGCACGAGAGCTCGAATTAACCGAAAGAAATCTATGTTCTACTGTTTGGGGTACTCCAATTTGTATCCATTTCAAGCGAATGGTAGATTGTCGCATGTGAATACTTAACTTTTCTACTTTTAACATCTGATCAAATTATTTGCCGGTGTGAATTTAAATTTAAAGAAACGTAGAACATTCTTAGTAGGAATGCCGGAAACAGTTTCGATATTTTTGTCAAAAAATTCGATATATTGTTATTAAATGTTTTTCCGAGGCGTTGCATCGCATATCGAACATTTGTTGGGAATATATTTCGGTAATATTCAGCTTTTCGAATGCTTTTTAAGGAAATATGCAGAGCTTAAAAAGAGAACACATCTTTATGTTCAACAAGTAAGGGCGCTGCAGTCGAGTTTCCCGACCACAAAATACCCTGTTCATTTGTTTTCATTTAATTGTTTTTGAATTTCATAAAATTATCCCAAATGTAGGCAACACTTTTTTCTAGTCCTGACCAACAAGTAGGGGGGGTCCTCTTATCAGCTCAACTGTTTCGCTTATAACTCCGGTGTTTTTTGACCGATCTGATTGTACTTTTCAGAATAGATAGATATTGGGCCTAGCTTGATGTATACTAAACCACGAGGCTCTAACTTGAAAATTGTGGATCTGACGCCTATTTAGGTCTAGGATTTCTAGAGGAGGTCTAGGTTTTTTGGGGATAAAAGGGGGACGGGGTGGAATTTTTCAAATCTGAAACAAACTTGATCTGCGTACAGCATAAATCTACCTTCGTGCAAAAATTTGTGGCTCTATCTCTTATAGTCTCTGAGATCGACGCGTTCATACAGACAGACAGACGGACGGACGGACGGACGGACAGACGGACAGACGGACAGACGGACATGGCTATATCGACTCGGCTGTTCATGCTGATCAAGAATATATATACTTTATGGGGTCGGAAAATTTTCCTTCTCCCTGTTACATACATTCGCACAACTTCATGATCCCCCTTTTCCCATTTTCAATGGGAACAGGGTATAAAAATAGAGCTGATGACAGGAAGATTTTGAGTGCTACATCTTAATATGATTCAAAGCATACAATTTTTTTCAATTTCATTTAAATTTAAACTCAAAGAAGTTTTCTTGAATATAAATGCATGAACAAGCCTGAACTTCTTTAATTATAAATTAAATAAATATCATTAGGGCCGATATCACATCTTATGCACAGCCCTATCTGTTCAATAAACTAACAAATAACAGAGTTGATTTCAAGTTTATCTGACACAAAGCAGCTATTTAGAAATTAAGAAATCTACTCGAAATCTATAAATACCGTTTTGATTTTTGGGACCCCCGAACCGGATATTGTAAATTAGTTAACATCCCGAAAGGGACCTACTCTCCTTGGAACCCGATTCGGTTCGAAGATTCACTTTAGTCAGTTTTTTTTTAGAAGTTATAAAACTATCCGTTTTAATAGCTTCTTCATCAAATATATGTCTTTATTTTGTCTAAAATTCCGTGAACCAAGCTTCGAATCAAAACCTTAGGTTTGAAAAGTACAGGAAACATTCTGAGAACTGAACCTTAGACTTTCGAACTCTTCTCCAGAATTACAGAGGCTTTCCACTGTGGTGGTTTGTAGCTTTCATCCCTAGATTTTGAACCCAGTTCGAACGTAGTTTTTAAAACGTGTCAAATGACATCTAAATTCCCTGAACGACTCTTATCTGAAAGAATTGCAGAATTGAAGAATTGCGATATTAATATCGAATTTGTACCCTAAAATATATGTATCGAAATAATTATTTTTCAATATGATCAAAAACACCTTTATCGAAATATCCAGCAACCCTAATTCCAAGCTGTATACAACCGATTTAATTGGAAGAAGCATTTGGAAAAGTTTAAAAAGACTTGACCGACTATAATGTACTCTTTACCATCGAAATGCTCAACGAAGAATCTGTTGCTCATCACTTGACTATGTTTCAACACTTCAACGGATCGATAAATAATCCTGATTACTAAATATCTCCAGAAGGTACGAACTTTCTATCGATAAAACTGTGGGAGAAATGAGGTTTTCTCCAAACTGCGCCGGCAGAAGGGGGAGTGGCCAAAAAATAAACTTAAACTGCCTGCCAGTGTAAAAAGCATTTGTTCCATACATGTTGGAACTCTGTCTCTTACCATCTGTCATGCTGATCAAGAATATATATATACCTAATGGAGTCGGAGATGCTCTTTCTGGCTGTTACAAACTTAATAGCTGTGTAGCTTTGGTACAAAGTATAAAAATTAAGAAAAAAGGTAATGCTAACTCTGTTTAGATGGCTTAAGCTCTTTAGACATCGAATTGGGTCCTCCTGTTAAATGCCTTCATAACCCGATTCTTAGAGCTACCAATATTCGAGTATTAAAAACCAAATTCGAAGTGATCGTACAACAAAATGTTCTGAGTAAGGTTGTCCCCAAAACCATGAGAAACTTTTCAATGTCCCTTCATTCGTTATCACCCCCATCACTGGTGCATACCATAGGCTCTATGTTTGTAGTAGTATGTATGTATGTAACGTTAGTTGAATGTTTTCCATTCAATATTTTCTTCTTGTATTGTATTTTAAACATATCTTAAATAGTTTTCTATATAAGTTATTAAAGCTTTCGATTTTCATTAGACTAATATATATCTAGGTATATTTGTGAATGTGTATGTCTGGTGTGTGTGTGTGTGTGTGTGTGTGAGTTTGTATATACGTACTTAAAATATATATGTGTATATATATATATATTTATATATATATATGTATATTTAATGTTTCATAGTCTCTAACATTAAGAGGTATATACATTTTGTTTTCTAAGAGAGAGTCTAACCACCAGGGGAATGAACACCTAACTACAATACATAAAACCTACAACTATACACCTACACACATATTCCAAATTTCTATATAAAAAAAAAATGTAAAACAAACATGCTCTAAGTGCATGGACGTTATGTAGGACGGTTTAATATGGGAATTATCTATTCTCTCGCTCGCACACACACTCACACGCGCACACGCGCTCAAACAGTCACACAGAGAAGATACGTAAAAAACATACAATGCAAGAATACATATGTGTGGGTATGATGCTACACTCAGAGAAAAGGCTTACGAAGAGAATTCTGTTCTGTAAGGTGAAAGGTGTTTAGAGATTTTAAAATAGGTGTGAAATACCCATAAGTATCAGTGGAAGTACTGATTTAAAATCAAGTGCAGCGGAGGGAAACTGCCAAAAACTAGCGAATGACTAAGGTTGAGTTTTCCTCTCAAACTGCTGATCTTAAGCCTGTTAGGTACCAATAGAACGCTTACCTAGAATTTATTGGAAAAACTGGACATAAGCTGTTGCTTTTAAAATGTAAGCACATACATTCAAGGGTGCTAAAAAGATTGAATTTGATACAACGGATTAAACAGTCCAGCGGTGGGCACCAAACTTAAACAGAAGGGTACAAGTATTTGCATATATTATTGATATTGGGGCATACAAATTGAATTGAGTAGCAGAATTGAGATTTGAGGTTTGTTGTAGGTGCTGTGAGGCACCGAGTAATCGATTGCGTATTGCTTTTAAGGCAGAATAAAGGACTGGGCCAGACAAAGCAGACATAGCAAATTCAATTTTGTTTCTGTGTCAAGTTCAGTTAAGTGCAAGATTTCTCATTCTTTTAAATCATTCCAAAATCAACACAATGCATAAGGTATTAGGCCTGCATTTCATCATGTTTGGTCTATGAATTTGAAGAAATGTTCAAATTTAAAACCTTTAATATTATATGTATGTAGGACTACTAGACTATCGTGTCTCATGTGTGAAACAGTCTAAAGACAGCCTTCTTTTACACATGAACTGAGTCCAATTCAATACAATTCATGAAATGATTCAAAATATTTAAACTATTCACATTACCTACCAATCCTCCGAGGCTTAGCCCGAAATTTTGAAAAACAGATTACGACAATTCTGGCATCTTTCTGGCTGGAAATCGGAAGAATATGGAATGCAGGTAGCACTTGCAGATCGTAAAATTCTCATTGTAGTAAAAATATAGTCTCTTTCGTTCAATTTAAAAACGAAAATGACTGAAATCCTCGAATGAATAATGTTAAACAGCTTTCAACTTTATAAAATCCTATGGACTAAGCTTCTAAACCATAATCTTAGGCTTGATGGGTACAGAAACTGATCCTCGAAACGAATCTAAGACTTTTAGAATGTTTCCAATATTCTATAGAACTATTGTTCTGGAACTTCTGCGAATTGTTCCCATATTCTATAGAATTATGGTCTAAGACTTTTAGAATGGTTCGAATATTCTATAGAACTATGGTTCTGGGAATTCTGGGAATTGTTCCTATATTCTATACAATTATGGTTCGATACTGGGACTTCAAAAAGTTGGCAGGCTGATAAGAAACTGTTGCATAAAAAGTAGAAACTGTAAGTGGAAATTGTCATTACTTTTACAATTTGTGCAAAACTTCTGAACTAAAAATAATTGAAGTAATTTCCATGGCAATTTTGCATTACTTAAAAGTAATTGCAGTGGTACTTAAATATCCAAGTACCTCGATAAATCGTAATGGTATTTCAATTACAAAATTCTTTTCCCACAACACTTTCGTTCTTGCATTGTTTTTCCGAGTGTAGTTACCAACAAAAAAGTCACCTGGAAACTGAAACTAAAATGGTGTTAAACTCTCTTGACTAATTAGGATTTTAGGGTGTTGTTGTTGTTGTTTTTTTTTGTGTTCTTCGTTAGGACTATGTTCGTACCATATACAAAATGGCCTTAAATGTTTGCTTTTTCTTTAGTTACTTTCTATTACTTTCGTTCGCCTTACAAATATTTGTTGTGTATCCTTTTTCGAGGGAGGGGTATGGGGAAGGGCTAAACATACATATACAGTATATAGATCTATATGTCGTCTCATCTTTAGTGCTGTTCCTGTTCCTTCGTAATACTGTCCGAATTGCTTATTGCTTGTCCTGGGTCTGTGAGTGGTCTGTGGCGTATGGGTTGGTGCTGGTGCTGGTGCATGGATGTTCGACCCGATTATAGTTCTCAAAGCTTGTCTTTGTCACGATCAATGCTCATCGCTTTAAAGATGCCACGCCCAATGCCATAGCGCAGGTTGAACTGATCGAGACTGGAGGCACGGGGTCGTTGGCTGCCGGTGGCCGCTGCCGCTGCCGCTGTGGATGCTCCTCCCACGCCGCCATCGCCGGCCTCGCCAGCCAAAGCACCCGAACTTCCGCCCGCTCTGCTCCTGGGCATTCCATGCTCGTCCATGTCCGCATCACTAAACTCGGTTTCGGTGTCGCTGAATTTGCGCCGTCTGCGCAGAAATGTGCTGCAGTGCTTCAGCTCTCCGAGATTATCGGACAGAGATTGCCCACGCTTGCGCTCTTGTCGCTCCATTTCAGCCGCCAGCATTTGCACCTCCCAGTCATTGGGTCCGGGACCTTTGGCCAACTTATCACCAGCTTCAGTTTCATCCTCCTCATCCTCCTCTTCCTCCTCGGCTATGTTCAGTTTGCTGGAGGATGAGCTCGAGCTAGAGCTCTCGCCTATGTCCAGTATGACGCTGTCCGTGAGACGCGTTAGATTGCCCGTGACATCGGCCACCACAGCTCCGGCTCCGGTATGAGGACCAGCTTCGCCGCCGCCGCCGCCGCTCCAGTCCCGGTATCTGCTGCTGCCGCCACGTCCATTTCCAGGAACCGCAGGATGAAAGCTGGGATGACTCTGGGCATGACGGGTGGCCAGGGCGCCGGGTCCGCTGTAGTAGCTACTGGGACAGTTGAGGGCATTGGCCGAAGCGGCATGATGACGACGTGATCCGGTGGAGCCGGGGCTGGGCGATATGCTGCGACGACCCGCCTGGATGGGTGGCGAAGAGGTGAACACAGTGTCCAGAGAGTCGCCACGCTAAAAGGGAAGTAAGTCGTTAAGTAAGGCCCAATTGTGGAGCCACTCACATCTCACCATAAACAAAAGCTCTGCCGAGGAATCGGAACTGCTATTATCCTCCTCACCCGGCTCATCGTCATCCACCGACAGCTGCGATATCTTCTCCCGCTTCTGTCGACGCGCCAAGGCCGTACTGCTGCCGCATATCGTCCCGGACATGGGTTTCTGCTCAACGCTGCGCAATTTCAGCTGCAGCTGGGCTATAATCGCATCCCGCCGTCGCACCTCACCCGCCATGCTGGAGAACTGCGTCTCGAACTTGGAGTGCATCTCGTTCATGTGCGTTTTGATCACCTGATTGATGCCGCTCAGAATCTGATTGAAGTAGTCCTGAGCCTCTGGAAAGCCTAGAAGATAGTGAACGAGGATTAGTAAGTGGGCCGTGCCAATGGTGGGTACAGTTGTGTCTGGTTGTGACGGAGGTAACTACAACATTGTTGGAGAATTGAAAGCGTTGTTTGGTTTGGTTAGCACTACATACTTTGGTTTTTGGCATTGTCACGCGGTTCTTGCGGTGGATTGGTGGTATCAACAATTACAGAGTTTTTATTTACACATTCCTTGCGACCAAATCGAATCAAACCCATTTCGAGATGTACATAGATAGATAGGTGGTGGTAGGTGGTAGGTTTACAGAGTATTTACAAAAGCGTTTAGCTAAGTGCTATGTTAGCTGTGTTAGTCGGCATGCTCAAGAATATAACGGGACTGCGGCTGTTGCTGTTTCTGTTTCATTCCATTGCGTTCCACAAGGCGTGCGTGTGCGCGTGCGTGACTGTACTTGCGACGCATACTAGTTAGCTGTAAAAATTGCACTTGGATGTGTGCAACAAGGGGTGTACTTCAAAGGGGATAATAGGTACATAGTCTGATACAAACTTTCATAATAATTGCCCCTTAAAGTTAGCATCCAAATATGCGAATATCCCCACACTGTATAATCACTTAAGTTCTCAAAGCTGTTTAAGGTGGACCAATAAACTTAGTGGTAATGCGAATATCAAATAAATATGTTCCTCAATTATTTATATTTATAAAAAAAAGGCTACTTTTTAAAGCATTTATCATTATACTTTGTTGTATTTAGAAGGAGGGTCAAAAAAACGCAAAAAAAAATAGAGAGGAAAGTTAACTTCGGTTCGGCCGAAGTTTGTATACCCTTGCAGAACGTTTTTCTAACTAATTTGATGGATATTTACACTGAAAACAAACAAGTTTTTCTCACTAAGTAGTCTTAGTGACTCTACTTTTGTATGACAGCCATACTATATAAATGTCCGATTTCGACCAAACTTGGCAGAATCATGAAAAAGCTTAGAAACCTAGTAAGTATGGAGTTTGGAGACGTTTGCATTGAAAACAAAAAAGTTTTTCTCACTAGAACTAGTTTTTAGACCAATCGTTTATATGGCAGTTATATGTTATAGTCATCTGATCCCGCCGGTTTCGACAAATGCTCAGCGTATTTGTACCTGGTTGCAATATTTTTGAAACTGACGGAGGAGATAGCATAGAAATTGACAGACGAACAGAAGATCAAGTATATATATACTTTATGTGGTCGGAAATGCTTCCTTCTATGCGCTACAAACATCTGGACACTGCAAGGGTATAAATATAATACTCGGGCAGGCGGATACCATCTCCCCCATGAACTCTTTGATATATTGTCAAGCAATATGCTATAATACTTCAACTTCAACTTCTAGTGTTGTGTCATTCTGAGTACGGAACTTTAACTGAAAAAGGTTTTTCGGTTTGTTTTTTTTGGGATCCAGAGCCCCACATATCAATACTCTCCAATACTCTGCGAAAGAAAATCGTAGAATATCATGCTATGCAATGGACAACACGATTCTGGGCTGAAAATTCTCAGCTGGTTCCATCACTTTGCCTTTTAAGCGACTTACATGATGAGCAAATATCAAGAAACTTCATGAAGTTTCTTTAAGACAATTAATAGGACTTCTGAATGAAAGGTATAGAATATCATCTAAATCTTTAGGCTACTGAGAAGACTTCATTAAGCTAGTGTAGGCTCCGACTTACAGTAATACATTCTAGGTATTGTGGTGTAATTCCAGGTCTAGTTTGAATTAACACAGAAATATCATTACAAGCTGAACCACTGTTCGGGCTTAAACCAAGAGCAGTTGGTACTTTATAAAACTTTAACGTAGTTTATATTGTACTTAGTTTAGCTATGCTAATTCTGGTTTAGGGTTTTAGTTGAGATAGCATGTAGATTCATTAAAAGTCCGAAATGTACTTAATAATATCAAATAAATATATGTTGAATTGGTATCTATTAATAGTAGGATTGCAAAAAAAAAAAGTATTTTGTACTTGAATCAAGTATTGTTGTACTTACCGTACAATTGATATCGTCAGAACTTGATTGAAGTACAAAATTAATGATTATTAGACAGGAGCTTAATAGAATGGGGTCTGCCATCTAGTGAATTGAGTGTCTTTTGGTAAACACCTGTTAATAACAGTAACCCTTAACTGACTTTAGCTCTTGAGTGTGTACTTATATTATCGTACAGCAGCTGTACTGTAAAACTACTCCATGTAAACCTCACGGTCGCCACGTCTTCTTCAGCCAGCTGCTGTACGTAAGCTGTAAGCGACTGAATGAAGAATGCAATACATTGGTCGAAACAGAATGTAAATAAGTTGTTAGTTTGATGATGATGATGATCAGCCTAACTTTACCCAAATTGCTCTTAAGTTTACTTATTATTCAAAGGAAAAGTAAAGAAAAATTGTGTTACATTAAGTTAAAGTTTCTTTGGTGCATGCAAAAAGTTGTAAAAGGAACAAAAAGTGATTCAAAAGCAGAAGCGAGTCTTTCACAAAGAGAAAGAGAGCGGTAGAGCAATATGTATAAGAAGATACAGAGACAGATAGAGAGAGAGAGAGAGAGAGAGCAAGTGTAGTGTTCTATATGCTTGTCGTGGCATGCACACAAGACAGAGACAGAGAACTTGGCCAAAAATTAAGGTACAGTTACGGCAGAGTAGTCGAGTGTTCGTTTGTTGTTTTTTTTTTTTTTTTTGAGGAAGAATTGCAGGACAGTAGGTGAGGGCGGCAAGCGTTGCTCTGGTTGAGTGGGTAGCATTTTGAAGCACTTAATATTTACCTTCCAGCTTGGGCACTGCCTGTGCTTGCGTCGTGTTCTGCCTAAGCTGCAAATTCAAATTCAAATCTGTGGAAGTGGTCGACTGGGAGGATGAACACTCAACCACATACGAGGCGGAGGCGGAGGCGGAGGCGGTTGACGTTGAGGCGACTTCGCCACCTAACAACGTGTGAGGGGTGACCTCTTGCGGCGAGTTCGTGGGCGGGTCCGGACCCGTTGCTAACGCGTGACCGTTACCGTTACCGTACGCGCTCGCGCTGGAAGCGGCCAAGGCAGCAACGCACTGACCTTGGCCATCCTCCTCCTTGGCACTGGCGGGCGGGCTAGAAAGAGTTGAATGGAAGGTTACACTCTTCAAGAGCTTACTGTGCCTGGCCACGTACCCTTCCAAGGTCGGCTCCCTGGGCAGGCCCCTCGCCAGAGCCAGGGCACTCGCCTCTTCAGGGGCATCGCCACTTGCACTCGGGTTGCTCTTCTGCAGTTTCTTCAAAATGCTCTTCAGCTTCCGCCTCTCCACAGTTTCATTCGATTCGGGACTGAGGGGCAGGGGCAGGTACTGCAGCGCCTGGCGCGAATTGGTGCTATCCGAGGCTGAGGTGGATGCGGAACTTGTGGTGGTGGTCGTGGTGGTGGACTCATACGTGCTGAGGAACTGCGAGTAAATGCCGGAGGTGTCGCTGTAGCAACGGTACAGCGACTCGCTAATGGGCACCCGCTGGTTCGCACTCGACTTGGAGCAGTCCAGGCTGAAGCTGCGCGTCTGCAGAGCCTTCTCCAGCTCGGCGAGCTTCTGGCGCTCATTGAGGATTTTCAGCCGCTTGACGAACGGCAGGCCGCAGTACTCCGGCGACAGATCGAACACGCTCTGATAGAACTTGCGTCCCTCGTTACTGCTCGGCTCGGGTAGCCGCTGTTCCGGCTTTTCTGGGCGGGTGGTGCTTAGCTGGCTGCGAGTGCTGCTGGAGCTCGAGGTAGGGTCGTGAGCATGATGTCGCGGCGATCTCGAGCTGCGCGCACTATGGTGTCGGGGGCGTGGCAGCTCCATCTGCTGGGGTATATTGCTCAGCGAGTAGTTCTTCACGGGCGTCTCATCCGGCGAACAGTTGGTCAGACTCGTATAGCTGGAGGACATCAGGGTGGCCAGCTTAAGCTTGGACCAGGGTTTGATGGGTGTGCCGTCGGTATCCGTGTCGGACTGTAGGGGAGTGCTGAGCTTGTAGGACGGTTTGACGACTTTCTTCGATATCGTGGCCACAGCCTCGGCGGCCGGCTCCTCGGTGACGACATGCTTGGCCAGCAAATTGAGCGACTTGGGTGGCTCCTTCTTGGCCAGGGCACCGGCCTGCATTTGCTGAATCCGCTGCTTGAACGATACCTTCATAATCGGCTTGACCTGGGCCGCTGCTCCGAAATGGGTGTCGATCTTACCACTGATATTGGCTGGTGCATTGGCCTAAACGAGGGAAGTGGAATGGGTTAGTAAGCTGTGCGTGTCTCAAGCAAATAGAAACGTTCGCCTAAAAGTGCAAGTCTTCGGGGTGTTTTTTTTGTTTTTTTTTTTAATTTTTTGCCTTTACCATGACGCCGCCGATTCCGGGCTCGGCGCTCGACTGCGGCTCATTCTTTATTTTCAACTGCTGCAGCCGCTGGATCAGCGGAAAGCCTTCATTGAACTCGCGTTCGGGCTCTTCCTGTATCGATTCCTGCGGCGATAACGTACACGTTACATGTGAGTGAGGTGGAGATTTCTGTGGTGTGGTGGACTTAACAGCTCGCTCTTCGCGATCCTAGTGCAAGACACATAAAGACACATACAAAAACTACTATTTAGGAGCCGGGGATAAATTACACAACAACACGAATTTGGTTTGTATTTATATTTTTTTTTTTTCGGTTTGTGGATTCGCTAAATCAAAAGAAACGGGAGGGGAAATCAAAGATATTGGGAGGGCAGAACAGAGTTTGTGTGTGTGTGTGGAATGAGTTTGCGTGTGTATGAGTATTGGGTCTGTTGTGTCCGTATTGGGTGTCCATTCCAAAGAAGCAAGAAAAAAGCAGGCAATTTCAGCCACCAAATTCGTTCTGACTGAGGTCATGATTCGCATGTGAATGTACATTTGGATGAAAGGTAAGCCTATTTGAGGGTAGTTCAAAGGAATGTTTACTAAAGTATTTCAAAACTGGTCAGCAAGCTGGTCCTTCGAGCCGGACCTTGAAATCGATGACCTTCCGAAGGTAAACTGAAGTTGAGTTGGTTCAAAACTTCCATAATTTTCTTTATATTTTGTATTATGCTGAATCGAGGCTTTTGGAAGTAGTATTTATTATCCAATTTCAACCTCCGAAATTTATGTAAGCAAAAATTGAAAGTACAGTCTAACTTCTCTGCTACAAACTTCTGTACAACGAAGTTTCCTTCATACAAAATTAATTTCCGGAACACTGCAATTTCGCTTTATATTAACACAATTCTAGATTGCGAATTTTCTTAAAAAAAAAAATTTCTTTTGTCTTGAAGATTCGCCATAAAGAAGTTCGACTGTACTAGGCCCTTTTCTTTATCTTATACCAATTCACTGAATATAGCGGTAGAAATGAGGATGCAACCAGGTTCTGGGGTAAAACCGCTTCGGAATCGAAGTCGTTGGGATTGTGGGAAAGTCTGTATCGAATCTGAACCGAAGCTTAAAACGATACAAGCACTTTGCAAATGCTATCGTCTTTTAAATGCCTGCCTCTCGATGTTTTTGCGCGCATTCTTCTTTGGAATTCCCAAATGGTTATGCCACCGCTGTCATGGAGAGACTGTTGGGAAACGTTCTATTGGTAGGCATTGATAGAGGGCGGTTCCTCTTGAAACAGCTGTACGATCTACCAGCCTCCTTAGTGGTGTTGTGTCTCTGTTAAAAGTTGCTCGAAAGCATAACATGACCTCGAGACGGCTAAAAATTGCAGTTGTACTTACAGAATTATATTTTAACAGCCATGAACAGAAAATTTTACCGATAAGGTTAGTTTCTCAACTTCGGAAGTTGAAATATATTGAAAACGGTATCAAAATCGATTTTAATGACGTTTGATTTCAGTGTATAGCGCATTGAAGTGTTGTAAGTTTCTATAATTAACCACTTATTTATGAAATTTAACTTGGTCTCAAAGTCATAGCTGATATCTGTGTATTTTCAAGCTAAGATAGAACTTATTTTTCAAACTTATGGTAAGGGTTTCATCGAAGGGATTCCACATGAGATTTTTTGACCCAATTTCGAAAGTATTATCAAGTATTACGCCTGAGTCGTCACCAACACAAATGCAAAAGATAATTCTGAATCAACAACTACCATAAGAAAACAAAGGAGAAGGAGTGTGTGATGCAAGCGCAATCATTCGACGCACAACCACAAATGTTAATTTGATAATATGTAGATGTGTTCAATTCTGCAAGGGGCATAGGAGAGAAAAAGAAGATACACACAAACAAAGCTGTAGTATATTCATTTTGCTTTACGCATTGGAAATGGCTATGCGTAACGCAACAACAAATGCAGCCAATGCGTATGGCTTGCGGGCACTCATGCTGAAGAGTCTAAGGCTAATATTCATTGCGAACTTTGGACTATTCGATGGCGCAGTGCGTTGAATACATAGCTGACAAACTGACGGTGGACAACTGAAGCTGACAAACCTTTTTCCATTTTATCTTTAACTTTGCTTAGCATTTCTTTTTACCTCGGCTGTAGTTTGGTCTACCCTCTACTTAAAGAGTTAAAAGGGTAAACTTAAGTCGTGTAAATACATGTAAGAGGCAAACAGAGGAAGACAATTAAATATGTCGGCAGACGTACAGTTTTGCTAACCAATGCGTCAGGAAACACTCCAAGGGGAGGTGACACTTGACTTCAACAGCTGATAGAAAATATGAAGACTAGAGCATAGTACTATGAATAGCTAAGTCGATTTTACTCTGTATAAAAAAGTGGGTAGCTGAAATGTTGCTACAAAAGCCGACTGCTCTCTCTTAGCTGGGCCAGTTCTCAGACAAACTGAATGCTTTCACTCATACCCAGTTAAAAGCTCTTGGCGCCGCAACCTTGACTAGCTTAACAGCTGATTTAGTTCAGCTGAGCAGAAGCTGAAAAAATAGTTGACAATTTTACACAGGGACCCCCCCATCTCATCTCATCTCTTAAAAGACGCACACCACACACGGTCGAAATTCTCTCAGAGGGTGCCATACGCTTTTCCAGTGATTTCAGATAACCTGAAATAAGCTCGGAAATCTTATGAAAATCCAGCAATTTTGGTGTACAATGTTCTTTTTTAGTTTGTTTGTACGTTAGGACATAAATATGAATATCAGGGGATTCGTATCTTTATTCCTTTATGACAAGTTCACAGGTTTACGCTTTGAGAAAAATATAGAGCGATGTTTTATGGCACATTGGTGCCTTGCCTTGCTCAAAAAGAGAGCTCAGATTCGCCAAGTTCGCCTAAGCATGGGGCAATCCCTCAAAGCGCTCTCTACTTATTTGGCATTTCTTGAGTCTTCAGCTTTAAGAAAAAGCTCTCATTTGCTTTCATAATCATAGCTTTAAGCTTCAGCTGTTTAAAGTGGTGAAAGCTGCTGAAGAGAGCGTTGAGAAAAAGCTTTGCGTAGACTGAAAAGCTTTCAAACTTAAGGCATACAATGGTTTAAAGCTTTTGATGAATCCTAAAAATCTATCGAATCCTTTTGAGAGGACTTTTTAAGATGGTGTAAATATGAAAATGAAGTTTCCTTTTTAAGTTCTTTTCCTCATTCGTTCGTTGGTTCTACGTAAGCAGTGAATGGGGGGTAGGAGTGGCGGGGGGAAATCAATGATCAAAACGTGATTTTCAAAGTGCACTAAAAACTTGTACTGCATCACAAATAGAACGAACCAAACATAAACCAAACCAAAAATGTTGTAAACGAACAATTGGTGGAAGCGTCACTCCATACGTTAAGAAGACACAAAAGGGGGGGCGGGGGGTGGTGGGTGGTGGTGGGGGTGGATTTTCATTTGTTGTTTTTCCATTTGTTTCAAGCTCATGTTCATTCAATGCTTTGTTTGTTTGTCTTAGGAAAACCATTTAAAGCCGGTGGGTGGTTGGGTGGGTTGGTTTGGTTGGTGGGGTGGGGGAATGGTGGGTGAAGTGAGAGTAAGAGAGCAGCGTGGCATGATAGTTGTGGCGGTGCTGAAGCTTAAGCGCCTACCTGCTTCTCCTTGAGCAATCGCAGTCGCTGCAACAAGGGCAGCCCCGCCCCAATGGGGCTGGGCGTCTTGTCGTGCAACTCGTCCTTGGCCTCGGCGCTATCCGCATCCTTATCATCGGAACGTACACGCGACATGCGTTTCAGCATGATCTTGCTGCCACGCGGTGAGGTATTGTGCAGGGGTTGCATCTCCAGGGACTCGTCGCTTTTGCGCGAAGTTCTAAAACGAAGGGGGAGGTACGTTAGTTGGGTTTCGGAAGGAACAGCAGTTCGGGGTAAATCTTGCCTGGACTTTTTGAGAACATTGCGAAAGCCCTTGACGTCGTGTTTCAGCTTATCCACTATCTTTTTCGAGGCACTGTTCTCACTGCTATCACTCTGATGCACCTGACCCGGCGGCTGCTGCGGCTGCGGCTGCTGCTGGTGATGCGGATGATGTGGATGGTGCGGATGAGCCGCCGCATACGCTGCATTCTCCTTGTCGCTCTGCGCCTTGGCATATTTCTTGTTCACACAGCGCACCTCCATCAGTCGCTTGCGTCCCAGAGTCTGCAGTATTTCCTGGGCATCCGGATAGTCCTTCATGGCAGCCAAGACATCCTCACGCGACAGCGAGAACAGCTCTGAGTAGCCCACGGAACGTACATCGGCGGTGCGTCTGTGCGGGAGGAGGGAAAATAAGAACCACAATTGGAAGCTGCCTGCAAACGGCAGCCACTCACTTGTTCAGCCCATCCAGATTGAGGATGCCAATCTCGCCAAAAAAATCCCCCGCCTTCATGGTGGTCAACACTTTGCCCGTCTCGCTGAGCACCTCCAGGATGCCATCGGCAATGATGAACATCTCGCGCGCCACCTCACCCTTGCGGCAAATGGAATCGCCCGGCGTGAAGATGTACGCCTTCATTTTCAACACCAAATCGTGCAGGAACTCTGGCTGGCACTCCTGGAATATGGTCACCTTCTTCAATACGCTCAGGTTAACGTGTAAGGCCAATTCGGTTTTCAGCTTATCAGGCAGCAGGCCCAAGGCGGTGTTGATGTCACCGCCACCCTGAATCCGGCCCCGAGACCAGCTGTAGTCATACCAGCGCAGAACGCGTCGCTTCATGCCACCGGGCACCTGTGAATGATGGGTGAGGAGGGGGTAGGTAGCTACACACACACACACGCACAGTGGACAGATTGAATGACTCACCTTATGATGCCTCATGTAGGTTTTGGCCCCATCCAACAGTCGCTCGAACTCCAAACGGTTTGCATTACGATTTGTTATCACATTGCCCACTTGGCCCACAATTGTGGCAAAGATAAAAACGCCAATCAAATAGCTGACGATCGTAAAAATATATCTAAATTGTGGGAAAGCAAGAAAGGATATTAGTTTGGCTAAGTCGGCAGGGGTAGGTAGATAGGTAGGTCAAGGTGATATGTGGTGAGTTGAGGTCAGATGAGGCGAGAAAAAGTGTGAGATGTTACCCAATTTATTCTTTTTTTGTGTGGAAAAAGTAAACTCAACATGTTTCTATACATTCATTCTGGGTATTTCTCTGGTGATTTACTGATTCGTCAGTCAGTCTTCAATTTCTCAAAAGTTCATGTCTGCATCCGTTTGAAAACTAGTTTGCTTCTCCCCCTGCTGCCAATAGAAACTGGGTCAAGATGCTGATAAATGCTGAAAACTTTTTGAATCGACTTGAATTTGATGTCTGCCTGGAACTATTTTGAGACTTTTTACTCCACTTTCATTTGACTTTCGTGTGTGCAACAGTTGTCTGGTCAGTGTGTTGGAGTGACCTTTTAGCCTCTTCACGAAATCAGCTACCTGTTTATTGATTACCACACCAACTTTGGGAACTTTTGGCTGCTTTTGATAGTTTACGCAGACGTCGCGACTGAGGGGAACGGATCTAATGCCAGGCAGGTGCGTGTAAAGGGTGATTTTTTTGGTAACTTTCTTTTCGACAGCACTGTTTTTGGCAGCTCAGCTGTTTTTGTGTCACCTGTTACTGTCAAACATGTTCTGTTTGGTGTCTTATTTAAACTAAAATCGATTTACAAACGAATAATGATTACTGAGCATGAATTTTGATACTAAAATTCAATAATCTGCAAAGAAAGTGCTTCGTGCACAGTGGAAAATATTGCTGCTGTATCCGCTGGTGTTGTTAATAACCGTAAATTATCGATTCGGCGCCGTTCCCAGCTATTACTCTACTACGTGAAGTTCAGCTGGTGCAAGAAATAATGCCACATGATCTGCTACAACTAACTAACTTTTCAAACGCCACTAGCCAGTAAAGCCGTGAGCGATCGATTTCGTCGAAATCCACTGCGCAAGCAGAGTACCGTGTCGCGTGTGATGAATATCAACAAAACTATACATTAGTTTTCATTTTATTACCAAAAAACGGTGTACTGAACTAAATATTTAGTTTTTTTGTAGCAAACCAAATAGTTTGACCATCTTTAATAAATGATTTTGAAATAAATTTACTCCTCAAAAACGTATGCCCTGTCATGTTCTTCTAGACCATCTACCATATCTGTCTGCGAAAGACTTACATGGTAGTACGACTATAAAATTGAAAAGAAAACACTTGCGATACCTCTCGATAGCTTCTTTATGGTCGTTCCTGTTGCCAGGGTGTTGAATCGATGGAATCATGCCTAATGTCTAAAGCAATTGAATCGATAAGTCGTTGACTCAGATCAGAATCAAGCTTGAACGGATTTTAAACTGACCTGATGTAATCATTTACCATATGTATTAAGTGCAATAGGGCAAACTTGCACCAAGCCGATTTCAAGATCAAATGAAGATTTTAAATCAATATTGGGTCTTCTTGATTTGGTTCTATTATGTATGGAAATCAAGCTTAAATCAATCCCTTGTGTTGTCGAAGGACTCCCAAGCTAAATTGGGGATCAAGACAAGAAAACCAGAAATCTCAGAGATGGTAAGAGATAGAGGCTCGATAAATTTGGAAAAAAAGGCATATCTTCCACAGTTTTATAGATCAAAGTTTCTCAACAGCTGGACGTATTTAGTAATCAACATAAATTACCGATTCGAAGAACAAATGGAACAGATCGGATGAACAATAGTGGAGATAAAGAGAAAGCAAACATTTATGCTGGGCAGCACCAAATGCAACAGCGATGGGCAGCACTTTACAAACCTACATATGCTGTGTGTTAAATGCAAACTTTGAGAGGCTTGACCAACTTTCTTACTGGTTTTTTATACCCTGCTCCCATTGAAAATGGGTAAAGGGGAACATGAAGTTGTGCGAATGTATGTAACAGGGAGAAGGAAACTTTTCTGGCCCCATAAAGTATATGTATTCTTGATCAGCATGAACTGACGAGTCGCCATGTCCGTCTGTCTGTCTGTAAGAACGCGTCGATCTCAGAGACTATAAGAGATGGAGCCACAGATTTTTGCTTGAAAGTAGACTTATGCTGTACGCAGATCAAGTTTGTTTCAGATCCCCCTTTTATCCCCAAAAAACCAGACATCCTAGACCTAAAAAACCGTCAAAGTTAGAGCCTCTTGGTTTACATTAAGCTAGTCCCAATATCTATCTATTCTGAAAAGTACAATCAGAACGGACATCGGAGTTATAAGCGTAACAGTTGAGCTGATAAGAGCACCCCCCCCCCCCCCCCCCCCAAGTTGTTGGTCAGGACTAGAAAAAAGTGTTGCCTACATTTAGGATGACAATTTTGTTACAAAAACAAATAAATGAAACCAAATGAACAGGGTATTTTGTGGTCGGGAAACTCGACTGCAGCGCCCTTACATGTTCTTCTCTTGCTTCTTTAAGGAATACAATAATATATAATAAATACGAAGGAATATAGGAAGGAATATAATAATAATAAAGTTCAAAAAGATTTGCTAAGTGTTCTGAAACTTAGTAGAATTTGTTGTTATTGTTGTTAGTTGGTAAATTATGTTAAGAATTATGGGGAAATTATGAAACTTCTTCTTTGTTCTTTCTACTTAATCGGGAAGCCACAAAATAAATAATGATATAAGGCAACCAAAAAGAATGTTCGATAATGTTAGAATGGAACAAGTGAACTAAACTGAATTGTGGTCAAAGTTTTCGAAAGTTTAGTTCCAGCTTGCGTCAATTTTTCTAGAAAATAAATATCAACTGAACAATTCGCTGAAGGCTGTCGCACGCTTTCGAAAACTTTGATATCAACTTGACTTCTACATTGCAACTCAAGGCCAGGACTTTAACAAAATCTTTCGATCCATCGGTGGACAGCCCCCACACAACACAAATTGCTCGATATTGATTTTCTTAGTATTTAGTATGTCATACCCATAGCTAGAGCCGAACTGTAGTAGGCGTGATTTAATGCCACGTCTTGGTATTGATCTGGGGCCGTCCACCGAAAAGTTCGGTCTGCATTTTTTGGGGGGAGGGGGTGAAAATGTTAAAGCAGAACCCGCTGGATCTTGTCTGGGCCTTAAGTTTTCGTTCGTTTCGTACTCACTCGGCATTCGTTTCGGGTGTGGGCAGATCCCCAATGGTGGTTAGCGTTAGGGTGGACCAGTACAGACTGCCCAAATACTTGCGCGTCAGTGTGGCATAATCTCCCGGCCTATACGGATAGACCCAATCACCCTGCAAAGTTAAGTAATTAGTCAGATCGTCGGTCGGGTGATCCTCGTCAACTTACCTGAAATCCTTCCGCCTCGGAGAGTAAAAAATAGAAACAACCAAACCAATGCGCCAATATTAACAGGATATGAATTAGATTAACAACGCGCCACAAATTAGGCCAAACTGTTCTACTCTCTACGATGTAATAAAATCTCACAGATCGATAAACCTGTTTGGTAGGTGGGGAGAGAAGAGCGGGGATAGTTAGCTGGAAAGTTTCGGGGACCGGAACTCACTTTAAAAAAGCGCGTAAAACGCAAAAGCGGATGTGTGCCCATCTTCAGCTGCAGCAGGTCCAACGGTATCAGCGCAATCATATCGAAGATGAAGTCACGCGAGTGCACATAGTGGCAGGCCAGTTTCCTATCATCGTATACCTGAAATACCAGACAGAGAGAGCGAGAGAGAGAGAGAGAGAGAGTTAGTCGAAAGTCCTCCATCCCGGAGTTAGACTCACTCACCATTAGACCTTGCTCCAGATATCCTGTGCGTAATTGAACTATTATATCTAAGATAAATACAACATCTGTCATTGAATCGCAGATGAGCCAAAAGGTAGGCACAGATTGCTGGGGGGGCAGAAAGTAAACCCAAATTAGTAATTCCACTGTTCATTTTTAGCACCAGGTCAAGGGCAACTATTTGACAATTGCAAAATGTGCGGGACCAGGGACTGAGATCAAAGGTCACCGTTGAGTGCATGAAAAAGCCACCGCCAAACCCCCCCCCCCCTCCCACAACCCTTAGACAAACTCCTATCTGATGGGAAACACCACCAGCTAACTGGGGGCTGTATGCAAACATTTGCTCAGTTCGTTTGGCTTATGAGATGGGCCCAGGCTGCGTGTCTTGTAATTGAGTCATTTGCCAGGCACAAAGCCAAACCAAAGGAAAAAAAAAAATCGAGAAAAAAAGGGGACATAAAATCAGGCAAAGTGTTTTTGTATCTGACCATGAGATGCCCTTTGGGACAACATGTGAGGCTTTGCTTTACAGTTTTTGTGTGTGCAAGAAATGGCACATTCGATTTTTTTCTTTTTGTAAGACGACCACATGGCTCAGGGCTTGAGTAAGGTTTTTTAACTAAACTGATTCAAGCTGTTACCTTATTTCCCTGCAAAGGTTACCAAGTTTCCAGAGCTTATCTTAAAAGATTTCTGAGATATGAACCTAGAAACCTATTTTGAAGCGGATTAAAGAGGTTCGGAACCGAAGCTGTCACACATAACTGTTACTTCATCCCAAGTTGGAGGTTCACAGCTTGAGAAATTGCGGATATCAAGTTCTATTAGGTTGGAATCAGGTCTTGAAGCTGTAAGTCTTACATACTCTATTCCAAATCATAGCTTAACGAAAAAGCCAAGCTTACTTCGTCTGTGCCGAAGTTTTTATACCCTTGCAAGTGCTCGCTTAAATATTTTCATACATAAAATACTCTTTTTCCCATTTTTCGACCAATCCTTCGTATGGGAGCTATATGATATAGTCATCCGATTTGGCCAAAAATTTGCAAAATTATGTGAAAGCAAATGAAACAATAAAATTCAAAACAAAAAAGTTTTTCAAACTAAGACTGTTTTTCAGACCTATCTATTGTATGGCAGCTATACCATATAGTTGTCCGATTTTCATCAAACTTGGTAGAATTATGAAATAGCATAGAAAACTCATATATACAAAGTTTGAAACCGTTTTCATTGAAAAGAAAACAGTTTTTCATCCTAAAACTTGTTTTCCGACCGATTGTTCATAGGGGAGCTATGAGATATAGTGATCCGATCCGGTCTGTTCTGATATATTAGTATCATGCAGCAATAAGAAACCTCTGTGCAAAAATTCAGCTCGATAACTTCAAAACTGAGAGAATAGTTCGCTTAGAGACAGACAGACAGACGGACGAACTGACCGACAAAGCTCAATCGACTCAGCTCGTCACCCTGATCAAGAAAATATAAAGTTTAGGGGTCGGAAATGAATATTTTTATGCGTTGCAAGGCCAAATTATAATACCCTTTGCAAGGGTCTAAAAATAGAGGAAACTTATCTCCGCTTTTCTACCTAAGACTACTTTTTGGACCTTACTTTTCTAAGGCAGCTATACCATATAGATGTCCGATTTCGACCAAACTTAGTGGAATCGTGCAAAAGCCTTACAAATGAGAACATGTATAAAATTTGGTGTCGATTCCATTTAAATTGAAAAAGTTTTTCTCACTAGAACTTCTTTTTCTACCGATCATTCGTACTGCAGCTATATGCTATGGTCATCTGATCTTGACGAAACTTTGTAGAATTGTGTGAAGGCATATTAAATGCATGAATGACAATTTTAGAGACATTTCCATTGAAAATAAAAAAGTTTTTCTTACTAAAACTACTTTTCAGACTACTTTTCTGTGACAGCTTTACTTTATGGGTACGACCAAACTTAGTAAAAGCATGGAAATGCATAGCAAAGTAAGAAAAATAAAACAATTACTAGCGCATCATTTTGAATTATGAGTTTTAATCTATGTTTCTATCTATTTGGGTTTTAGCGACCTGGTTTGATTTTATTCAATTCTATAATACTGATTGTTCAAATGCTTCATTTTGTGATTTTCTGATTAATTGTTAACAAAATGTAAGTCTTCCTGAAGTCTTATTTGATATAGAAATAATATTTAATATATTATATAATAAATTTGTAGCTTTATGTGCTAGGATGTAAATTCGAATAAACTTAACTTGGTTCTTGTTCGAATACCTTTGACACCCTTCATAGTGGGGTGGACATGGTGGTTAATTTAGCAGCGCCTAGTTATAATATAAATACTTGGACAATGACAATTCTTTTTTTTTGGGATTTTTGAAAACACTATGCAACAAGGTTTGGTATATTAAAGGGTTCATTAAAGCAGTATTCCACCACGTCTACAATTTTGTTAATTTTAGCTAAAAGTTGCTTAAAATGTCATTTTGTTGGGAAATCGTTTGGTTTTGTTTTTGGCTTACTTTGATATTATCGTAATTAGCCATTTCTCAGCCTTAAAATAAAATATTCCAAATATTTTGATGAATCTGATGAATGAAGCTTTCGGGCACAACAAAAAAAAAATGTCTTTAACAAAATCAAATTGAACTCTTTACCTCTGGGGTAATACTTCTTTGGTGAGTATGAAAGATGCGACTTTTTCATGGGAAGTTTATGCAATAAGCTGGTAAAAGCTTCGTAATGTCTATATTAAGACAGTCCCGAGAGCCATGCAGATTATGCCAGATTATTCCTTGAAAATATTCATGGCTTCACACACCAAGTTCACTTCACAAAAAATTTAATAAAAGAAGCTGATATTCGATTAAGATAGCAAATGCCTTTTTAACTTTAAAAAATATTATTCAAATTCACCAAAATTGGTCGTTTCACCCACTGGATGGGGCGCTTGGATGTTTTGATTCGATTTAGGCAGGGATAATGTGACCCATCTTCCGCCAAAGAGCGGAAAAATAGTACTATCGGCTTATTTCGAGTGCAAGTAAAATAAAATAATTTAATTGGATTTTGTGCGGAAATGAAATAAAGAAAAAATTACAATTGTAAATGGTGATTGGTGAACTTGAACTTGTCAAAAGTTCGCATGATGAACCATCTTCATTTCAAAAGAAAAATAATAGAAGTCGGGTTTAACTTGGATTAAATTTATGTTAATAAGCGGATCACACAAAAGAACAATAAATAAACAATGAAACAAGTCACTGTTACTCCAATGGAGATATGACCAGTGTTATTTTAGATGGTGTCAAGAATGTAATTGCTCATCGGAATATAAATAATAAGTAAGAAACTCAACTTGGTTGCTCCAAGGCCAACGGCCAGAAAGGAAATAATAAAAATAATTGTTGTTCACCCCAGGAGGGTCAACTGCTGAATGAATAGAAAACTTGTGATGTCTGGCTAAAGTCAATTGACCATAATGCTTGGCCTACTAAGACTCACAATAATTAACCAAAAATGTATCAAACAACAAAAGGCAACTAGATTCCACATATTTCAATGGTTTTTCATAGAAATGGAGTCTGCCTTATGCACACATCACCCTCGGTTTTCAAGACATGGCGAAATGTGAATTCTACAAGTCTGGCGATATTTTAAATCTCTTTACTAGAGTTCAAATTTTGATAGTCGATGCCTTTAGCCGCAGTATTAGTAATATTCCTGAAAGTGAATTGCTTCGGATCTCGTGCTCACGACAGCTCTATACAAAAAGTACGGAAAGTGTGAAATGGATGAGATGGACTTTCTTCAGAAAACTAGTTCTAGGAACCATAAAGAATCAGAATAAACTAATAAAAGCATTTACCAATTAGTGAAAAACTTTATACATACGTCTAATTTTTATACCCTTGCAAAGGGTATTATAATTTTGCCCAGAAGTTTGCAACGCATTGAAATATTCATT
Organism: Lordiphosa andalusiaca; assembly: GCA_035044965.1. Classification (NCBI taxonomy): domain Eukaryota; kingdom Metazoa; phylum Arthropoda; class Insecta; order Diptera; family Drosophilidae; genus Lordiphosa; species Lordiphosa andalusiaca. The sequence goes on along the minus strand of JAWNNM010000051.1, from coordinate 6,154,125 downwards.
TCCGACCCCATAAACTGTATATATATTCTTGATCAGGGTGACGAGCTGAGTCGATTGAGCTTTGTCCGTCCGTCTGTCTGTTTCTGCGCGAACTAGTCTCTTAGTTTTGAAGCTTTCGAGCTGATATTTTGCACATACTACTAATATGTCGGAGCCGACCGGATCGGATGACTATATCCCATAGCTCCCATAGGAAAATTCGGTCGGAAAACTAGTTTTAGTGAGAAAAACTTTTTCTTTTCAACGGAAACGTCTTCAAACTTTGTAATCGTAGGTTTACTATGTTTTTTTATAATTCTACCAAGTTTGATGAAAATCGGGCAACTATATGGCATAGCTGCCATACAAAAGATAGGTATGAAAAACAGTCTTAGAAAAACTTTTATGTTTTTAATGGTAGCAACCTGAAATTTTGTATTTGATTGTTTCATATGCTTTTACATAATTTTACAAATTTTTGGCCAAATCGGATGACTATATCATATAGCTCCCATACGAACGATCGGTCGAAAAATGGGAAAAAGATAATTTTTTTTAAAATATTTAAGCAAGCACTTGCAAGGGTATAAAAACTTCGGCACGTTTTATAATAATTTCAAATATAAACCTCTATAAAATAGTTTTTTCCGCTAATAATATTGAGAAAGATATAGAAATTTCGAAGAAGTTGATTGAAATAATAGTTTTGAGCTGAACCTTATGTATTGTTTAGAGAAGTTCATTTTGAGGTTAGTTTCGAGACTCTAATTGTTTGCAAGGTTCGGTTCTTGAACCGGTTCTGAGGACCGAAAAAACCCCAAGCCTCGCCGATTCTTTGGTGTCCAGTTCAGGATCGGCTGGCAGCCTTGGTTATTATAAGCAAGGCTGTAAATTGGTCCGGAACCGAACCCCTAAGAACCGGTTTGGTTAGGCTTTTTTAGGGTGTGCGAACCGGACCATGAACCAGGCACCTTACATATTTGACTCCTCGAACCTGAACCCGAACCGGACCATTTTTTCGAAAAATGAGTTTCGGTTGACCTATTTAATATGCTTAATGAAAGTTTCCAAAATTGTACCAATAAATGACTCAACGTCTGATTGCGAAGACGAGAAATTTATGAAAGCAATAAAAAAATATCAAATATAAAATCTCGCAATGATGTTATAGATTCCTTTGAAAATTGTCCAAGATCACATCCATCGACAAATGTTTTAAAATTTTGGTAGGGTCATAATAAAGAAGACTTACAAGATATTGCTTTTACTATACTAGCTGTACCAACAACTCAGGTATCAGTTGAACGAGCATTTTCAATACTTAAGTTTGTTGTTTCTGAACAGCTCCTGGAAGATATAATGCTAATTAACCTAAGCTTAGCAGTTTCTAAAAGCTATTAATGTCATCTAATGGATTTCATAATTGAAATAACTTAAGTAAAGACCAATATGGTTAAGCATATGGGTCAAAAGTCAAACTATTCTTTTATGTGCATGCGAACCAAGGTTCGAACCAGAAGCTTGGGTTCAGTGGTTCCAAAAATCGGTCCTCGAACCGAACCTTGGATTTTGCAATGGGTTACAAAGCCCGGACCGAACCTCATGGATAATTTTGGTTATTATAAGCTGGTTTCCTAGTTTTGTGTCTAAAAAGTTTAGGTTTTCAATAGCTCAATAGCTGAGCACATCTTGAATCTTAGATAAGGTATCACAGCTTTCCTACATAGTTACGCTTTCCTCTTGATTCCTTTCCCGAATACTATTTTCCGGGCTTTAATAGTCCTCATCTCATCCCCCCCCCCCCCCATCTCATAGTCATCTCTCATATCAAACACCCCGCAGTGCAACTTTGCCAGCCAACGCTGTTGGTCTTACATTACCAACTTAACCCTTGAGCATCTTCTCGATTAAACTAATTTGCGGGCAGTTGGCAGACATTCAGTCGTCTTCCACTGAACTTGGTTAACAATGTGCTTAAATTTTCTGCTTGTTTCGCACGAAACTCATAAGCTGTTTGTCAGTTGGCAGCAGCAGCAGGAGCAGCAGCATCATTCTCTCAGCCTTTAAACAGGACTGTCAGTCAACTCCCATTATAATACAATAAAAAAGCACTGTCGGAGGGCTGGCTGGCAGGGGGTGGGGGGCCAGCAGCGTGACTTGAACACAATGAAGGCGGGTCACAAAGGTTTCCGAATGAAACTCACCTGCAGTTCAGGAAAGCTCTGCCTCACAATTAGGGTCCATAGATTATAGAGAACACATACAGTTAACATCATTAACCAATAGAAGTAAAAATTTTCATCTGGATTAACAACGGAGCGTCGTTTCTGCAGATAGCGTCGTCTACTACGCTTAACGCTTTTCTCGACGTCACCAGAGGCACTTTCTGAACCCGTATCTTCAACAGTCTCCTGTGCGAAAAGAAAGGTGGCAGCGGTCGGCAATGCAAGCAGAGCGACGCAATGGGACACACACTCACCTGTGTTTCGGGTATCTGTCGGGTGGAGAAACGCTTCAGGAATGAGTCTTCGCGCTTGAGCGGTGGTTTCTTTTGTATGGCCGATGATATTTGTACCGTGGTGCGCAGCTTCATCCAGCGTTGATTCGAGCGTGTCCTGTACGAGGAATGGATGGCAGAAAGGCCACGTTTAGAACATGGGGCTCACCGTGGTGGCGTACACAAAAATCAGACAGAAGGAAACCCAAAAAAAAACCAAAAAAAACCAAAAAAAAATCACAAAATCTGCCGCAGCGGAATCAACTGAAAACGAGGCTGGGGGGCCAACTAAGCGTGCGCTTACGTTACGGTGCCTGGCCACTTTCATCTACTACAACATCAACTACAACGACACGTAATAACTTACAACAACGAGAACGGCAGCCAACACCAACACTTACGCCATTTCTGCGGGTGGGTTGGGGGTGCTGGTGAGTAGCAATAAACATTCATTTCAAACGGAAACGGAACGCAAAAAACCGTAACGTAAACGCACAACACTGGGAAGGCACAGACGTCTCGACTTCTGACTACTACATGGCCAGCCAGTCGTGTCCGGTCTACGCTTTAACGGCAACCAGGCATGCAACAACATTATTTCACATTTTGTTAGTTAACTGTTTTCACTACAAACTAAACGAGACAAGATGGATACATAGAGACAGAGAGAGAGAGAGAGAGATATTCATAATGTTTAAGTACAGATCGGAAAGATAGATGCAAAGTAATCGGCGTAAATCAAATAAATGTTAACGGAATGCAACATAATAATACAATAGTTATGCAATCTACACCATGGAATGCGGACCGGGCCAAATGGCCCGCAGCAGGAGCAGGACGAGAAGGAACAGAAAACAAAAACCAACACAAATCGAAAAAAGCCAAGTGGGCGGAAAATTAAATTTAGCTTGACGGCGGAGAGGGGGTGGGGGGAAAGCAGCATTTCTGGGATTCGATTTTCAGTAAAAAAGGCGAAAACGAGTTTTGTGTTGTGTTTTGCGTTGTGTGAGTTTCAGTTTCTGTTTCAGCTGCCAAGACATTTGGCGGGGGGGGGGGAAATCGTTAAAAAATTGTTGTTCAACACAAAATACTTGGCGATTGGTTTCATGCGGAGAGGGCGGGGGGGCAACGGGTGCGCCTTTGTTTTAGTGCACTGAACAAAAATATATATGTATTTATATCAAAATCGGAGATGGGCAGCCAGTGGCTCATTGTGCCCGCGATGTTCCATTTTGGTTCTCCTTTAACGAAAATAAAACTTGTTTATTGTTGTTGTAGCGCCGTTTTACATTACATTTGGGTTATATTTTTTTCAAGTTATATACTTTTCTTGATAATCAAATTTCAATAGAACCGAAACCTTAAACCGATAACAACAGACTACAACTCCGAACCAGAACCAAAACCGATGTTTGAACGAAAACACTGAACATTATGGAAGGTTTTTCTTAACCATTGGGAAAACACATTCCGATCTTCAATTGTGATTTTGGATTAGGCAACATCTTTTTGAATTGGGAATTATATTTGCCAGCCAAACGATCTGACACCTTTATATACAATTTTAGCAACCTCCCCACAAAGGTTATGAAAAATGATGATCATTTAGATGATTTTGCAGCTCCGCTGGATACGATATATCCTTTCCAAATGGATCTTTCTTCTGTGCGTTTTCATTCTTTACTGATCTGCTTCTATTTAGATCTCATCATGTTTATAATACCAATAATTATTTTTAGGGGCATTCTAACAAAACGAACAAAGGTAAATTTCCAGGTTTTTTTTTTATAAATAATTTGATTAATTTATGAATTTTAGTAGTTTGACTTACAAGTTGAATAAGTTGAAAGGTTGATAGCTTCAAAAAACTAATCGTAAATGGTTTGGTTTGGCTGTACAGTACTGTTTCAGAGGGGTTTAATAGCCCATCATCAGCAGACTTTTTGCTGACACACTCCAAGTCGCTTTGCATGTTCTTTTTATGTCGACAGTCCATTGAAAAAGTGTTTGAGGACTTCAACGAAAGCTAATTCTTTAAGAGATCTTTAGTGCCTATTACGTATAAGCCGCAAAGTAAGCAACGTTCTTGAAATCGTTCCATGACTGAAGAGTTTTTTTTAGATATTATATCCTTTAATAAAATTGTCTAGATGTTTGTAACGCCTAGAAAAAAGCTTTTCCGACCACATAAAGGATATATATTCTTAATCAGCAAGGCGAGCTGAGTTGATTTAGCCATGTCCGTCTGTTTTTGTGCCATCTCCTCCGTCAGTTTTGAAGTTATAGCGACCAAACTTTGCACGAACTTTTGTGGTACAAATACGCTGCACATTTGTGGGAACCGGCCGGTTCGGATGACTATAACATATAGCTGCCATAGGAACGATCGGTCGAAAAACTAGTTCTAGTGAGAAACAATTTTTTGTGTTCAATGCAAACGTCTCCAAACTCTGTATTTATTAGTTTTCAATGCGTCTCCATGATTCTGCCAAATTTGGTCGAATTCGGACATCTATATAGTATAGTTGCCATAGAAATGTAAGGTTAGAAAAAGAGTGTTGGTAGGAAAAACTTTATTGTTTTCAATGTAAACCTCTTTTAAATTGGCATATATTTATTTTATAAGCTTTCACACAATTCTTCAAAGTTTTGTCAAAATCGGATGACTATAGGATATAGCTGCCATAGGAATGATCGGTCAAGAAACTAGTTTTAGTGAGACAAAGTAATTTGTTTTCAAAGAAAACGCCTCCAAACGTTGCATTTCTTAGTTTACTATGCTTTTCCATAATTCCACTAAGTTTGGTCGTAATCAGACATCTATATAGTATGGCTGTCATACAAAAGTAGAGTCAGAAATGTGGTCTTAGTGATAGAAACTTGTTTGTTTTCAGTGGAAATGATCTTCAAATTAGTTAGAAAAGCGTGCTGCAAAGGTATACAAACTTCTGCAGAGCGGAAGTGAACTTTACTATATTTTTTTTTTTAAATTTCAGCGAGTCTTCCTGCTGAACGAATGCAGAAACGTTGAACATGCCCCATAATTTACTAAGCTGAGCACCGTTCAGCACATAAATTGAGTCTGGTCATCCATTCCAAAGAAAAGTGTGCAAGTCTTGACAACGAGACCCAGCGCATTTTGCTGGGCAAGGTTTTTCTCAGGAAACCCGCTAAATCTAAAGCTATGACAGCTTTAAAATAGCTTTTTGCTACTTTTACTTATTTAAATTTAAATTTTATATAGACTTACAGATTTAACTTGATGGCTGAGAAATGCGGGTTACAGATCTGACATTTTCAATGTTTTGTTTTTAAAATTTCCACTTTGGCCTCCACTGGTGTTACTATATTGTTCTAAGCAATTTTCTTTTATGTTCCATTTTAATAACCGATTTAATTCTCCGTAGAACAGATGTTGGATCAATGAATTTGCTTACCATTTGACAAAGTTATTCGCGTATTTCTAAGTACACATCAACAATTCAGTATTATTTCGTGCACCCTAAAAGTATGACATGTGTTGTTTGGCTGCAAATTCATATAATTCGTATGAAATACTTAAAAATTGAATACATATTAAAGCATATGTTTCACTATTACTGGAATAAGACTAATATTCTTCAAAGAATGTTTTCCAACAAATATTAGTTAAGCGAATTCAATTGCTTCAATCAATTCGGGAGTGTGAAATGCGCCACTAACTCGCTTATAGTTTTTATGTACAAAAGCAGCGGAAATCACTATCTACTTGTTCAGTTTTAGATGCATAAAGGTAATTTGAAATTGTTTTTTACGACCCGCAAGTTTACTTCCCTATATTTAAGAGTCGATAACCAGTTGAACATAAATAAATTTACCTCCAAAATTATAATTTTACCTACAATTTGAATATGTTTAAATGTAATCAAAGTAGTAAAGGGTTTTTGGTTCTTTTTCAAATATTTCACATCGATTTAGGTTGCGGTTTTGATATGTGATTTCAAACGGTTATCGGTTTAAGTTCCGGCGTAAGCGTAAAAATATAGTCCTAAGACTTTCCGTGCTCTTTTTGAGTAAAACATATTATTGTAGATTTATACAACTCGTTGAAACTTAAACAATATTTGGTTACTTGTTTCGCTCAGTGTGTGAAATATGTGATTCACTGCTTGTAAAACGAAATACATATTAAAAAATAAAACAAACAGAACAACAAAAAAGAAACGAAAATTGATCTACTCCTAAGTCTAGGGCTATGGACTACGCACTAAAGGATGAGTGGGAACTTGGAATTGGATATCGGGTAAAGGACAAAAGCATTTGTTTTGCAGTTTGCAATATTTTTTTTTTGGTTTTATGTTGCTCAAGTCGCTAGTCGCCAGTTAAAATAAGGTTAACTCTTTTCAATATTTATTCTCGATGCTTGCTTATGTACATATTAGGGTGGGGTACTCAGTTTTTGCTGCTTAATTAGGGCCAGATTTGCTTCAGTTGGGTGTGTGTTTTTTTAATATATATATTTACAGCTTTTGATTTGCGGTTGGTGCCACTAAATATTACGCATACGTCATGTAGAGCAAAGTAAGCAAAATTGCAACGCAAATTATAAACTTTAATACTAAGTGTGTGTGTGTGTGTTTGTTGGTAGTGGTGTTGGTGTTAGAGATGGTGTGTGTGTTTCTTTATACAGGGTGGGGTGTGTCGAGGGTTTGGCTCGCTGTTCACCTAACCAAACCGCTGGCTCTAATTGTGGGTAGTTTTGTGTGGAACGCAATTGGCAAAACAAAGCGCGCACATGCCGATCATCATCATTGAATTTTGCTTCAATAACCAAAACCGCACAAAACTCAACCAAAGAACAAGCTTAGCTCGGTGTTTTCTGTTTCCGAATGAAACAAAAACAAAAGGAAAACAAAAATCATAAACGAAAAGGGTACGCAAAATGAAAAAAAAACTTACCAATCGGAATCTGGATCTGAAGCTCCATCTCCGATACGCGATTTCCTAAACGAGTTGTGAAAGTTTCATTTTCGTTTTGGTTTTATGTGGATTTTTTTTTTTTGGTTTTAATAATGTAGGAATTTTTTTTGTATGTTTGGTTTGTATAAATAGAGAAACAGTTACAGAGCAACAGTCAGTGAGAGAGAGAGAGGGGGAGAGAGAGAGCGAGAGAGAGAGAGAGAAGGACAGAGACATACACAGAGAGAGATAGAGACCCAGCTCATTCATTTACACTCCCCCCCTACCCAAAGGACATCAAGCGGAAAAAAGGCTTGCGGGCACGATAAGAACAACACACACACACACACACACACACACACGCACCACACATGGACACACAATACCTTTTGGCCCATTCCTGGGACTTCGATTTATTATAAATTGAAAATGAGCTGGTTAGTTTTTTGGCTTTGCCATTCGATTTCGGGTTAAATGGAACTTTTTATTGCACCCACAAATCATTGTCGGGGCAAATTGCTAAGCCGGATTTCAATTAACGCTTCTGCACATGGTTTTTGCCTACTTTGAGGCTGTCAGGTCGCATGACCAGACAGAATATTGCCAATAACCGAGCGCCACTTGAACGGAAAATAAAGTCATTAACTGCAATGAATATACGAAAATTGGAACAAAAGGCAATTGGTTGCTTGATAAACTGAGGCGAGAAGAGAGCTGAAGACCAAATGCTGCTGTACTGCTGCTGCCTTGCTGTATTTGTGTTGAACTGCAACTGCAACAAAAGTCAACCGCAAATGCAGTCAGCAAACATTTGCCTCTATTAATAGACAAGTTTTGCTGTCACCCTGTCCCCCTCGCTGTCTCCTTCTGCCGTTTGTGGCTGGCATCCCAAGTAGCACTAAATCAAAATACAATTGCCTGGCGACACAAGATCGAACAATGAAATTGATTGCGAATCAAAGAAAAACTTGTAAGTGAATTACCTAACCAGAGGCAGGAGACAGAGATGGAGACAGCGAGGCTGACACAGACTGCTCCGAATATGCATGAGTTGACTTTTTTTTTTTTCTTCTTTGGCTGTCCAAAAAGTTGCCACTGCCCCACTTCGACCCCCGCCCCCCTCACCCTAAACACGTGACTCTGTGTGTGTGTGTGTGTGTGTGTGTGTGTGCTTGGCTTCTACATAAATTTGCCATTTTCCCCAATTCAAATTCTTTGTAAGTTGTCAGTCAGAAGGCAGAGTTTCTCATTTTGCATGCACCATGCCAAAGCACTGTAGCATATGCATAGGCGCATGTGGTGTAACTGTGTGTGTGTGTGTGTGTGTCTGTATATGTGTCAAAAGTTCGCCTACATTGCAGCAGGCAGCTTAAACATATCGATTCTCTACTCACACACACACAAAAGCCACTTTAACTTTTGCTGTTTGCTGAGATTTTTCCCCTCAGCTTGATGTTTTAGTTGTATGTGTCTGTGTCTGTGCATTTGTGTGCGTGTGTTTGTTCTGGCACTTTTAGCCCCGGCTTGGCAGCAACTTGTTCAGCTCTGGCCAAAAACTTTTTAAGTTGCCCTTGCCAAAAATGAACTAAAACTAGCACAAAAGTGGGTAAAAGTATTCCTAGCCATGACACCTCCTTAGAACTTGCACACACACACACACATGTGCGTACCACACACACACACACACACACATGCATAAACTTCTTCATATCACACAATTATGTGTGTGTGTGTGTGTGTGTGTTAGCTGCTAAAGGGGGTCACAGTGGGGCAATTTTTGTAAACAAACTGGCCTTTATTGTCAGATTTAAGAAAAAGCCCTTACGACAGTGGTCGGCAATGGGAGCAGAGTCAGCATGCCAGTAAACAAGCTCTCCAGCATAATTTGTATAAAGTGCAGAGAAGCGTTTGAGTGCATGACAACAATTTAAAACGAAGTCTTTGTCCCTAGCTGAAAGCAGAAGGAACAATTTTTCCCAAAGCACAGCTTATGCCATCAATATCTTCCCGGTTGTCTCTAGGCTCGACCAAAATGTAGGTGAATGAAGGTGGCATTGTTAAATTAATCTCAAACTTTCATCCAATGGAGCTGAAAGTTGTCAAAAGCATATTTATGTTTCCAAAATTAAAGGATTCTAGTATATAAATATGAAATAAGCAACAAACTAAGATTTCTGTATAAGTTGCAGCTATATAGAAGAGGCTGAGCTGAAAGAACAACATCTGTATCATTATTCCGCTTTGAGTAGGAGACTTGGCTTTACTTGAAGACTCCCAGTTGGATATCCCACACAGAGAAGAAAAAGGAAATGAAAAAAATATCCATTGGATGATTTTCAGTTCCCATTTGGGAAAAAGGATATGAAAAATAATGATCATTTGGACGATTTTGCGGCTTCGCTGGATGATTAAAAGGATATTAAAGACATATCCTTTCCAAATGGAACTTTTTTGGATCTTTTTTTAATCTGTGCACTCTTAAAGCAAAATAGTTCTCAAAATGCTACTATTAGGTCATCATTTTGAAGCTATTCAGTATCATAATTCTCTTTAATACTCCAAGTATCAATTTGATATTCTCGAAGGTATTTAAATGATATTAGGAAGTATCAAGCTGATATGCTCGAAGGTATTCAAGTGATATATTGAAGTATATATTCTCTTAGGTATAAAAATGATATATCGAAGTATCAAGTTGATATTTTTCAAAATATTATAACGATATTTTGAAGATGTCACAGTGATACCATCTTGTATCAGACTGACCCTTTTTTTGTATTAATTATAAAGTATCAATTTAATACTAGCAATTATCATATTGATATTTCAACAGTCAAACCTTTGTCTTCATTTTAATTCTACAAAAATATGGATGCTATTCAAACCGAAATCACCGAGTAGGATGTGCCACATGCAAATCTAATTGAGATAACAGTTTGCCGTTCTGATTTGGATTAAAATGGCTTGATTGTGCAAATTGTTCTAGTTCGAGAACCTTTTTTACATGAACCACGCCTCTTCTGCAGCTGACCTGGTTAGGATCATCTTGGACAGCGCTGGAAAAGCGTGGAAAAAGTGGCCAAAAATGAGCAGGGAACGATGTGTATATATTAAGCTGTTAACCTTGCAAATAAAGTGCCTGTGCTTCAAATTGAAAAACATTGTTTTAGGGCCGATTCCTCATCTTTTGCATAGCTGCTATATGTTAGATAAACTTAGATTTTGCTCTGTTATTTGCAGGTTTGTGTGGCAATTAGCTTTAGGTAGCAGATTAGAAATCGGCCCTTAGTCTTTTCCAAAGTGTTTGCACCAAAATCGAAACACTGAATGTCAATCGTTAAGCGTCTACTTAGCTGCCAGCTCAGCAGACTTCAAATTTTTAAACTATCATAAAAATATATCGGTTTTAAATGAATATTCAAAGGATTAAATTTATAACCAAAAGATCAATTTGATACTCTGGGATTTTACTGATATCTAAAAACGATAGTGGTTTTAGTTTCAACTTGAGATAGCGTGTATCAAATTGATATTGTTACCAATTTTTTTAGGTAAGAATTGAAAAGATTTGCAAGAGAACAAATGGCATTGCAAGTGCTTAAGTGGAAGAGCTGATTGTTTGCTTTTAGCCTTCGAAACCTAACCTTATCGAACCTAATGAGCACATTCAATCGACCCTAGCTCTAAGTCCTGTGGGTCGAACGCGCTCGGCAATTCACAACGCATGCTTGCCGAAGTATGCATTACCGATTGTCAGCGATAGACTGTTTTTTTTTCTTCTCTCTTCTTAGGGAACACTGCTTTAAACCAGAGGCCGGCACGTCGCGCCATCCACTTTGCATAGGCAAACCCCAAAAGCAGCGCAGTCAATACACAGAAAAAAAATCAGAAATCGGGAATAATAACAGGGTAATCCCGGAGCAGTGATCCTGTTTTTTGTGATTGAAAAAAAGCTGGGAGTGAAATCAATCTTTTCCGGGGTCGGCTCAAGAATATCCGGGACTATCCTGTTTTCAATCCCGTTTCGGACTAATTTTTTTTGAGTATATAAGCAAAGTTAAGTATTTGGCTTTTGGTTGACAGCAAAGGGAATCAGTTTTTGTGCTGCTCTCAGATGGTGCTGAGCTTTGGAAGCTTAATTAAGTATAAGGATCCTTCATTCATATTATTTATCATAGGTAAATATGTTTATATCGTCGGCCAAGTTGTCTTTCTCTAAATACTTGCTTATCTCTTAAGTTTATCTTAAGTTAAGATTAGTTTATCCGGAGCTTTGTGCCTTGCCTCTCTCTGACATTTTCAGTTCCCTCAAACACTTAACTCAACGGCCAATTTCAATGTGACCATAGTTTTTTCTTTTACTGATATTTCGTTTGTAAAAATATCGATAGATATCGATATATTGGCTAATGTCATATAGGAATATCCCCTATCGAAAACGAACCTATCTATATATCAATAAGATATTGACAACCCTACTTCTTGGTTATCGTTAGAGATATAGTTAGTTACTGCTAGAGCCCTTTAAGCAGTGTTCACTTTCAAAGGGTTGTCATGCGGCATGATCAGAGCTGGGTTGCCTTAAAGCGTTGTGATGGGATAAGGCTACTGAGCAGTCAGTCTCCTTATATAAAAGAGTTAAAGACCTTTGGGAACTGTGAACACTAAAGCGTTTTTGATCGGTTTCGAGATATTTCCATTCGCTTGAGTTTCAAAATATACGCCTAGGTCAATGAGAATTAGTTTTCTTCATGTCACCTCCGCTTGCTTAAGTTCGGAAAGACAGTTTGTTTTAGTATTGACTTAGAACATATGACTTTCTTTAGGCTGGAAAGTCCTGGAAAGACTGCAAAACTTGAAATAATCAAAATGGTCTACACTCTAGAGTTTTAACCCCCCCAAAAAGTTTGGTTTTGGGTTCACGGTGAGATTAAGCCCAGGCTCTGAGGCTTGGCCATGGTATGATCAAAAACCACCCTCCACTCTTGACTTGTACCGTCTGAGGGGCATTTGTATTGGATTGAATGCTTGATAAGCGATCTGTGAGTAAAGCTCTAAACGATTACCAGTACGGCTTCCGACTATGCCAAGGAACTGCCAAACAACTACATCCTCAAAGGATACAACAGAAAAGTGTAAGTGCCATCAGCATACCTTGACATCCATTATGCTTTCAATAGTTCGATCGCAGATCAAGGATAATCAATCAATAGTTTGTCTTCAAATAGTTATATTATGTTCATAGTTAAGTATTCATTAAAATCTCCCACAAATCCCACTGTACCCAACGATGCACCTCTTCCCCCTCCCCACCCCCACCCCTACCGACGACCTCACGGCCATTTGCAAAACTTATTTCATAACAAAGTAACCGCATGACTTCACAGGGTCATAAACAATCCTAGAAAAGATATAGAAAAAGTTATAGCAAACAGACAGAGCGTGTGGTAGAGAGACCGATAGAGAGAGGGGGGGGGGGACCATTTATAGAGGGAGAGACACATAGAGTGACAAAGAGAGAGAGAGAGAGAGAGTGACAGAGAGAGAGGCGAGAGTGAGCAGGCGAACGAGCGAAGAGAGTTTGCTTTCTTTCTTTCTTTTTTTTGGAGTTTTTGGAGTTGAGAGTTGCGAGACACACACATCAATGAGGATTACAAGTAGGAGAAGAGTTAGAGTTAACATTTAGGTTCATCATTCACTACGAGAGATGGGGATGGATTAGTAAATACTTGTCAGATCGGGTAAGGGCGAGAGAGACAGACAGAGAGAGAGAGAGAGGGACAGTTAGTTCGGGGGCGGGTTAAGTTTCACACACACACACACGCACAATGCAATTGATTAGTTGTAATATTTTAAGGATTAGTTATTCTGGCACCGTTCCTCTTAATGCGTCGCAGCGAACAGTAATAGGCCATCACGGCCCTGAGACTCTTCCATTTGGTGGTTTGCTGCGGGCCAATGTTCTGGCCACCGCTGGTCAGCTCCTCGGGGTGTTCGCTGATGAACGAGGAGAGCGTCTTCATTTGGGTACAACTCGAGGAGGTGGGCAGCCGGGGGCCCGGCAGCGATCCATGCATGCTGCCGCTGCAGTCGGAGGACGGACTATTGACATGGAGGCGCACCTGGCGACGCTGGCGAGGCTGCGACTGCGACTGCGACTGCGACTGCGACTGCGACTGTCCAGGCGTGAATATAAGTCTATCCCTCTCTGTGTATCTTAAACTATTCGTGCAGTTACAGTTACTCAGTGCACAGGTCTGCGATGAGTTGGCCGAGCTTTTCAAAAAATCAAGTTTTGCTTAAGATTCGGATACGGATGCGGATTTCTGTGGTCAGTTCGTGTGCTGGGTGGTTGGGTGGTTGGTTTTGTGTGTATGGGTGGGGTGGGTGCAGTTGTGTGTTGCGTGTCTGTGCGGGATAACTCACTTAGGAGAACTTTGCGTCCTGTCATATCAAACAAAGGACACTCACACACACACACACACACACACAAATCCCGGCTAATTGTCATTGCTAATTTCCTCCATTTTGGCCCTACAAAAACCACAAGAAAACAAACAAACAAAACAACGACAAAAGTTTTTGTAGGCGGAGGACAACATCGACTGACAACTGGGGATGACAGCAGGAGGCGAGGCATACGTCTGAGTATGTGTGTGGGTGTGGGTGTGGGTGTGCGAGTGGCCAACTTCATTTGGTAAATGGGAAAACTTTAACATTTACTCTTTTTGAAAAGGTTGTGGCAGACGCAGACACAAAACGGATTGGGGTTAGGTGAGCGGCTTAACTTTTTGTAATGGGACTGCCAACTTGCTGCTACCTTGAATTTAAGTTTTTCAATGTAATTTAAAGTTCATTATGCAACTAGAAATGGAAGGTGTTAAAAGCTAGCCCTGAGCTTTAATTGACAGCTTAAGCTTGTGCTGCGGCAACTTTTGTTTTGGATGTGCCAAAGGTGAAAGCCATAGAAAATTTGACATATTTTTCATATTTATGTTTCAAAAAGGGGCTAAAAACTTATATTTAGACTGGTTTTTAAGCTGAAACTTGAGCTGCAAACTTGTTTTTATATATTTTTGAGCTTCACAAATTTTGAGCTTTGTTTTAAGATTAGTTTTTAAGCTAAAACTTGAGCTGCCAACTTGTTTTTATATATTTTTGAGCTTTATGTGCCACAAAAAGCGCTGTCCACTTGCTTAGTCGGTGTTATGCGGCTGCTGCTAACATCCTAGTCCATTTCCTGTCCAAAAATTAGTTGGGAATTTGTTTTTTGGGACTCAAAGAACTTCATAATTTGATATTTTTCAGAGATAGAGTTGCCAACCTGTTTTTTGTGTACTAAAACTAGATATTTTTGAGGCACCGAAAAGAGCTGACAACTTGTTGTTGGATCAAATTGATAACGAAATTAATTTTTCGTATAAATTTGTAACAAAAAGTGTTGGAAATTGGTTAAAATTTGAATTGGAATCTTAAACAAAAGCTGCCAACTTGATTTTATATAGTTCAAGCTCTTCATAAAACTAAAAAGCTGCACTTTGAAGTCTTATTAGACTTCAGCTTGGTACTCAAAAGTGTAGTGTGACCAGACAAATCGAGCTTTATAAGGGGGCGTATAAACGATTTAACGACTAGGTGCATACGGATTACGGCGGCTGGTGTAAGACAAGTATTCGCCACTGCAGAGAAAGAAAAGGATACAAAAAAGATCTATTTGGAAAGGATATGTCTTAAATATTTTGTTAGTCAACCAGCGAAGCTGCCAAATCATCCAATTGATCAACATTTATCATATCCTTTGGATGATTTTTAGCTCTGTGGGATGATTATTATAAATATTTAAGATTAATCCAATGGATATTTTTTTAATATTCTTTTTTTCTCTGTGCATCAATTCCAATCAATTAGAAAACGAGTCCACCACAGCTGGTGTGGACAGAATGCCAGCCTGAGACGGCACCGCAACAATGGGCTGTGGAGGTTGATACACAGTTGGTCCTGCAATTCGGAGAAATGGCATACCAGCCATGTCTACGGCGGAAGCATACCGAAAACAACTCAGCGCCGCCAAGAGGGAAGTGAAAATTCCTTCTTAAGAGTCTGTTTCCATAAAACCAGTGGCGACTCGGTCACTTTGATCAGCGTCACTTCTACGCGCCTTCCATGAAGTTCTCCAAATGATTTTTCTTACCACCAAGTCCAGATGTCAGGAAAAAAACCAGCTACAAGGTTGGGTGGTGTTGTGTTTGGCCAGTTAATGCTTAAGCATTTAATTATAGTCTTCAATGAGCTTTTGGTTTGTTTTGATTACAACATAAAGTATATTTTGTTCAATTTCTACCCCAATCGACAAGCGTTCCAATATGGCAACGAAAAAGGTTTACTCTGCTAATAATTACCTACATACATACATATTGGCAAGTATATATGCATATTTATGCTTACGCTTATACGATTTATTGAAATACGTCAATTTATACGAGTATATCGGATACGTTTGATCAAATACAAAAGCTGCCAAGGCGAAGCCCAACAAAGTATGCTACACATTTACGCTTACTGCATGTGGGAGGTTGGGGGGTTAGTGTGGGTGAGTGTTTGTGTGTGTGTGTGTGTTAGGTTGGGTGAATGTGTGTGTATGCACGATAAGCAGGGGTTATGCTTATGGGTATTGTATGAACTTAACAATTGCCAACGCCTCTTTCAATTAAATTTCTCTGTGTGTTTTTTTTTTCTTTCTTTCTTCATTTTTCTTGTTAACAGTTTTGGCGAGAGGTGTAAGCGCATATGGTTGTGTCTCTCTGGTGTGTGTTTGAGAGAGCGAGTGTGAGTGTGTACACTTACCGCTGACTAGGACTTTTGCTATCGGAGGAATGTGCCGCACTATTGTTGTCATCATCATGATGGGCCATGGCCATTGCCTTATGATGATGCCGCTTATGATAGCCAGCTGCATCACTGGCCGGTCCACCGCCTGGTCCGCCACCGCCACCCGAACTGCTGGTACCCGTTGGACTAATGACATCCGTATCGCTGTTGCAATCAGCATGCATATGCCTTGCCATATCCTTGTGCTCATGCGTTTCCATCTGTGAATTATGAAGAAGAATACAAGAAATTTGTTAGCTGTGAAAGAGAAACAGCTCCAAGGAGAACAGCCAGAATGAGTAGACGATTCGAAGTATTTAGATCTAGAGTAGTACTAAACCAAAGACCTAGCAGTCCTTAAGTTCAATCTGCACCAGCTCCAAGCTGCAACTCAAGACAGTAGCAAAGTAAGCGCCTAAAATATCCTTCCTCATTGCCCATTCCAACCCAAGCAACCTAAATCAGTTCAGTAGCGAAAAAGGAGCATAATGTTCAAGTCAACTTCAGGTATTCCCTGGTTTTTTAAACAAACTTGAAAAGTGTTTCATAAGTTTGCCCAGAAGCTTGCATCTCCGACTACTTAAAGCAGCGGTGGGCAGTCCCTTTGTGCCCATTGCTCCGCATGCTAGATTGCTTAGCTTAATTTATATATTTATTAATTTTAAACTTCTGCAGCAGAAGCAAAGTTGTAAGTGCTCCAATCTTAATACTTTAGTTGGTTAAAATGCATTAAGAGTCCACCACTTTAGGCCTTTGGGGCTTGCTAACCATAATTTGATCAAATCTTTAACCACTTTTGATATCCTTCTCAATTACGTACTTACTTATGGTACACTCCCACACACACCGGCATAAGCACTCACTCAACTTGCGGACTAAACTTGGTAAGCCTCAATCTGACCATTGGGACAGATTGCCTTTAATTGCCTGAAACTGACAAATCCCGCAAAATGTTTCAATTTAGTTTTGTTTTTTTTTTCCCCCCCCCCCGTTCTAACACACACATGCACACAACATATCTATCGGGACTTGAATGTCGTGTTCCCACCAATTAGTTGACAAATCGGTTCGGTGCCAGATTAAGCCATGTCTCCCCCAGCTCCTGGCAATTAAATGTGCCACAAAACTTGATTGGAATTTATTGTGGTCTGGCGGGGCGGAGCGGGGTGGCTAAATGGATAGAGGATAGGGCTAGAGGATGGGGCCCACAAAGAGGCATTCCATAAATATTTATGTCCCAAAAACTTTTTGGTGGCTAAAAAGCGAGAAATCCACCCAGCAATCGACCAACCAACACATTTAATTACCCAATGATACATCGGATATGCATGTGACATAAGCGCGTTGTCCCAATTTCCTGAGCCATCAGACCAGAGATATTCCCTGCCAAGGCCAGGATGGCTGCAAAGCATAGCCAGCTAGTGGCATGCTCCAAATATTTTGGTATGAAGTCACATTTTTCAGGTAGAAAAAAAAAAAACAACAAATGAAAGATTGATTTTTTGTGTATTTAGTTCAGCCTATCCACTGTCAATCAGCAACTAGCGGGAGCCATACTGAGATCATCTTTAGACAAAAACATTTATAAAATTAATGTTTTAAGATCAAATTGATATTAAATAATGTGATTTTGCTACCAGAAATGAAATATATATTGGAAATGACAGGTAAATCATTATACAACACGCAATTCACTCTGCTTTTCTTTGGCTAAGTATTCTCAATAGTTTTAGAGAATCAGAAAACCCACGAATTGTTAACACAGGTCAAACAAAATTCAGCTTTTTTCGACCTCCATGAAGGTTTTCCATTCTACCAAGGTACTTGAGCTTTCCTGATTCCAAATCCACCATCTGTGTTTGCACATCACCCTCAGTTTCCAAAATATGGCCTAAAAACATGTATTTTGTTTATATTTATGTCCACATAAATAAGTCCTAGACGGAATTTCGAAGTTCATATAAAAATTCCGCTGATGCAGAATCGTTAGAATCCTTGCGCCCTTGCTGTACATGCAAATCATCTATCAGCTGGAGCTATATATATATATAATATTCCATATTGGAAATGCAACAAAAAATGGCAGAGAATACAAAACGAAAGGGCCGCTTGGAAATGTTTTTGGCCGGAAAACAATGTTGCGCTGATTTTGGTGGTAGGAGAATGGGCTGCCATTTGGGATTCGGTTTTATACTTATTATATTTCGCCAACATACCTGCCATCCATTTTGTAGTTGTCAAACAATTTCACTTGATTTCAATTAATACATGTGTCATCATATCAAAACACAGCTGTTTGATTAGTGTGACCCACCACTAGCTAGTTTAAAAATGCCATTAATCTCTCATTTTCGCGTAATTGTTTAAAGTCTGGTCACACTAGGCACTCGTTCAACGTTGAGGGATTATGTGGTGTCGTAAGCTACATAGCTTACGTCGTAAGCTCTTCTTAATTGGTGGTCCCTGCATCAACGCTAAGTACAAAAAATGTTTCTGGTTCGGAACAACGCCCAGGACGCGCTTGAAAGTATGCCAGCTTAATTTCCGTTAACGAATATCTATTTGAATGAGAGTCCACACTGTACCTTCACTCTGATTGTCTGACTGGTTAAAGGTGTAATCAATAAATGAGGTAAATATGAAATAAATAATTTCCATGTATTATATATAAAAACAACATACTTTTAGGGGCAAAAATCGTGGTTTTTTTAGTTGAGCATAAATTATCAAAATGCTATCTTCAACAAAAGCCATTTGTTGCTTTGCTTACATCTGTGGCCCATTATGTTTTTTAATCTGGGATCGAACTTAGGACCTCTGTCACTTAACACGAATGAAATGGCCACTTAGTTTCCTTATATCACTTATATTATTTTATATTTAAGGGATATTACCAGTATTACCAGTATTACGAGTTTTTCACACTAAGCCCACTTTTCTGACTCTACTTTTCTATGACAGCTATACTCTGTAGATGTCCGATTTCGACCAAACTTAGTGGAATCATGGGAAAGCATAGCAAACTAAGAAATACAATGTTTGGAAGCGCTTTCTTTGAAATCAAAAAAGTTTTTCTCACAAAAACTAGTTTGTCGACCGATCATTCATATGGCAGCTATAACCTATAGTCAGCCGATTTTGACAAAACTTTGAAGAATTGTGTGAAAGCTTATAAAATAAGTATATGACAATTTTAAAGAGGCTTAGATTGAAAACAAAAAAGTTTTTCCTACTAAGACTATTTTTCTAACCTTACTTTTCTATGGCAGCCATACTATATAGATGTTCGATTTCGACCAAACTAAGTGGAATCATGCGAAAGCACAACAAACGAATATGTACAATGTTTGGAGTCGATTACATTTAACACAAAAAAGTTTTTTTCAATGGAACTTCATTGTCGACCGATCATTCGGACTGCAGCTATATGCCAAAGTCATTTGATTTTGACAGAACATTGTTGAATTGTGTGGAAGTGTATTAAACAAAGAAATACCTGTTGTAAGGACATTTCCCTATACAACAAAAAAGTTTTTCTCACTTTTCTCTTTTCGTTTCTTTGGACCTTACTTTTCCATGGGAACTATATAGATGTTAGATATCGACCAAACTTGGTGGAATCATGGGAATGAATAGCAAACTAAGAAATTTAAAGTTTGGAGGGCGTTTCCATGGAAAAAAACGGGTTTTCTCATCAAAACTATTTTCATTTTTCGACAGATGACAGCTATATGCCATAGTCATCCGATCCGGCCGGTTCCGACAAATGTGCAGCGCATTTTTATTGAAAGACTTCGTGCAAAGTTTGATGAAGATAGCTTGCAAACTGCCGAAGGATCAAAAATGTATATCCTTTATGTAGTCGGAGATGCCCCTTTTTAAATACCCTCTGCAAGGGTATACAAAAATTTCGCCTGAAGTGGTGGACTTAACTTTCAACCCCCACGCTATAAAACAACGTTCGAACAACGAGATGAAAGCTTAAGTTCTCTGCTACAGATCAATTATTCAATTCAGAGTCGTGGACCTGAACCATTTCTGAAATGGTTCCGTACCAGTCTACACACAGTTCTAGTGAACCGTATCAAAACCGGTTCTGCACCAGTAAAATATTGAACCATATTATGCCAAACTCCAAGTTCTTAGCATAAACAACTTCTCAGATATGTATCTGGACCACATTTCAATTGATTGTTAACGCTTGCCAACTGGTTCAAAGACATGGCCCATAACCCATGACGCTTTCCTTATCGACCTGTACCCGCTGTGAATATTTAAGAGAGTATTGTTTCCATTTCAATACCGTACTTACTACTTACCGTATATAGGCCCGTTGCAGTGGCCGCCGATGATGACGATGATGCCGCCGCTGCTCCAGTGCTGCCGTAATTGAGCTGTGAGTGATAGCCGCTGGAGAGTATCTTTTTGTGTGCGGATGCATGCGCCCGATACGCGCTCACGCTCAGTTTCATTGTGACATCAACTCTGGTTGCCTCTGTCCACGCCTACGTGGAGTGGGCGTGGTCGGTTGCCGTTGCCTTCAAGTTGCTTTGAATTGGGCTTAATTGAGTGCCCGGAGGCGGCTGGCGACGACGACGACGACGGCGACACCGACACAGTTTTGGGCTGCGGCCTATGTACACACGGGATGGGATGGGCTGGGGATGGGAGCCAAAAAAACAATGCGCACTTTTTATTGCCGCCTTTGTGCTCGCTCGTCTCCGCCTGACGCCTGTTTGTGATGCGAGACAAGGACCCGGCTGAACTGGAACGGGAGCCGGTACCCCCCACGTCCTGGGCCGCTGTTCAGTTTCTAGTTGGCCATAAATGTCTTTGCCATTGGATGTGTGCGTGTGCGTGTGTGTGTGTGTGTATCTGTGTGTGTGTCTGTGCCTTTTGCTGAGGATCCGTCGTTTCGCTCGCTTTTTAATTGTTTGTAATTTGGGTTTTTAGTGCTCTACAGTTTGTTGTTGTTGTTGTTGTTGCTGTTTTTGTTTGTTCTTGGTGTTGTTATTGTTGTTAAGGCCTCATGTCACTTTAGTTACAAGTAGCGGTAGTTGTTGCCGTTGTTGTTGCCAATGTTGTTGTTGTTGATGTCTCGCCTGCAGCAAGAAAAACGTTTACCAAAAGATAACATTAAAATTGAGATTAATTTAAATGGCAAAATGCTTTTAAGTGCGAACAAATTTCAATTTGTGTATACAGTATATATACACTGTGTGTGTGTGTGTGTGTGCGTGAAATGACTCATTAGCGACAGTTTCCGCTTCAGTTCCAGACTCCTCGATTCGTCATTAAAACGCTGATAAAGTCTTTTACTTTCGTCTGACCACATCTCCCATCTCAAAATACATAAAACTCATCAAATTTTGTTTCTTTTGGGCACTTCAAATGCTCCAAATCTTTTGCATTCCATTTCCTTGTGGAAAAGCTTTAAAGCCCAGAAGTATGCTATCAAATTTAATGTATCAACAGCAGTAAGCCAAAAACATGGCCATCAGAAAGAGACAGAGAGTGCATTTGTTGCTTGTTTCTTGCAATGCCCAAAAAAATGTCATAATTCTCAGAGTAAGACGAAGAAAACCCACAAGATCTTGGTAAAGTAATCGTAAAATTCATACTCAGTTATAACTACAAGTTTCAGGAAAATCTCAAGCAGCAACCATCAAAAAGCGGCTAAGAAATTTGGCTAAAGTTTAAAACTGATGCAAATAAGTTGCTTGTAGACTAAAAACCAAGAGACTACACTGTTACCCGTTTCGATTTCGATCAGATTATGTGGAATCTGATATGCTAAGTGGGCCTGCTTAAGTGAACAGACCCGTCTATTAGACTTTAGGCTTCAAATTTTGCTGTTTTCAATTGAACACTTTTATTAAAGAAGATTAAAGAAAACGATTCGTCTGTGCCGAAGTTTTCATACCGTTGCAAGTGCTCGCTTAACTATTTTCAAAAATAAACGTTTTCCACATTAACCCATTTTTTCGACCAATCTTTCGTATGGATGCTATAGGATTTAGTCATCCGACTTGAACAAAAATTTGTAAATCTATGTGAAATCATGTAAAACAATCAAATACAAAATTGCAATAACTAAGACTGTTTTTCTGACCTATGTTTTGTATGGCAGCTATAGCATATAGTTGTCCGATTTTCATCAAACTTGACAAAATTATAAAAATTCATAGAAAACTTATGAATACAAAGTTTGAAGACGTTCCCATTGAAAAGAAAAAAGTTTTTCATACTAAAACTAGTTTGCCGACCGATTGTTCATAGGGGAGCTATAAGATATAGTCATCCGATCCTGTGGGTTCCGACATATTAGTAGTGTGCAGCATTAAAAAGTCTCTGTGCAAAATTTCCGTTCCATAGCTTTAAAACTGAGAGACTAGTTCGCGTAGAAACAGACAGACAGAAGGACAAAGCTCAATTGACTCAGCTCGCCACCCTGATCAAGAATATATATGGTTTATGGGGTCGGAAATGAATATTTCTATGCGTTGCAAGCTTCTGGGCAAAATTATAATACCCTTTGCAAAAAGATTCAAAATAGATCAATTTAGAAGAAAAATGTCTTAAATATCCTTTTAATCATCCAGCGGAGCTGCAAAATCATCCAAATGATCATAATTTTGTATATCCATTGGATGATTTTTAGCTTCGTTGAACGATTAAAAGACTATTTAAGACATGTCCCTTTCAAATGGATACCGGAAATCATCCAATTGCCATATATACCATTGCAATGGGTATATTGAAATGGTCCAGATGTTTGTAACGCATAGAAGGAAGCATTTCCGACCACATAAAGTTACTATATATTCTTGATCAGCATGACGAGCTAAGTCGATATGTCCGTCTATCTGTCTGTCCGTCCGTCTTTCCGTTTGTTTCTATGCTATCTCCTTCGTCAGTTTTAAAGCTATCGCTACCAAACTTTGCACGAAGTCGTTTGGTACAAAAACGCTGCACATTTGTTGAAACCGGCCGGATCGGATGTCTATAGCATATAGTGAGAAAAACTTTTTTGTTTTTAACGCAAACGTCTTCAATGCGTCTTCATGATTCTGCCAAATTTGGTCGAAATCGGACAGCTATATTGTATATAGTATCTAGATATATAGTTATTTACTTCACCTGGCTCTGCTCGATGCTTTCCTAAAACTTTCTGGGTGTAGTTTTCACCGCTTGGATCAACAACATCGAAATAGCGTGTATAAGCAGCCTTAAATTCCGTAGAAAACCTTCTTCTTATTTTATAATAATAGTTGAGCTGGGCCGATTTTATTCCATTTTAAGCACATTTTAGCAAAATGGTTTGTCTTCGCTTAATAAAATCGTAGAATTGTTGGTGATAGTTTACTTTAAAGCTTAGTAGTAAGAATGTACGATGAAGTGAAAGCATCAGCTTAAATTCCCCATAAATTGTGCCTAAAATGGTGTCAAAATTGGAATCATCAAGTATCTCGAACAATCCTTTAAGATACTCTCAAAGTATAACTTTGATCAGTGGTGGCCAGAAATTGACAGATTTTTCGCTTTATCTTGGTAACTGAGAGTGATGCATGGGAAAAACATTCATGCAGAACACAAACTTGTGTTATTTTATACATTTTTGTGTAACTATTTTTAATCTTAGTAGGCCAGGCGTTACTGTCAATTGGCTTTAGCCAGACATCACAAGTTTTCTATTCTATTTTATTCATTCAGCAGTTGACCCTCCTGGGGTGTACAACAATTACTTTTTTGCTTCTTCATTTTTTTTTATATATTTTCGAGCAACTGCCTCGGTCTTTTCTGACCGTTGGCCTTGGAGCAACCAAGTTGAGTTTCTTACTTATTATTTATATTCCGATGAGCAATTTCCTTTTGACACCATCTAAAATAACACTTACCATATCTCCATTTTCACCAAATCCTGCCCATTGGAGTTGCTGAAACTAACTTGGGCTCGTGTGACACGTGCAAGTTGATTTATTTCCTGAATTTGATTAATAAAGTGGGCCTATTATTTATCTAATAATTGTATCTTTCTTATTCTTTGTTTTATTCCATTGATTTTAGGCCTTTCATTCGGTGTTTTTTCTTGTTAAAACAGTATTTCAAATTCCATGGTATTCGTAGCGGCTCGCTTATGTGTACTAATGGCGCATTTAATGCTACTGAACTGCTTTTAGGCCCCATTAATTGTAAAAATATAGATGGGTCTTGCAGTTCTTTGATAGAAATCTAGTCATATCATATCAGACCTTGAGGCTGTACTAAAAGTTGACCTTACGGCGAAAGTTTACAGACCAATCGACAGTCGTACCATCAACAACCTGTCAACTTCCTTTATATTTTCTTAACTTGCTTCATATTTTCTTAACTTACTTCATATTTCCTTAACTTACTTCAACATGGATTCCTTTGGGTTCCGCTAAATATGTTATTATATTTTATGATATCCCAGAGACCATCAGCATCTTATTATACATTCAAATTGCTGAGTTGAAGTAGCTTCGACTCGAAGGTTTGTAAAAAGTTTTACCCATGGTTAAAGTTATAAAACATGTCAATAAAAATCAAATTGAAATCAATTTGGTCAACTGTGATAAAGTGATGCAATTTTAGTTTGCAAAGATTCGTCAGGATATCTGTTGAAATGGCGTCTAGCGCTTTTTTTCGGTAGACGAGTTGAACTTAAAGTGTCCCCAAGATGGCATGCTTACCATACTCACCCACAACAATAAAGAAAGTAGGTCAAGCCCGACTATAACGTACTCTGTACCAAGGAAATTAAACGCTCAGTATAAATTTTGAAGCTGCAGTAGAAGCTAAAAGCAGCGCTGCAGCCGCGAACAGTCTTTTGATCATAACTCGACAACCGGTCATCCGATCTTCACCATTCCTTTGTCGGATCGATAAGTAATCCTCATAACTAAATATGTCTAGAAGGAAGCAGCCATCTATTGTGCAAAAGTATGTAACAGCCAAAAGGAATGGCATAGCCGACCCAATAAAGTATATATATTCTTGATCAGCATCAACAATCGAGTCGATAAAGAGATGTCCGGCCGTCTGTCTGTCCGTATAAATGCATAGATCTCAAAGTTGGTGAGAGATAGAAGATTTGACGTGTACGGGGCAAAAAACAAATCGAGTTAATTATCGACATTTGCCACGTCCCCTTCCGCCCCCGCAATTTGCAAAATACGTCATATCTTTCACAGTTTTAAAGATAGATGTTGCGTACCTTTTAGATAGATTTAGTAAACAGCATTATTTATAGATCCGCCAAAGAATTGGCAAAGATTGGATGAACGGTTGTCGAGTTATACTCCAAAAACTGTTCGCTGCTGCAGAGCAGTAGCAGCGCTGCTTTCAGCTTCACCATGTATGCTGTACGAATATTTTCATTGGTTTAGAGTATGTATAGTATTGTATATCTTGTCTAAACTTTGTTAAATCATGAAACAAGCATAGAAAACTAAGGAGTGCAAAGTTTGGAGGCGTTTCCATTAAAAACAAAAAAGTTTTTCGTATTAAAACAAACAATTATGTTGGGCAGCACCGGAAGCAACGGCGATGGGCAGCACTTTACAAACCCCAACGCTTTGTGTGACATTCAACAACTTAAAATTGATCAGATGAATATAAATCTTCCTCGAGCTCGAGGAAAGACTCTCTTTTTGAAGTCCTAGAGAAAAACTTTTGTTACAAAAATGATACAAATTCTGGACCAACAGCCATGCACACATTTTTGCATTCCCAAGTGTGACCTTTGACCAAAATTTTGCACTTCATACCGCAAAACTTTTGCGAAAGTGTATTACCATGGCCGCTGTCATTCGTTTCAAGTGTCTCCTCTCGTACAAACGCAATTTACAGCATCCCATTGGAGTCATTTAGTTTGTTGGGTATTAAATTACTACAGCAATTTGTACCTTAAGTATATGAACTGATATTGTGGTCAATTTTGTCTGGTAATTGGGTACAGGCAATAATTACAGCCCCGTCGGACACATCCACCACCTCCCACTCTCAATTACTGAGGCAGCACATACTCAATTGCATCTGCAATTAATTATCATCTCTTGGAGGGAGATGGAATTAAATGAAATCGATACACAAACTTTAGTGAGAGTTCGATTTCATGGGCGATGATTCGGTTGACCGATTCAACTGACGATTTAATTATGTAAAACATTTCTTCTACTTGTATTTCTTTTTGGCCAACATCCAGGCCAAGCGGTTAGCTTAAGGGTTAGGGCATAAAACTGAAAGCAATTACAAAGCCAGGCGCAGAGGCATTTAATAAAACTGGAAACTAAATAAAGCAACCAGAGGAGCTGATGGAGCTGATGGGGCTGGCACCTGTTGGCACATAAAATGTAATTATAAGTCACTGGCTTAACACTTTGTGCCAGCTCTTAAATGGCTTAAATACTGGCCTGGGTCCGCCCCAGTGCTGGGCAAGTTTTATGAGCTTTTGTGCTGGCCCCTGATTGCCATCAACTGTATACACACACACACACACGTACAATGGCTGCCGCGTTTTTTACATAAAACTCAATGAAGCATCCACTGACAGTCGGCAACATGGGAGATAAACTGGAAGAGCAACTGCTGCTGCTGCTGCTTGGGCTGCTTGGGCTGCCTCTTATGATTTCAATTTCAAAATGTACGCTCCATTGAGCAGTAAAAACACTCATCCCACCTCCCTTTGGGCGCCCACAGAAAAAGTGACATTAAAAAATGGTGGCCACTTGTCAAATGCTCCTTCCAGCTCCCATTGAATATTTATCAAAAAACAACAACAAAAAATAAAGAAAAGAACTTATCATCTTGCTGCAATCGAGCCAAGCCAAAGAAAAACACTCAACTTTTTGCTGGCGTATACGTGCGCCCCCCAGTAATGTGAAAATCTGCGGTAAACACAACGATTTATCCCAAAAATTTCCAAATCAAATTTGAAACCTTTAAAAACTTGACTAAAGGTTAAAGCAATTGTTGAGTAAGCGAACAGGATTTGGGCTCAATTGAAACAAACAACAAACACACTTGGCAAACACTCTGTTAAAAGCAAAAACGTTGAGCATCATACACAGAGAGAAAATTGCTAAAGTAAAGCTACAATTTCGGTAGGACGAAGCAGTCGAATATGGGTAAGGCTGCCAGCCGGTCCTGAACTGGACACCAAAGAATCGGCGAGGCTTGGGTATTTTGGTCCTCAGAACCGGTTCAAGAACCGAACCTTGCAAACAATAAGAGTCTCGAAATTAACCTCAAAATGAACTCCTCTAAACAAGCTCAAAACTATCATTTCAGTCAACTTCTTCGAAATTTCTATATCTTTCTCAATATTATTAGCGGAAAAAACTATTTTATGGTAGTTTTTATTTGAAATAAATATAAAACGAAGCTTTGGTTTCATACCCTTGCAAGTGCTCGCTTAAATATTTTCAAAAAAATACTCTTTTTCCCATTTTCCGACCGATCGTTCGTATGGGAGCTATATGATATAGTCATCCGATTTGGCCAAAAATTTGCAAAATTATGTGAAAGCATGTGAAACAAACAAATACAAAATTGCAGGATGCTACCATTAAAAACAAAAAAGTTTTTCCAACTAAAACTGTTTTTCAGACCTATCTTTTGTATGGCAGCTATACCATATAGTTGTCCGATTTGAATAAAACTTGGTAGAATCATAAAAAAACATAGTAAACCTACGATTACCAAATTTGGAGACGTTTCCGTTGAAAAGAAAAAAGTTTTTCTCACTAAAACTAGTTTTCTGACCGATTATTCCTATGGGAGCTATGGGATATAGTCATCCGATCTGGTCGGCTCTGACATATTAGTAGTGTGCAGCAAAAAAAAGACTCTGTGCAAAATTTCAGCTCAAAAGCTTCAAAACTGAGAGACTAGTTCGCGTAGAAACAGACAGACAGACAGACGGACAGACGGACGGACAAAGCTCAATCGACTCAGCTCGTTACCCTGATCAAGAATATATATAGTTTATTATGGGGTTGGAAATGAATATTTCTATGCGTTGCAAACTTCTGGGCAAAATTATAATACCCTTTGCAAGGGTATAAAAACGGTTACATTAGGGTGGACGACGATAAGGTCCTTAACAAATCGCATCATAAATGATTCCTTGACGGGTGTACATAACAAATTTAAAAATCAATTAATTTTAATTCATGTTTTTACCTCTGCGCATTGGCTTCAAAGTTTCCAAAAATATTACGTATACGACACGTTTGCCTCATCGAAATTCCGTCATACATTGTACATAGTTCATTTACACAACGGAAATGTATATTTCATGAAAAAAAGTACTCAATTTTTATAATATATCTCTAATTTCAAAGAGCAATTGATTGCACGTAACTTTCAGTCAGTCTCTCTCTTTAGCTAACCCAAATAAACTTGATGGTTTGCCCACCCGAGAACATGCCACATCGAATTAAACGTGTAAAAAACATTGTTTGAATTTTCGCAATCTGAAACAAACTTGATCTGCGTATGGCATACATCTATGGACTTACCTTCATGCAAAAATTTGTTTGGCTCTATGTCGTATAGTCTCTGAGATCAACGCGTTCAAAACTTCACAACTTCACGATCCAACTTTTTTCATTTTCAATGGTTACAGGGAATAAAAACAATTTAAAGCTATTGCCTGAAATTTTAACGGTCATATACTGCAAAGGGATACCCTAATCACCTAGCGGTATAAAGTATACTTTACAAGCTATTTTTATATATCCGAATGTACACTGATTCTTCAATGTATATTTAAAAAAATAGATTATTAATAAATTATTTAGATTGAATTCACTTCTATCATTCTCTCCAGATAAAATTGTCCTACTAAAGTTAAGTTGTCATCTAAATTCCTAATGTAGCAGACAAATTCCCATGAGACGTAACATTGATGCGACGTCTTCCATGTTAATTATTTCGCACAATCGTCTGAAACTTTATTCACTGTATGATGCACTCAACAAACCTGAGAGTAGACATCTAATAAATTATCAAAAAAAAAACAGAAAAAGACGTAGCTTTCGTTGTGATTCAATTTATCAAGACTTGGATTGTTGATTTGTTCAATCGCTGAATATTATTTCATGTATTCCATTGACGACCAAAACCAATTCAATTCCAAGTAACCTCACCCGGAATGTCCAATTTCCACAATAATATTTCCATAAGCAATAGATCCGTCCGAAAAGTGTCGCCTGCGTAGGAAGATCATCACTAATTCAACAGAATTAATGCAAAATAATTCCCTTATCAATGATACAAAATGTCCGTTTCCTGCCCTGGTCGAGCATCGTTTGCTTCATGCGCTTTGCTTTGTCAAGCCTCAATCCCTTATCAACGATTATGTCAAATGCTTGCCAACGCACTGGCCACTAAGTAGCCCAACTGCCCAACCACTAAGGCCCATCCATTGTCCTTTTGGCTGTCAGTCAACGTGAGCTCAGTGCTCCGTGCGCTACCCTTGTCCCGGATTTGTGCTGTTTTTCAACTTTCTTCGTCTTAGTTTTGTTGTTTTTTTGTTTGTTTTGTTTTCTTTCGGTGAAATTGTGCGTGTTTTGTTATGAATATGAAGTTACATACATCCCCTGCTTAGCCAAATGTTGCCATTGCTCATGCATATAGCTGGGGACTTAAGCGAATCCGGTTGTCCAGGAGAGTGGAGAGTAGGTCAAGCGGCAGTCGGAGCAGCTGTTTCGGCCCCAAAGCTCATGTAAATTTTTGTAAGCTGAGCCGCAGCATAAATTAGGAGCGACATTTGCATGAGACATCACCGCAACAGAATGGCCACCGCCGCAAGGCCAGCGGCAAGAACTACTCGGCCAGACCACCCACCCACCCACCCCTCAGCACCTTTGGCTGGCTGTTTCAATTTACAAATTTTATACAAAATCAACAGCCGTGGCCAGACTGATTCCTATTTCCTTTTCCTGCTTCTTTTTTTCCATTCACTTCACTTTACTTACAGCAAACGGGGAACAAATTTAATGATGAAAAAAGGTATTGGCCTTGGCAGGTGAGAGTTACTTGGTCAAAGTTTGTGCAGTTTTATGGATGGGATCTTAATAAATATAAATGAGTGTCTGTCTGTTGTTAATGGGCGATTCTCTGGCAATTTATACAGTGTGTCGGGAGCGATCTATATATCATTTCTAGCACCGCCTCTCACATTTATCATAACTGGTTTTTGTGATGGGTAAAGATGTTGGGGTCAAAGGGTCATTGGTCGTACTATATTTGGGTGTTGTCTTTCCAACTGCTGTTGGTGTATTATTATGAAGATAATCTAACATATATGATCCGCACACTCTCGACAACTAAGATTGAAACTAAGATTTACTCTCAGCCTTTCCTTTGTGCCAAATTGCAATAAAAATATCTCAATGTTTGGACTTTATGCCACAATTTCCTTCTTTCTGACCAATGTGCTTAGCATGCAATTTGAAAGGTCATGCCATCAACCCCCTAACGGCTGCTGTTTTGCTGTTTAATGAGCGTAAACGTAAAGAAAAGGGAGAACAAGTAAGAAAGACGCTCAAGCCCGACTAGAGTACACTCTGCATCAACGAAAGTGTATGCACAGTAAGAGTCTTGCTGCTATAAGCAGCTCAGTGCTCATAGCTGCTCTGTTGTCTACCAATTCTGTTGCCGAATCGAAATAGAGTCCTGACTATTTAATATATTTAGAAGCAACAAAACATCCTTCCATTAAACTGTGAGAGATGAGACGCACATGACCATGTCGACTCGCCTGTTGCTGCTCATTAAAAATATATTATATATAGTTTATTGCTGTTGCATACTTAATTTACTTTGCATCCCTTTGGTACAGGGTATAATTATGTTATAACAAAATGTGAAATGCGAGAGTCTCTTCATACGATGTATAATGGGTGGGTTTAACTATCATCAGATCCCGTTACCATTGGCATTGAAGCACCTTAAATAGATTGCACAAATTAATTAAGCAACTATACCAGGTATTGGGGTAGCTATCGTTATTAGAGCGAAGCTCTTTAAGGGACGATTGAAAGAGAATACTATTATTTTTGCGTCAAATTTCTTTGGCTACTCTTTTGACTATGCAGGTCAGCCGTGGGAGCAGGTTGGTTGTTTGTAAATGGCTGGGGTGCGAAAAAGGGTGCAAACGGTGACCAAAACATGGACCAGAATAGTGACCAAAACAGTGACCGAGAAGTGACCAAACAGTGACCAGGTAAGGACCAAAGTAGTGACCGAAAAATGACCCCAAGCAGTCGCCAAAACAGTGACCAACCAATGTCTAAAACAGTGACCAAAACAGACACAAAAAACAGTGACCAAAACAGTGAAACAGTGACCGAAAAAGTGACTAAAACAGTGACCAGGTAATCACCAAAATAGTGAGCGAAAAAATGACCAAAAGCTGTCTCAAAAAACAGTGACCAAACTATGTCTAAAACAGTGACCAAAACAGTGACCGAAACAGTGACTAAAGCAGTGACCAAAGCAGTGACCAGGCTATCACCAAGGTACTGAGCGAAAAAATGACCAAAAACAGTCTCAAAAAACAGTGACCAAGTAATATCTCAAACAGTGACCAGTGATAAAAATAGGGGAAAAACAACTTCTTCTCTGCCGAAGTTTGTATACCCTTGCAGCACCTGTTTCTAACTAATTTGAAGAGCATTTCCACTGAAAACAAACAAGTTTTTCACACTAAGACTACTTTCCAGACTTTACTTTTCTATGACAGCTATACTATATAGATGTTCGATTTC
Source organism: Lordiphosa andalusiaca (assembly GCA_035044965.1). Lineage (NCBI taxonomy): Eukaryota > Metazoa > Arthropoda > Insecta > Diptera > Drosophilidae > Lordiphosa > Lordiphosa andalusiaca. The sequence goes on along the minus strand of JAWNNM010000051.1, from coordinate 6,122,043 downwards.
GACCAAACTTGGTTAAATCGTGGGAAAGCATAGCAAACTAAGAAATACAAAGTTTGGAGGCGTTTTCTTTGAAAACAGAAAAGTTTTTCCCACTAAAACTAGTTTATTGACCGATCATTCCTATGGCAGCTATAACCTATAGTCATACGATTTGACAAAACTTTGAAGAATTAAGTGAAAGCTTATAAAATAAATATAAGCCAATATAAAAGAGGTTTACATTGAAAACAAAAACTTTTTCTTAGTATGACCATGTTTCTAACCTTATTTTTCTATGGCAGCTACACTATATAGAAGTCCGATTTTGACCAAACTTGGTGAAATCATGGAAAAGCATGAAAAACTAATAAATAAAGAGTTTGGAGGCATTTCCATGGGAAACAAAAAAGTTTTTCTCACTAGAACTAGTTTTATGACCATTCCTATGGCAGCTCTATGTTATAGTCATTCGATCCAGCCGGTTCCGACAAATGTGCAGCGTATTTGTACCAGAAGACTTCGTGCAAAGTTTGGTCACAAAAGCTTTAAAACTGACAGAGGAGATAGCAAAGAAACAGACCGTCAGACAGACGAACAATACTAAATCAACTCATGATCCGTCATGCTGATCAAGAACATGTATACTTTATGTGGTCGCAAATGCTTCCTGTTTAGCATTACAAACATCTGTACAATTTTAATCAAAAGATATCCGGCTCACTGGTTCGAATCAAAATAAATCAATATTTAAGGTTCGGAAATTTGAGGTCCAAAGTTTTTAGTAGAAGGATTTTAGTTTCGAACCTTGCTGTAGTCCATGAGTCAAGCAACCTTTAACATTTTCATGTTCTAAAAATCAAAAACGACCAAAACTACACAAATCGTTTGGGAATCGCGTGTTTTTTTGGGCGTAAACCGTGAATCTATATATCATTTACCTTTAAGTAATATTCCATTTCGGAGTTTTCGTAGAAAAAATATTAGTCTTTTGACAATTATTAAAAAAGCTTGAGAGTCGAGGAGCTTAAAAACAGAGGCAGGGGAGTTTTTGAGTAATTTTAAAGGTTTTTCTACATTTGTTATTTAACTCTACTGCCCGTTTTAGAAGTCTAAACGAACTAAGCCAACCATATAACAGATGAAGTCGCTAGCCAGAAGGTCAAATTAGTGTTGTCTATTATTTTTTTGAAACGAACCGATATTTTAGGTACTGGAACAGTTTCGGGTTCCCAATGAGGTTGGGTTCACAGTAATCTGGAATTCGGAATTCCGGGTTCGAACCGGTTCGACTCAAAACCGGCTTGCATTCCTGACTAAAACCGCGACCAAGCGAGTGTATCGGTGGATGAATCAAATGAAGTTTCTCTCTTATTCTCTCTTACTTTTACAATTAAAATTTAAGGCAAAACTACTTTGTATTTCGTTTGCAGGCATTTTTTATACCCTGTTCCCATTAAGAATGGGAAAAGGGGATCATGGAGTTGTGCAAAAGTATGTAACAGCGAGATGGCACCATTTCCGACCCCATAAAGTATATATATTCTTGATCAGCATGAACAGCCAAGTCGATAGAGTCATGTCCGTCCGTCTGTCTGTTTGAACGCGTCGATCTCGGACACTAGAAGAGATAGAGCCACAAATTTTTGCATGAAGCTAGGTGTATACCACAAGCAAGTTTGTCTCAGATTTGTAAAAGTTGAGCCTACATCAAAATCCATGTAAACGTTCTTTCTATTGAAGCAAATTCTGCTGCATTTCGTCCCTGTACAAAACCGTAAGGAAGATTGCATGATTTTGCAACTACTTCATGGTTTTAAAAACTTGTATCCGAGATGTGGTTGTGGCTTGCCGTCAAGTTTGACTAGATGGCAGACTTCGCACACGCATAGCACTTTCGTGTTAAATCGAAGGTCGACATTGAAATTTCCCCAAGCCATTCACTTACTGCCTATAACGCATCTTGTTGTTCCATGGCTGTGGTAAAAGTTTTCATTATAGACTTTTGCATTAACACAAGCTATCAGATTTCCCGCTGGTGCAGTTGAAAATATGCCAAAAATATGTACTGAGAAAATATGTGTGAGAAAAATCACTTTTCCCATGTCATTTGTTATCTTTTTGATCAAAATTTACCAATTATTAATCTGCACAGACAAAAGCAGTGTGAAAACCCACTTACAGTTTGCCTTATCTTACAAATCCCCAACCAAGAACTTTGCTCCCAGCGTCTGACCAAGGGCCATTTGTATGCAGGCTTACGAAAAGCATTTTGTTGTTAGTTTCCAAACAAAAAGGGGGGGCGGGGTCGGGGGTGTACCTGCCTTTTAAAAGTTTTTTTTTTTTCCAATTTATTTGGCGAAGTTTCCAATGTTTAATTAGCAAGTTTTGCCAGCTGGTGGTTAGCCAGCTCTGATTTCTAATTAGTGTAATCAACTTGTGCATCTGCATTAGTGGTTGGCGTCCGCTGAATAGTGCACCTAATGCCACTAGGGAGAATGGTTGCATATTACATTGTTTAAATATGAGAATCAACATATTTTAAAAGCTAGCTTTTAAAACTTAACAAAAGCTTAGCTAAATCTGTGGGTTATCGAAATAACCAGCCCCGGCCTGGCTGCTCCTTAAGCGAATCCGTTGATGGAATTGCTTCATTTTGGGTTGTGAGAATTGTGGCCGTGATTTTGGTTCAATTGCGGAAGTCGCTGTGGGAAATTGCTCATACGCGCACCCGTGCCTTAGCCATGCGTAATAAAAGGGCTTTCGTCTACCAAAAATACCCAAAGAGTCAGACCCGAAATATTTATGGCCCATAATAAAGGTCATATATCACTAGACAGAGACAGGGCGAGCGAGTGAGCAAGATAGACATGCGTCTTCCTGTTTGTCTTCGGATGTGATTTATATGGCAACCCTTAAACATTTGCTGGGAAGGGGAGGGGGGAACAGGAAACACATGCGAGCATTTGTATGTATGTAAATAAGCTGTCGGTGCAGAGGAGACGCGTGAAATTCAATTAAAAAACTGCTTCCCAGTGCCAGCAGCCCCAGGAATAATGCAATTACAAGCAGACACCCACACACACACACACACACACACACACACAAGACACACACCGAGCTTATCCTTCAGCCAGTCCAAGCATAAACCGTAACCAAGGGCAATAAAAATTATTAAGCCCAGAAAATAAAGTGAGCGCTGGGGAAATGAGAGCACACATCAGCCTGACTCCTGTACGCCGCCAAAAGCCTTACATGAAACATGATGCAATGAACGCAGTCAGCGGGCATTATCGTCACTCTCATCTGCAACCCTTCACACCCACCCCCACCCCCACTCCAGCCCCTGCGCAAAAGTGAAAAATCACTCGCAGAGGCGTTGAATTTTTAATGCACTTTTGGTTTCGATTTTTGGTTGCCCACCAGCGATTTCGGGCCAGTTGCTTACGTAATTGATTCACATGCGGTGGTGGGAGGTGAGTGGATTGCGGTCTCTGGTCCCAAGTGCTGCATCTAGACACTTTATGGCCACCTGAGTGGGAAAGCTGCTTATAAAATCGCACGATTTGTAGGCATAGCAGCAGACATTACTTTTGTCCCCGGGGTAATGTCTACTAACACCTGGCCAGGTGGCGGCGGGGGCTTTAGTACTCCAGCTGTGTGACATTTCCAGATAACTAACTAGAGCCATTTGCATAGACAATGGGCTACTGCAATCCGTATGTCATTTGTTTACTGGATAAAGCCAGTTGAGCTGGTTGAAAAGTAATTGACACACTTAATGATGGCTTGGATTATGAAGGGAGGGACAACAAAAACAAAAACAGTTCTGTTTCCATTTGTGCCAATTGAATGAATTTTAATATACTCATACTCATACTCATACTCATACTCATACTCATACTCATACTCATACTCATACTCATACTCATACTCATACTCATACTCATACTCATACTCATACTCATACTCATACTCATACTCATACTCATACTCATACTCATACTCATACTCATACTCATACTCATACTCATACTCATACTCATACTCATACTCATACTCATACTCATACTCATACTCATACTCATACTCATACTCATACTCATACTCATACTCATACTCATACTCATACTCATACTCATACTCATACTCATACTCATACTCATACTCATACTCATACTCATACTCATACTCATACTCATACTCATACTCATACTCATACTCATACTCATACTCATACTCATACTCATACTCATACTCATACTCATACTCATACTCATACTCATACTCATACTCATACTCATACTCATACTCATACTCATACTCATACTCATACTCATACTCATACTCATACTCATACTCATACTCATACTCATACTCATACTCATACTCATACTCATACTCATACTCATACTCATACTCATACTCATACTCATACTCATACTCATACTCATACTCATACTCATACTCATACTCATACTCATACTCATACTCATACTCATACTCATACTCATACTCATACTCATACTCATACTCATACTCATACTCATACTCATACTCATACTCATACTCATACTCATACTCATACTCATACTCATACTCATACTCATACTCATACTCATACTCATACTCATACTCATACTCATACTCAAACTAATACTTCATTCTCCGTTCCCAGCTAATTTCAGCTAATCCCGGACTTCTTCGTGCATCCGGCAACTGCATTAACGGTGGCGTATGCGTTATATGGCCAGGCGATTTGCAAGCAAAATGAAACGCCAGCCAACTGCCAACAGCTGGCCATTAATTTTCATTGCCGTCGCCATTAAAATGCTTTTCAATTTTTCAAACGCAATTTCTGACATTGAAAAATTGTTCCAGGACCTGAGGACGAAACGCCAACACCGACACACCGAACCGGCACACGCACACATTTCAACTTGAGTTGCAAATTTATCTGCTCCACTGATTGCATTTGGTTTTGTGGACGACGCTTTAATGAGTCTAAGCCCGCCCACTCGCACCGTACCCGGAGCGGGTAATTGGGGGAAATTTGAACAGGCACTATTGAGTGTTGGTAGATAGATAACGGCCAGATTAGGCAATCAGCTAAAGTGTGTATGAGATGACTATGATGATAATCGATTGCTACCACAGTCACCAGGGAGACGCCCAAAAGGGTTCTAATCGAAGCTTGATCCTTGCTGGGATAATTACATACGCCAGTTGGGGCGATCCCATTTACTAATCCTTATACCCTGTTCAGCCTCTTTCTATTACCTGTCTTAAGGAATGCCCTCTACTGTGATGTTCCATCAGCTAGCAGGACTCTAGTCGCTAAGTAGAACATGCGATGGAACAAAATCAATAATGAATAAATGTAGATTTCCTTTTCAACAATCATTGAGAAACTCTTGTGATTATCCTGCGAGCAAAATGCCATTGCAAAATCTCAAACAAACTCAACAATTTCAATGACAGCACACACTCACACACACACAGACAGGCCATAATTTAACGCGGCGCATCAATCAACTTTTGTCTGGGCAGGTTGAAGATGTGTAAGCTAATTAGCTTAAATATTTAATTGGGGCAAATAAAATCTGAGCGCTGCCTGAAAGTATGCAAGCATATTTCTGCAACGAGTCACGCACACACATAATTGGCCCCTCGCACTCACTGGCTCTCACTGTTGCTCTTGCTCTCGCTGTACCGTGCTCAGTCAATTCAAATTCAAAATGATGGGTAGACGACCCTCCGCATGTGCGTCAAATTACTTCCGCTGGATTTGAATTTTGTTGTTAAGGCTGACGACACACAGCGGCAGCGGCGGCAACAACAAAACACTAACACCGTAAAGGTAACGCGTTCTGGCAGCTGCTCAGCTGGGCTAAGCTTGAGCTCTATCAAATGGCACACACACACACACATACAATTACGCGAATGACAGGAAAAGTGCTCACAATGCGCATGAAAGCATAAAAAAGTGGCACAGCTCAGGAAATTTGTGTATGCCAAATGTGAGTGTGTGTGTGCGAGTGTGAGAAATGGAAAAATTATAAAATATGCACACACACAGACAAACACACACACACACACACACACACGCAGATGAATGCCAATTAAGCCTACACTTGAACCCAACGCGTCCTTCATCCTCCGTGGCAATCAACAAAAGACGCGCCTTGAAATAATAAATGAAATGAAAGAAAACCAGGCTTAAAGGACACACGGCGTAGGCGTGACAAAGACCAGGGACGTAACGGGCAGAACGAAACGAAGTCAAGGCGCAAACACAAAAGGGAAATTGTAATAAAAATAATTGACAACTATTTGACATGCCTCATGTCCGACGCACGCAAAGGCCAGGCAAACAGCCAACCCAAGCAGAAAGCAAGCTAAAGTAGAAGGAGTCCTGTGCGTGTGTGCGTGTGTGCGTGTGTGTGCGTGTGTTGGTGTGTGAAAGTCAGTCCCTGGTGTGCATTTACTAGGGCTTCTTCAAGTCATTTGGCTGTCGCCTGCACCCTAGCCAAAAGTCTTTTACAACTTTGGGGTACACTTGGCCATTTGAGTGCGGGAAGACGGAAATTAAGGATGCTGTAAAATACTTCTGGTATTCAGCAAATGCGTTTTGATTACTTTTATTACCCGAAATTATTGCCTACTTTTTAGCGCTGCATTTTAACATGGCAAATTTTTATGATTATTTTATTTTTGTCATTTTTTTTATGGAGTCGCAAGCGTCAGCCGCGGCAACTGAAAGTCGAAGAGAAACTTGTGGAAAATTCTAGAGAAACCTGGAGAAAAGTTAGGAGAAAAACTAGCACAACAATCTAGAGATACTTGGAAAATGTATCTAGAGACCTGGGTAGAGAATTGTGGGGATATTTGGAGGGAAACCTGAAGAGAAGAGTGAAAAAATTGTTTGGTATGGTTCAAATCCAATTAAGAAATGGTCACACTGAATTAGTAGCTTTTTCAGACAAATACCGCAAAGAAATATGGTCACACTGAATCGTTAAAATTGGGGGGAAATGAAGTAAAAATGTAAAATTGAGCCACACAACTATTGAAATACTCCTCAGAGCTGGAATATTAAACTTTTAATTTTAAATTTCTATTGCAATTAGTCAATATTCACAATCTACAGCCACAATTATTCAAGTAATTGTAAAATTAATTAAATCTTAAAACAAAGTGCAGTATAATAAAGAGTTAGTCGCAATTCCAAATGGATTTCCGTTTGCTGAACAGGAAACTGTTTTCGGAAAAGGTACCACCATGTCTTCACTTTTGTTACTTTGAGCTTAATGCAGCTGAACATGCATCATTTGACCTTTATAAGGCTCGTTTTGGGAGCAACCTTTTCATTTGTTTTGGACCACCTTGTAAAGGAGTATTTTCTAGCTTTTAAATCAACCAGGCCAAATATTTCTGCAATTTTTTTTAACTTTTAATATAACATGTTAAGTTAATGTTTTCATATCTACCGCCCTTTGGTATGCAATGAATGTTGTTGAAATTTTCTTAAGAATCTCAATACAAATCTCTAGCCAACTACAGTAATTTTGCATGGCATATTTTTGGGCTGTGGATAATTCAATAAATTTGGAGCCTAAGTATTTAAAATAGTATATCTTCGCTTTTAAAAATCGCAGAATTGTTTCGAATAGTTTGTTTCAAAGCTAAGAGGTAATACTTTTCGATAATATCAAAGAGAGTTAAAACATGAGTACATTTTTTACATAAATCAAGTCTTGAAGGGAAAAAAGATGTATTTTATGCAACTTTGAGATCAACTTGCTATTAATCTAGACGTGATTAAAACAAATGCGCATTTAGTTATAAGGAAAATCATTGAGAATCACCAAAATTTCTTCAATGAGTCTTATTTCAAGGGTACTATCAATAAAAAGATATACATAATTAAATTGTGCTTTGTTTGAATGCATAAAACTTGACGACAGTTGTACCAAATTGGACTCCTCCTTCTGCAGGCTTGCTCATAATTGCTCCTCGTAGATTTAGCAAAAAAGAGTAGTTGGAACATTCTCAACAGGTGCCGCTGTAGTCTTACATTTCGTACTTCACTTCAATTCAATTACAGTTCAACACTTGGCATAGACCTGTACTCGAAAAGTTTTTTGAAAAGTTCGGTCCCCAAGTGGGGGAAAATGCCCGGAAATGTTTTTATGCGGGTAAACTTTCTAAAAGTTTGTACCAAGAACTATTTTCAAAGAACTTAATCTATGAGAAGTGCCGCTTGATTCAATTTTTACAACAACAACTTTAATGGTCCAAAAACCGCGAAATTTAAAGAACTTTTTATTGTTTAAATGAGCAAAGGTGGCTTCAAAACAAACGGAATCGATTTAAGTATAAAAGTTTGGAAAGAAAGATGCTTTAAACATTCTAAAATTTCACTTTAGACGGTTGTCTAGAACATGCACCTAATGCTTGCGTAGTCACCAATACACATGAAAACAAAATTCTGAAGCGACAACAATCACAAGATTATGGTTATTGCTTTTTGACTGATGCAAACGCAATCAATTGACGCACAACAACAAATGTTACATACGTAATAGCATGATAATTTGTAGTTGTGCTCAATTCTGCAAGTGTCAGAGGAGAAAATAAGAAGAGAGACACATACGAAGTTGTTGTTGCAATTTGGTTATACATTATAACTACAAATGCAGCCGATGCGTTTAGCTTGCGGGCACCCCGAGTCTTGGTTGTCGAGAAACTTACAAAATGTACAGTGAAAGGTTTTCGCAAGCGAAGCCCATTAGAAAGAATCGGAAAGCTGCCAAAATGTCAGAGCAGGCGAACAATCGACTACAGCAATTTTTAAACACTTCACATCCAAGCGTGATTCTGAGTCTCCGGAACAATCGCTTGCACGGCGCAACTAACAAACGCTTAGCCGAGGTTAAGATCTGCAGAAACGCGGAAGCAGGCGAACAATCGACGTCATCAACTTGTTAAACTGGTCACATTGCTGAGCTAGAAACTAGGAAGTAGGCTGTGGAGTTCCAGTGTCGAAATACCTGGTGTAATATTTCAAATGAACTGAGAGAATTATGAAGATTTGATAAATGGCAATTGAACCCTCTTAAATAGGAGATGTAGATCAAACAGTGAAAGTTCTCAAACGATCTATATATGTTTTAATAATCAGTCAGACGGGTAATCAGACGGATGTTATAATCGGTAAGTCGATAGACTTAACAGATATAAGCTAAGTTAAGTAAAAGGTCTCGATTGAGTAAATGAAAAATTGCCTTATATGCTTAATTCTCCTTAAAGTACACATTTTTATGGAGACCTACCATCTTCTATTAAATAAATATTTGCTGTTATTTAACTTTGTGATTCTTTTTCTCAGAAAACTGTAAGCACATCCCACGGTGCATTATGGTACACTACCAGCCAATTGCTGTCTCAGATGTTTGCAAGTCCTTTCATTTGCCTTTCGCCCTTTATTTTGAATCCTTCCTTCTCTTTCCATTTTGATTATTTAAAGAGTGAGTGTGATTGATTGTACAATTCAATTTTTAAGGCATTTACCTAATAATTAAATGAAAAATGAAAGTTTGATTGATTTCTTGGGACCCAATGCGAGAAAGGCCGAGTACGAAAATTGCCAACAGATGGGATATTAATGAAGAGGCGACGCCTTCAGGTTCACGCATTCAAATGAAACACGTACCGGTTAATAGGCACGTATACATATACACAGCGACAATGGGACTGCGAATGAGACGGAGATGGCAACAGAAACGCGATAAAATGGCATGTCAAATGAGCCACGTTGGTGTCCAACAGACGGAAATGGCCAGAACGTGGCCCGAGGATGGGGAAGGGCATCGAAAAACCGCAAACAAAAGTCAACAATGCAAAGAAATTCTTGAATCAAGCACAATCAACCCAAATTTTAGATGGCAAATTATTGTGTGATGAGGGTGTATTTTCCTGCTATTTTATTAAGTTAACCTAAATGATTGTTTCGCCAGGTGGGGGAAGCCAGTGCAATTTTGGTTGTCAGGACAATTTTAAACAAGGCACAAAGCAGCGATGTAAAAATAGAAAATGGCTGCATTTAACAGTTACGAACACTGGAAGCTGTAGGCTTTAAGAAGTGGTATTAGGCGTTGTTGAAGGTACTGTTGGCAGATTTTACATTAAAAAGTGGGGTTTATATTGTATTAAAAGTGATGGTTTCAGTTGTTTAAGTTGCTAAAAAGTTATACAACACGTTGTTCAAGGTACTAAAAATGGGCTGGTGGGTGATTTTACCTTAAAAGGCGGTGTTTGCGATATTGAAAGTACTAAGAGAAGTGAAAGGCGGTGTTGCAGTGTCTATAAAGTGGAGTAAAACGATGTTTAAGGTACTCCAAATGTCTATTTACAAAGGCGGCGTTAGCCATATTGAAATTGTTTTTATCCCTTGTTGAAGATACCAAAAGCGGTGTTTTTAGATATTTAGAGAGGTGGTATTTCTTACAGGTGTTACAAATAATGGTTGGATATGTAGAACTTGCTAAAAAGTGGCTTTAAAGGCACTACTAAAGCCAAGTTTGCGGATTTCACATTGAAAAGCGGTGTTTAAATGGTGGTATTTGATAGTATCAGTTGCTTAAGTTGTTGAATAAAGGAGCAACTCGATATTGAAGGTACTAAAAAGGGCTAGTGGGTGATTATACATTAAAATGCGGTGTTTGCGATATTGAAAGCACTAAGAAAAGTGAAAGGCAAGTCTGGAAGTTCCTAAAAAGTGGTATAAAACGATGTTTAAGGTACTCCAAAATACCTTTTATATTAAAAGGCGGTGTTAACGACATTGAAACTGTTTGAATCCCTTGTTGAAGATACCAAACATAATGGTAGGCAGTGCAAAAGTTTCTTAACACTGGGGTATAGCCTTGTTAAAGGCACTTACAACCAGCTGTGGGCGTTTGTTGTGTAAAAAAGCGGTGTTTTTGATATTGAGAGTGGTGGTATTTGTCAAAGATACTACAAATAATGGTTGGGTATGCAAAAGTTGCTAAGACGTGGTGTTTTGAGGCACTTATAAAGCCAACTTTGCAGATTTTCTATTAAAAAGCGGTGTTTCTGATACTAAAATTGGAAGTATTGGTTTTTAAAGTTATTAAATAAGTTGTATGGCACAGTAAAAGTTGCTTTAAAGTGGTGACACGCAGTATTGAAGGTACCAAATATGGCAACTATCCACTTTCCATTTTAAAAAGCGGTGCTTACGATACCAAAACCTATTTGTATACCCCAGATAGCTGCTGGTATTCATCGAAGGGGACTAGCTTATAGAAACAGCTTTGCTTAGAGTCATATATCCAATGAATGTGCTTTAAATTGGGTGCTTAAGTTGCCTTACTTTAGACGTGAAAACTACCTGCAGAACTGTTTGTGCTCTCAAAATCAAAAATCATAAAAAACAACCCAGCAACTGCAGTTTCCCAAAAGGGCGGAAGGAGCAGGAAGTAAGAAAAAAAAGCTCAGTCAAGAAAAAATATAATGGCCCAAATTTGTGTGCAAAAGCGATTTTATGCACTGACAGCTTTATCGTTGCTCTATGTAATTTCATTAGGCCAGTAGGACAAACACACACACACCGACACACACACACACACACACACACAGAGGCATGCTCACACATGCACTGTGTAAAAGAGGCAGCTGAAAGGGAGAGCATAAAAATGCATTGAGCACATTTGAGAGTGTTGAGTAGTTTGCAGGAAGGACGGGGCGCAATTCACTTTCACTTTGGCTTAATCAATAACGACCGCAACAACAACAACAACAGCAGCAGCAGCAGCAGCAGCAGCAACGACAACAGGGAAACGTCGAGCAAATCTCTGGGAAATCCAAAAAGGCTTTAACAATACTTTTCGTCTGATGCGCGAAGCATATTATGTAATTGTGGGGCTCATACAGGGCGCGAGAGAGAATGATAGAGAAATGGCGTGTGAGAGAGCAAGAGAGACACTTCATTTCTTGGAATTTCCTTGGGCAGACACAAACACACACACACACATGCAGCTGGGTTTTTATTATTATTGCCATCGCATATACACACACACACACACACACACACACACACATATGTACACAGTCGGAGAGCGCACACACACCCACTGAGCAACCTAAGCAAACATGTCGTCTGCTTGCCATTGTCCTTTCTTCATAGTCGGCATCTTCTTTTGCCATTTTTCTTTTGGTGTTCGCTCGCTCATTCTCTCTCTCTCTCTCCCTATCCCCATCTCTCTCTCTCTCCCACTATTGCCGCTTTTGTTTCACTGTTTATTTTCTGCACATTTGAAATGTGCGACTGCGAGTGTCATTTGTGCTTTTGCTTCTTTCTTCTGCCATTTTCCTTAATTAAACACGTTTATGGCCTGGCACCCAAAAACAAAAAAAAAAACGCCACTTTCCACATTAAATTTATCGATTATGGCATTCATTCACAGCTCACAGTCGCCAAAATAGCATCACCAGCAAAAATGTGAGCCCCCCCCCTCTCACCAACAGCATCCAAAGTTGGCCCATCAAAGTCACAAACGACCAACGGCCAGGCCAACAAACAAATAAGCAAACATTTTCACATGGCTAAAGGAAACGAAGTGGCGATGCTGGTTGAATGGGGTCGGGGGGGGGGGGGGGGGGGGGGGTGGTGGTTAGTAGGTCTTGTATGTCAATGGGTTCCCTTCCAACTTTAATGTGGGTCTTCATATTCACATGGCCACAATTGAAATACAAAATTTTGATATAACCACAAATGTTTCTACAATTTTCATTTGAATTAAGGGTTTATTTATTGCTGTGGTCCTCGGTTCAGGCAGAGTTTTCAATGATTTTTTGATTTCAATTTACTCACTCAACACTTCAGATTTAAAGGCTCTGAACCGCTTTCGATTCATGCTACATGGCAAAAACAATTTCAGAACAGCTGCCCATAAAAGTATGCTAACTTTATTTATATTTAAATTGTTGCATTCGAATGAGTTAGTCCAAAGTCAACAATTCACACTAAGCTTTCAATTAGTTTTTCAGAGCAGTTCAAGGTATACAAATTTATGTTTTGGAAAAAAGATATAGATTCTTTCAGTAGGTATCGCCTTACTCTGCTTTACTTCTGGGGAAAAAGAAACGAAATAGAAAAAATTAATTATCTCGTCTTGATAAAAGAACGTAAATCCTGGATTTTTGAGTACGTTTAGCACTTGGTAGTAATCATGACAATCATAAATCATGAAAAACGCGATTAAAAATTCATATTTCAATCAAGATTTTCCAAGAATCATCTGACATTTAACATTCTTGATCCAGGTATGAAATTCTCTATTTATTTCTGAGTGTAAGGTTTAAGTTTTCTAATAACGTTTGCTGTGTGTCTGGGACTTTCAAATGTTTAAGCAACTTTCTCTTATCTCCTATCTTAAATTGGGTATAATACTTGATAATACTTGTATTTTAGGGGTCACCAATTCCGAGTTGGTTCGGAACAGCTCGAGAACACGATTTCAATTCGAGGAGTAAGGTGGTAGGTATTTTTTCCATTAAGTTAGCCAACAGCCTCTCCGCTGAAAGGCAACGGTCTTGCCACCTACACCACCGGGCTTCTTGCTTGCTGAGAGCTTTGCTAAATGAAGTACTGCCATTCGCCGCCAGGTTTCTACTGTGTTTAGTCGCTCGCATCGATAGTCCTAATTATATTTTTTATGATTTATCATTATTTATTTTAGCACCTCAGGGAGCACAAAGGGGCTTTAAGAATTATAGATAATTTTTACCATAATTTTGGGGCATAAGGCCTCAGAAACAGTTTCTTTGGCCTATAGCCGATTTCAAAGTAGCACCATGTCGAGAAGAATTGCATTCATGTTTTCAAGTTGAGGAAATAGCGACTCCTAATGAAAATTCTTAGCTGAAAATCTTTAAACTATGATCAAATTTTGCCCTGAAACTATCAACAAATTGTATTTTCGACGAGAGAAATAAGAAACACTACGAAATGTTTTCAGGTTTCGTCAGATGGCTTAACTTTAGTCAGCAACAAATAGTTATAAAGGCGGTGACATACATATAATAGATTTTACTGCAGAGTCTTAAAATTCCAAGTAAGGAAGAAAATTGTACCCGCTCCCATTCCAAACAGTCCCGTCTTTTCTCGATAATGACGCTTCTTGTAACATTTGAATTCAAAGTTACGCTCTATTATAGAGAACATTAAGCGAAATTAAGCACTCGTATACTCAGTGGGACTTTGTAGAATGTGGTTCCCAACAGAATGCCATTTTTCATACATCTTTTTACGGGGAAAAAGTAGCTACCTTCTTTTTTTTAGTATGGTAGAAGTTGAAAAATATGTACAAAATATGTCACTACATTCTTGTTTCATGTGCTTAGAGTTAGTTTACTTTTACATGAAATCGTCCCTTCTCTAGGTTATGTGTAACCAACAACAAAGATGCTAAAATAAGTTCTTAAGGAAGCATTCTTTAACAGTTTCACGCCTTAACAAAAGCGAATGGAACTTTTTGCTTCTTGGAACTACTTCTTTAGTGACAAATAAGTATGAAAGTTGTGCATAGCATATTTCATGGTGTCAAGTCCGACTGGGTATTTGCTCAATGCATATTCAGTAAGTTTTCCCTAGTTATATTATCAATTTATCAATTGTAAGTGAAATCTGATTTGCATTTAAATCTTTATTTGATTTCGAAATATTTTAGTTAAACCAAAAGCCTCCTTCAATTCCGAATGTATCATTATCGAGCGCTACTCGATCAATTTCACTAGAAATTAAAACCTAAAATAAAACCTTGTCGAGAATGCAAAGAGCGCATTTCAAAAAAACCGTGGACTTGATTTAAGAACATCCCTGAATAGTTTGCTTTCATTCTCCAAATTGGCTGATCTCAACCTCAGCCTCCAAGTCCTCGGTTTACAACAAGAGCTGGTAAAAAAGTTTTGAGCAAACTCCGACTCTATAAAGTACATTGAAATGCATCAACAGCCGAGTCGATATATGCATGACCGTCTATTCTTCAGTTTGTCTGAGTGTCCGTGAGAACAAACATATATTAGGAATGCTAAGAGATAGAGATTTGACTTATATGAGATGAATGCTTCTGATAAATGCAGGCAGATCTAGCTCACTTTATGAAACGTCTTATCTCGCACAGTTTCTGAGATAGAAAGTTCGTACCCTTTGGACAAATTTAGTAATCAAAATGATTTATCAATCTGCCTAAGGATTTGTAATGATCGATTGTACGGCAGTTGAGTTATAAGCAAAAGAATGATCTCTTCAGCAGGGCAGTAGCTGCGCAGCTTTCAGCTGCATACACTTTCGTTGATACAGACTTCCTTTCTTCTTTTTATACGCATTTGAGCCTTGGTTCGGCCCACATTTTTGCCATTTTTATTGTAATAGGATTACAGAATATTCAGAATTTCATTACATTTAAATCAGACAAACCCCAGTTTTAGGTAAAATCAAAGGGCACTTCAGCGAATGGTGCACACAATGTCAAATTCTTGCAAATCTCTGATTTAGTCGCATTTTTAATAAAGCCAACGAAAGCTTTTATGATGTCACCTTTCCACAAAATTCATACGAACCAAAGTTAGCTTTGCTCTATCTTCTGTGCATCAACCATACGCAGTGTTGTCCTTGTTTTTATATCGAAAAAAAAACTGCTGTTCCAACTATTAAAACGTAAGTATGCGGAAGCAAACCCAAACAAGTGCTGTAAAAATAGTAGAAAATGTATTTGCCAAATTCTAGTTATTTTCTTATTTACACATAAAGGTATTTTTACAAAACAGCTTAACAGCTTATCCTTCCCTGCTGATGCCACATTCACTTATGGCCAGCCACAAAAAAAAAAAAAAAAAAACCTTTTTAGGATTCTTGTTTTTGTGATTTGAGTGACTTTACACCCACTTTCTATTTTAGTTTTTTTTGTTGCTTGGGAGTCCACTCATGGCGTCTCTACTGAGAAATTGGTCTCGTCATCCTTAATTCAAACTTTGGATGAGTTTGAAGTGAACAAATTTCTGGAAAGTGCTCTTAGCTGATGTTTAATGGTCTCGCTTTGCTGTTCGAGAACAGTGGGAACGACTTTTTTTTTCAACATTTAATTACTTCAATGTTTGTAATATTTTTGTTTTGTTTTTTGTTCAGTCATTTGCACTATAACTTTTGGCCAGCTTACTATATATTATTGGGCAGTACGACCCGCAATTTGAGCATTGACTAAGCCGGTTCTAGGTATTCTAGTTTGATAAATAAACAAAAAACCAATCTCGCATAGGGCAATATGGCGTATACGTGATTATGAGGCAAAATTTTGAACTGCAGAAGCTAAAATTTAATAGGAAATTGAGATTTTCTAAACTTATTTTGTATGAAATATAAAGTCTGACACATATTTTTGATTTCAAATGTGTTCAATCGACTTGCATTCGACTTGAAATTGGAATGTTTCACTTCCAAATGCTTCCCTTTGACTACTCTATTAACTTCATCAGCTGGATTAGCAAAACAAACAATAAAAAAAAATCTCAAAAATGTTCATAATATTTTAATCTAGCTGTTTAAAATGTCGCTTTTATTTTATTGGCATCCTAGTAACATTTTACCAGTGTTTCACAATGAAGTGAAACCCAAAACAGTTTCAAAAAATTATTTTTTTATTAATTATTTTTTGAAAAAGTATGTAAGACAGCAAAAAGTATCGAAATACATTTAACAATGATACAAAAATGGTTTTGAGCCATTATTTTAAGGCTGTTATGTTACAAAAATCGAATTTACATTTGAATTTACCGGCTCCAAGAAATGTGAATTCAAATCGATAAATTCAATCGAATTGTAATAACCAAAACAGGTAACCAAATCGAGGTCGAGCAAATTTAGTGCAAGTGAAAACCAGAACAGGTCTGTAAAACACTTTATTATAAAAAAAACAAGAAAGAAAGTCGGTCAAGCCCGACTATAACATACTCTGTACCAAGAAAATTTTTCTTTTGATCATAACTCGAAAACCGTTCATCCGATCTTCTTCATTCCTTTGGCTGATCGATAAGTTATCCTAATAACTAAATAGGTCCAGAAGGAACAAGCCATCTATCTTCAAAACTGTGGGAGATATGACGTTTTTTCTAAATTGCGGGGGCGGGAGGGGGCGTGGCCAAAATTGAAAATAAACTTGTTCTGCCTGCAGACATTAGAAGCATATGTCCCATACATGTCAAACCTCTATCTCTTACCATCTCTGAGATCTGTGCGTTCATACGGACAGACAGACGGACAGACGGACAGACGGACATGACGGACATGACTCGGCTGTTGATGCTGATCAAGAATATATATACTTTATGGGGTCGGAGATGCTTCCTTCTGGATGTTACATACTTTTGCACAAACTTATAATACTCTATGTACCTACGGTACAGAGTATAATGATTCAACTTGTATAACCAATCATCAATTTATTCTGCAAGTCAACTATTTCTAACAATTCAAAGTCATTTTCAGCAACTAATTCAAACGAAAATGGATTTATCTAATCTAATTTCGAGTCATTCCGAGTCATAATCAAAACTTAACTCATTATTTGAAGCATTGCATGACACAACTCCATCTCATCCACAAGTTTTAAGTACTTTTAGCACACACTTTCTACTTTTACATCGCAGAAACACTCCTCACTTATACTGATACTATTCTTTGTTCCCCTTACTACAACTTGCGGCAACTTTCATAATGCCGTGGTAGCTTCTATTGCAGCACTGTATTAGCAATGCATTTCCCTCCAAGTTAAATTTGAAGACAAAATAATAAGAGGTCGGCTTATTTCGCCGACATATAGTACTGAGATTTCGTACACTTTTCGCAAGTAAATCCATAGCTAGCTATAGCGAACTCTGTATATTGGCTGGATTACAAGCACTGATGATATGTTGCTTTCCATATTAGTTAGAATGGTACATCGTTAAACACTTAAAAGATCCCTGCAAAAGTCAGGAAAGGGCATCCAAAGGCTAGTGACTTTTTCAAAAGATGACATCACAATACAAGCACAGCGACTCTGCGACGCATTTCATAGCAGTTTTGGAAAGTCGGCCAAGCCAGACTATAGCATACTCTGTACCAACAAAATTATACGCTCAGCATACATTTTGATGCTGCAATAGCAGCTGAAAGCAGCGCTGCTATTGCACTGCTGCAGCGAACAGTCTTTTGATCATAGCTCGACAAACGGTTATCCCATCTTCATCATTCCTTGGACGGATCGATAAGTAATCCTGATTACTAAAAGGTACGAACCATCTAACTTTTAAACTGTGGCAGATATGACGTTTCTTCAAATTGCGGGTGCGAGAAAGGGAAAGGTCAAAATTGAAAATAAACTTTATCTGCCTGCAGATATGAGAAGTTTTCGTAACATACACATCAAACCTATATCTCTTACCATTTCTGAGATCTGTGCATTAATACGAACAGACAGACGGACTTGGCTATATCGACTCGGCTGTTGCTGCTGATCAAGAACGTATATACTTTATGTTTTCTTTACACAACACAAAACTCACGACTTTATTTTTGTACCCTTGCAGAAGGTATATCGAAGTTGTCCAGATGCTTGTAACGCATAGAAGGAAGCATTACCGACCACATAAAGTAACTTGATATTCCTGATCAGCATGACAAGCTGAGTTGATTTAGCCTTGTCCGTCTGTCTGTCTGTTTCTATGCTCTCCTTCGTCAGCTTTAAAGGTATCGACACCAAACTTTGGTACAAATACGCTGCACATTTGTTGGAACCGGCCGGATTGGATTATTGTAGCATATGGCTGCCATAGAAAAACTAGTTCTATTGAGAAAAACTTTTTGGTTTTTCAATGCAAACGTCTCCAATCTCAATTATTACTAGTTTTCTAAGCTTCTCCATGATTCTGCCAAGTTTGGTCGAAGTCGGACAACTATATAGCATAGAAAAGTAAGGTTAGAAAAATTGTCTTGGGAACAAAAACTTTTTTGTTTTCAATGTAACCCTCTTTTAAATTGGCATATATTTATTTTATAAACTTTTACATAATTCTTCAAAGTTTTGTCAAAATCGGATGACTATAGGTGATAGCTGCCATATTAATGATCGGTCGAGGAACTAGTTTTAGTGAGAAAAACTTTTTTGTTTTCAAGGAACACGCCTCCAAACTTTGTATTTCTTAGTTTGCTATTCTTTCCCATGATACCACTAAGTTTGTTCAAAAAAGTCATAGAAAAGTAGAGTCAGAAAAGTACACTGAAAAAAAGAAATCAATCCGAAACGGGATTGAAAACAGGGTTTTCCCGGCTATTTTTGAGCTGACCCGGTTAAAAATTGTTTCGACTCCCACTATTTTGTTTTAATCACAAAAAAAACCAAGAACACTTGAAGCCTGCTCCGGGATTACCCTGTTTTCGGATTTGTTTTTTTCTGCGTAGCTTTAGTGAGATAAATTTGTTTGTTTTCAGTGGAAATGCCATCCAAATTAGTTAGAAAAACGTGCTGCAAGCGTATACAAACTTTGGCCGAGCCGAAGATAAATTCACGCTATTTTTGTTGTTTTAATCGAACCTTAAGACCTTGCATTTTCTCATTGCAAGCGCTGGTGGCCATACTTCTAAGATGTTATTTATACTCTGTACCGTAGGTACATAGAGTGTTATAAGTTTGTGCAAAAGTATGTAACATCCAGAAGGAAGCATCTCCGACCCCATAAAGTATATATATTCTTGATCAGCATCAACAGCCGAGTCGATATAGCCATGTCCGTCTGTCCGTCTGTCTGTCCGTATGAACGCACAGATCTCAGAGATGGTAAGAGATAGAGGTTTGACATGTATGGGACATATGCTTCTAATGTCTGCAGGCAGATCAAGTTTATTTTCAATTTTGGCCACGCCCCCTCCCGCCCCCGCAATTTAGAAAAAACGTCATATCTCCCACAGTTTTGAAGATAGATGGCTTGTTCCTTCTGGACATATTTAGTTATTAGGATAACTTATCGATCCGCCAAAGGAATAAAGAAGATCGGATGAACGGTTTTCGAGTTATGATCAAAAGAAAAATTTTCTTTGTACAGAGTATGTTATGGTCGGGCTTGATCGACTTTCTTTCTTGTTTTATTTTCTTGCATGGAGACTTCTTTTTAAGAACTTGTATTCAAAATGTTACCAACATTTTGTAGAATCATTCCTTCCAATTATCTAAGTTCAAGGTTCCCTCTGTGTGAGACAAAAGTAAGTCGAATTGAACTTGCAACCTTGGACCTTGAACAAGTATATAGTTTTAGCCACATTTAAACGTAAACGCAAACAAAAGAAGCAAAAACTTAAGACACTTTTAACCGCCGAACCGAACCGAAGTGCCAATTCCTTTAAAGCGGTTTGACGAATCCAACTAATTAAGTGGTTTGCCGGGCGCAGCCATAAATTATAATAATTCACATAATACTCAAGATTTCTTTACAAAACTTCCAGTTAATAAGGCCCCGAAGTTGGTATGCTGCAAATAACAAGAAAACACGCAGCAACAGCAACAGCAACAACAACAACAACAAAAAGTGCCCAAATTATATATTTTGGTCAAGTAGCTGTAAAAATAACAAGGCGCAGACAAGAGTCGGCAATGGGCCAGCAACAACAACAGCAGCAACGACAGCATCCCAAACCCATAAAGGAGGCGGCAAAGGCCTAACCCAGGGGTGGCGCACACACACACACCCACACCCACACCCACACACACACACACACACACAGACTCCCAGCGATTGAGTAATTTTTTTTATATTTTTTTTTTTCTTAGCCACACAACTTCATTAGGGTCTCGTGACGGCGAGGGGAGGTGTGTGACAATTTTCGCGTTATATAAATATTTTAAGGAACAAAAAAATAACTGTTATTCCGCAGAGAGGCGGCGGCGGCGGCGGCGGCAATTAGATTTTTGCGTAATTTGTCAACTAATTGGAAAGCAGAAGCAGCCTTGACACACAAATTGGATTAACCTGAAACTCGCACGCGGTGCGGTGTGGGGCCAGCTTTTGCATAATGTGTCCATTGGTAAGTGTTGCCGGAGTTAGTGTAAGTAAGTGTTACACACACGCACACACACACACACGCATACATACATACATATAGAACATCTGAAAGGGATTTGCAGTTTTTGGTCACATTTCACGCACATTTCCAGCATCAGCATCAGCCGCAGCAACCCATCGTCGTGTCGTGTTGTCGTTGTCCACTCGTTAAACTCGCGTTACATTTACATTACGATACGAAAAGGAACAACAACAAATAAAAAAAAAAAAACGTTAACTGATTTTTTTTCTATTTTTTTTTTTGTAATTAAATTTTGGTAACTTTTTTTCGGCTACGAAGTTTGTGTTACGGGGCACACTTTAGCACTTCCCTCTCATTCGCTTCTTCTATTATTTCTTCTCCTTTTTGAGGGAAACCAAAAATAACAACAACAAAAAAAAAATGATGTTCTTTTGCTTTGCTACACAAAAAGCAAAAAAAAAAATGTTTGTTTTGGACTGAGACGAGCGCACACACGAGCTCCTTACGACATGTCCGCACTACACGATTGACAGTTTGGCACTGAATCGCCTACAGAGCCAACCATCTTATCAGCCCGGCCCGAGCCAGGCCCGAAGCGTTGGAGAGCCACTCGGGCAAGGATGTGCGCGACTGTTAAATAGATACGAGCGCACAGGTCCGAGCTTCTACACACAAAAAAAGCTCCCAGCCTCAGCAGACTTCTAAGTGGCAGCTGGCAACTGGCAAACTGCGTGGGACCGGGACTGTAGGGCTGTGAAGCTGGAGCTGGAGTTGCACAGCTGGAGGCGGAGTAGCGTTGGTAAAACAAAAAAAAAGGAAAAAACCCCGTGCAGAGATTGTGCGCATGTCCTGATGGGTTTAAGGCCAAATGCAAGGAAAATTCGTTGAAAAACCGTTTTCAAAGTTAAAAAACTGAAAGGGAAATGAAATTTGAAATCTTTTAAAACTACCCCGTCATCTCAGGCACTTTCTTACCTGATACCTGATATCAAATATCATCAAAGAAAAGAAAAATACAAAGAAACTTCGCCTGTTGCCGGGAAACATAACGAGAAAGCTAAGCTGACTTCGGATGTGCCGAAGTTTTTATACCCTTGCAAATGTTCGCTTAATTATTTTCAAAAATATAATTTTTCCCATTTCCCGACCCATCGTTCGTATGGGAGCTATACGGCCAAAAATTTGTAAAATTATGTGAAACAAACAAATACAAAATTGCAGGATGCTACCATTAAAAACAAAAAAGTTTTTCTAACTAAAGCTGTTTTTCAGACCCATCCTTTGTATGGCAGCTATATCATATAGTTGTCCGATTTTGTTACAACTTGGGAGAATTATAAAAAAGCATAGAAAACCTACGATAACAAAGTTTGGAGACGTTTCTATTGAAAAGAAACAAGTTTTTCTCACTAAAACTAGTTTTCCGACCGATTATTCCTATGGGAGCTATGAGATATAGTCATCCGATCCGGTCGGCTCCGACATATTAGTAGTGTGCAGCAAAAAGAAGACTCTGTGCAAAATTTGAGCTCGAAAGCTTTCAAACTGAGAGACTAGTTCGCGTAGAAACAGACAGACAGACGGACGGACGGACAGACGGACAGACGGACGGACAAAGCTCAAACGACTCAGCTCGTCACCCTGATCAATAATATATATAGTTTATGGGGTCGGAAATGAATATTTCAATGCGTTGCAAACTTCTGGGCAAAATTATAATACCCTTTGCAAGGGTATCAAAAGCAGCGTGGCCAAATAAAGCTCTTTATTATCCAAAACCACTTTAGCTTTACTAATGGGCGTAAAATTTGTACAATTTGTAAAATATAATCCATGACTTCCGCCATTCAATATCAACAGCAAACCATTTTGACGGTCAAGACCAACTTTAATAAGCAACCAAAGTGTATGCACAGCTTGAAGATTGATGCTGCTGTAACAGCTGAAGTCAGCGCTGCTGATACGTTGCTGCAGCAAACTTTCTGTTGCTCATAGCTTGACTATATTTTGACGAATCTTTAATCTTCTAATTACTTAATATGTCCAAAAGATACAATCCTTCTATCTATAAAATTGTGGAAGATATGCCTTTTCTTTCAAATTGCGGGGGCGGGAGGGCGCGTGGCCAAAATTGAAAATAAACTAAATCTGCCTCAAAATATAAGAAGCATATATTTCCTACAAGTCGAACCTTAATCTCTAACCATCTCTGAGATCTGTTTGTTTGTTTATACGGACTAAAAATATCGATTTGGAATTTAAGGTATTTGGAATGAAATACGAACAAATGAACTGAAAGTCCATTAGAAAACGTATTTGGTGTCAGAGAAAATGGAATTCTGAACATGTTATTATTAGAAAGCGGGTTTTTTTATATTTTCAAACTGATTTTCATCCAAGTAAGCCAAACTAAATGTGCGCAACAATAAGAGCCGATTTCACATCTTCTACATAGCCGCTATGTTTCAGTTTAACATAAATTTTGCTCTGCTATTTGTGGGTTTATGTGACAGATAGCTCTATGTAGCAGATTAGAAAGCGATCCTTAGAAGTGTGATTTTTTATATTGCTAAAAAGTAACTTAAGTCGCTTTGCTGTACCATAAAAATGCTTTCAGCTTGATCGAAATTTGTGTGAGTTAAATGCAGTGTTTGGCCATACCCTCGTACAATAATCTTCTAATTGGTTTTTGAGATGGTAAACGTTCTTAATAGAGGTCTTAGGAATCCATTATCATCAACCTGGATTAAAGCTCTTATATTGTGAGTCCTTTGGGATGGTTTTTTTTTCTGTTGAAGATCCGTTCAGCTGCTTAACGTCACAGGTATGGGAAAAGTCGGCCTGCACAAGTATCTAACGGCCTCCTGGGGGTACAACAGACAAAGTTATATACAGATTTAAATCAGAGACAAACTGGAGGTTATTTCAGCCTAGCTTTTTGCTGTTTGAAGTGTTAATTGTTGAATAATTGTTTTTATTTGGTAATTATTTTTTATATTTTTCTTCTTTTTATTTATAAAATTATGTCTTTTAAAAAGTAAGACAAGTTTTCTATCATTTTCAGTAAGCTGTTTTCCCTTTATGGGTTACCTTTTTCGCTTTTTTTTCATACTTTTCAATCATTTTTTCAATTAGTGCATCCAAAACGCTCAGTTGACCTGTGGAGTTATTGAAATAAGGAATTTTTTTGTACTCTTTTACAAGTCGAGAACACGAAGAAGAATGTCGCGACCCCCTGTCGAGCTACAGAATTGTTGAGTTAAGGAATTTTAAATATTTTGTGAACATGTCAGTGGAATTTTTTTTGCTTTATTCTGTTGTAAAAAAAATGTCCTCAATTCAATAGCACCACAGCTCAACTGGGGGTCGTCGTGAGTATCGTATGTGTGCATTTAATTTGATTGAAAAATTGATTTAAAACCTACTTTTAACATTCATCTGTACCAACGAAATTATGCGCTCAGCATAAATTTTGAAGCTGCAGTGGGAGCTGAAGGCAGCGCTGCAGCAGCGATCAAACATTTGATCATAACTCGTAAACCATTCATCCTATCTTCACCATTTCTTTGGCGAATCGATAAGTTATTCTGATTTCTAAATTTGTCTAGAAAGAACGAGTCTACTATCTGTAAAACTGTGGGAGATATGAGGTTTTTTCTAAATTTCGGGGGCGGAAGGGGGCGTGGCCAAAATTGAAAATAAACTGGATCAGCCTGCAGACATTAGAAGCATATGTGCGATACATGTCAAACCTCTATCTCTTACCATCTCTGAGATCTGTGCGTTCATTCGGACAGACAGACGGACATGACGGACATGACTCGGCTGTACCTACGGTACAGAGTATAAAAATGTGCCTTATATCGGAAAACGAAACGGCAAGCCTGTTAGTAATTTAAACAATTAAAAAAGTCGATCAAGCTCAACCTGCACCTGCAAAAGTGTATGCACAGTACATATTTGGCTGCGTCAGCGAACTTTCTCATGCTTTGAACTTGACTCTCGTTCATCCAATGTTTAACTATCAATTGTCTTTGAATACTAAATATGTCCATGTATGTTCAAGACTGTGCGTGATGGAAAACAAACTTGATTTGCTGCAGCTACACTCCTGCCCAAAACTATACGACACCTCGAAAATTTTAGTTTCGACCCTCGTAGGAGAAGGGGAAAGCATAATGAAACAAAATAAAGTATACAGAATAATAGCAGAAAGAGTTCTGCATAAAAGCTGCAGTTCTAATCTCTAATAGGATCTTGCATTTTCAAGTAACAGTAAAAAAAGCACAAAAGTTATATTTTGGGCTAGACTGCAAGTGTATCAAAACTATACGACACATTTAAATTTATTTGTTTTTTCTTATTATTTTATTCTTGTTTTGTTACATCAATAATATTTAATAGTTATTAGCGCTGCCATGAGCTTTTGCCACCTCGAAAAGTCTCTTAGGCATTGAATTAATTAAGTTTTTTAGAATATTTAGCTCTAAAAGAGACCATTGCGTCAAAATTTCGCTTTTGAGACTTTCAACGTACTCAAATTTTTTATTGTTTGAATAAATTCGCCTGGCTAAGATACCCCAAATATTTTCAATTGGGTTTAAGTCAGGGGAGCAAGCTGGCCAGTCCAACACATTGACTGAGTGCTCAGTTAAAAAGCGCTGGGTCTCTCTGCTTTTGTGGATGGATGCATTGTCTTGCATAAAAATTGTTTCTCTTTCTCCATTTCCATCCAAAAATGGCAGAAGACGATCTTCCAATACCTTTTTATATTCACCACTGTTCATCCTTGAGCTTGTGAAGCACAGGACAAGTGTTCCAGACTTATGAAATGCTCCCAAAACCATTGCGGATCCGCCCCCGAAATTGCGTTTGGAAATCATGAGTGGTTCCTTACGCAAATCTCGCCAATAGTGACAAAAACCATCTGGGCCATCAAGATTAAATTTTTTCTCATCAGAAAAAATAATCTAAATGAAGAATTGTGAGCAAAGCTTTAAAAAACAAATAGAGTTCGAATTTCTTACCGAAGCCCAGTTTCTCTCCAAGTTATTTTCCGCAAACTGAAGTCGAGCTGTTTTGTGGTGGGGTTTTAAGAACGGAGCCTTTTTTAAAACTCCTCTAACAATATTTTTAGATGATTGCAGAGTCCGCCAAACAGTCATCCGTGACACAGGCTGACTGCAACATGCAGCAAGTCTGGAGCACGACTCAAATGAATTGCTCGCTTTCAAAACAATGCGACGATTATCGCGGTTAGACAACTTGGGTTTCCTTCCATAGCTATGTTAACACCATATTTATCCGGATCATTTAAAAATTTGGAGATTACACAGCGGGATCAACCCATTTTCCGAGATATTTCGCTTACATTAAAACCAACTTCATTGTAAGCTCTTATTCTTCCCTTTTCCTCGTCGTTTAACAAACGTCCGCGCGGCATTTTGTTAGAAATGCATTAAATGTTTTTCAGAAATAGAAAGAAAATTAAATTACACCACACCTTTCTCTCTATCCACAATAATTGTAATGTGTCGTATAGTTTTGATACACTTGCAGTCTAGCCCAAAATATAACTTTGTGCTTTTTTTACTGTTACTTGAAAATGCGAGATCCTATTAGAGATAAGAACTGCAGCTTTTATGCAGAACTCTTTCTGCTATTATTCTGCATACTTTATTTTGTTTCATTATGCTTTCCCCTTCTCCTACGAGGGTCGAAACTAAAATTTTCGAGGTGTCGTATAGTTTTGGGCAGGAGTGTATAAGACGTACACGTCTCATACATAGCGAACCTCTAACATTTGCCACCTCTGAGATCTGATTGTTCATACATTATGGATGCTTCCTTCTGCATATTTCATACCGTATAAAAATCAACCAAATAATCATATTACTCAAAAATTATTTATAGATTTTTGTGTTTCACAATTTGTACACTTCCCGAGAGAAATGACAAACTAAAACTAACCACTCAAAAAATTTTCAGAAAAATAAATATATATTTGCTCGCCAGAGGGCGCTGCTCATTTCCCCAGTGGGGACAAAGGAAGCGCCAAGTGCCAAGCGAGCGAGCGTCTATGTGTGTGTGTGTGTGTGTGTGTGTGTGTGTGCGGCCTTGCGGTTTGTGTGAGAGAACAACAGCAGCGAGGACATGGAGCACACAAACAACAAACGTGATGAGCGCATGTGTTTTATCTTCAATCTCAGTTGAAATCATCTGGCCGACTTCTCTCCACCGCCCCACTTAAAAGGCCCCATGAAGGGCAATAGGTTGTGTACGGCTGGCTCTGATTCGGGTCGTGCTCGGGTCGTGCCTCAACAACCATTGCCTTCGGCTACAAACTTAGCTCTGACCAAGTCACTAAGCCAGGACCCGCACTGGCCGGCGTCATTTTCTGTACGAAAATGTTGTACATCCGCCGGGCCACAGCGAGACGACGACAGCGGCAAAAGATTTTAATTAGAAGCAGCAGGAAATGTGACCCAAATAATACTTCCGTATGGTGTGAAAAATTGGCCCAACTCAGTTGACTCTCTCTCTGTCTCTGACGGTTTGTGTCGTGGGCTAATTTGAGCTCATCAGGATTTAATTGGCTAACTAATCGGTCATCATATGGCAATTTTAAATGAAGTAAGAACACATGTTGTAAGAACATGATGTGCGAATTAAGGCTAGAAGCGGTCTTTTGAGCCAGATCACCTGCTTGAAAATAGGAGAGAAATAGAGTTTTGGCTTAGAAAATCGAAAGGGGAAATGAAGCTTCACCATAAGCTGTAAAATTCAATGGCTGAAATTGGACTTAACTAGAAGCAGGAATGCACTTTGGTTCTAAACCAAACCGTTTACCTAACCGGCTATATCGACTCGTCTGTTGATGCCAATCAAGAATTTTTATAGTCTGCATCCAAAGAACTGTGCGAACGCCATAAAGCCATCAAAACCGTAAATTATTGAGCTCGTCGAAATCCACTGCGCAAGCAATAAATCTTTTCTCGAGAGATGACATAACATTCACACTAGATCACTCTTAGCTTAAACTTTTGTTGGGGTAAACATTCTCTGTGTTGCTAATCTGAGACAACTCAAGAATTCGGCTTGATTCATATGCAACCGTTGAAGATATTCTTGATCAGAATCAAGCTGATAGAGCCATGTCCGTCTGTATGAACGCACAGATCTCAGAGATGATAAGAGATAGCGGATTTACTTGTATGGGACAAAAACTTCTTATACTGGTAGGCTGATCAAGTTTATTTGGCAATTTTCGCCACGCCTCCTCTCGCCCCAGCAATTAAAGAATAACGTCATATCTCCCACAATTTTATAGATAGAAGGTTTGTACCTTCTAAACATATTTAGTAATCAGTATTATTTATCGATTCGCCAAAGAAACGGTGAATATCGGATTAAAGGGAAATCAAACATTTTTGATGGGCAGCATTGGCTGGAACAGCGTTGGGCAGCACTTAACACACCTTAACACATTGTGTGTCAGCACAAGAAATGCCTTCTAAGTATTATTATCATGATTTGAATATGATAAGACAAGATAACTGCGTAGTCTGTGAAATGCTTGGATGTTTTAATTCGATTTAGGCAAGGATAATGCGACCCATCTTCCGCAACCAAAATAAAATAGTTCAATTGGAATTTATGCGGAAATGAAATAAGAAAAAATTGCAGTTGCTAATGCGCTTCTGCGGAATTGGTGGACATGAAGATGGTTACAAATCTCAAAACAAAAATAAAAGAACTCGGAACTAAGTGGATCTCGTAAATTATACACACTATAAACAAAAACAAGTCACTGTTACTCCAATGGAGATATGGTAAGTGTTATTTTAGATGGTGTCAAGAATGTAATTGCTCATCGGAATATAAATAATAATTAAGAAACTCAACTTGGTTGCTCCAAGGACCAATGGTCAGGATATGCTACAATACCGTCATGGAGATTGCACGTCTCGTGGCCCGTGTAGAAAAATAAAAGAACTCGGAACTAAGTGGATCTCGTAAATTATACACACTATAAACAAAAACAAGTCACTGTTACTCCAATGGAGATATGGTAAGTGTTATTTTAGATGGTGTCAAGAATGTAATTGCTCATCGGAATATAAATAATAATTAAGAAACTCAACTTGGTTGCTCCAAGGACCAATGGTCAGGATATGCTACAATACCGTCATGGAGATTGCACGTCTCGTGGCCCGTGTAGAAAAATAAAAGAACTCGGAACTAAGTGGATCTCGTAAATTATACACACTATAAACAAAAACAAGTCACTGTTACTCCAATGGAGATATGGTAAGTGTTATTTTAGATGGTGTCAAGAATGAAATTGCTCATCGGAATATAAATAATAATTAAGAAACTCAACTTGGTTGCTCCAAGGACCAATGGTCAGGATATGCTACAATACCGTCATGGAGATTGCACGTCTCGTGGCCCGTGTAGAAAAATAAAAGAACTCGGAACTAAGTGGATCTCGTAAATTATACACACTATAAACAAAAACAAGTCACTGTTACTCCAATGGAGATATGGTAAGTGTTATTTTAGATGGTGTCAAGAATGAAATTGCTCATCGGAATATAAATAATAATTAAGAAACTCAACTTGGTTGCTCCAAGGCCAACGGCCAGAAAGGACAGAGGCAGTTGCTCAAAAATATATCAAAAAAATGAAGAAGCAAAAAAGTAATTGTTGTTCACCCCAGGAGGGTCAACTGCTGAATGAATGGAAAACTTGTGATGTCTGGCTAAAGCCAGTAGACAGGAACGCTTGGCCTACTAGGACTCACAATAAATACCCAAAAATGTATAAATTTTCAAAAGGCAGAAAAATTCCAATAATTTTTGGAGTAAGTGCATGTATACGCAGAAGAAATGGATAATACCTAAATTCATACATATAGCGAAAATTATGAAAGTTGCAAATCTGGGGATGTTTTAATACACTGCGCTAGATGTGCGCCTGTGACGGGATTTTAAAAATGTCACGAGGCGTCACAACATAATCGAGAGTAAATACAGAGCTTTGTGTAACAGAATCCTGTGAGGCGTGTGCGTAAAGACAAACATCGCGCAGTATGCTAGAGACTCGACACAACTCTAACACGCATTGTCAAGTGTTTTCTTTACACAACACGACACTCACGACTTTATTTTCATACCCTTGCAGAGGGTATATTGATATTGTCCATATGTTTGTAACGCATAGAAGGAAACATTTCCGGCCACATAAAGTATACATATTCTTGATCAGCATGACAAGCTGAGTCGATATAGCCCTGTCCGTCTGTCCATCTGTTTCTATGCTATCTCCTTCGTCAGTTTTAAAGCTATCGCGACCAAACTTTGCATGAAGTCTTCTGGAACAGATCGGATGACTATAACATATAGCTGCCATAGGAACGATCGGTCGAAAAACTAGTTATAGTAAGAAAATCTTTTTTGTTTTTAATGCAAAGGTCCAAACTCCGAATTTACTAGTTTTCGATGTTTTTCCGTAATTCTGCCAAGTTTGGTTGAAAACGAACTTCTATATAGTATAGCTGAAATAGAAAAGTAGGGTTAGAAAAAAGGTCTTAGCAAGAAAACTTTTTTGTTTTAAGAGCAAACGGCTCCAAACTCAGTATTTACAAGTTTTTAATGTTTTTCCACGATACTGCCAAGTTTGGTTGAAATTGGATCTCTATATAGTATAGCTGCCATAGAAAAGTAAGGTTAGAAAAATAGTTTTAGTGAGAAAAACTTGTTAGCTTTTTATGTAAACCTCTTTAAAATTTGCATATATTTATTTTATAAGCTTTCACACAATTCCTAAAAGTTTTGACAAAATTGGATGACCATAGGTTATAGCTGCCATACGAATGATCGGTCGAGAAACTAGTTTTAGTGAGGAAAACTTTTTTATTTTCAAAAAAAATGCCCACAAACTTTGTATTTCTTAGTTTTCTAGGCTTTTCCATAATTCCACCAAGTTTGGTCGAAATCGGACATCTATATAGTAAAGCTGCCATACAAACTTAGAGTCAGAAAAGTAGTCTTATGGAAAATATCCTTCAAATTAGTAAAAAAAAGCGTGCTGCTTAGGATATACAAACTTCGAAGTTAACTTTTCTCTATTTTTTGACCTGTTTTTCGCAACTATATTCATCAAATTCTTATAAAAAAATTTCGATAAATCTCATGTATTATGTAGAATAATCTACCAAAATGTCTTGAACTATTTAAGATTACATTTTGATGATTCCAATGATTTCACAGTTCTTGATTTAAGCTCGAATATATATTGGATGTCTGGCAACTGGTGCAATGTTATTTTTTCAGTTCGTTGTACGTAAATACATAAATATGGATGTCCGTTTAAACTTTCTGAGCATTCTGTGGACAGAAGTAGTAACACTGACACGCACGTGCAAGCACGAAATTTGATCTTGCAACACGATCTGTGACACGAAGAAAACACAACACGCGCCCAACTCTATTCAGTAGCAAAGGTTGACAGCTTATATAAAGATTGTGCAAAGGTATGCAGCAGAATCTCAGTCCCCATAAGGTATACACATTCTGGATCAGCACCAACTGCCGAATCGATATAGCCATCTCCATCAGTCCGTTTGAAAGCACTGATCTCAGATACAAACTCTGCAGATCGTATAAGTCCCCTTGGTGATTATCCAGCATATTGTGAAGCGATGTTATGCTTCATGCCAGACAGCTTTCTTTTAGAAATAGAACCTAAAATCAATAAGCACGCAAGCAGCACGAAATGCCATCAATGGCAAATCGTTTTCGCAGCAATTAGCAACCCACCCAGGTGAGTTGACACCCTGCATGCCCTGCCCCATTCATCAAAACTGAACTGCAACACGTGAGTGGTGCAGGCTTTTCATTTCTATGTTTTTTTTTTTGGTTCAAGTGCTTGCCACCAGCAGCAGCTAACGATGGACCAGCACTACTTGAGCATATTTGCTCACCATTTCTGCATTGCATCTATTCTCGAATGCGGCAACACAAAATGGCAAGCAAATATTCGCTCAGCAACGTGGCGTATGCGCATTTTTTTTTGTTTTTTCTTCTTGCTTTTCAAGAGCTGGGCGAGGAGGAGCATTGGTGGTGGCCAGCATGATGGAAGGTTGCATGAAATATTTGATGACAAATTCAAAAATAGTTTCTTAAGCACAGAAAATGGGGACGGCAAACATTTGCTGTTGATTTTGTTGAATAGAAAAAATATGAAATCAATTGGCACTGCCTTTTAGATGAACAGAATTCGCACTTGATAGAAAATGGCATTTTTTGCCTGTTATTTTATACAAGCATGGCTCATCTTCAGAATTTCAACTTGAATTTTCTTTCAAAACAATGTTTTGCACTTGGACTTTGACTTGTGCAATTCCAGTTTCCTTTTAGGAACAACAAAGACCATATTGTGGTACCAAAGAAAACTGTCTACCACTGCATTATGATGCAAATTGCAGCATAAACTGCCATTACTTTATTATTAGCCACAATGACAACCTTATACAATAGCATAACTGTCTACCACCGCATCTCCAGAAAGTTTACACCCAGAAACACTGCAATCAAGCGTTTTATTGTAATGTATACAGCACCAACCACCGCTTTTAGGTAACATTAACACCACAACTAGCTTTTCAGCTACAAGATCAAGATTGCACTTGCAGCCGACAACGTAGAACTCTTCAGACACCTTTCGAACTCAAAAAACATTGCTTTTCTATATAAACCAAAACTGTCATAAAATACCAACACCCTATTCACCACATTTTCGTAGTTTTTAGGTCCTTGAAGTTTATTAAACGACTTATTAAGAGGAGGAGAGGAGGAAGAGGAATATTAAGAGGACCTGTGGAAATAGTAAAAATTTACTAAATCATTTATAAAGAGCACCTCCGATGATTCAAAATGAGGTTTCTAAAACTATTTCCACCAAGAACTCGGTCTTGATAAATATACATTTTTGGCTAATTATTGCGAGTCTTAGTAGGCCAAGCGTTCCTGTCTACTGGCTTTAGCCAGACATCACAAGTTTTCTATTCATTCAGCAGTTGACCCTCCTGGGGTGAACAACAATTACTTTTTTGCTTCTTCATTTTTTTTTTTTTTTTAAATATTTTTAAGCAGTTGCCTTCTTTGGGTTTTCTCTTTCTTTAAAATAATAAATCGAGACGTGCAATCTCCATGACGGTATTGTAGCATATCCTGACCATTGGTCCTTGGAGCAACCAAGTTGAGTTTCTTAATTATTATTTATATTCCGATGAGCAATTACATTCTTGACACCATCTAAAATAACACTTACCATATCTCCATTGGAGTAACAGTTACTTGTTTTTGTTTATAGTGTGTATAATTTACGAGATCCACTTAGTTCCAAGTTCTATTATTTTTGTTTTGAGATCTTTAACCATCATCATTCATGTCCACCAATTCCGCAGAAGCGCATTAGCAATTGCAATTGCAATTGCAATTGCAATTTTTTCTTTATTTTAATTCCCTCATAAATTCCAATTGAACTATTTTATTTTACTTGCACTCGAAATAAGCCAATATTACTATTTTTCCGATCTTTGGCGGAAGTTGGGTCGCATTATCCTTGCCTAAATCGAATTAAAACATCCAAGCCCCATCCAGTGGGCGAAAAGACAACTTTGATGAACTTAAGTAATATCTTTCAAAGTTAATGCAATATTCGCCATCTTAATCTTATTATATATCAGCTCCATGTATTACATTTGTATGTGAACCTGTATGTGAAGCCATACACATATTAATTCATAAATATTTACGAGGAGTAATCTGCAATCGCCTCCCAAATGTAGGCGTTACAAAGCTTCGCCAGCGGCCTGCATAAGTTTCCCAGTGGGACCCAACACCATGAAAAAGGGTATATCTTGCATACTACTTTTCAGCGAAGAAGTAGTTCCCTCAGAGGTGAAAAGTTTAAATCGCGATTGTTAAATCATAAAAGCATAAAATCCCCCAAAAAATGCTTCCAAGAGAACGCATTTTAGCAAGTGCTTTTTTTGTTGTGCCAATAGCCCGACCCAGATGAGAGACACGGTTTCAAGTTAAAGCGACGAAAATCGAATGTGGTGACGATTTCATAGGGATTTGTATACCCTGTTCCCATTGAAAAAGGCACATAAGCCCGGCCGGAACGGATGACTTTAACATTTAGCTGACATAGGAACGATCGGTTGAAAAACTAGTTCTGGTGAAAAACATTTTTTTTATACCCTGTTCCCATTGAAAATGGGAAAAGGGGGATCATGAAGTTGTGCGAATGTATGTAACAGGGAGAAGGAAAATTTTCCGACCCCATAAAGTATATATATTCTTGATCAGCATGAACAGCCGAGTCGATATAGCCATGTCCGTCTGTCCGTCTGTCCGTTTGTCCGACTGTCCGTCTGTCCGTCTGTCTGTCTGTATGAACGCGTCGATCTCAGAGACTATAAGAGATAGAGCCACAAATTTTTGCACGAAGGTAGATTTATGCTGTACGCAGATCAAAAATGCCACCCCGTCCCCCTTTTATCCCCAAAAAACCTAGACCTCCTCTAGAAATCCTAGACCT
Organism: Lordiphosa andalusiaca; assembly: GCA_035044965.1. Classification (NCBI taxonomy): domain Eukaryota; kingdom Metazoa; phylum Arthropoda; class Insecta; order Diptera; family Drosophilidae; genus Lordiphosa; species Lordiphosa andalusiaca. The sequence goes on along the minus strand of JAWNNM010000051.1, from coordinate 6,087,314 downwards.
AAATAGCCGTCAGATCCACAATTTTCAAGTTAAAGCCTCGTGGTTTAGTATACATCAAGCTAGGCCCAAATCTATCTATTCTGAAAAGTACAATCAGATCGGACAAAAAACACCGGAGTTATAAGCGAAACAGTTGAGCTGATAAGAGCACCCCCCCCCCCCCACTTGTTGGTCAGGACTAGAAAAAAGTGTTGCCTACATTTGGGATAATTTTGTTAAATTCAAAAACAATTAAATGAAAACAAATGAACAGGGTATTTTGTGGTCGGGAAACTCGACTGCAGCGCCCTTACTTGTTTTTTAATGCAAACGTTTTCAAACTCCGTATTTACTAGTTTTTAATGCTTCTCCATGATTCTGCCAAGTTTGGTTTCTATATAGTATAGCAGAAATAGAAAAGTAAGGATAGAAAAGTAATCTTAGTAAGAAAAACTTTTCTGTTTTCAATGTAAAACTCTTTAAAATTGGCATTTATTTATTTTCTAAACTTTCACACAATTCATTAAAGTTTTGTCCAAATCGGATGACTATAGATTATAGCTGCCATGGGAATGATCGGTCGACTAACTAGTTTTAGTGAGAAAAACTTTTTTGTTTTCAAAGAAAACGCCTCCAAACATTGTATTTCTTTGTTTGCTAGGCTTTTTCATAGTTCCAAAAAGTTTGTTCGAAATCGCACGACTATAAAATATAGCTGTCATACAAAGGTAGAGTCAGAAAAGTAGTCTTATTGAAAAAAACTTGTTTGTTTTTAATGGATATGTCCTTCAAATTGGTTAAAAAACGTGCTGCTTAGGATATACAAATTTCGGCCGAGCCGAAGTTAAATTTCCTCTATTTTTTTTATTTTTCTATAATTAAGGGCGATTTTTTGGACCAGTTTTTCAAAAAAAATTTTTACATTTTAGAAATGGTTTACTTAAAGGAGAGCGTGTTACTAACTTAAATAATACTTGCTCTATACTGGGACACCATGCAATGTATTTCTTTCGATATGATGTCAAGTATTTTTTATAAGTGCAACATTTGGGTGAAGCTTTCCAAGTTTAAGAACATTCTTTCTAAAAACAAGTAATTTCCTCATTGTATGATTGAATTTAAATGAATTTGAATTAAATGTTGATGGAACAGGTAATATTAACAGCTGACAAGTTTAAAGCGCCCAAAAACGACTAACTTTCGAGCGGATTTCAAAAAGGCATAATGGAAAAAAGTAGGTTTTTGGCATATTATTTATAAATGTGGAAGCCAGAAGGTACATTTCAGTTGTTCATTCAAACTTCAGTTCTTGAAAAAGTCATCAAAGATTTGAGGAGTTATGTTTGTTGAATTTTTAGATCTTTATAACAACGTTAATTTTCCAATTTACCACCAGCTGAATGTGAGCACAATTGATTAGCTATAAAAATATCTCCGCCCCTGTCATTGGATGGATACACATAGCGTGGGTTCAAATTGAAGGTGTCATATTTAATTTCCACAAATTCCTGGGAATTACACACAGAAAGCTGGACGCATCCGCTCCACTTACATTCGCGCAATCTTCTGCTGTTGATATGGCAATCCGTCGAGTGGCTGCCCAGTTGCATTCGCAGTGTGGTCATGTCCAGTTGCATGCGAAATCACATCAGCTTAAAATCTCTGCTAGAGACCCATCGCTGTCTGGGCCAATGGCAGGGCGTTCTGAGCGAATTGGTCGAGCAACAGCATCAGTTGAAAACTCAATGTGAGTTTCACTTTTATCTGGCCGAGGCTCAACTGGAAAGTCATCTGCAGGCACATCCCAAGGCTGGTGACGCCGACGAGCTGGAGGAAGCTAAGCGTGGGCTTCGTTTGGTACTGGCCAGCGGTGAGGCAAATGAGATGCAGCGTTTGGAGGCCCAACTAATGCTGGACAAGCTTAGCTGGCTGAAGGGCAATAAAGTAAGAATGGCAGTCGAGTTGAAACAAGTGCAAAGTACTCAGAAAACTCAAATTTTGAAATATCCGGGACTAAATCCATTCCAAACTTTGTCAGAAGTCGGTTAATCATGGCTTTTCTCAATCCAAGTACGAAGAGAAATGACTTGATCTCGGATCTATTATGACTTTTGCTTGAAATTTCAGTCCGAAGGTCGACATAAAACCAATTTTTTTGAGCTGACCTAGAAAGGAATTAGGAATAGTCCTTACACTCAGAAAACATTCGCCCCGAAAGGTTTTTAGGCTTCCTTTCAGAAATGCTGCACCGAACCGAAAACCACAAAGAAAATCGGTACGGTTCGGTTCGATTCTCTGGCGAGCTTAAAGATTCTAAAAAAAACGTTGCCTACATAATCTTAAAATATTCAAATTAATGTTAATGCTCTGTTAATTAACATAAGGAAGGTTATTAAACACTAATTCCCCTGAGTTACGGGTATATCGATGTGAGGCAGGGCAGACGCTCTCGTTTATACAACATTTCGTTCTGCCGGAAGATGTAACCTTTAAGGATGACTTGACTTAAATTTTACAGCATATAATCCTTAACCCGCCGAACTCTACTGTACAATATTTTTAATTTTCTGTAGAACTTCTTTACCTTAATTCAATCTTAGCCAGCAGAGTTTTTTTCTCATATAACATTACAATTAGGACGTGTAAGATGCATGATACGTATTCATTTTTTAGCCGATATTCTCAGTTTCCGAAGGGCATTCCTCTGGGAACTTATAGACGCATCCTGCAAATCCGACATCATCAATTTTGGACATTCTTAGGATTTTAGAGATATTCAATTGGATTATAGGAATGCAATTTTCAAAGACAGAAATCATAATATTTCACAATGTGCCTTTATGAACCACCAAACCAAACCGAAACCGCGGTTCAGGTAGCTCCAAAAACCATGTAATGAACCGAACCGGCGGTTCAGAAACTCTGTGAACCACTGAACCGTACCAGTACTCATTTTTGAGTAGTTTGCATTCCTGATAAAAAAAAAACGTAGAATAGAATTAAGATCTACTTAAAAAAATCCCCACTCAAAGTAGCTCCTGTTTTTTAAGATCCTTGACTCAGTATTTACTAGTTTTAAATGCTTCTCCATGATTCTGCCAAGTTTGGTCGAAATCTGACATCTATATAGTATAGCTGCCTTAGAAAAGTAAGGTTAGAAAAGTAGTCTTTGTGAGAAAAACTTTTTTGTTTTTAATGTAAACCTCTTTAAAATTGGCACTTACTTATTTCATAAGCTTTCACACAATTCTTTAAAGTTTTGTTACAATCGGCTGACTATAGGTTACAGCTGTCATAGGAACGATCGGTCGAGAAACTAGTTTTAGTAAGAAAAACTTTTTTGTTTTCAAGGGAAACGCCTCCAGACTTTGTATTTCTTAATTTGTTATGATTTCCCATGATTCCACTAAGTTTGGTCGAAATCGGATATGTATATAGTATAGCTGTCATGGAAAAGTAGAGTCAGAGAAGTAGTCTTGGTGAGAAAAACTTGTTTGTTTTCAATGGAAATGTCCTTTAAATTGGTATTTATTTATTTGTTATGCTCTCACAAAGTTTTTCAAAATTTTGTCGAAATCGGAAGACTATAGCATATAGCTGCAATACGAGTAATCGTTCTAAAAAAAGTTCTATTGAGAAAAACTTTTCTATTGTAAATGGAATCGACTTCAAACTTCTTACTATTCGATGACGATTCCACTAAGTTTGGTCGAAATCGGACATCTATATCTATATATCTAATATTGATCCAAACTAATTTCCTTTCAGCTTGATCGCCTCCAGCTGAGGCTCACCCAGTACCCAGACTTGGGTCATCTGACCTTGCGCGGGTTGCACCTGCTGACCGAGTTTTGTCACCTGGCCAATTATCCCGTTGAGGCTGTACAATTGTTGCTTCATTTGTTCCAGCAACATGATGCCGCCTATGAGCAATCTTTACAGCCGAGCAAGTTGCTTCATCTGGTCTTACAGCAGGCCAGCAATTGCTTGGACTGTCTGAGGCAGCTGCTTAGAGCCAAAGAGACACAGAGCACTAAAAGGTGGCGTTCAGCTTGGGCACTGGGACTGGCCCAGCAGTTGCTGCGGAAGCAACCGAAGATGCATCCACATGTGAAGCAGCTGCCGCCGCATGTGCTAAAAGAACTCCAGCCCAAGTGCTATGAGAGCAAATCTGAGCACATTGGTGAGCATGAGGAGGCGCTGTTGGCTCTCCTGTTGGCCATAGCCTGGTCACCACATCAACTGGCCAGCTATGATCTGTTACCGCTGGCCATGCTCCGCTGGCCCACTCTCAAGCCATTGCTGCCGCAACTGTTGCTGCAGGCCTTGCCTCATGCCTCTGGACAGGCCCATCTCTGGCAGCAACAGGCCCTGAGTCTGATGGCCGCCAAGAAGTGTCCAGCCCAGATCACGCTGGTTCAGCTACGGCAGGCGTTACAGTTGGCCCCGCACGACTGTCTGCTGCAGCTGCTGACCGCACGCCATTGTTTTGAGGCACTGCATCAATGGAATTTGGGCGCACACTATGCCAGCCAGGCTGTGCAGCTGGGTCATCCTCGTGCCCAGTTATACTTGGGCTTGGGTTGGCAACGAATGCGTCATCGGGCAGCTCTCTCAGCTCTCCAGCTGGCCGTGCATCGGGATCCGCAAGACCATTTGGCTGTGTATTATCTGGCACTGGAGCATGCGCTGCTTAACGATACCCCAGCCGCGCTGGCTTGGATTAGAGCTGGTCTGCAGCTGCAACCTCTGCATTTGGCCTCCCTGCTGCTGCTTAGTCTAATCCTCAGCTCCAAGCAGCTGCACTCTCAGGCTCTGGGTGTGATGAAGAATACCTTGACTGAACATCCCGAGGCAATTCACGTGCTTCAGCTAAAGGTGCAGCTCGAACTGCGCCTGGAGTTTGCCTCCTCGGCTCTGGCCACGGCCCGTCGTTTGTTCGCCTGCTGCAGCCAGTCGGAGGATGAGGCCATCAAACTGAATGGCTGGTTACTTCTCACCGACATCTACATGCAACTGGACGATGAGCAGGCGAGTCAATGCCTGGAAGAGGCCCACCATTTGGCCCCACACTCTCCGGCTACACTCGTAGCCCTGGGACGCTGGCATGTGCACAAGGAGCGTTGGCAACAGGCACGTCAATGCCTGAATGATGCCATTGCCCTGGATACGCATAGCGTAGAGGCTCTACTGGCACTCGCCCAGGTGGAGTTGCAGCTGGAGGCACCACACCTGGCCGAGTATTTGCTAAGACAGGCCCTAAATTTGAATGTGAATTGTCCACAGAGTTGGCTGCTTCTGGGTCAGGTTAAACAGGCACTGGGAGAGTCGACCATGGCCGTGGATTGTCTAAGTAAATCGCTTAAACTGGAGAAGATGCAACCGGTGTTGCCCTATACCTGGTTGCCGTTGTTCTTTGAGTGAGCAATCCAATGGTTAGTTAAGACTATTTTGTATTCCAAATTAATAAACTGAATTTGTTGAAGAGCCAAAGTAAACTCAGTAAGTTTGCTTGAATAGATGTTGACTTGAGATTGCGTCTTTAATATCCTATCCGGCTCGAAGGACCAATGTAGTAAATGAATGTGAGGGGCAAAAATACCACATTAGTTGAGATGACATTACGTCTTTATTGCTATATCCGGCTCGAATGACCAATGTTAATATGGAAGCACAGAAATTCACATTAGTTGAGATAAGATTCCTTCTTTATCTAGCTCCACTGACCAACTTTGATGTAGGTCTTTGTCTTAGATTCCATTCCGAAATTAAGGGCAACAACAAAACGAATGCAGGGAGCAGACAGCGCACCTGAAGCGTTAATTTTGTTTTTATGGTGTGCTTCAGACAGCCACAAGCACACACACACAGTACTAGGCAATAAGCGGGCTTCTCTTTCGTTTTCTTGTGCAATGCGTCGTATTTAAGCACAAAAAGTGTTGTGAACCGAAAATATTTTAATTTGTTGAAGAATGAAAACAATAAAATTGCCTAGTATTATGGTATTTCCCAAAAGTCCCCAAAGATCAAATAAGTACCTTAGCTTTAGTTGCTCTAAGAAATGTATGCGGCAGTTCCAAAAGTAATTTGTCTTTCGAACTCGTATCCTTTATATAAGTCTTGGTCAACAAATATCTTAAAATCGTCTTTCTTGAATTATATCAATATCAGTATCTGGGGGAATGACCCATTTTCTTAGCGAGCTGATAGCCAACAGAAGGTCTTTCACAACATTTCCACTGAAAACAAACAAGCTTTGCTCACTAAGAATACTTTTCTGACTGTACTTTTCTATGACAGCTATACTATATAGATGACCGATTTCGACCAAACTTGGCAGAATCATAAAGAAGCATTGAAAACTAGTTAATACGGCGTTTGGAGAGGTTTTTCTTTAAGAACGAAAAAGTTTTTCTCACTTGAACTAGTTTTTCGACCTATCGTTCCTATGGCAGCAATATGTTATAGCAGCAGTGGCAACACGACGAGCTTATACTGTGTGTGTAACAGCAGAGCTGCCTTTGAGAGCTTGAGGATGCCGAGTATGCCCAGGTTCATACTGACTCGTCCATACGCAGCCAACCAGCGGAGTACGAAAGATGCTCCATTAGGACTCCCTCCAAAGGAACATATCTGCTTTTCAATATATATGAAAAAAGTGCGCCTAAGGGACTTCTAAAATGAGTGATTTCGGCATCCCAGAATGCTCACCCAGATAACCCGCAAAGACTCCTTGCGAACTCCTCTATGGTTTTTTTGAAAAGGACTCCTTCGAGGTGCTGCTTTGGAGTTCCTTTTCACTTCTGCTTCTGAGCGCTCCGCATATGGCTTGCGGGGTATATCCTCCATTGCCAAACAAATCTTTGTTGTGGCATTCATCCCTTGTTTAAAATTTTGCAAAAAACAAAAAAGTGTGTAGAATGTTTACATCTATAAGTATTTATTTTTATTTTTGTTGCTGTTGTTGCATAGATTTGGTTTACTTGAATTTCAAATACACACGCACACACACACACACACACACACACACTCACTTGCATCAGCATCCTCAAGTGTGTTAACATAAACTTTCAATTTGGATTAACAAATCAAATTCAAAAATTTTTCTCAAGAAAAAAGAAAACACATTATTTGAAAATGATTTCCATATACATATATAACAATTACAATTACAAAATACACGACACGACATTACATGTAGGTGCGGCGAGAGGAGGGAGAGGACTGAGGGTAGAGTTTGTATAATTAATGCTTTAAATATCCATATATATATATATATATATATAAATATGTGTGTATATGGTATGCATATGGTTTATAATGACTTAAAGAACTAGAAAACATCATCATTCATTATCTTTATCATCGTTTATCAGCAGCATTATTAAGGGTTGATTTAGATTAAGTTTTTGTTTTCCTCTTGTTTTCGCATAAATTCATAAATTAATTAATTTCTTAGGACACTTTCGAAATAAAACACAAAAACTGTGATTTAAGCTTAGATATTTAGTTGTTGTTAGGCCCAGAATGTGTACGAAGGCAAAAGTTCTAGTTTCGTAAGCTTTATAATTAATATACAGGGTGTACCAAAAAGGGATGTATTGCTAATTATGCATATTTCTTGTATTCTAAGGAAGGTGTTTAGAAGGATTTGCCATTGAATTAAGAATATGCTGAAGTTTCTAGAACTTTTGGATGATATGCCAATTTATCATAAATTCGAGTTTGAAAATAAATATGCAAAACTCAAGCGAATAAAAGAAAATGTATAAAGTTCGACCATCAAACTCGAGTTTTGACAAGCTGGCGTAGGTTTTCATTGTTCTGAGAAAGTTTACTTTTATGGAACTAACCAATTGGGGTCTCGGGATGGCCCTTTAAACTGGACCACATCTCCCGGACCATCAGGCTTTTCGCAAAATAAGAAATTTCAAATTTAGAAACAAAAGTTTCTTAGAAGAATTTTGATTTGGTAAGGCGACATAATTCCGCCAACATATTTCCATACTTTTAGCAAACGATACAGCTTAGTAGAAGTTTAATTTGGTAACGCGACATAATTCCGCCAACATATATCAATACTTTTACAAACGACACAGCTTAGTGGAAGCTTAATTTGGTAACGCGACATAATTCCTCCAATATAAATCCATATTTAAGCAAACGACACAGCTTAGTAGAAGTTTAATTTGGTTATGCGACATAATTCCGCCAACATAAATCCATATTTAAGCAAACGACGGCGCTAGGTCGTTTTATAATAACATAATTCAGTGGTGTTATAAGGCGGAATTATGTCACTGACATAATTATAATTTGAACCAACATAGTTCCGCCAAGAATCACCACTGGATGATGTTGTTTTACATAAAATACGACATAAATAAGCGTTGACGCTTGGCGGAATTATGTCATTTGGGGAACAGCCTAGTTTCGCACTCATCCATGACATCAAAATAGCATGGAGTACAGGTCTCATCTTTAATCTGCTATGCATCAGCTAGACTTCTGTTTCACACTGTTATTTGTGGGTTTATGTGGAAGGTAAGAAATTAGCTAAGTACGACATAATTCCGCCATAAAAATGAACTCTGTTAGATATGTCAGCTGCTAACTTGGCTGATTTTCCAAACTAGCTTATGGCCCATATTTCTTCTGCAGTTTCTAGAGCTTAGACTGCAAGTCGAGTGACTACCCAGCCAACATTTTAAGTAATTTTTGATCACATTCGAGTCTGATTAAAATAGGCACTAATGCGCTCGTTTTCCGATCATTAATGATACTTTAGTCGGGAGAAAACGGTAGCCTAGCCGCGATTCTTCTTGAAGAGTTGTTTTTAACCCGTTCTTTGGATCAGTGTCCACTCAGTTTCAAGTCAATTGACAGTATTTTTTAGTCGTATTTCACTAAATCATATTTTGTGCATATTCATGAGTCATTTTCGAGTCTCAATTATTCGCATATGATAGGCATCTCTTTTGGATCATCAAAAGAAGTTGGAATGGCCTGATCGAAGTGATTTTTATGAAAATGATCTTGCAAATCAGGCTAGTCGGATAAGAAAACTAAGTGAAAATGTTGGGTGGGTACTCCTGGGGCTGATACTTCTCCTATGACCCTAGACAAAAATCAGGCTAGTCGAATAAGAAAACTAAGCGCTATGTTCGCCCTTCATCTGCCTTTAAAGTCTATTTGGACATGTGGTGTATAAACTGAAGTTCGGAAAATGTTAAATAAACTGAATTATGAACTGGTTCAATGCTTGAACCTTTAAGTTTTACAAAGTTCTTGGAACCTTCCTAAGGCATTATGTAGCTGGGTAAGCTTGGGAGCTCCTCACCTTCTAAGGCATATTCTTAGGTTGGCAAACCTTTCTAAAAAAAAAAAAAAAGAAGAACAATCGTCAAACTGCTTCCTATTCCCCTATTGATACACCCTGTATATATGCGTGTGCTATATATATATATATAAATATATGTATGTATATATGTATATGATATTTCCATATCAATACCGTTATTTTTAATGTTATGTATTTGTTTTGTAATAAAGACGACGGCATTCTAGGAATTGTTTTTATGCATTTTTTTTTTTTTTGTTTAGTTACGCTTCTCGAAAATATTGTTATTTTTTCATTATGCAGGCTAATCATCTTCTGTTTTTCTTCTTTTTTTTGTTTAGTATCTGCTATTGTTGAACTGTGAATTGATGGCCGTATTCACAGCCGAGGAGGCCGCCTCCTGGACATGCTGATTGCGTAGAAATTCCGTGGTGAATTCAGCCTGTGCCTTGGCCATGCTGGCACCGGTACTGCGATAGATGGTATGTATTTTGGTGATCATCAGCATATTGGCCGCCGCCACAATGGTAAAACAGAAGGCAACAATCAATAGCAATAGGCCGACCACAATGCCACTGGCCGAAGTATCAAATTGATGAATGGCCGTTAGGAAGCCACAATAGCCAGCTTTCTGGAATCCAATGGCTTGGATCACTGTGTAAATGGTTTGAAAGAAGTACACGAAAAAGAAGACCATAAAGTTGAAACTTGAATCGTTGCGAAAAGCCTTATAGGCGGGTCGAAACCTAAACGAAAGAGAGGGAGAGAGAGATGGCAGGCATTAGAGGAGAGCAGTGGCTGGGGCAGTTGTAGTGGTTGTTACTTACCAGCAGACATAGGACGCGGGCGTAAAGATGATAGTATAGAAGATGGCCAAAAGGAAATTATAAATTTCATTCGCATGGAAGACCAAAATGAGACTTCCAATCACGTTGGCCATCAGCGTGAGTGTGTAGACTGCAAGAAACGAAATGGAAAGAGGGTAAGGATTAATGTTAGTTAAGGTAAAATATATAATATTTCATTTTTCAGCACTTTCTCCTCAACTTAAAGCAGCGGTGGGCAGAGAATTTGACTTTGGGTGCAGTCCAAACACAACAACAGCAAAAAACCATTCCTAATGGCGACGCTCGAGTCGAAAAGCCAAACACATGGCAGGCGGTCTTTCGCCACAGGCTGTACGGGTTCAAGAAGGAAAAGATTGCAAAGGTAGCCGTATCTGAAACGCGGTGGCGAGGGGACAAAAAGGAGTATGGCCTTATTGTGAGTCTGGACGTTAAGAACGCAATCCACACAGCGGACTGGGTGAGCATTTAAAACGCAGCTGCGTCGCTCGAGATACCAGCATACCTGTACGCCACAAAACGCAGCTACTGTTCCGGCAACCACTTGCTAAACGAGACAGGGGAAGGCATAAAAAGACATGACGCTTCAGCGGATGTATCTCAAGGCTCGGTTCTAGGGCCTCTCCTATGGAACATCAGTAGAAACCAATGTTTGCATAGCAGCCCAAGTCCCATGAGTTGCGTCAAACTGAGCAATTTCAAATCTCATATGTCAAAAGTGAAATGTTGCTTTTGATTCCCGAAAACAGTCATGGTACGATGATGAGTGCCGCTGCGCTACTGCAGAGAAAGATAGAGATGATAAAGAAGCAGTCAGAACTCATGGGATTAGAGGTAAATGAGCATAAGGCGAAGAAGTACCTATTATCAGCGCGCAGAGAGTCTACGCGTCTACTACAACCTCAAGGTACTTAAGGATTTTGTCTACCAGCGACAACAACATCAGTCCGATGCTACTATTCAGTAGGCAGTTCAAAAGCAGAGACCTTTCTCAAAAAACAAACATTGCGCCCTACAAGTCGCTTATCATCCCAGTCCAGAACATGAACATTAACAGCAGCGGATGCGTTGGCAATTGGCGTGTTTGAGTAAAAAGTTCTTCGGAGGATTTGTGGACCTCTAAAAGCTGGCGACGAATTTCGCATGCGAAAGGATCGTGAGCTGTATAGGACACATGTGACTCGTATGGATGACCAAGCTTCATCAAAACAGGTGTACAAACGGAGTTCGAAAGCTTTATGGAAGACGTCCAGCGTGGTACAGAAGTACCTTGGTGTCACGATAGATACCTGGCTATGCTCCCTCGAGCACTTGGAGTACATCCAAATAAGGATTGTAAGCAGGCATGCAGAGCACGAACGGCGACGACTCCTTATGGAAGTTTGCAAGTCAATAATACTGTAATGCTGCCCCGGTGTGGGCCCACGCATTTGCATTCTCGAGCTACAGCCGCGGAGTTGAGTATGCAGTGTGCGTTCAAGATTAGTTCACATAAAGCAGCGCTCATCATAGCGGGAATGGTAACCTGGAAGAAAGTTACCACTTGTAACTACAGTGACTTGTTGGTAACAAGCGAACGATTCTGGGACTTTTGCAGCCAGTGCCCCAATGAAACTTTGCAGGCTGGGGCGTCCTAGTCGTCGTCTCGATCTCGCACACTGTACTGTCCTGTTTCGCCTAGTGAGTGTGCGCCGATACGCAAAAGAATTTGTTGTTTTAACTTGTTTCCCACTTGTGCCCACCGCTGATGTTCTTTTAGTTCTAAACAAACCAGCTTTTTTTCGTGTTTTAAGATTATTTAAATAGATTTGTCGACTTAAATACCAAACTGTTTAACTGTTTAAAGCGATCTTTCAGTTCGCAAAGCTTGAAAACGGGAAAACTGGGTTCGATACTGATTCAAAGAAGAATATGCAATTGCTGCAGCTTCTGTTATGGGTAGAATCAATCAAATACAACGAACTCAAGTGGCTGATATGTGTAGATCTAAAAATGGTAAGTTTGTTTCTAGGACATCAATGTGGCTTAACGAAATATCCGTGTTTGATTTGTCTGTGAGAGAGCCAAGTCTGAGAGCTGGGTTATAAAAGATTGGCCCAGGGATCGCCTAATACTAACGCCACCTTCCAGAATTTCAGCAGCTTGATAGTATAATATAAGCAACAAGTCACTTCTCCACAGCCATTTGGATTGTTCCCCTAAAAATCTTGCTGATCTGAGGGAAGAACAAGATAAACGGTTCTATCAAGACATGGAGGAACGATGGATGAATGTTGCCAGGGTCAGTGAAATGCTCACATGATGGCAGACCATTGTTGGAGCATTTAAATACTGGCCTCGTAAAACATAGAAACTCTTAGGAAAGAAAATTAAACCTGCAGTAAGATTTTCTTAATAAAATTGAGATTTTTCTTGAAAAACCCGTTTTAATTTTGACTCAATAACTGATGCAATCTGATTTCAGATCTGAAATCAGCACCCCGAGAAAGCATAATCATTAGTCATCATATTTCATGCAACAAAAATGCTGTTCTCTTAGTGTTATTTGATCTTACAGACCCTATAAAGATGCGGTGGATCTACCTGTGGCTTATCGATGGGTGAGTCATCGCCTAACAACAATTTGGGAAATAGCTTCTCCATTTATTTGGGACAAGAAGTTGGTTAGAAGAAGGTTATTGTTGGGGCTTAATTTACGAAAACTGGGCAGAGGCTGTGCAGCATTCTGTGTGAAGTATTTCTAGGCAGTTCCACTAGCATTTTTTAGAAAGTGTCCCAGCAGGTCCTTAACCTTAAGATTTTGCACAAGAGTGCACAAGAGTTAGAAGAGTTTGTATATCATTTTTACAGCTCAAAGAGATTTTCATATGGTACAAATCTCCTGCAAAACTCATTGAAAATCAGGATTCGGAATTGCTCACGTGCGAGCCGTGCGCTCTGCCTCTTTTCGGCTCTCGCTCAGAGCCGAGGGCTGCTGTTCGAGAGCCGGGAGCACTAAACGTCTCACAAAAGCAATCTTAGCACTATTTATTTGGATTTTTTTTTAAGTTTTAATGCGTACGACACCATGGAAATGCCCATGAACGAAGAATATGTCCCAAATATGTTGATCTTTCCTCTTTTAGAGGCTATGGCTCACGAGCCGAAAGTTATGGCTCACGAGCCGAAAGATTTGGCTCACAAAGCCGAGAGCTGATTGATGGCTCACGGCTCCCGAGCTGTGGCTTCAAGCTCAGAGCAGTGTGCTATAGCTCACAAGCCGAGAGTCGGTTGAGAGCTCACGGCTCCCGAGCAGTGGCTCATAGCTCAGAGCCAAGAGCCGGAGTGCTATGAGCTGAGAGCAAGAGCTGGCTCTCGAAAGCTGCGAGCACACAGAGCAATTCCGAACCCTGTTGAATACTGAAGTTTTTGACTTGACATTGATGTATAGGACGACCCCCTTGATCAAGCACACAGATTCCTTTTCCTTCGATTTGCCATCACACAGCATTTCTTTGTTATTGGAATTCCACACGAATCGTTTGTGCGCTGCTTTGTGGTCCATTTTCATTAACACAATACAACTGATTCAATTATTACCCACTACTCTCAGCTCAGATCTCTTTTATCTTCACGTCAAGTATATGTATGTATATGAATGTAGGTCCGACGACACCAGTAAAAAAGATTAATCAGCTGCTCATTCGATTTAATATGACTAACGCCCTCCTCTACGTTCCCCCTTATCGGAGCCTTTCCCGTTGGCATTATAAAATAATAAAAAGAAAATAATTATGATTAATACTCACACATCCAAATGTAATACAAGTGTTTGACCAATTTCTGAAACTCTGGCGGTATTTCGACCTCAAAGTCCTGATAGAAACATGGTTTAACACAAAAGTTCTCAGGCAAGGGCGGCCAATTGTTCAACTGTGGCACATTGCCCTGTAGCTGCTGTTCACGGCGATCCAATTCAGCGGCCTTGCGATCCAGTTCCTCTTGGCGGCGCTACAAATGAAGAAACATTTGTAAACATTATTTTATCAGCATAAGCAAACAAATAGAGTGATAATGTGATGGATAGATTTGGTTAACAGCAGCCAAAGCAGTGCACAAAACCACAAGCGGCAAGTGTACAGTGGAAACTCTGGAAAAGGGACACTCGGATGAACGTGAAGTTGTACTTATAACATTTAGCATAAACCTCCAAAAAAATCACAAAATAACAACTTGGTATTTGTAAATTAGATGAAACTATGGTACGACTGGAGGGTTCCTTGGGTTTAACTGGTGACGTGTCTTCAATGCAAACCCTAGCTAGTTTTTCTGCATATTGTTTTGTACTAATTTGGTGCCATATTTAGTTTGATGGGGAAGTCTACTGATGCAAGCTGCTGATTATGAGAAATCCGGCTATAAAGTTAACCAGCATCTTATCAAAATTATGAAATTCCCTATAAAAAAAACTATGCATTCCTATTCTGTCTTCATTTAAGCAAAATAAACCCGTATGGTTCTTCAATTCTTAGTCTCCACTGTACTTGACTTGCTGGTGTAATGCGAGAATCTCTTGTTAGTTGCCGGTTTTTGCTTTCATTGTTTTAACTAGCACACATACAAACACACACAAACACAGATCTCTGGCCCTGCTCTGCTTTTTGTTGGATTTACCTGCAGCTCCTCCGAGGTGATTTGTATGCTGGTACTGGGCGCTGAAGCTCCCAACGAACTCGTCTGCGGGGGCGGTACATTCTGTGAGAGCGGCTGAACAACAGCCGCCGTATTGGTGGAGTTAATATGCAATTGTGGCTTGGCCTGCTCCTCGAACGGATTGTAATCCTCTAGCGAGACTTCGGCAGCACCGGACAAATTGTTTCTCCGCGCCTGTTGTATGGCAGGATCCTAAGAAATACACAAGAAAAAAAGGAAAATCAAAGAACCATTGTAAATGTATGCAAATACAGGTGTGTGTGTGTGTGTGTGTGTGGGTGGATGGTTGTATGAGTGTGCGTGTGTGTGTGTGGGTTTTTCTTGACCGCAGATTGCATTTGTTTTTGGGGGAGAGTGAGGCCTCACCGCAAACGGATTGTCCAGATTGGGCTCGCCAAATGGATTTTCATCAAAACCGGAACCGGACATTTTGCTGTGGATATTGTGGTTCAGTTGGTGAGTAGATGATGATTCCTTTTGGCCTGGCACTCTTTTCTGCCTGTGTACTTATTTTCCTTCCTTTCTACGCTCTTTCAAAGCTGTGTCATCTAAACAGTGTGACCAGAAGTGCTGATGATTAAAATACCAAATAAATATATCGATAGCTAAATCAATGAGACGAACTCTAATTGGAAATGACAACAAGTTGAGCTCAACTGATCAGCAATGAGTACTTTGAGATTTTTAATTTTTAACCATACGATGTTCGATAACTATCGATGGGCCTATCGATATCGCCAATCAAAACTTTTGTCATCTCTAATTGATTCTCCCGGTTTGTGTTTCATTAGCCGCTGCCCGCGTCTTCAATTCGGTTGTGTTTGTATCAGCATCTGCATCAACAGGAGATTATACCCCAATCCTTGCAACAATGTCGAAGCCCGCCTACAAAGTTGGTAAGTTAAAAATAAGTCCTGTCCCTTCTCCCACGTACACACACACACACACCCATTGCCGCTGCCTTCCCGGCTGTTGCTCGAGTATGTGTGTAATTTTGTGCACATGTTTCTGAGGTTAAAGAGGAGCGCGCACACGTTGCTTATCTCTCTGTTCCCTCCTCCTGTTCCTCCTTCTCCGCAGCCGATATCAGTCTGGCCGAATGGGGACGCAAGGCTATCATCATTGCCGAAAATGAGATGCCCGGCCTAATGGCCTGCCGCAAGAAGTACGGACCCTCAAAGATCCTGAAGGGTGCTCGCATCACCGGCTGCCTGCACATGACGGTCCAAACGGCTGTGCTCATCGAAACCCTCGTGGAACTGGGCGCTGAGGTGAGTTTTAGTTCAAGCATCACAGCTTATCAGCAAAGACTATAGCATAAACGAGATGGCACATTGTCAAATGCGCAGAAACATATGATAGAACAATTTCGAAAATGGTTTGAAGTACTTGGCTTACAGTTTCATTACAAAATGTGGTGAAATTAACCTGATTTCACAAATCCAATCACTTTTCTTGAACACTTTTCATACTAATCGTTGAATTATGAGATAGAATTAAGAGCCCAGCTTGAAATAAGTAGTCAGTCAACAATTCAAGTGTTCCTAAAGGTTTATTCCTTAAACATTTCTTCTGCTAAATAATAATAATAACATGGTTTACAGTTCAATCTTGATCCTAATAATACAAAATCGCCGATAAAGTCTTACACATTTTACTTTTTAAAGTCTTGGGTCTTGGTCCTTCTTTTTTGGGAATCCGAGTCGAACACGAATCTAGGCGCGAAAACAGCAAAAATATCTGCCGATAAGTCTTAAAGATCCATCTATTCGTAAGAATATTAATGTTTTCATTGAAATTCGGTTATGATAAAACCTATCTTGTAGGCTATCTAATATTCTCATTCTCATATTCCTTCGAGAATCTTTTCAAATCTATGTGGATTTGGTACATTTTACCTATTTGAAGCATAAGCTATGCGTAAAATCCACATGGTTAATATTCTTAAATGCCAAATTTTCAATTCACTTGTCATTTTTCACCAGCCACAAGGCAAAATTTTTGAAACCGCTATATTAGTTCGTTTTATTTTGAACAGAACACGCATCAATTCCACTTAAGTAGAATTGAGAATAGGGCTAAAATTTTTCAGATTTATAGCGAATAGCATTCCTATTCTCAATAATGCTAGATCTAACCACTAAATAACTCAACTGAAATCTCATCAACTGTGATACAAAATTTAATCGGTTTTTTCCAAAATATATGAGATTTAAAAAAGAAAATTTGGGTCTGAACGCCATAGCGCCATCTTAAAACCTACACTGTAGCTTTTTCGAGCCGTAACGCCAATTACCTGAAAGTATAACAACAATCTGAATGAAAAACCATCTTCAACATTTTCGATTATAACATTTCATTTAAAAATTGATAGATTTCATTATTTAGTTTCTTCTTTTTAAAGAATTGAAGCATTGATTTAAGATTTCAGACCGCTGGCGACAGTTAGTAAGCTTCAGAAAATAGTTATTTAGCTAGTCTTATGTGATTCTTGAAAAGTTTTCAAAGCGATGACTTTTTTAATGGATTTTAGCTCCTATTCTAAAGCTCTTTCGGAGCGTTCTAACAAATTTAAACAACGAGAAAGTATTCTACTATCTAAATCTCTTTGACCAACCCAGCGATTCTAAATAGATCATCAAATTTGTCTATTGTTTTGTTGTCCACTTTTTGGTAGTTTATTGGGCATATTCTCAAGAATTTTGTGATTTAAAACCGGGTTTTTAAATAGATTTGGTTATTAAATTACAAAACTTTTGCGTAGGTAGAAGGCTGTATATCCCTTATCCAAACGAATATAACATGAGGACACGAGTTCATTTTTAATTATAAGAACACATATATCAAGAATGAAACATTTGTGGCACAAATGGTCAAGCGCTTGCCTAAATAGGGTTTCTTTAGTCCCGAATATGTATTGTTTTATATATCTGATATTGGTTTTTAGTTGTGTCTGAAATCTAAACGGTCCAATCTAAAAACAAATTGACTGAATAATTGAATAGTTCTACCAACTGCCATAATGTTGTTTAATTTATAAAAAGGTTCCAAAATCGAACTGAATTATCGAAATATCTCACCAATTCGTATTGTCAAGGAAAATAAGGTTCTATTGTTGCTTTTAACCCATTATCCCATATAATGAATGATGAAAATATTTGTATTTATTATCGCTAGAGGATTTTCTGGTGGAATTTAGACAATTAAGTTGATTTTGTGCCAGGTTCTAATTCCAATGAATCTGTCTCAGCATAAAGCTGGAAACCTTACGTCAGAAAACACCGTAAAAGGCAGGGCTAGAGTGTCCTTTTAGTGGTAAATGCTATCAAATTCAGAATTTTCATTCATTGGTTAAAGAAATTTCTAAAAACTTGACGTTTTGTAGGGAATAGCTTCGATATAGATTTCTAAGACCCCCCCGGCAGCTCAACGATGCTGAAACCATTCCATATAGTTGCGCAAATCTTTTCTATTTCTAGAATACCCCATGTGATGGCGCCATCTCGTATCTTCTAGTGTCTATTGTTATCATTTTTTTTCTTTCTGTAATTGTTGTTTTGTTTACGCACAAAACAAAAAATAACCGAGAAGCTAAATCTATTTTTTGGGCTGGGCTTTTGTAAGTATGGAAACGTTGCTGGAGCGGGGCAAGTTCAAGGCCCCAAGCGATAAGCCGCCAAGGGTCATCAGAATAATTGATATGACCACATGTGTTTACTTCCTATGGACTTGACAACCATCCAAACACATTGTCACACCATCTCAATTCATATTTAAATTCCATTCCAGGTCCAATGGTCCAGCTGCAACATCTTCAGCACACAGGATCATGCCGCTGCTGCCATTGCCGCCACCGGTGTGCCTGTGTACGCCTGGAAGGGTGAAACCGATGAGGAGTACATGTGGTGCATTGAGCAAACACTCGTCTTTCCCGATGGCCAGCCCCTGAACATGATTCTGGATGATGGTGGTGATTTAACCAATCTGGTGCATGAGAAATTCCCCCAATATCTGAAGGACATCAAGGGCCTGAGCGAGGAGACCACCACCGGTGTGCACAATCTGTACAAGATGTTCAAGGACGGCCGTCTTGGTGTGCCCGCCATCAATGTCAACGATTCGGTGACCAAGAGCAAGTTCGACAATCTCTATGGCTGCCGGGAGTCACTGATCGATGGCATTAAGCGGGCCACCGATGTCATGATAGCCGGCAAGGTGTGCTGTGTGGCCGGGTACGGTGATGTGGGCAAGGGCTGTGCCCAGGCACTGAAGGGATTCGGTGGTCGCGTCATTATCACCGAAATTGATCCCATCAATGCCCTGCAGGCGGCTATGGAGGGCTACGAGGTGACCACCATGGAGGAGGCTAGCAAGGAGGCCTCAATCTATGTGACAACCACCGGTTGCAGCGACATTATCACGTCGCAGCATCTGCTCCAAATGCCCGACGATTCGATTGTTTGTAATATTGGACACTTTGACTGTGAGATCGATGTGAACTGGCTGAATGTGAATGCCAAGGAGAAGGTGAATGTCAAGCCACAGGTGGACCGTTACACCATGGCCAATGGTCGTCACATTATTCTGCTGGCCGAGGGACGTCTGGTGAATCTGGGCTGTGCCCATGGGCATCCCAGCTTTGTGATGTCCAACTCGTTCACCAACCAGGTGCTGGCCCAAATAGAACTGTGGACCAAGGCCAAGGAGTATAAGGTGGGTGTTCATGTGCTACCCAAATTGCTCGACGAGGAGGTGGCCAGTCTGCATCTGGACAAGCTGGGCGTCAAGTTGACCAAGTTGACGGACAAACAGGCCAGCTATTTGGGTGTACCCCAGATGGGACCCTTCAAGCCGGATCACTACAGATACTGAGATGCAAATTTTGTTATAACTTTTCTAAGCTCCAATAAAACATACCAATTTAAATCCACCAATTTTGCTTTGCTGGGTTTAAATCGAGCCGAGGGTAACAGGATAGCTGGTTGATTTGATTCAACAGCTGAAGGACATTAGTCCTTGCTATCTTTCAGGCCCTTGGAATGCCTCCCAGTTCACGGAGTGACGTTAGTGCTCTGTTCTCTCAAGCATTTCTTCTTTAGGAGTTAGTCTCTTGTTCCTAGTTCAATTCTTGCACCCCTACAAGTGTGTGTCCATTCGAGCCCGGGGGGGGGGGTGTCCAGGGGATTCAGTTGAGCTTCTAAACAGAGTTAACCTCTACATTGAAAACAAAAAACCTTTTCATACTAAGACTATGTTTCTAACCTTTCTTTTCTATGGCAGCTACACTATATATATATGTCGGATTTCGATTAAACTTGTCAGAATCATGGAGAACCATTAAGAACTGATAAATTCGAAATTTGGAGACATTTACATTGAAAAGAAAAAAGTTTTTCTCACTAGAACTAGTTTTTCGACCGATCGTTCCTGTGACAGCTATATGCTATAGTCAACCGATCCGGCCGGTTTCGACAAATGTGCAGCGTATTTGTACCAGAAGACTTTGTGCACAGTTTGGTGGCAATAGCTATAAAACTGACGGAGGTCATAGCATAGCGAAATCAACTCAGCTCGTCATGCTGATCAAGAATATATATATACTTTATGTGGTCCAAAATGCTTTCTTCTATGCGTTATCATCTACATCTGGACAGTTTTAATATACCCTCTGCAAGGGTATAAAAAGGGAGTCATATATGCTTGAGTACTGATTGGTGCTTACAGTTTGAGTGCACTCAAGCAGACCTTTAGTCCTTATATACCCTTTGACGGACATGACTCGGCTTTTAATGCTGATCAAGAATATACATATGTAAGTATACACTTTATAGGGTCGGAGATGCTTCCTACATATGTACATAAATATGTACTTTTGCATAAACTTATAGCACTCAATGTACCTACGGTACGAAGTATAAAAATTCAAATTTTCCTCAACTTTACAACTTAACTGGGGAGCGTGCCAATAGTCAAAGCAAAAGATGAGACAAAATATGCCAAATTCTGCTACCCATCCCTGGGTCTAGTCCAAATCTCTCATGATTTTTGATTCCCTTTAAAGATTACCCAAAAATAATGAATAATTCTCCGATTTTAGAGTATTCA
Source organism: Lordiphosa andalusiaca (assembly GCA_035044965.1). NCBI lineage: Eukaryota > Metazoa > Arthropoda > Insecta > Diptera > Drosophilidae > Lordiphosa > Lordiphosa andalusiaca. The sequence goes on along the minus strand of JAWNNM010000051.1, from coordinate 6,066,353 downwards.
GCATTGGTGGTGATTTTTTAGCCGGTTTCCACAGTTCGAGTTGTCTCGCTCTGGCCTGCTTAGATGTCCAATGGCAGCGCATGCTGCCATCTCTGTCCAGCAAATACCCATGTATGTATGTACATATGTTTGTATTCATATAGATTTGGTTGGGAGATGTAATTGCATCGCACTTTCATTTCATTTATTTACACTTCCAGCCACTTGTTGCTTGCATCGGGGCCATTACATAGAATCTGTTTTGTGTGTGATTCCATGAGAAGATGCGCAGACTCGGCGTTATTTTGTGGCTCTGCAGCTGTCCCTGGCTCATAGCCAGCTGGAGGGCTCACTTTAAGCCAGCTGATCTTCAGCTACATATGGAAAGATCGGAGCAGGTATGGCTTACCTTGGAGGATCTGGCACCGTCGATACTGCAGCAACCGAAACGTTATACTTTTCGCTTGGAGAGCTCGCACCGGGACTTGGCCAGTGTGGCCGCCGATAACTCCAGCATCGGCATGGAGCTTTTCAATCATGAGACACGGGATTGGAGTGGCCCCATACAGATCGATGCCCATTTTCTGGGTCTCAGCAATATCACTGTGCATTTGTTTGACGATGTCGTGGGGAACGCCAGCGAGCTGCCCCCGGATTGGAGCAACGACAACAGCCTACAGGTGCGCATAGTGCGACCCGAGCGGCTGGTGGATCACATATTTGTGGGCTCCATTATATTGCTCATGTCGCTGCTGTACATAAACTTTGGTGCCGCCCTGAATCTGGAGGTTCTACGCGGTCTGATCACACGTCCGGTGGCTCCCTGTGTGGGATTCGTGTTGCAGGTGCTGGGCATGCCACTGCTCAGCTATGCCCTGGGTGTGTTCATCTTTCCCCAGGCTCCGGCCTTGCAATTGGGTCTCTTTTTCACAGGCATCTCACCCAGCGGTGGAGCCTCGAACACCTGGTCAGCGGTTTTGGGTGCCAACATCAATCTCTCGGTGCTGATGACCACTGTAAGCAATGTGGCCGCCTTTGCCACCATGCCGCTGTGGATCTTTACCTTGGGTCAGCTGATCTTTGAGAGAGCCGGCATGGAGGTGCCCTATAGCAAGATAGCCACCTATTGCGCCAGCCTGATCGTACCGCTGCTCATTGGCTTGGGCATACAAAAGTGGTCACCACGTTTGACCAGAATACTGGTGCGCCTGCTTAAGCCCATCTCGGCCAGCCTCATACTGTTCATCATCATTTTTGCCATCATCACGAATTTCTATCTCTTCCAGCTGTTCTCATGGCAGGTGAGTGCGCTGCAGTCTACATATGTCCCCAAACTAAGCTCTCATTCTCTTCCAGATTGCGTTAGCTGGCCTGGCACTGCCGTTCCTGGGCTATGTGTTTGCCTGGCTGGCCGGCAAGTTGTTGAATCAAAATAATGCCGACGCCTTGACCATTGCCATTGAGACGGGCATACAGAATACGGGCATAGCCATCTTCTTTCTGCGCACCACTCTGCCACAGCCGGAGGCGGATCTGACCACAGTGGTGCCCGTATCGGTGGCCATAATGACGCCCTTTCCCCTGCTGGGGATTTATGTGTATAAGCGTTTTTTTGGTGCCAAACTGGAAGAAGCTACGGTGGCCGAGCATGAGAGAATTGTCTAGAATTTAGAAGTCTGCAAGACGAATAGATGTATATGAAATATACGTAGTAGGATACATATCAAGTACAGTATTCCCCGATAAATGGGGAACATTATATCCAAATTTTGCAATACCTTTTGGAAAGTATTTTACAGTTTTTGAAATTTGACACATATGTAAATAAATGGTGTATGTAGCATATTTTATCTAGAGAAACGGTCTGAAAGTTATTGAGAATGAAGGATTGTAAGCTAAATAGCTGCCCACCTGGTGCAAGACCAGCCGAGAAGGGAGTAGCCATAAATTAAGTTAATTTTCGGCCTAAAAACTGTCTTGGATGTGGTGATTCTTCAAAGTTTTAGGAAAGCAGGATGTAAGCCTGTTAACCTTTAGTCACTAGGGCTTTTACGGTCAAGCAACGGTCCAGGTGCTGCTAGAAGATTTTGCTGCGGAATCCAAATAGACGATGCCCCATGCCGTCGAGCTACTTTCGGTAACCATTGACGATCCATCGAGCAAAGGAACTATCGTTCTTTAGCATTTGACCTTCTGCGGCTATAAGTAAAGCTACATCGTCTGCAGATGTGGCTATAGAGGGGCCATGAGGGACTGAATATATCAGATCAGAGGAGAGTGGAACTACCTATATTAAGCGACTTCCTAGCAGGAAGTAGCGAAGCAGTCCAACGAATGCCAGTTGACTATCCCTTAAGACAACCGAATCATAACGATAATACTCGAAACCTGACAAAATGTGGTGACCCAGTCTATGAATCTGCTGGAACCTACAATTAAGACATTTTTAAGCTCTATACAAATGATTTTACCACGACACATACTTGGCTATACACAGTCCAAAGGGCCAAGCTGAGTTCCTCTTAATCTTTTAGTGTGTAGAAGCACAGCATAAGAGAAAGAGACCTATAGTTGTAGGCCGTATCGGAACGGTAATGTTTGAGAAGCTTTTCCATTAGTAGTAACTTCAAAGCAAGCGCCAATAGCTAGTGAAGGCGACCGGCTGTGTAAGTTTTAAAAGAAACAAACTTGTTCACTGGATGTCACGACATCTTGCACCTTGCCACACCCATATATATTCGTTTAAAGGTTTTGAAGAATGTTAACTAATTGTTGGGTTGGAGCCGAGATTGGAATGTTCCTTTAACAATAACGGAAACAGAGCTCACGAGGTAAATGATTAGTACAGTTACTCTATAGTCTTTCAAGGTTCTGTGTGTTTGCTTCTGTATTAGGATAAACATGGTTTTTAGACACTATTTAGAGTGATTAATAATAAGTAATATTTTTCCACCACTCGAGAGGCACAGTCTCCAATGTGCGACAAGAAAACCTGAAGAAAAAGTATCAAATTATGTTAACTAAGGGATAAGTAGGTTAAAATAAAGGGTTTTAAAGAAGGAAGAGAAAAAGAAAGAAGCTAGAAAATAACCTTATCTTAGCAATTAGTGGCATTCAGCAGAGAGACATGAGCAATCGTAAATCGGATATATCTGCTGATTGTGCCCAATGTTACGAATTGATTAATCGAAAGAGTTTATTATAATCAATACAGAGAGCACAAAACGGAGAGGTGCAAGGTACAGTTAGTTGTACAACGTTTCCATGATAAGGGTATTAAGTTAGGGGACACTCTAAAGCAGGGTTCCCCAAGAAGAGAGGCTCTCTGTCCCTCTTTGATGCATTACTTCGGCAAGCATTCGGCTTGAATTGCCGAAAGTGTGCGGCTCCCCCTGGGCCTGGCTGAGGAACACTAATCTAAAGGGTGATTTTTAAGCAACTTTCTTTTTGGCAACACATTTTTGTGTCACATGTTACTGTCAAACATGTTCAGTTTGGTCTATAATTATACCCTTTACTCGAAGAGTAAGAAGGGTATACTAAAGTTGTGCAAACGTATGTAACAGGCGGAAGGAAGCATCTCCGACCCCATAAACTACATATATATATATTGTTGATCTGCATCAATAGTCGAGTCGATATAGCCATGTCCGACTGTCCGTCTGACTGTATGAACACCTAAATCTCAGAGACTAGAAGAGCTAGAGCCACCAAACTTTAAATATAGACAGATCAAGTTTGTTTCAAATTTTCGGCACGCCCCCGCAAGTCTTAGCTATCGAATCTGTGGGTGCACTTCCTTCAGCGAGTGGATTCTGATGGTAGGAGTGGACCATAACTGATACTAGAAAAACTCCATAACTAACTGCAAATCAGATGGATCCTGGACCCACTTTTCAGCTAACCATACAAAGGAATTGGTACTGAACAATCTACGCACAGCCCAAACGGTAAGAAGGCTTCAACTTGGATATTGAAAGTGGGAAGTATGAAGGGAAGGGAGAAATGTTCTTTATGCGTTCTATGCAGAGTTATAGATGAATCCGCCACATAGTCGTTCGTGTCGTCTGTTTTTATTGCAGATCAGACAGTTGGGTTGAAGGGTTGCAGGTTTAACTTTAATTTGAAACTCTTTGTAAGCTTTACGCGCTCTACTTCAAGTCTTATTAATCAATATAGATGTCTTATTTACAGGCAAAACGACACTGTATCAACAGGAATTAGTGGTTTCGCTAGATCGAAACTATGTCAAAATAACATCAACTTTTTGGGATTTCCGTAGGGTATATTGGATTGCAGATAAACTGCAATTGATAGAGCAACAGAGCTGGACCACGTAGGAATGCCCATTCCCTGCTTATGGCAGTGCAAAAAACTAAAATAAAGTAATCCTAAATCTCATTAATATTGTTATAACAATTTGTTTTATTATGACATTAAGACTTTCCATATATATATGTATATCCCTAAAGTTGCGCCTCCTGCAGATTAACCTCACTGGTTAAGGCCTGCAATATTTTCAATAGCCCAAATATGGTGTGCGCCCCCAGCTGTAGCTGCCGGAACTCATACAGTATACGCATATAGTTGACACATCCCGAGCTCAGATCAACTCCATTGAGCAGATTGGGCATTAGATTGTAATAGTTAATCACGCAGAAGACACGCTGCAAGTCCTGGGCACTCACAGTGGCCACATAGCTGGGCTCCAAGCGCTTCTGGCACAGAAACTCACGCAACGGCACACACAACTCTCGCGCGGAGGCCTCCAATTGCAGCTTGAAAATCTCCTGCATCATTTGTATCAACTCCACCGAGATGAGAGGATGTTGCTGCTCCCGACCATTGCCCAGATAGGCATCGATTAGTTTGATCTGCCAGACATCATTGTTGTTGGGCATGGGTTTGGTCACGTGCTGGTAGAGTAAATTGCAATTGTAAAAAAATCAAAATTCCACACTTTAAAATTCCCCTCAACTCACATCGTAAAGCGTCAAGTAGACGGGCAACAGGTGCATACGATCCTTGACCACTGCATTATAGAGCAGCAACATCAATTGATGCCGCTTGGCCAGCTCCGTGTAGCTTAAGTTGGTGCCCTTGGTATCGAGGAAGCGACTAAGGAATGGCTTCACCAGCCGCTCGCTGGCAAATTGTTGCAAATCATTCACATCAATTTGCCAGCAAATGCTCTGCTCCATGGTAAGTGTCTGAGCCAGCATGCTCTTCAAACGATCCGGATCCTCCAGATGGGATAGGCAACCGGTGCGCTTTTTAATATCAATCGGTGCACACAGCTCCAGAGCCTTCTCCAGTTGATGCCAGTTTCGCGAACGTTCAAAACAAACGGGCCAATAGTTCTCATCATCCACAATCACCTGCTGCAGTGTGCTCAATTCGGGCAGGATACATGGAGCGATGGGTAGGCGACGCAACTCTGTGGCACCCACTTCCAGTACCGAAATGTGACAGAGGCACAGCTGATGGGTATCAATGTCGCGGGGTAAGAACAAACGCGGCTCGACAGCCAGCACATAGAGATGACGCAGGGCCTGGAGATGATAGCTGGAGAGGGGAAAAGAGAGAGAGAGAGAGATTAATACCAAATATCTGGTGTTTAAATGTTCTTATAATGTCAGTTTTCGTTAAAGAAAGAAGGATTCAAGTAGAAAAAAAACATTTTGAAGCTTGCTTAAACTAAAAAGTGAGCAGTGGGAGCATCCTCCTCCATAACCTAGACGTAGGCTAGTAAGACTGGATTTAATATCGATAATAATATTGATATTTTGTTGCCAAAATGTAGATATAACGTTATCGAATAATTTTCCGAGGCGATACATCGGATATCGATCATTTTCGGATGGCATTTTTCGGCGATACTTTTGATTCAGCTATTTGATTGCGTTATATTGAAATATGCTGAATTTTTAAAGTGAAAAGTAGGTAATAAAGTCGGTCAAGCCCGACTATAACATATTTTGAACCTCCTCAAGTTTGTAAATGCTGCCCATCTTTGCCCACCTCCATAACCTAGACGTAGATTAGTAAGACTGGATTTAATATTGATAATAATATTGATATTTTGTTGCCAAAATCTAAATACAACGTTATCGAATAATTTTCCGAGGCGATACATCGGATATCGAACATTTTTGGACGATATTTTTTGGCGATACTTTTGATTCAGCTATTTGATTGCATTATATTGAAATATGCTGAATTTTTAAAGTGAAAAGTAGGTCCTAAAGTTTGTAAATGCTGCCCATCGCTGCTGCAGCATGTGCTCCCCATCATAAATTATTGTTTTCCCCATAACTATACAATCGTTCATCCGATCTTCATCATTCGATCGAACGCTTATCGATATTCGACAACAATTTTAACTGTTTGCTATCGATATCAGGAAAAATACAAGACTTCACCGTGTTAAAAATATTTTGCTTTTGTTTTTGACATAAGTAAACATTTAATGCTGTTGAAAAATCCCAATTGAAAATTTAATTGAAGTGAAAAATTCCAACTAAATTATTGACTGGATGTGAAAATTTCCAATTAAAAACTATGGGGAAGAGAAATTTCCAAATTAAAATTAGGCTGGTGGGAAATATCGCAATTGATAATTTAATTGAAGTGAAATAAACCAATTTAAAATTAACTGAGTGGGAAAATTTAATGGAAAGGAAATTTCAAAATGAGTAATTGGTTGGAGTTAAATATCAGTTGAAAATTTAATTGAAGTGAAATAGATCAATAAAATATTCACTGGTGGTGAAAAGTCCCAAGTAAAAATATAATGGAAGGGATGGATTATGAATTAACGAGAAAGCTAAGCTAACTTCGTCTGTGCCGACGTTTTTATACCCTTGCAAGTGCTTGCTTAAATATTTTCAAAAATACGCGTTTTTTCCATTTTTCGGCCGATCCTTAGTGTTGAAGCTATATGAAATAGTAATCCGATTTGGCCAAAAATTTGTAAAATTCTGTGAAAGCATGTGAAACAATCAATTACATAATTGTGGGATGCTACCATTAAAAACAAAAAAGTTTTTCTAACTAAGACTGTTTTTCAGACCTATCTTTTGTATGCCAGCTATACCATATAGTTTTACGATTTGAATAAAACTTGGTAGAATTATAAAAAAGCATGTAAAACTTTAGAATACGAAGTTTGAAGACGTTTCCTTTGAAAAGAATACAATTTTTCTTACTAAAACCAGTTTTCTGACCGATTGTTCCTATGAAAGCTATAAGATATAGTCATCCGATCCGGTCAGTTCCAACATATTAGTAGTGTGCAGCAAAAACAAGAGTCTGTACAAAAATTCAGCTCAATAGCTTTAAAACTGAGAGACTAGTTTGCGTAGAAACAGACAGACAGACGGATGGACAAAGCTCCATCGACTCAGCTCGTCACCCTGAACAAGAATAGATATACAGGTCTGTTCTCGTTTCCGAATTCGATCGATCGGAATAGGCAAGAGATTTGATTTCCAAGAATTGATTAGAGAAATCGTTTAAAGCTGTCAGCCATCTAATCTGTTCTTTGGAGAGGATTCGAAATTATAAGATAAGAGCCGAGTCAAACAATCGGCTTTTCGAAAAGGGAAGAGTTTCCAATTCCGATTTCACATAATTTGATCGAAATCGAAAACGGCAACAGGCCCGATAGTTTATGGGATCGGAAATGAATATTTCTATGCGTTGCAAACTTCTGGGCAAAATTATAATACCCTTTGCAAGAGTATACAAATTGGCTGGAGTGAAATATGACAATTAAAAAATTAAATTGAAGTGAAAACTTCCAATTGAAAATATAATGAAATATCAAGCAATATTTTAATGTAAGGGAAATAAATAAATATATATCAGCTGACCCTTGACTGGGTTCTAGTGCCATTAAAGCTTGAATTTTCCACTAATTCTAATAGAAAAGTTAAATTAAAATGCAATTGACTTGAAAAGAATTGTTGATCCAGAATGTAAACAAATTTCAACAGGTTTTAATATTAACTGAAGCATCTAATTTATATATATTTGAAATAATTGATTAGTTCTTAAGTATTTGGCCATGGATACAAATTGTTAACAGCATTCCCAGCTTTGGGTAACAGTCACTATTTCATATTAGAAACTCTTTGGTTTTGATGTGTAGCTGTTCGATAGTTGCTCACTTTTTCTTTCTCTTTTACAGAGCTAAATCTAAGAATGATCAATCATATTCAAGCCGCCCCAAATCCCGAACTTCACTCACCGATTATCATTGCTGTGTATGGGAAACTTGGGAAAGAAGGCACACACCAGTGCCGCTATGGATTCCGGTGTCTTGGCAATGGTGAAACGTCCGGCGCCCAAAAACAGCAATCCCAGCGACATGTGTATGGCCATGTGAGAACCATAGGTGATATGTGGATACTGTGGACCCACACGAGATCGCAGATAGCGTATAATCCTTAAAATCTCACAATTCCCAGAGCCAGCAAATACCAAGGAAATGGAAATGAGCAACACCATTAGGCAACTCTCAATGGTGGTGCGGCCGGCGCATTCACCCATAGATGAGCCAGGAAAGCTGAGAAACTCTTTGATCACCGCACGCAAAGTGGCAAAGGCAATGGGATTCTCGGTGCCGGCATATTTGAGGCCAATGCAAAAGGCGGCGCCGGCCAAAATGTTGCAGTAGGCTTGTCTGCAAGGCAAAAGGAGAGGAATTAGGTAAACAACAATCAATGAATAGAAACACTCACGTTATGGCCTCATAGTCCACATCCCCGTCCTCCGCCTGCAGCTCCTCATCCCGATTGTTGGGCAAACGCAGATGTATACGCAATGTTTGTGGAAACTGTGACTGGAACCATTTGTTATCCGGACGCACCTCCGACCACAGTATCAAACCACGCGCTATGGTGCGTAGAAGCAGAAAGTCAGGACGCACCATATCCAAGAGATAACGCGAATCTGGCGGTTGCATCCATTCGGCAATGGCCTCATTACCAGAATCGAAAAACATCAGTCCCAGGGCCAGAGTGGCGCCCGGAGCGGTCACATCTATGTTAACGCTATCACCCTCACGCACCTGGAACGAGGCCAGGCGATATTTCTCCTTTTGGGAGCCACTTATGGGACGCTTGACACCGCCCACCATATAATAGTGCAGGGTATCCGGCAGCTGCAGATCCCTTAGTCCCGCCGGCGACTCCCCCTGACCCAGTGTGACCAGACCCAGGGAGAGACCCGCTGTCATGGCATACGATTCACGTTCCACACTGTTCTCCATTTCGGGACCCGGCGGACGCCCAATCTCCTGCAACAGCACCTCGGCTATGTGCCGCTTGGCCGAGCCCTGATACAACAGCCCTATGCCCATCAGGGCCGCCACCTGAGTACTCTGCGGTATATCCAGTTCCATGGCCGTGGCCGGCAGCAAGGCCTCCAGGTGAACACTCAACAGTTTGGTGGTCTTGGTGTCCATGGTGCCACGATGTGCCGCCGATATGCCCAGCAACAGACCCACACTGGTCATCTCATCACACTTGACCAAATATTTGTAGATGCTCATAAAGGACAGCGATTTGAGATGGCCATTCAGACCCAAGGCCATGAGGAAGCCCGCATGCTCCAGCGCATTATTCGCCTGATTCTTGGGCTTGTTGTAAACAATCCAAGTGGAGTCGATATCCTGTGCCTGGGGTGAGATTTTCAAGCCCGAGGCCACACCATTGTGGAACGAGGGCCACATGTGCATATTGGCGGGGAATTCGATTTGCTGCATCTCAATGGTGGTGCCCTTAATGGGCTCCCTACCCACCAGGCACAGCTTGGGCATGGGCATATTATCACTTGGCTTGGGCAACAGCGTTCGCAGTGTGAACATGCCACGGCCCAGGGGTAGCGTCATTGTTCGGGCGCACAAGGCAAACAATTGCTTCTCCTGCTCCTCGATGAACTCATGATCACTGGTCCCGAGTGACTGCTGCACTTCGATGAGCACCGGCTCGGAGCTGTTGAGCAAACGACGCACCTCCTCCACACGCATGTCGTCGGGAAAACGCAGACGCAACAGCTTGGTATCCATGTTGTCCATGTCATCGTGCCGCAACAGTTTCTCCTGCTCACTGGCATCCAGACCCTCGTTGGCACGCGGCGTGCGCGACGACAGGGAATCTTCTTTATACACACGACCGCAATGTGGTGACTGCAGCTGCTCTTGAGCCTCCAGGAAGGGTAGCTGAGCATGTGCAGCCAATTCGGGACGTAATATAAGGTCATAGGTGGCCCTGCTGGCACCCATGGGCGGTGCCAGTCTTGCCTGCTCCAACGATTCGGCTATAATGAGATGCACTGCAGCCGGCAAACGTTCGATATCCTGACGGGTGAGCTGCAGCGCCAACAGCAGTTCCAGCAACTGATGCGAGCGCGGCTTGTCCACCGAAATGCTTCTCTTCGCCCGCTTGGCATAGTTATGCTGCACCGCCTCGGGCATTTCGAGACGCTGCCACCAAGTCTTCAGCTTGGTCTGGCCATGTCTCACCAAGGAGATGAGTTGTATGAGATTTCTGCTACGCTCATTAATGCACTCCATGTAGCTAAACGGCAGCGTCACCTGCTCCTTGCCCATTAGCACCAACTCCAGCTGGCCATAAATACTGGGCGCAGGCACCCTCAGCAGCTCCTGGTGTCGCATCAGTGCACCATGTTCCGCACTTAGGCGAGACAATTTACAGATTCTATGCGTCAATTCGGGATAATCCAAGCTGTAGTGGTACACATAGCTATCCAATTGCATATCAATGGCCAGCTGATGCAGAAAGGTGGCCAAATACGAGCACGATCCCTGATACACAGCATCCAGTTTCAAATCCTCGTAAAGTAAATGCAAGCCATAGAATATGGCGGGTATCATGGTGAAGAGCGGGGCACTGGTGTCCACACTGTAGCTGTGCACATCGCCACCGCCGCAGGGTGCCAAAGTGGTCTGCATCAACAGGAATTCCCAATCCTCATCGGTGTAGTCCTCGCTATCGTTATATTTGCGCCGCTTCTTGGGCTCAGCCTGTTGGCTGGCCGTGGGCGGTGGTGTGGCACAACGGCCATAGTTATCCACTCCCATGGCCGTGCAGCCCATGAGATTAAGCAGGGTGCTTCTGAACAGCTGCCATTCCTGCTCTATGCTGTAGTCCCGCGAGCCGGGTGGATTCCGGGCACTGTACCAACGGATGATGAAGTGCAGAAACTGTGTGGCATTCAGCAGCTGCCGGAGGCTGGCCACACACCTGGTCAGCAGGCGGGTGTCATTCAACAGGGGCAAAGCAATTCTCAGCATGCGGCCAGTGGCATAGACCAGGGTGAGGCGATTACCAGCTGGATCTCTTAGCGATTTGCAGATGTTGTGTGCCTGCCTCTGGGTATAGGAAACAGCAGGCGGTTGTATGGGTGACAGCAGGTGCAGTTCCTCATCAAAGGCCTGTAAATCAGCAGCCGCTTTCGTGGGCAACAAACTGCTGCGTCTGACCTCCACAAATGAGGAGGAGGCCGGCGCATGAGTAGCTCCCGTGGAGGGGGTTAGCAGGCTCTGCACTGTGTTAGTATTGGCGGTGGTGGTGGTAGTGGCCATTAAAGGCGTTATATGCACCTTGGAGATCAATACAGTGCCGGTATAGAGTATCAGACTGCCACCCGGATCGAGTACGGCAATCATATGTAAACGATTCAAGCCAACCGCATCTTTGGCCGGCAAGGTGGAAGCCAAGGTGGATAGTTGTATCTCACTTGTACCGTAGCCGGTAAGCAAGACCATTTGCAGGCGACAGGAGCGTGCCAGCAGATAGCAGAGATACGTCTGACCCACCAGATCGGTGTGTATGAAAGCACGGCTGGCCATTTCACAGAACTCACGCTGGCTGTGGGAGAAGGATCTCAATTAAATGTTCACTTCTAGAAGTTGAAGCATAACCTACGTGCCATAAGTGTTTTCCGTCCAAATATGCTCCAGACACATCTCCGGTTCAATGGGCTTGGCGGGCTTCACATGCGTAATTTTACGCATATCCTTGGCCGACACCGACTGTTGACTAATGCTGCTCTGCAGATGACTCAAAGGTGAACCCAGGGAGGCGCGACTGTAGAAGGAATGAAAATATTTGGCATAAGCAGGAAAGTTTCATAAAAATAGGGTCATTTTGGAGTGCCCTCAGATCGAGACTGACTCTGAAATCTGAGGAAAATGGCAAAGAATCGTCTGAGACAAGCAGATGGCGATGGCTTGAGAGCGTCAAGTCACCCTCCAACTTAGGCAAATTGTGTTAACCCTTTTTTAGTACTGAGAAGAGTCCTCGTAACTGAACCACTGTGGAGTTGCAGAAGGAGTTTTAGTTGAGCTGGCATCACTAGCTCGCATGTTTATGAAAGGTTGTGTAGCAGAGGCTAACCCAGTGTCCTAAGCCTTCTTCTATTCAGAACGGGACAATGACAGTGACGCGTCATGGTTGCTATCACAAGCGATATGAGTTCCCTTCTGTGACAGCTTGTATGTTGCCAAATCCAAAAGAAGTACAACAATCTTCTAAATCCCAGAACGCGGCAGGGATGCCACTTACATTACACACAAAACCTTATCCAAGATAAACTACGTTAAGTACCTCGGTGTGACTATGGACCGCCGCTTGACCTGGAAGGCCCATGTGACTCGGGCCGCAGCTACTGCCTCGGCCAAGGAGAAGGCAGTCGATTGGTTTCTCATAGCGATCTAAAGTCCTTGTTTACAAGGCAATCATAATGCCTTCCTGGACCTGGTGGATCCCGCTTTGGTGCTCGGCTTGCTCTTCAACTCTTAAGATATTGGAAACCTCTATAAGCCGAGTCCTACAGCGCAATACTGACGCGCCCTTCTACGTAAGGCACTCAACCATCTACCGCGATCTGGACATTTTGCCATTATGCACCCAGATAAATCTGCATACCAGCAGATATTATGACCGTCTGGTGACCCACTCTATTAAGGAAAAGTGTAAGCACTTTAATCCCGCTATCAAACGATGTTACACCTTGACAAAAGGTTCGCATGACACAAACACATACAGGCCTGTAATGCTGCTGGTACCTTCTAATTTTCTAACATTAATCTCACATATCTTACCAGTTCCGATTGATCAAATTGGGAAACGAGAAGTTCATTAGTTCTAAAGTTTTACTGTGCATCGGAAGGTATGTCTGAAACATCCTAAACAGCATTTTGCCCACCCTAATCAACCTAACCAATCTCTCCCACTGCAAGCAGCGCATTCTTGTCTCCGATGAAAAGAACTTCCGACTCATCTAAGGAGCCACAGAACACTACCTTAACTACCACCAACAGGGCACAATGTTAGTCTCATGAAAAGAAGATGTTGATTGATTCAACTGCCACACTTACTTGGACTGACCGAGTACACCACTAAAGGATTGGGACTGACTTAAGCCAAATTTGGAAAAGTTGGCCGTGTGATTTCTGCCCACAAACGAGTTGAGTGCAGCCTTTGGCGTACCTACAAACAGGAAGAGAGAGAGAGAGAATGAAATTGTGGTTTCTGTATCTTTTTAAGTTCACCCACTCACCTCCCATGGGCTTGGGCGAGTTAAAGCTGTTGGTGCCTCGCGGACCCATCAATGTCTGGTTGAGCTCCTGCTGCTGCTGTTGACTCACCGAGTGCACTTCCTCGGGCGTTACCTTGCGCAGGCGAGCTACAAAATGCTTAAAGAACTTTGCATCATAGAGTAAAACCAAATCCGAGTCCTCGGTGGTAAAAATCACGCTAAACTCTGGGTCCGTCATGTAGCCAGTGGATTGGGTTGAAGTTCTTAGGACCACCGGACAAGCCTCGTGCAGGGGATGCGACATGGAGAACAGCCGGGGCATGGGTATGGACAGATGGGAGACCAGAGCATTGCTGGAATCCTTCTCCAGCAGCAGGCCATGCTCGGTTTGCCATAGACGCGACACATGGAACTCCAAATTGGCTAGATAGTCCTTGCCATCGTCACAATACACACGCAACGAACTCTGATCCATGACACAAATGGCTGTCAGTGTGTCATCCTCCGGCTGAATGCTGGCCTTCAACTGGGCCAGTCGGCCCCGCACAAAGATGGGATTTAGAAAACAGGCGAATTTCACCGGCGTATCGCAGGTGAAGCACATACGCTTGAATACCCCATCCTCATCATCATCCAACCCCTGGGTCCACACCACTGTGTTCCGATGGACATACAGCTCCTCCTCATTGTTGACCATATAATCGCACATGGGCTCCTCCCGGCATGCTCGCATGGGACGCAACAGTTCCTGCGGCAGCGAGGTCAACTGTGTGGCGGCCGCTGCCTGGGGACCACACTTCTTGGTCAGCTCAATGAGCTGCTGGCGTCGTCGGGCTCTGTCATAGCTGGCCTCGTAGTCATCATAGAGCTCGCGTATGGACCAAAACTCCTGCCCGGCTCCCTGCTCATCATCGCCTCGGCCAACCGAGGAGATGTTCACATTCTGCAAACGCTGTAGCAGCACATGCTCCGTGGGTAAATATTTTTTGGGCAACGCTTGATCCTGGGCACCCGGATGCTCGTCAGCCGCCTGACGACCGCGAGGAATGAATTCCAATGGCGGTTCTGCGACGGCAATCATCTCAGCAAATGCATCCAGATTTGCAAAGTTGCAAGCAAAATGAAAACAAGAACAAAAAATGAAAACCAAACAACCAAAAATTGCCGGCACCGATTTGTTGGACAATCGATGTGTAGTATCGATATAGTGCTACGATAGTGTCATCACTATTAACAACTGTGGGAAGAAATTGAAAAAGGTGAAACAAACTTAAGCTGAGAAATTTATCAGTGAAGAGGTATCAAAAGAAAACACAAACACACTCAACATTTTTTTCCAACCCCTGTCAGAAATTGTATGCCGCGTAATTTTAAAAAGCGGTGCAGACATGGTTAAAACATTATCAAAGTAGTAAAAATAAAGTTTAAGCACATAATTATAATCTATTCAAACACACACATTTTAAAATTAGGTGAGCATAACGCATTAAGATGAGCACATTGGTATCGATAAGAAGCCTATCGATGTAAACAGCTGATGGTAGCTGCATCTCTCGAAAAGAGCGCACTTTCAGCAGAAAGTTCTAGGAACTCCATAATTATTCAGCCGCAAGTTCTTCTTCAGATATCGAAACTGCGCCACCATAGTGTCATCACTGGCGCTATTTCTTTAAAAATCCTAAAATTTTACTTGCTGCCTAAATCATGCCTCCCCCGCCCAGCAAGAAGAGAAAAACCGCTGCCTTGGAGCTACCATGCCGCTGGAGTGGCTGCCATGTCATTTGCCAGGGCGAGTGGAGCCTCAATACTCACATAGCCAGCCATTTGAAAGACTTTGCCACCAGCCAGAGCTCGCTGAATGACTTCGCCTGCTCCTGGAACGAATGTGACTTCCAGACCGCCGATCTGGAGGAGTTTGAGCGGCATTCGTACTACCATGGCTATTACAGTCACCTGCTGTTGCAGGGCAAACGCGAATGTGATCGACATCCCGAGATACCATCATGTTGCGCTCCCGCCCGCCTGGCGGACAAATTGCCTGATCTTGAACAGAATTTCCTGTGCGGCTGGACGGATTGTCAGCGTCAGTTTGTCTCCATTGTGGAGTTCCAGGATCACATAGTGCAGCATGCCTCGTTTGAGTATGAGATACAGAAATCCCCAGACGATGAGCGCCCCAAGACGCAGTGCAATTGGCAGTTGTGCAACAAACAGCTGGAGAACAAGTATCGCCTCATTGAGCACATCAGCACGCACTCGAACAAGAAGCAGGTGGCATGTTATCACTGTGGCGAGCTGTTCCGCACCAAGACCACGCTGTTCGATCATCTGCGTCGCCAGCCGGACAACAACAGTGAGTCGCAGGCTTCCAGTCAAAATGGTCGAATGATTTAACATCTTCCCCCCTCTCTCTCTCTATCTGTTGCAGCCCACAAGTACCAATGTGCCCAGTGCTGCAAGTTCTTTGCCACCGAAAAGTTACTGAGGAGTCACATACCCCGACACGTAAATTGCTTTAAGTGCACCATGTGCGATATGACCTGCAGCTCGGCTGGCTCGCTGACCACCCATATAAGGTATCGCCATCTCAAGGACAAGCCCTACAAGTGCAACGAGTGTACGACGTGCTGTGTAAGAGCATCGGATTTGGCCAAGCATGTGCAGATGGTGCACTCCAAGATAGTGCATCAGTGTGACCAGCCGGGATGTCAGTATTCGGTGAGGACCTACACGCAAATGCGCAGGGTAAGAAACTAAATATGTCAAACGCTCTGCTGGTCACTGATTCTCCTCTCTCTCTCTCGGTCTCTATGCAGCACTTTCTGGAGGTGCACGGCAACAATCCCATTTTCTATGCCTGCCATTGTTGCGAGCGGTTCTTCAAGAGCGGCAAATCGCTCTCTTTGCATTTGATCAAAAATCATGGCTTTCGCCTGCCCTCAGGACACAAGCGTTTTACCTATAGTCTGGACGAGAATGGCTTTTATAGGCTGGAGACTACACGCCTTGAGAGTCTCGAGGTTACCCAACAAGTCCTATCTATACGTGAGCCCGAAGATGAAAGCCAAAATCTATCCACCGGCAGCTGTTTTGAGATTGTGAATCCCATAAATCCTGAATTCTCCAGAATGATTGTGTCCGATGATGCGAATGAGGCGCAACTAATGGGTGAGGTAATCATTTCACTGCCCAGCCTAAGTGAACTGAAGACAGAAGTGCTGTAAGTGTAAGGCTGCTGCATTGTATTCCCTTTTGCACATTTTACTTAAGTTTCCACATTGGTTCGTTTTGTGTGTGCCATAGGAGTTAAGGACTTATTTTTTAAAGATATAAGGACACATCAAGATCATGAAAACTTACAGATTTTCGCTATCATATGGCATTCAAGTAGTATATATCAAAGCTTATGATGGCTAAATGCAGGAATATAGCATAATAATTTACAAATTCGTGATAAGTTGAAAGTTAGGATAAGCGGGAAGCTGTATCAAAATCAGAATAAGTTCAAATTTAGAATAGTTACAAAATTAAATCAAAATCGGGATAAGAAAATCATAAAACTAACAATTTCACGATGAACTCCATGATTTCGATAAGTTTCACATTTTAAAAAATTAAAAATATTAAATTTTATGATAAAAAAAATCAAAATAACTGAAAAGTCATAAAGAACAAGATTCCGAAACATGACAACCACATGAAATTGATAACTTCAAAAGTGGGAAAACTCATCAAATTATTACATTCTCATTAAATTCATGCTAAGTCTAATATCACTTTCAATCATATGCAGATTAATGACTTAAGAACTCTAACAATACGCTCTTAAAAGGTAAAATTCCCTTATTTGAAACAAAAAAAGACGCATGCAATGTCAGTTAGGTACAGTTTAACACTGCAAACCTTTAAAAATTTTCCACAAATTTCGATCAAATCCATCGACAAACGTCATGTATGTGTTTTTGTACTGATTTTTTGGTTGATAGCGACTAAATAGTACCCAGAAATGCACAAAAATGTTGCTTTAAGCATAGTACTCAAACAAGATATATCGATTTAGCTGGGTTGCTACAATTTCCGACTGATCTCTTAGTTCATTTCTCAGTTCTTAAACAAACTAAATGCTTTCGCTCATAACCAGCTACTAATTCGTGGCGACGCAACCTTGACTAGCTAAACAGCTGATTGAGTTTAGCTGGGTAGAATCTAAAAGAAAACTATTTTACAATTTTTTTGACACCTACCCTAGCTAAATGAATGAAACAATAGCTATAACCTGCAAAATACAAAATAAAACACATCTAAGGTAGTGCCCATGACTTCTGCTGACCAAATATCACCCAAATACTTCTAAATTTTCACTTTAATTAATTATATTAATTTGATGAATTTAACTAAAACCAAAACTTACAATCAAAGAAGATTTAATAAATATTTTTTGCCACAATGTTAATAAAAACAATTCAGTATGACCGTTTGATATTTAATAGTATTTTTATGTTGCTCGTATTTTGGTGTTTAACAGTCACACTGTACCCTCCGCGGATTGGGTTGTCTTTTTAGCTAGGACTAGATTTAGTTTGTTTGAGTACGAAGCTTTACTGTAAATTGGTTGTCATAAAACTCATCTAAGAACATATCCAGGCTACTTTATCAGTTTATCAGCTAAGTTGAGATTTTTAGATTGACTATTGGCATTGAAAGCCAAATCTGAGTTCTCATATGAAGTAAGATAAAATACTCAGAATATGACAACATTTTATGACCTTTTGAGATTTAATATTACACCCACTGAGACCTCAGACAATTTGAATAACCGCTTTTAGTTTGAAATTAAGAACTTGAATTTGTATATTACTTGATTTCCATACAAAATATTTGAAGTCTCCATTCTTGGAGGAACGAAAAGGTAGCGCAAAATATCATATCTCAATTATTAATCATCGAATCTGTACCTTTTTTAGTCTTAAATTTGACTTAAACATGTTTTGGAATCGTCATTTTAATAAGTTAATTAATACGTTAAGTTAATTTTTTAGTGTCAAAGACTCGAAATGCCTAAACCAGGGGTGGACTTTGCTCAGTTCGCCTGTGCCTTGCAGCCCGCACCGTTACTTTACCGTTGCTCGTCACGGCTCGACCGCTGTTTACAACAACAACAGCGCGCCGATAGTCAAAACCTAACAAATCGTTGGCGAATTTGCGGTTTTTTTTTTGTAGCAACTTTTAGCTACAATAGCCTAAAGCTATATCAAACTTAGGATAAGTGCATAATCATGATTATATAATGATGAATTAGCAAATTCGTGATCAGGACAACATTACCATATGTTAAAAAAGTTACATAAATTATTACTACAATTGCATGAAAGTTTAACACTTGATTTATTTAACTCTATTTTGGAAGTCCGTTTCTATGTCTGCTCTATTACCTTGTTTATGCACAAAAGAATATTATGATAAATGCTTCCCAAAAGTATGCACACCTTTATTTCCTCAAATAATTATCAGTTTAGTTTCTATTCTGCTAAACTCCACTGATGCGGTATAATGATAGACAACTTGTCGTATCATAATATAGAAGCATGTATCAAGCAACTAGTACGCTCCTTTACAGCTGTTTTTCTATATCGATAGGATGTTATCGATACCGATACGCGTATTTGTGCACTGAATTTATAAACTCGCGTTTTAATGGGCGATAAATAATTTGAAAAAACTAAAAAAATGTGTCAAAACTTCAAAAATGTAGCACTTCGATCAGCGGATACTATACGATATTTAATTTTAATCCTTCACTCAAATTGTTAGACCTGTTAAAGTTGTTCAAAATGAATCAACCGTTAGCTGAACTACAGTTAAAGTTAATCCTGATATGTTTATATCAAATATTTAGGCATTTATCATGATCATTTTGTTGTGTAGAAAAAAGGGTAAATGTTGACCATATTCTATGTTTACCAGTTGAAGAACAATTTAGCTTTCCGTTTAAAAAGTAAACCATTTTTAATAAGATTTGGGTTTGATTTTTCTTCTTCTACAGAGCGGCTATGTGTCAGATAAACCTAG
Source organism: Lordiphosa andalusiaca (assembly GCA_035044965.1). Classification (NCBI taxonomy): domain Eukaryota; kingdom Metazoa; phylum Arthropoda; class Insecta; order Diptera; family Drosophilidae; genus Lordiphosa; species Lordiphosa andalusiaca. The sequence goes on along the minus strand of JAWNNM010000051.1, from coordinate 6,046,736 downwards.
GGCCCTTTTCTCATTTTCTAGATAGCTGATATGTGTCAGATAAGCATTGATTTTACTCTGTTATATGTTAGTTTATGTGAAAGATGGGCTCTATGCAGAAGATGTGAAATCGGCCCTTAGATTTTGCTCTGCTATTTGTAGGTTTATGTAACTGATAGCTCTATGTAGTAGATTAGAAAACGGTCTTTAGGAAACTAGGCATGTTTAGTTATAGAATTGGAATTATATTAAAATTTTGTGGTGTGAAATTGCCAGTTCTAAAACTATTTATATAGTTATTTGTATCAAATCAGCTTAGTGTGGCATAACTTTTTGGTTGTTTGAACTGAATTTGCATCGAATGGCACTTCCCAACTTTTCTCGAATCGAATTAAGTCAACGTAAACCTTTTGCAAAGCGAAATGTAACTACAGATTTTGATTTTGCACCGATTTACAGCTTTGATATGTTATTCCACAAGTTTTGGAAGGGTTTTGTAATAATGCGTTAATGTCAAGTTCATTTTTTACGTTATATCTGCTTTTCATAAGCTTCTAAGGTAAAAAGATTGTCAGAAAATTATAAACCAGCTGTGTCTTAATAGAATTTTGTATAATCTACCTGAAATGTAATACATACATCCTGTGTCATAGTGGTCTTGTATCAAAAATCTTTATTTTAATATATATTCATGTTTTCTTTTGTATTTAAGTGGTTTTTTTTTAAATCATGAAAGCTTTCCTCAACTTTTGTAGGTCTTCAGGTCTTGATGTTGCCCAACTCCAAATTTTATAGTTTATTTGCCTGAAACATGTTCTCTTATTAAGGATCAGTTTTATGATCGCTGCCAACTTGTAACTATGTAACTTTTAAGCCCCAGCCTACTCATCTCATTTAGCATTTAAAGCCCTTAAAGTATTTCTAAGCATTAACCAGGTTTACTGGTTAAAGTCCACCTGAATGGGCGACAAGAGAATCAAAAGAAATCGGACTTACAAGTAGCCACTCTAGAGAATAACTATAAAATAATAATGCTTAATCTTAGTTCTATTAAATGTGACAATTTGGAGGCTGATAAAGTCATAAAAGAAGTTTTTAGCTGTTTTAATTAACTGAAAGTGATGTGGGCCGTTGGGACTTGCTCTAAGACGCACAAACTGGGAAAAGGAGAGAATTGTGAAGCCAAGCCCGTTCGGTGAGTTGGAACCATGAAAGATAGTCGCCCAAAAAACCTCTATGGAATAGTTTCCAATGTCTTTCGAACCTCCTTGCAGTCCCTGGGTAAGTTTCAGTTTCTTTTGTCGTCGCTAAAAGCTCTGCTGATATATAAATCAATCTATCTGTATGGAGCTACCAATATTTGATCTGCTCGGAGCTAAGACTATGCGGAATACTCTCAAACTATTCACTGAGCTTAAAAAATTACACCAAATTGGCACCATTTGCGCCGTGGTTCTGGGTGCATATAATCATATTGAAAGGACAAATCGTTGGTTGGTATCCATCTGGTCCGCCATCTCGCACAAGCAGCTGCCTTTGGACTTCACTGCACTTTTAAGATGCCTTCTACTTGCAGCGTTTTCATCCCACAACCCATCAGCAGCAAGTGTTCCCCAATGAAGTTGTCATTGGTGATGACGACTTAGAGCCTGTGCATTTAGCAGCGCCCGCCTCGTCCAGAGGGCTGCCACCTTGCATCAACAGTGTCAGTGTGAAGAAAGACATCTCAAAATCATGGCCTTATATTTTCTTGCACCTGATGTGACTGTCCTGGCCCTGTTTTTTGTGGGAGTCCTCATAGTTATGCTGCGATTTGATTCACTTCTGTGTGGTCTGCGCCATCATGCTCTGCCCGAGGATCATGATTTAAAGGAGGGTAAACATTTTGCCAAGTACCCCTACCTAATCATAGTTATCTTGTAAGAAGCCGTCTTCAATTAACATTCCAGCGAACATCTGAATCCGCTCCGTTAACCCGAACCCAAAAGGAACACACAGAAGTGAATCGCTTTCCATGTTCAGGAGGATTGGGGCTGGTTCCCACAGCAAAGCCACAAGGTCCAAGTTGCTAAAATGGTTTCTTCTAGACCAGCTCCTTTCATAATCTGCAAATTACCCTTTGGGATCATCTAATACAGCGGTGGGCATCTCAATTAAACAGAAGGGCCAACGTTTTGGCCTTCAATTCTCATATCCGACATTCGCAAAAGGAAGTACATGCAGTTGTTGTTGGGGTACACAAATCTAAATGCTTTGCAGGCTTTTGTATTGCGGTGATCAATCTGAGGAGTCGAGAGTTTACTTGGGTGACCTGGCCTCGAGGGTCAGGTGGGTTGCTTAGTTTTGCTCGTTGGCATATGGAATATGGCAAAATCGAACCGCACTTAGTTCCAGAACTTTCCCTAGAAACAAGTTTCCTCGATGACTACCAATTTTGAAATACTTTCAATTATTTGCATCTAATCTTCGCACTGCATAAACGGGGAAACCTTCATAATGAAGCAACATGCAAACGTGAGAGCAAAGCTAGGTTTTCTCTTGAAAATCAGCTTTCTGATGTGTGAAACTCGATTCAATCCTCATTTCCATTAAATTTATAAACTTATCACGATTATTAAGCAGCGTATAAACATAAATAACTTTGCAACTGTAAATCCGTGAATTTAGTAGGGTTAGGGTTGCCACTTGCCAAAAAACAGAAAAAAAAACTTCACTCGATTTCAATTTTTTTTTTTCTTATAATTTCTGCTTAGATCTCTGCTCAAGTATCAATTCATGTTTTCTGCACATTTCACCAACAAAAAAAACACACACACACACTGCGCGCGCGCCTTCGTGTAGCTGCTGATGATGTTGTTTACTTGGCATGGGTCTGAGCCTTCCTCAATTGGGTGAGAATGTTGGACAGCTCCTCACGCTTCCTCTTGGCACGAATGTGCGTGCCCAAGCGACGCTTCAGGAACTTGAGGGCACGCTTATCCTTAGACACCTTCAGCAATTCCATAACACGCTTCTCGTAGGGAGCATGTCCGACCACCTCGCGGACCAGATCACGCATGAATTTAGTGTGGCGGGTTTGGATCTGCGAAACGGCATAATGTAAACAAATCGATACAAATTGGAATTCATCCACACTTACGTTCTTCAAACGGGCGCCACGCAGACCCTTGACTTTCTTGTCGCCGGTGTACTTTACATTCTTGACTTTGGTAGTCTTGTGGCCTCGGTTGAGACCCAGAGCAAGCTCGTAGCGGACTGCCATCTAAACAAAAAATACAAAAGAAAACGATGGATTGTTCATTAGTTATCACATCTCACAAACAGTGGAAATTTGGTAAGCGAATTGTTATGGCCGCAGTAATGATATGTTCACTTGCAATATCTTTTACAACTTTTATTTAATTAAAACACAAATTACGGGCCGACCTACCTCGTTGCTGTCAAAAGGCGGAAAGAGCGAAAAAGGCAAACAGGAAACAGTATTGAGACTGACAACTGAGCAGGGTTGTCACTTTCGAAGCAGAAATCACAAATGTTATCGAATATCTACTAAACGTGAGACGTAACCAAATAACGTAACGCATCGTGAAAAGAAACGTTAAATTCAAACCAGATTGCTTTGCTAGAACTTGGCTTTATGACCCAAAACTTTGCTTTTTTATTATTCAACTCAGGGGCAAATGTTTCATTTTTATAGACAAACTGCCTACACTCCATTACACAAGAGGCGTCAAATTCAAATTATTTTAAAACAATTTAAAATGATGCGAGAGAATCCCAACTATAATTTCGCAATTAGCAATTTGTTTAATTAATTGAATACTACAATTTTCCAGTGTTAGGGGAAGAGCTAAATTTTTTCTTGTTTAATTATGTTTATATAAGTATTCAAATATTTTAAAGTCTCCCATTAAGTGTTCGATAGTTTGACACAACCACCAAAATATCGATAGTGCTATCGGCTGCCAGTCAGCTTTCCTCGTTCCAGTAATAAGTCAAAACGGCTTCGTTTTATTTATCTATCGAGTGACAATTAAAAGCGCATGCGTTTTGATTAAAAAAAATTTAATTTATTAAAAATATCGACCATCGATAAGCTGCAACTGGTGGGCAGAGTTGTCTGCAATTTCCAAAATAACCGTTTCGTGTCAATAATCGACTACAATAATAGCTCTTACTTCACATATCAACTTTTGCAGTTTAGTTCGCTTTAAAAAAACCCTTAAAATTTAATCTCGTTTTAACCGCTTTCGATAGCCACCTGCTATCGATAGCAGCGATTTCAGTATCAGCAACGCTGCTGCAGCGCCGTGTTGCCAAGTTCGATTACCCAAAAATATTCACACGCGTTTGTGGTTTGTGTTGATTTGTGTAAACATTTCTGAAGTATTGCTAACTAAATTTATGCGCAAAACTTGGTTCCTCAAGCTCGGCTTCTGCCCGGACGCTGTCATTAATTAATTCCCAATGCGTGTTTTTTTGGGCTGAGTTGGCAACACTGTTATACGCCGGCCATGTTATGATATGTAAAAGGTAGTCGACGTAGACACGTGTTTAATTCGTTCAGCAGCAGCAAAAGAACGGTGGAAATTCGTGAAAATCAGCCCAATATAGCGTACAATTCATAAAGCGTTGACTAAAAACACTGAGAAATCAATCAAAAATACAAGCAATAACAATTTACAACAGTGGTTACAAAAGGTAAGCACTTGGAATTTTCCGAAACACGCGGAACATAACCTAAGACAAAAAAAATGTTGCCAAAACAGCAGCAGCGGCGTAGAGTGAAAGAAAAACGCAATGAAAAATGGTGTCATGTGGCTGTCGCCTCTGCCAAACGCATTTCCACAGATTGTACAAAAAGTGGGGATTTTTTTAATGTATTGTTTTGATTTTATTTTCAATGTTTGGCTATGTAAGTGAGTGCGTGCGCGTGTGTGTGTGTGTGTGTGTTAGCGAGAGAAGCAAAAAGGAGCACATATGTGTTGTTGTTGTTGTTGTTGCGGCTATCGGTAAGCCGCCTAACGCTTCCTGTCGGCTACGAGATGAACAAAGGACGGCAGAAGGGACAGAGACAAGTCTTTAGTTTAGCTGTCAAACGATTACACAATGTGCTTGTGTATATATGTATGCATGTGTATGTATATATATTATGTATGCATGTGAGTCACACACATGCATAGATATCTACGCATGTATGTAAAAAATGTATTTGTTAAAAACTTCTTACAACATTTGGCCGCTTTCACTATTATTATGATAAGAGAGAGAGAGAGAGAGCAATGAGAAACAAATGCCACTCCCACTTGACCGCCTCTAAAAGCACACACAGAACTCGATTATACAACCCCCCGATGTCGAGCAACAGTCTCCCCTACCCCGCCCCTCGTCCCTACCAAAACCATATGATCGAAGAAACCACGCTGCCAAGATTATAACGGCGACAAATTGGCTTGGCAATGTTGCACCTGGCTGTTGTTTTGATGCCCTGCTCTGGGCTCTTATCAATTGTCTGGCGCAAAAGAGCAAAAGCAAATGTACATTAGATGAGAGCGCTTACGTTGGCTAAAATTACAGTTGCAACTAGAAAAAAGACAATTCATTTGTACCGAAAAATTGAAAAGGTACAATTTAAGAAAATGTACCAATTTTGGTACATTAGGTATCAGTTTTCAATGCGAGCTAAAAGTTGTGGATAATATTATTTAAGAAATAACACCTAAAGATATTACAAATAATCTTTTTTCATTACTTTGCTTGGATTATTTAGCAAAAATAGCTTAATCTATTCTATGTATCTATCTAATTCTATGTACTCTTGATTTCGTGTGTTTTCAATTAATTTCTTGCCGAATGTTTATACACACACACGCTCTAACTGACGATGGCGTGCAACATTGTTTTGTTTATAACTTCAATGTTTTTTGGGCGATCTTAATGTACTTTTCTGAATAGATAGTGGACCTCACTTGATAGAGTCTAACTTAAAAATGCAGCTCTGATATTTGGTTTGCGATTTCGTACATCTCCTCCTTCTTAATATGCCTTGTGTCAGTTAACATTCCTTTCTTTGGAAATTTGCTAATTGACTTGTGTGGACTATTCTCCAGGAACTTAATTTGGAAATGGTCGAAACATATTCACTTAAGAAATCATCGAATTTCCAATATAAGAGTAAAAGTTTGACGAAAACATACCATAAGTGGGCTTTGATATTTTGAAAAGCTGTTTGGTATAAAAAAAAAACCTTCTACGATTAAATGTTCAAAGGTTTAGGGACTAGCGAAGCCAAATAAAGTTAATTCCAACGAAATTCTGGGGTTTAATACCTCAAAAAACCAGACCTAATACTTTATAATGTGTACGAACCCAAGGGACCTTACTTTATGTTACATCAAATCTAGATTTCTGTTTTTTTAAACTTCGCACCTACCAAAGTCCATAAAAATTACCTTGGGATCTTACTAACACACTTTACTGAGAGTAAGACTGAAAAACAAGCTTAAAGCTTCAAGATTTAGTGGAATAGAAAAAGTTTTTGACATCATTTCGGTTTTGTCGTCCTTTCAAAAGACCGAAAATGTGACTTTCCGAGAGAATTAAGGGTAAACCATTACGTTTTACTTAAAAAAGGGCTTAAATAGTTGAGATAGGATGAAAATAAGGCCGATCCAAGAACAGAAATTCGTTTTTAAAAGTTTTATCAAACTGCCTTACCTTCAAAAGTTTGTGATAGGATGAAATTAAGGGCGATCCAAGAACAGACATGTGTTTTTAAACAATTTTAACAAACGGTATTACCTTCAAAAGTTTGAAAAAAATGGCAAATCGGGACTTTAAATATAAAAAGGCGTTTAACGCTTGAGATTCGGCGATATTTAAGACCGACAGGATCGGAAAAATTACTTTCCAAGCAGATTTAAGCAATTATGGCTACGTTTTCCTTGGTTTTGGGGGGAATTAAATTAGATCCTAGAACCACAATGAGTGAGATATGTTCAAACAAAACTTAAATAAAACAGTTATGCTTTCAGCGCAGAAACGCTTTATAAAGGGATTTAAAGTTTGAGATTCGACGAAATTAAGCACGATCCTTCAACAGAAATGCGATTTTGACAACATTTCGAACTGCTTTAACTTTGAAAGGCTGGAAAAAAAAATAACTTTCCAAGCAGATTTAAGCAATTATTGCGACTTTATCCTTGGTTTAAGCAGAGTTAAACAAGATCCTAGAACAGAAACGAGTAAGAAATGTTGAAAAAAGAAGTTTGAAACCAAACCTAACACTCTGATTTATGAAAAAATCGATTTGTTATACTTTCAGTGTTGAGATTGAGAAAGAATTTTGATTGTTACCTTCGAAAATGCGTTTCACTGCAGTTTTAAGGGATGCTGGGGATCTTCTGGGAAAATAAATTAAGAGTGAACCCCTGAATCGTACCGAAATCGCAGTTCAGTTGGCTGCCAAAACCGTGTGATTAACCAAAGCTGCGGTTTCGATAGATTTGCATCCACGACTTTTACTGCTCTCCCCGCTTCAAACATAAACAATAAACAGCTGTTTGCTGCCCTCAAGCTTTCAGCGGTTAGTGTAAGCACACTTTGTTGCTTAAAACGATAAAAAAACGATCTTTAGCAGCCCCAAATTTAAAGCAATCTCTGCCATTCTTCAGATCACAGTTGTAGATTGAGATTTGCTGTAGGTACACATTTGATGCTCACTGTCCAATCGTAGGTACATGCACAAACATACATACACATGCCTCTTCCTTTTGTTCTAATGAGCAAAAATGCTTCGTTGCTTTCTTTTTCATTATTTTTCGAGTGGGTGGCAAAAGGCGCTGAAAACAACTTTAGCGACAACGCATCGGTCGTCTTTGTGGTCTTGAGGAATGGGAATGATATGCCGCCACAGATTTGAATGTTGTAGTTCCTCTTTGTATACCGAACGCGATACACATGTAACCGAAATACAAATTTCGAACGGTCCATAGATTTGCCGGCTTTTTTTTCGGACCTGCCATAGAAAAATCAAAACAAATTTTGGAAAATTTTTGTATAATTAAAACGAATGAAATCCCCAACGATTAACGAAACTTGTTCCCCCCTGTCACCGCTGTCGCACACACACACGCAGCACACATACAGAGATTCTTCGATTGATAGCTTTGGAAAATTTCCCCAAAAACACACGACGCATTTGTAGTGAAAGGTAAAGAAGAAGAAGAAGAATCATAATATGTCCCGCCCTCCACCACCTCCCCCTCTTTCACTAAAGTTGCAGCAGTAGTGGATTGTGTTTGCGTGGCATTAAACAAAACTTTATAACTTTTTGGTTTGTGTTTTGTAATGATTTCATAACATTTGGCCGTAAACTCTCGCGATCTTTTGCGCTCTTTGGCTGGCTTCCGCGTGGCATTCAAATTGCTTTGCAACTTGTATTCGCTTTTTGCGTCTATATTTATATATTTATTTGTGACTAAAAATAAACATTTAGACACACACACACATTTGGTGGGGTCTCGTGATGGCCAAAACAACGGATTGTTGGCTAGGAAAATTTCTTTAAGCCCCACTATTACCGTTGCTCTCAATCTCAGTTCCATGCATGTGTGTAAGTACACTGAGTGAGAAAAGTTTACATGTTGCAACTAGGTTGGGTTACTTTGGAAATGAATAATTGAGTTAAATTGATTGATATCCTTAGATGTGTATAAATTTACATCGTTTTTGGGTCAACTAAGCGTTTCGAGTGTTAACTTCTTGCGAACTATTTTCATGTATACCAAAAGTTTTAGTTATCATATTTGGAAACTTGGAAACATTTTGAAAATTTTGAATATTGTAACCGCATTTTGATTACTTTGAATCGACACCTTGAAAATCAACTGAAACCAAGCTGTTGGTAAACTATTAGCTCCCACTGTCTTAATTTTTAGCTGCATTTTTAAAATTGTTTCCTTTCTTTCACTTGCAGATCCTTCAATATTCAGCGAAAATGGTATCCGGTCGTCCTCTACTCTATTTGTCACTGCCCGGTGTAGCATTTATACTCGGCGTCTTTTGGTTTCGGCGTAGAAATAAAAATCGTGTAGACAAACCTAAAGATGATGACCCCATTGCCTCATCCTTGACCAAAGACTCGTCGGCATTGGCTGCTGACTCCACAGTGCGCAAAGCCAATGGCGTGCTACTGACCCAACCACAAAGCAAATCGATGAACATCAATGGCACCTTGGTCAATGGAACCGGCAGTGGTGGCAGCAGCAGCGACGAAAAGGAGGATAGTCCAACTGCCATGCTGTATGGCAAATCGGCACCAATTAAAATCCAAAGCAATGGACGCGCTTCGCCTGGCAAACATCAGCAGCAAATTGACACCGAAATGCTCAAGTCCAAAATTCAGGATGCCGAACACAAAATACTTTGCTCCATTGATGAGGACTTTGAGAATCTGTCGTCGCCCAGAGATTTGCCCGATTCGGTGACACGCGTCTCCTTCTACAATCGCAAGGCCAATGGCAAGCAGGTGGAGCCGGTGGTGATTAAGGCTACACGTACCCCCAAAATTTCGCCAGAAAACTCATTTCTCGACACCAAAGAGTGCGAGCAGAACAATAACTGCGAGGTCAAGGAGGAGGTGATCGAGAAGCAAGTGGTGGCCGGGGAGCAGCAACAGCAGCCAGAGACCGTGCTGACCAAAGACTCCACGGAAGTTGGCAATCAAAAGCGTCAAGTGGACGCTGCTAGTCCCTCGTTAAGCATATGCAGTGTGCAGTCCGGCGATTCAGGCAAAGGCTCCAGCCTGCCACGCTCAGAGGCCACGCGCGTGAAGAACACCTATGAGTTTCTCTTTCCCAACAGTCTGATTGGTCAGCTTTATGGCCGCAAACGGGCGTTTATCAATCAAATTAAGGCCAAGACTTTGGCCAATGTGGTGCTAAGCAAGAACCCCTACTCGGGCAAGGTGCGCATCTGCACCATTGAGGGTACAGAGAACGAGATTGATGCCGCACTGGCCATGATACGTCAGCGTTTGCCCTCCAAACGGTATCCCAATTTCACAATGCAGCGCATTCATTTTGCCCTGCCGCAAACTATAGTTCCTCTTTCGACAGAAAGCCTCTGTAACCTACAAGTGAGTGTGGAGTTGAAATACTAAAGGTGTGGATGCGGGTTGATGGATTTTAACCCAATTCCCACCTCTAGTAGTTGTCTGGCCACTAACCATAAATCCGTTCATTTCGCATTCAGCTCAAACTCTTTGAGGGCATCAACAATGATGTTGTTGTCAGTGCCGTGCTATCCGGATCGCATGTGTTTCTCCAGCATCCGTTACATCCCTCGCATCCATCGCTGCCAATACTACAGAAGGGTCTATTTGACAGCTACACCAACGTGGAGACACCCTTGCTGCCCAGCATTGAGATTAGTGCCGTATGCGTGATGCCCATCAATGGGGTATGGTATCGTGTGCAAATTGTTGACACCGATGCGGAGGATAGCGAGCGTTGCCTTGTCAAATTCTTGGACTTTGGTGGTTATATGAATGTCAGCTTTAATGCTTTACGTCAAATACGCACGGACTTTATGACCGTGCCCTTCCAGGCCACAGAGTGCATATTATCTAATATTGAGCCCATTGGTAAGTGATTTGTTTAGAATTGAATTCGAATTGAGTACAGCAAACTACTTTCGATGTTCTAATTTACAGATAAGACCTGGTCGGTGGAGGCGGCCGAAATCCTTAATAAACTTACCAAAGGCATTGTCTTGCAAGCACAAGTCGCCGGCTATAATAGCCACAACCTACCAGAAATCTTTCTGTTTGCTTCTCTAGGTCCAAATGTGAGTATGGGATAAACATTTGTTAAGTCAACAATTAGAAAGAGAGGAGGGGACAGTTGAAACTGAGAAAGAGTGGGATGGGAAATACTTAACTGAAGTTGGCCATCAGATGGTTTCTAGTTTAATTATAATGAAAATTTATTGATTTCGGAGCGATCGAAAATGTAATTTGGTTCAAAAGAAATCAAGAGTCAATTTGGTTATTGATTAGCTTATGAGGAAACAGAACTCCATGGCAGATTCTATGCATCCTGCAGAGACGCTAGGCTTATTTTACTTCACTTGGAAAGAAATTGATTTATAAATTGAATGGAAAATTGTCATTTTGTTTTCCCATATTCCTCACCTCAAATGTATTCGTGGTGTCGATTCACTTTTCTCTATAAACATTATTGATGGAGTAGTTTTTCCCTCTGGCAACAGTAGCCAAAGTAAGCATCTGATCTCCACTTACAGCTGATAGATAAGTCATTAAGCTGTGTTGTCGTAATATTATCTCGATACATGCTCCTATATCTTGATGCGTCAAATTGGCTATCAAGTTACCATATCACTCTGCAATTCAGCAGAAATATCAGTGAAAAGGTATAATAGATCAGTTAACAAGTTCTGCTGAACGCAAACGTTTGTTTAAATCCCCTCAAATTTATGATTATCTGCTGATATGTGAGTGGCATTCTTTTTCAGTATACTTGATCAGTTGCATGTTCATCGTTAATGATCATAAGGGTATTCCTTTGCACATCGCAGCTTTCAGCCTCGTTTTTAAGCATAATTGATTAACTTTTCTCGTCTTCTTTGGCATACAATAAGCTGGATAGGCCTTTTCTTAATAACAAATCCAAAGCTTTGCTAACAATGAGGCCAATATGATCAGAACAGGTTATAGTATGGCTGTTACGGCAGGTTTGCACTCAAGGTTGTGCGGGTCGGGGCAATAGTTAGCCATAAATGGGGCTTAACACTACATTAAGAGTGGTTAAGGTACATCAAATTGTTGATTCAACAGAATTTAAAGTTAAAAAATGTAAATCGTGGTCTATACATGCATCACAACTTGATCATTTACAATGACACAAGGTAGTTCGGGTATAAATAAACCAAAAAAGCGTAGGTCCAAGGTGGTAACCTTGGGGAACTCTGAAAGAAACGACTTTTAGACTAGACTTTCTATTTGCCAAGCACATTAAAATCGAATCAACTAACAAATGGAGGATAACAAAACAAACAAAAGCTTAGCTAATATCCGAAAAGTTTTATAGTAGCCTATTTATAGTAGCCTATTCTAAATATGTGGAAGTTTCAGATGTGTAAAACTTGAATTAAGTTGCTTACATCCAAGCTAATATTTCGCAATTATCAAACGGGAGGTGGCCCTGTAAACACTGATTAAATAATAGTACTTTCAAACTACTTTCACTTGGAATTCAGCGCTTGAAAATGAAAATGCTACAAAGTTGTTGCCGAATTACATTTGAAAAGAAATGGGAATTAAGATGAAGCCTCTTAGAGCGATTCATGAACCCCGCACCCTTTACATAAATAACTTTCCAAAGCGAACCGTCTCTTTTTGAAAAGATATTCGCTTAAACCGATATTTTGTATGACGTTAAGATCATCGTTCTTCATATCGACTACGCGTGTTTAAATATTACATTGTATAAAGCCGTTCAACCGCACTTCCCAAGGAGAACCCAACAAAGAAAAGAGAGAAAAACAGTCAAATTTAAATAGGCGTCGTCGGAACAACGACCGATGACCGTACAGGGTTCAAAACGTGTCTTAAAATGAATTTTGACAATACAAATAGTTTTTGTTTCCAACAATATAACCCCACAAATATTTGTAAGTCGTTGGATAGTGCCAGCTATCAGCTTTTAACTGAAGATATCAAATAATTCAGAACATAGTTGGTCTTGTCTTAAAGTTATATATATTTTCCACCCTTTTCCGAGATATAATGCACTCAAATCAATACTAAGCCTGTTGAAATCCCTTTAATATGTGGGAGTTCCTAGAGATACAAAACGTGTTTAAGGAATTGGCGGACCTTCCAACTTCTATGAAGGGTATAAGTATGTTTAAATAATGATTATTATTAAAAAACTAGACCTTTCGACAATAGATATAATATTAAATCTTAAATTCAAGCAAGCTTAAATTTTTCAAGGATTTAATAAGCCATGAACCAAGGTTCAAACCAAAAACTCCAGTCCGCGTACCGAACCTTTAAAATGTAGATTAAAGCAGGACTGCAAACCGGTTCGAACCCGGAATTCCAAATTTTATTTTACTGTGAAGCGAACCTTGAACTGAACCCCTTTAGAATTATAAGCAGAACCCGAACCTGTTCAGAACCTAAAATATTGTTTCGTTTCAACACAAATGGTGGACATTATCAAATTTGACCTACTGTCTAGCGATTCCATTTGTTATCTGGTTGGTTTGAGAGACTGAGTCTTAAAATGGACAGAAATGTGAATTCAAAAAACGTAGAATAGCATTCAGAACTACTACCCATCTATAGTAGCCTGTGTTTTTTACGATCCTTGACTCCAAAACGTTTTTCAATGATTCACATGGGAAATATTTTTCAACAAAAACTCTGAAATGCTATTTTACTTAATACTAATTTATATTTTAAATATTGAATATATCAATGTTTCCGATTCCTATACGATTTGAGTACTTTTTAGGTCGAAAGCGGTTATTAGAACACATAAGAGTAGATTATTTTCCAAAATTTAGTATCTTAACGAATGTATTGCTTTGTCCAGCATGGACTGCACACCAAGGTTCGAACCAAAACATTCTACCAAAACGAGGTTTTTGAACCCCTTACCGTTGGAGATCCGAAAAATTGGACGGGTTTTGCTGCCCTGAATGAAAGTACTCTTAGAGCCGATTTCTCATCTTCTACATAGCTGCCATGTGTCAGATAAACTAAGATTTTGCTCTGTCATTTGTAGGTTTATGTGAAAGATATAGCTCTATGTAGTAGATTAGAGTTTTCTTTCTTACATTCAAGAAAGGAAAGGTACAGAAAAAGATAGTTAGTTTTTAAATGCAAAACCGGTACTGAACGGAACCAAACCGAACCTTAACCGAAGGTCTAGTCCCAGCTGTTTAACCAAAACGGCATCCTTATGAAAATGCTGAAATGACCCGAAAATCACAAAGATAAATGGCTCGATTCTGACGAGTTCTAAATCGTTAAACTCTAACCTTCGGTAACTCAAGATACACATCGTTGCCGTCCATGCCCAGATGGCAGACAATCCAATCGACTGTCGAACTGGCTTCGAAGTAAAGACCAAATATGTGCCCCTTCATGTATTTGGGACTTTTATAAGGAGATTTTAAACAACATTTTCAACGATTTTAAAGTATTAAATTTCGAAAACGTTAGGAATGAAATCACAAATAGCTGGCAAAGGTCAAATGTTCGGAAGTTCGAGAGCGGAAACAGTCTTAAAAGTGAATCACTGAACGAAACCGAAATTGCGGCTTAGTTGTATACCAAATCGTCGGTTCAAAAAATGTGTGAACAGCTAAATCAAACCAGTGCTTATTTACAAACGGGGTTAGCTATGGTTGGGCATGGATTGAAAGAACTTGTGGGTCACATAGCTCCTATACTAAATCTAACCATGAAGAAATACTAAGCAATCCATCAATCAAATTCACCCAACTCCAACCATTTGTCTTTCATTTTCTAATACCCCCAATATCTTTTCCACTTGCAGAATGTAATTTTTATCAATAAGGAACTGGTCGCTAGAAATCTTGCAAAATGGGTCGAGATGCATGACTAACCAGCCGGGCGCCGCCTGTGTGAACAAATCAACAAAACTAGTAAAGAAAGCAGCAACACAAACAAATGAGAAACAACTATTTTTAAAACAAAAAGAGCAACTTTTAATTAACAACTATAAAACATTTGCTTGAGTCCCTTATCCCAAAATGCGCGGAAATGTGGAGGAGGCGGAAGCGGAGGCGGAGGCAAGCGACTGAGTCTAGAGAGCCCCTAATTGATATATATATATATACATATATACATACCTATATATTTTCACACACTCACACACCCATCTACTTGCATACACACAGACACACACACACTCACATCCACACACATATATACACAATATTATATATAAACCATTTTGTACAAAACAAATTTGCGCTTGTCAATTTTGGCTCATCGGGGGAAGGAGAGATATGGAGGCCAGATCACCGCTTGGGAACCGCTTCAGATATTACTATACTCAGTTGATAAGTAGCAATACTTAGTGTAAATAGTTTTTTGATAAAACATTTAAACAAATGCAACATATTAATATATATATATATATATATATCAAGGCGTTCATAAAACAACAGCAACTATTTACTAACATCTCTCTCTCTCTCTCTCTCTGTCTCTCGTGAAACCAAATACGGGAGAGATACATAACTATGAATCATTTGTACATACATTTAATATGTAGGGGATTTTTATTTTATTTTATATTTCGATATATAAATACCTTTTTTTTTTTTTGTAATTGTTAAGAAACCTTTCATCGTTTTGTTTACATATTTTCATAATCCATGGAAAAGTACAAGCAGGTGATTAAACAAATAACCCCCCCACCCCTCCCAAACCAGCAACCAATTTAACAACCTTTATATATGTTCCATATGTTTCAATATATAATGCATATATATATACGTGTGTGCCATTTGTTAGTAAAAAAGATGTATATAACACCAGCAACCCATAAACCAGGCAACGTTTCAAAAACACCCTCAAATTTTGATTTGAAATTTAACCCAACTGATGAAAGAAGCAATCAAATCCACCCACTTGGACTTGGCGTTTATATTTTCATATACAAAACTTTTCGTTATTTGACGAGAGAGGGGAGAGAGACTCACCTCAACTCACCCCATCTCACCTCAGTTCACCTCACTCTCACAATGTAGTGCAAATTTCTTTTGTTTTTATTGTCTGATTTTGGAAATACCAATTAATCTATCTACCTACCTACGTTTAGCTCATTAACAATTACATATTATTATTATTATTATTATTATTAATATTTTTATTATTTTTATTTTTATGCCTATGAGTTGTCAACGTTTTAGTGTTTCAATTTCAATGTAAATTTGTCACTTGTACAATTGTTGATTAACTGAATACAACATTAAATGATGTAGAGCACATATTAAAAGTAATTTAATCTTTTTTTTGTCCTATTTAACATAGAAGTATACAACATAAGGTTTAATTTATAGACGCATTCAAGTGAAAATAATTTACAAACAATCTAGTTATTAACTAAATATAATGCAAGTATATTAAATAAAAATTATTGAAAGTATTCTTTTGCGAGTGTGTGTTGTTTTTGTTGGGTATGATTGGGAAATTGCGTCGTTGGTTGTAAACGGTCGTAAGGTGTATCTTAATATCAGTTTGTGTGCACTATTTGATAGCATGGAATACCCTTGCTAATCGAAGTAATAGTTTATCAATGGCAATTAAAGATATCCGACTACAAAGCGTGTGGGTTTTGCTTTGAAGCAGGCAGCGTTTTGTTTGATTGCTTTTGGTATGAAATGGCTGAGATTTTAGGGCTGCAAGAGAATCAACTAGTTCGGATTGAGTGGGGAAAAAGCAAGAAAACGGGAATCAAAGTCATTTCCGCCTTTTGTACTTTCTGCAGCAGATTCGATACCGATCGGTAACCTTAAGTTGCGATTCCCAGACTGATTTTTATGGCTTAAACTATTCGTTTGCCTAAAAGAATGTGCAAAAGCGTAGAAGAGGGCAGTCTTATAAGTCAATGACTGCGAATCAATGTGATGGTTATTGAAATTTTAGGTAAAGTCTAACAAAAATCGCTTTGATCTGTTAAAAAACGTTTTTTAATGCAAAGATGTAAAAAAAGTGTGCAACTTACCACGATTTCAAAGAATCGCGTTTATTAAATCATTAAGTTCCCGATTTCACCGAGTCCGTTTGGTCAACTTGACAAGCAGTTTAACCGAATTTGAGTGTCTCATTATGTATGTGGCGTAACCGGAGGAACCAACATATCCACCGCCATCAGCTCATTCACCGGTGAACTTATACCGCAAGCTTAGCCCCAATGAAACTATCGATATTTTGTATCGATATACAAACAGCTGGCCGCACACACTTGCTTTGTTTATTTATGTAAGCTTATGAATAAACGAATTTTTTAACTCCACGCAATGGAAATGCAAATCAATGAGGTAGATCATTGAATAAATAATGCAAGAAAGTACAGGGAGAAACAAAAAAAAGCAACCCAAACCAAGTCAGCTGTGTATTCGTTCGTTCAGTCAAGCGGTATGGTCACCCTGAAGCATCGATAGGCATTTATGGATATCAGGCGAAACTGCTGCTGAGAAAAGCAAACGAACAAATCCGGTGACCGGTGGTTGGCTAACCGGAAGTTTTGAGAAATCGGACCTAAGGCTAACAAAATTGATGCAAGTTACATGGGTGTGTTTAGTACTTTGATTTTGATCGTTATCTGTATAGTTTTTGTTAACATCAATTTTGTATATTTTTTGTTTATGCTGATTACAGGTTTATTTCGTTTTTTTTTCCTTTTTATGTTTCTTTTTTCATATGTCAGATGCTGTGAAAAGCTTATACAACACTTTTGATTTTTCCATTTCAGTTCGAGTTAAGCCAGAATTTATTCATCGATATTCACAAGGCTTATAGACTAAGCTTTCAAGTGCCTTTCCCTGCTCACACAATCACTTTTGCATTGAAACTATTGAAACTTGCTTTGAAACTATTCGCACTAAGACAAAATAAACTTTCACCTAGCTAAAATGACGGCTTATTTCGAAGGGGCTCTGCTTAGGGTTCAGTGTGACTGTTCAAAGCCAAAATACCACCCTACAAAAGCAAAATACCAGTAAATTTCAAAGGGTCACACTGCCTTTGCGGTTGCTTACATTTGAATTGATAATTATACTCTTCATATTTGTCGGAACCGGCTTGATCGGATGACAATAGCGTATAGCTGTCTTAGGAACGACCGTTCGAAAAACAAGTTTTAGTTAGAAAATCGTAATTTTTTCAATGGAAATGCCTCCAAAACTATATTTATTAGTGTACTATGACTTTTCATAACTCTACAAACTCTAAATCCATAGAGCTGACTTAGGAACGATCGGTCAAAAAAGTAGTTTTAGTGAGAAAACTTGTTTATTTTTTTTAATTTTTGGTGCCTTTTAACTAGTCAGCTTACAAGCTGAAGGAAGATATAGCATAAAAACAGACTGACAGGTAGACGAACTGACGGAGATGGCTAAATCAACTTAGCTTGTCATGTTGATATTCCTTTATACTTTAAGTGTTCGGAGATGCTTCCTTCTATGAGTTCAGAACGATAGTCGAGTTATTAGCAAACTATTAATTATAATGGGCAGCACTTCACATGAGTGGCATGCAACTTAAGATTGATCAGATGTATGTGGGTACAATCTTTAGAAGGTACAGAGTAGACTATAGTCGGGCTAGACCGACTTTCTCACTTGTTTTTTCGTAGTCGTAGTCAAAAATCATTATAGCTTATTCAATAGTTATGTCATTTCGAACCCTACTTTGAACAATGATTGACAGTTAATGATAAGCTTTGTCAATATCTGTCAATCATTGCTCAAGCGTAACAATCTGTTTGGGATAGGGGTGAATGAAAGTGATCACAGCTCGCAAGAGAGATGAGCCGGTACAGACCACATATAAAGGGGTTGATAAAGAAATCATACAGAAACATGCTGGACAGGACAATTGCTAAGGCGTCCATCATCAACATGACAAAAGATCGATCGTTATAATGAATCTTGGCTGACTCTAAGGGAAGTAGATCCCCTTTGGAACCCCAGCTATTGTAATACAGTCGTTGTCGTAGTTTTAGACAGAGTCACCACTTTAATGGGCGGTGAAGGCTTGACATAAACCTTGAAAGAAACTCCAAAGAACATTTTTATTTTGGTCGACTGTCAGGCTGCCATTAACAGCGGATATACACAGATCCTTGCAGGACATCATGACGGAATCACAGTGAAACAACAGAACCAGGGCAGATCTACAATGGCATCTGGTTGTCGTAACTGCCTTGGCCAAGATGGTTACCCAAAAGAACTTCCCAATTCCAATACTTTAGCAAGAGTAGGACTAGAACTATGATAGAACTAATAGCGGGACACTGCACCAACGTGTCCCACCATGACTTCTGTCTTAGAGGTGGAAAAGAAGAGAAAATAGAAAGCATTCTATACAAGCTTTGCGTTTAACCTTCACTTCGTAGAAAACGCACCCAGCATCTAAACCATACTTTGGAGACTTGGTAGATTCCTCAAAATGGTTCATATAGAGAGATTACACAGAACCGTACCGTCGATACCCACTAGCTCCTCCCCCTCTCCTCTCATTAGCCATCATAATGGGCCAAAAGACTTCTGGGTGATCTTCTATTTAATATATAACCTAACCTATGCCTCTCCGAAGGGACTTCTGTTCCTTATGAAACATTAAAAATAAGTTTATTCCTTAACACTTTAAGAAGTTCCAACTGTTTCATATATCAACTTAATATACGATATCATCACAAAAGCTGGTATTCTATGAAAAATCTAGATTTATAAGGCGACCTGAGAGCCCTGTCGGCTAGCGCTCATCCAAATTTGTAGTAGGTTAAGAATATTATTGTTAACCTCTTCCTTAAGTGTGTTTAAGTACCTTATTTTATATGGTACCGTTGCTTATGCTTTCCAAACTATAGCTTGAGTTTAAAGTATGAATTCCATTATGTTTGAAACAACGCCAAACTACAAAAATGTATAAAGATCAGAGGCAACACTGCGTATGAGTAATATTAAAATCTTTCAAGCCTCTTTGCTTCCATTAAAACATCACTTTTTGAACCATTTTCTCGTTAAAAATACTCTTTAATTTAGCAAGTCAAGGGATGCTGATGTGACCTTAAATTTTTCCATACAAAACAATTAAGAAAGTCGACCTAGCCCTACTGTAATATGTACGAACGAAAGTGTATGCTCAGTATGAATTTTGCCTCTGCAGTGAACATACTTTTGCTCATAACTCAACTACCGCTTTTCCGATCTCTACCATTACTTTGGCAAATCGATAATTAATTTTGATTACTATATAAATAATCTAGAAGTTGCGAACTTTCTATCTATAAAACTGTGGGAGAAATGACATTATTTACAAAAGGGAGGGGTCGTGGCTAAAATTCAAAATAATCTTGATCTGTCTGAAGTTTAAGAAGCATATGACCCATACATCTTATCTTATAGGGGTGCCGCTTGCTTCTTGTAAATTAACGAGAAAGCTAAGCTAACTTCCTCTGTGCCGAAGTTTTGATACCCTTGGAACCCTTTCCCACAACGACCCATTTTTCCAATATCTATATAATAGAGTCATCCGATTTGAACAAAAACTTGTAGAATTAGGTAAAAGCATGTGAAACAAGCAAATACAAAACTTCAGGATGTTTCCATTAAAAACCAAAAAGTTTTTCTGACTAAGATTGTTTTTCCAACCTATCATTTGTATGGCAGCTATACCATATAGTTCTCAGATTTGAACCAAACTTAGAAGAATTACAAAAAAGCATAGAAAACATTTAAATACAAAGTTTGGAGACGTTTCCATTGAAAAGAAAAAAGTTTTTCTCACTAAAACTAGTTTTCCGACAGTTTATTTCTATGGGAGCTGTGAGATATAGTCATCCTATCCGGTCGGTTCCGATAAATTAAGAGTGTGCAGCAAAAAGATGACTCTGTGCAAAATTTCAGCTCGATAGCTTTAAAACTGAGAGATGAGTTCGCGTAGAAACAGGCAGATAGACAGACAGACGGACAGACAAAGCTCAATCGACTCAGCTCGTCACCCGGATCAAGAATATATATAGTTTATGGGGTCGGAAATGAATATTTCTATGCGTTGCAAACTTCTGGTCAAAACTATAATATAATAATCTCACTCTTCGAAGTTTCAAGCTAAATAACTTAAAAACAATTAGCTTTTAGTTTGAAGAGTTCAGAACTTAGTTGTAGGCCTATGTATTAGCTGTTATTCCGTATCTACCGTTTTAGGACCAGTTGAGTCTTACTGTCAAAATAGTGCCTTTCGGAAAAGGACCCATAAAAAGGACTAGAAGAAAGAAGAAAAAAGAAAAGAAAAAGCAGCCATACAATAAAATTGGTCTAATCTTTAAACTTTTTTGACTTTTCTATATTATAGGAGCTAAATTGAAGATCACATCATCCCATAATTCTTCGTTTTTTTTCCAAAAAGTTTTTCGATTTAGCTTTTAAGTCAGAATTTGTACAACTTTCAGTCTCCAGTTGTGAGTGGAAACCATTGGAATGCTGTGACACAACAGAGTCTGGACTCTCGTTCGTTTTGCAGACATGCGTTAAGGTCTAATCAATCCTAATCAGAGTCCGTCCATGGCCCATATAACACAGGTAAGAATGTTATTATATATATAGTATATGGTATGTATGCTTACGCACGCGAACCAGCCGAAGTTTCCCCGTCTATGGCTGATATCCAAAGTGCTTAGAGCTGTGCGCTGGTGTGTGTTTGTGTGAATAATTTCACGCTATTTACTTGGCCAAGTTCTGAGCGCTGGTAAGACGTTACTTTGTGTACTTGACGGTTCTTATAGAGCTAAGCGCTCGCCACTCCGTCAGTTCCAGCCGTGGCATTCACGGCAACACAACTCAATCCGCGACTCCGAAAGAAGAAAATAAGCGAGGCCCAAGTGCAAGTCGAAGGCCCTCCAACCACCGCAACAATAATACAATAATAATTCAAATAATTAACATTACCGGCTGCTATTAAACAAAAAAAAAAAAAAACATAAAAAAAATCAACAAAGTGCATAAATTAACAAGGCAATTTCCAGCAAAATGGAATTGAAAACTGTTCCACAAAACGGTGCAGCGCCAACGGAAGTAAGTGAACGTTCAACCGTCAGACTCCAAATTAAATTGGTGGGGTGGTGGGGTGGTGGGGGTAGTTTCAAGTACGCCTCCTACAGGCTGATAGAGTGAGAAAGGCGCCGAAACTGAAAAGGTTCTTTCTATGTGTGCTTTATGGCTTAATTGTGATCATGATCATTAAGCCAGTTGTTGCTTTTTTTTATGATGGGCCAATCGACCGACAAAAGAAAAGTGCGATTTACTACACTCAAAACACACAAAAGGAATTAAGTTCTATATGGTCTTGAAATGAGTTATCCCAAAAGCATTATTACGACTAGTTCACCCGAAACTTATCTGAGGCAGAAATAAAACAAAAAAAAAACAAAAAAGTAGTGAACGAAAAAATAGTGCAAAAACAAAACCAGTTCTATGGCACAAACACAAATGTGACATGCAAGCGGCCATAAAATGAGAATGACATAAAAGATGACTTATCCATACATGCATACACGGATAGATACTTAGTAGGGAATAGAAATACCAGTAATACCCAGAATTAGCCAGGTTGAAGGTCTGTTAGCACCCTTCAGTCTGAAAATCATCTTATCTCAGCTTTTAGATAGCAATATCTTTAGCATAACACAGGAATGTGGAGTATGCTGCATGTTATACTTTGGTTTTAAAAAAATCTGTAAAATATTTTAAAGTCCTCAACTTGATTTGGAAACTTGATTTTTAATGTTGGGTTATTTGTACACTAATTCTCAGGGTAGCTCCACGACGAGCAGCTGGGATCACCCAGCTAATATACTAAATATTCAGCGCTAAGAAGTCTGCATATAAATTTTATTAAGAAACCTTGGTCGGAATGCAGAGATTACTTGTTAAGCTAAGGCTTTTACCAGACATTAATTAATTTAAATGAATTAATATGTATGATGCTTGCGGTTCTTTGTTCTCCAAAAAAAAAGTACCTTTCGAAACATATTTCTGCGTAAAGGTTCTACAACTTAACAAGGCTGCAATTCGCTTTGGATCCGAATCTCATAGAACCAGTTCGATGATGTTCTTTTGTGTCCGAACCTACTACCTTCATAAGCACCCTTAAAAGTCTTAGTGCAAAAAACTTTTATAAGAACTTGCATAATTTCCATTACGTTTTAGTTTTGACTGCAGATGCAAAATTTGAAATTCATTTCAATGACGAGACGGAGTAGATTGAAAATAAATCAAAACTTAGCAAGGGCAAGTACAATTTAGTAGGGCAAAATCTATTTAAAATGAACGAGAATAAATCACAGCGTTAAGCAGATGATTGCTCATCTTTTGAAAAGCTGCTGTGTGTCCTTCAAGTTTATAGCTTGTAAGTAGAAATTTAGTTAAGTTCCTTACTTTTTATACTTTCCCTTTTACTTAAATTTAAGTTAACTCTATTTTTAGTCACAAAATAAGAAATTTCATTTTTGATTAAAGAGTTAATGGATAGATTGAAAGTTTTGAAATATGATTCATTGATCATTGATCCGTTCGTTTTAAACTTCTCACTACGCTTACCTATACAAAAGCAAGTTGAGCACGAATTTAAATCGAAAACTGTTTAGAACACCTTTAAAATATAACATTTGGCTTTACTCCACCCAACATTTGGAAGATCTTTTTCATAAAAATAACCTTGATGAATTTGTTCTAACCCTTTTTGATGATCAAAAGGAAAAGACTTGAAAATGAAGAGTAGAGTTCTGATTTCCACAAAACGATTATGGAACTCGAACGAATGCAAATACATAAATTGAGTTTTAAAGTCAAAAGTCGAAACAACACAGTCGGTTATTGGAAGCGGGAACATTTAACAATTCCGATTCCGCAAGATTTGGCCGGAATTGAAAACAGTCCTGTTAAACAATCGCCTGCCTCGAGTTAATCAATCTTTGGCTCCTTTGAGTTTGGGGATAGGCCGAATAGTTACGTTTTCATTTGAGTAATACATGATGTTAAAGATTTACAAAGATCGTTGAAGAAACCTTAAGTTGTGACTTCGTCATGTGCCGAAACCGGCACACTAAGCCACACCAACAAATCTCAAACAAAAACAGTTGTGACTATCTTAAAAGATATCTGTAAGTTAGTTGGTTTTTTCTTGAGGAAATTCGCTTTATATCCATGTTCCATTGGCAAACTTCCAACGTCATTCTAGAAATGTGCAAGTTTTCTGACAAAAGAGAATTACGGCCACCATTCTTGTAAGTAAACAAGGAACAGTTGATAAGATTTCTTTGTAAGCAATTGTTAATCGAAGTTTGTCATTTTGTCCCTTCATGTCATGGCCAGTTTTCAAAGTAAGAAATGCAATGTCTGTTTCATATTCTATTGCATTGAAAACAAGTTTGACACTACACAACATGGGGGAGTGGTCAGTTTTTTTAGTAAAGCGTGGACAGGTACCATTACCACTGTGCTTTAGCCCTCTCCCACTGAGGTAAAACCCTCTCGTTGCAGGGGAACGCCATTGACAGCAGGTGTTTCTTTTGAATGGAAAATCTAGCTTTTTTAATTGATGTAACAGTGACTTGATCATCTGTCACGGATGATCAACAGGGATGATCCTTTTATGAGAACACAACACAGAAAGGATGATGTCATTAAGATTATTCAGATTTTTTTTTTTAGCAAAAATTCCAGATAGGTTAAAATATATGGCCATTTTAGTGGGTTTATTTAAGAAGCTTATACAAATTAAGACTAGTTTTCTTAGCCAAGTTGTAGAACCTGTTAGCTCCGATTTGCGCAAGGTCTACTGAAAAAGAGTTTGATAAATAATGATGAAATCGGCAAAGAATTAATGGGCGATTACTGATTACTGATTTACGATTGCTTATGATTCTCTGCTGAATGTCACTGATTGGTTATATTCTGACTTTAGTTCAACTGATCAAAAATACAATCACACTATAAAAAAGTTGGCATACATTTTGTATGATTTCAACTCAGCAACTTTAGCATTGTCAAATTTACGAATCGCAATCGACAATTGCAGCTAAAACTGGCAGTCAGTAATCGGGAATCGGACTTATCTGCTGAATGCGTCCAATATCATTATCTATGGTTGGGAAAAAACGTTATTCACACAAAGTACTTAAAGTTTTGCATGAATGTATCTTCTGAGAACGTGTAAAGTATTATCTGTATAAATAAGGATTGAAGGATTTTTTCAAGTTTGACGATTTATTGTGAACAATATGTTATAAATTTATTTTTCAAAAAATTGTGCATCGCTAGCCTCTACTTTTCCCACCAAACAAAACGTCTTTATAAGTGATCCGCGAATGTGTTCAACTTGGTAGTTCTTCAAAGGATCGATCGATTGATCGATCGATGAGAACAAATAGTAGGAATTAACAAGTAGCGGGTGGGTTAGGACTTCCCATTTCAGCGTTTCTGGGTATGTTTTGAACGGCCGCGCAACATGTAGATTAGAGTTGCTCGTATTCTAGCCATTTTTGCAGCAGAAACACAATGCTTGGGACCCTAGCCACTCTCTTTCTATAAACATCCTTGAAAACAGCACACCAGCTGCTGCAACTTCTTCTGCAACTACATATACCCCAAAATACTCTTAAATGCTGCAAATATATTGGTCAAGGTTTATCAAAACTTTCGATTCCCTTTGATGGTTATCTGAAATTTCGATAATACCAAGAGAGGCAGTTAGGAAACGGTTCAGCCGCCGTTATCGTTCGGTCTTAAGGAAGACATAAAATGTCAACACACACTCAGAAAAAAAATAAGCAACACGTTTATTGGCATCGTAATACTCTGTTTTATGGCAAACGTCGAGATATAAAGGTTGCAGTTTCATTTTCATTCATTTATTTGAACAGCCTTTTTGCTCGGAATAGTACAAATACCCAGCCAGTCGCATGTTTTGTGATAAACCGCTGCCGCCAATGCCACCACCCCCCCACCCCCACCCCCATCCCCACCCCTTCATCCGGCTGCTGCTGTATAAACAGAGCGCTTTTTGAATAGCTTTGGTCAAACAGTTATTGTATTTATTATAAATAATAGTGAGATAATTGTAATGATAAATAACCCACATGCTGGGTAGTATGCAAAACTGAGTCATTAACTGGCTTCAGCGGGGATTCCTAGACAAAGTATCTGGCATACTTAATTAGATTTTTGCTAAAATCTAAGGGATTTTACCGCCCCGTCATATGAGCGTGCCTCAATCCCCCGGTTTTGGCCAGACGACTCTGGGAATACTATAGAACGACATTTGTAAGTGCTGCATGTGGTTACATTTGAGCAGTTTCCCACCAAAGTGGAAGTCACTGGAAGTGACCTAATCTCTGTTAGCTTAATGATGCATCAACAAATTTTCGTTTACTGCACCAGACACTTGCTGAGGGTCTGTCTGTATGTCTAAACTTAAATTATCTAAGTGAAAACATCGTTTACATTTTCAATTAAAAAGCGTTCTCAAACTTGGCAACATGACTATAGTTTATTTTTGATTAAAGTTTGCTCACGTTTTCAAGTATCCCATATAAATTCCAACTGTATGTTAAGTTGCAGTTAAAACACAGGCTTTTCGGTGTATGAGAAATTTAACACTTGAAATTAGTGTTATCTATGATAAAAATCGATTGTCACGCGCCTTCCTAATCTAATCAAGTTATGCCCATGAAGGTGTTGCCAAACAAAAAAATATTAGCGAAACTCCAAAGAGATGTAGCTATTAGCATTGTACTATGTAAATTTATGTGGTGTGATCCAAATGGGGGGTAGGGGTTATCGGACATTTTGGACGGCATGCCATGGAAATTGTTTGCGCAATTCCAGTAAATCAAATACGATTTAAGATGTGTGCTATACAAGAATGCTAAATATTTAACTGAGAAAGATAATATGCAAATATTTTAAGGGGAAATATTAAATGTTGGAGGAATTTGGTTGATCAACTAGATTTGGAGGTAATATTGAGGTAATATATATATGATTTTAGGGTTTTTTCTCGATATTTTTATAGTAGTTTGAGATGATCATTTGCAAAATATGCCTTTTTATACACTTGCAGAGGGCATATTGAAATTGTCCATATGTTTGTAACGCATAGAAGAAAGTATTTCCGACCACATAAAGTATATATATTCTTGAACAGCATGACAAGCTGAGTCGATATAGCCATGTCCGTCTGTCCGTCTGTTTCTATGCTATCTTCTCTGTTAGTTTTAAAGCTATGGCAACCAAACTTTGCTCGAAGTCTTCTGGTGCAAATACGCTGCACATTTGTCGGAACCAGCCGGATCGGCTGACTATAGTACGGTCGGTCGAAAAACTAGTTCTAGTGAGAAATGCTTTTTTGTTTCCAGTGCAAACGTTTCCAAACTCCTTATGTACTAGTTTTTAATGCTTCTCCATGATTCTGTCAAGTTTGGTTGAAATCGAACATCTATATAGTATTGCTGCCATAGAAAAGTAAGGTTAGAAATATAGTCTTAGTAAGAAAAACTTTTTTGTTTTCAATGTAAACCTCTTTAAAATTGACATTTATTTATTTTATAAGCTTTCACACAATTCTTTAAAGTTTTGTCAAAATCAAATGACTATAGGTTATAGCTGTCATAGGAATGATAGGTTGAAAAACCAGTTCTAGTGAGAAAAACTTTTTTGTTTTCAAAGAAAGCACCTCCAAACTTTGTATTTCTTGGTTTGCTATGCTTATTAATAATTCCACTAAGTTTGGTTGAATTCGGACATTTATTTAGTATAGCTGTCATACAAAAGTAGAGTCAGAAAAGTGGTCTTATTGAAAAAAACTTGTTTGTTTTCAGTGGATATGTCCGTCAAATTAGTTCAAAAAAGTGCTGCAAGGGTATAAAAACTTAATTTTCCTCTATTTTATTAAGGTAAAAGCAAATGCTGATTAGGTAAAAATTTGTTTTCAAAATAGGTAAAACTATTCTTTTCTCAAGCTATCATTTTAAATTCCTTCCTTATGTTAGGAAAGCAAAAATGTACTCAACACTAGAAAGTACTGCTCAAAGCACAACTACGGCATGTGCTTTGTAACGTACTGTACTTCCGTTTGGCGTACGGTGTGCCATGGTACGCAACGCTATGTACTTTAGTTTCTTCAGTTTACATACGCTCTGAAAAGTTTTCAGTAAGGTCCTCTTCAGGTCTAGAACACTTTATTTCGATTTGTTTAGTTTGTCTATTAAAAAAAAATCAATCCGAAACGGGATTGAAAACAGGGTGATCCCGGATATTTTAGAGCCGACCCCGGAAAAGATTGATTTCACTTCCACTTTTTTTTTTGTAATCCCGAAAAACAGGTTCACTTCAAGCCTGCTCTGGGATTACCCTGTTTTCAATACCGATTTCAGATTTTTTATTTTCTGTGTATATTAAAAATTTTTCAAAATTTGGAATAAGTTCGGAGACAAAAATAGCTATTTTTGTGAAGCAATGATGTTGCCTGACAAAAGCATTGACAAAATATTGAAATCTTAAAATGAGTTTTTTCTGAAAACCACGTTTTTCAAATTCGATCGCAGCTTCTCTCAAGTTCTACTGAACCGATTTTGATGATCGAGGGCGTAACGCAAGTAGAATTTACGTGGCTATGGCCCGGACCTAATTAGTTGAAAAAAAGAATTTTGTAATATTATTTTGTTCACTGCACTGCAATACCAATTTCCCCATTTTTATCATGATTCTGCAGCGGTCCATAAAGGTAATCATATTTACCAACTTCCAGTTTTCCGTTTTGATTTCAAATATTAGTGACGCCCATTTGACACCATTTTTTGTAGAAGACCCTACTTTGGAGGCCGAAAACTTATTCAACCGTCCGCGCATTTCCACATTTTTAATTTTGTACATTTTTTTTGAATTGTGCAACCAATTACAATAAAAAACAGAATTACAATATCATTTCCCAAATTCCTTACACATGTTTCTAAAAAAAAAACAGGCAAATTAATAATAATTTCAGTTACGAAATCGTAACAATCTGGCAGGTTTCTGTTTGCATCATGCTTCAATCAGTTTGTTTGCAATTTTACTAAATTGAAATTGTTTTTGCAAGTTAATGATTCGTCAGTTACGGCTAATTGGCTTGAAACATAGTGAATGCTCTGGTCTATTTACTTTAACATCGGTCATCCCATTGTATTGTTTTTTTTTTGCGGTTTAGTAAAATTGCATCGGTTGTGCAGGTAATTGAATACAAATTTTCACTCAACTAAATGAATTGCTATTGCATTATATACGAGTTACAGCGACTGAGTTTAAGTAAATTAGTGTGCAGAGCGAAGTGAAATAGTGAGTTGAATGCAAACCCGTTGGTGTAATACGATCATTCATTGAGTAAGCACAATGATGTTGTTGGTAGGACATTAAACTCAATCCTAATCTGAGTTTCCCTCTGGTGGTACTACCGCTAAGTATTACTTTACGGGGGAGCCTTAACTAGCTTTCTATCAAGAAGTTGAAGTCACTCAGGATTAATCTTTTTAGCTGCGAAGTTGCCAAAAGCAGACCAATTTTTTAGCAAGCTAAGTAGAATACTCATTATGTCGTTGACTGTGAATGGTCTCCCTGTTACAGTACGTTTGCTTGTAGATAGTTTAGACCATTTTGCCGTGACTGATGAATCATTAAATTTCAAAAAATTCCGTAAAGGATAAAGAAGCTTTGGTGCTAACCAAGTTCTGCATCAAATACAAAAGGGTAGTTTTCGGCAGGTAATAGAATCGATAGGTACTCAAGCAAGACCACAAAAGAATAACCATAATATGGACAATTCTTAAACACGATTCTTATCATGGATAACCAATGTTGAAGGGCAAAGAAAGTGCATTAAGAATGAAACAAGCTAATTTACCGTGACTGACGAATCATTAAAGTGCTATAAAAATACCAACAAATATTCAATCTACTTGAAAATGCATGAAACTGACATCAGGTTCACCATTTGATCTTTTAAAAAAGTACAGGAAACTACCAGATGCAGATTAAATGTTATTCCAAAACGAAGCATTAACCGTACTCACTCAATTTCATTGAAATAATGTCAAAAATCGAGTAAAATTCGAGGGCTCTATTAAGTACTTTCGATTTATCAGAGCTGCCTAATCAAAAATTTGTATTTGCTTGCTAAATTATTAATTTTTGTTTCAAGTTCAGGTTAAAATAAGGTTAAAGGTTTTTCAAAATCAAATATTTCAATTAAAATTGTCTATAAAATAGTTTAAAAATCTGCAAAGGGTATAAAAACTTCGGTACACCTAAGTTAACTTATTGCGCGTTTTCTCATTAAATTTGTAAATTTATTTGACACATTTATTTTTGTAATAACATTTACAGACATTAAAGTACTAAGATCAAACAAACGTCATAACGTTGCGATGTCACGATGTGAAAATTACATACACTGCGACAAAAAGTCTATTCAAATTGTAAAGCGAGATAAAAGGGTGTCAATCTTAATCTGAAATCTGGAAAATCTTAACCTAGGACCTGTATACTCACTTTTTATTTAGAATCAACCGTAGTTCTATGTATCGTCTTGAAGTTAAGACAATCTCCATATTTAGAAAGTCACTTTACACCAAGAAAAGGATAAACATTTTGAGTTTTTTAGTTGCTTGAAGAGATTTCCTTTGGAGTTAAAGATATTTCCGCTGAAGCTTAACAGAGAAATGTAAGATAAATAATGATACATCTTGTTTTTGAGGTTTTTAGTCAGCTTCTAGCTTATATATAGCTATATTTTTGTTCTAAGTGTTGAGGTCGGGTTGTGGCAGTGGCAGTTTATCGCATTAAGTGGGTGTTGAGTATTTGCTAAACAAAACTTAGCTATTCCATTAATGAGGGAAACGGCGAAGGCCAAAGGTCAACTATATCTTACCTCTACCTCTACCTCTACTGCACTTACAGAATAATGAGAAACAGGAGGAAAAACCGGAATCGGAACGTACCAATTGGGGTAATGGTTTGGAGTTCTTGATGTCCTGCATATCGGTATCGGTGGGACTGGGCAATGTCTGGCGATTTCCATTTACGGCCTACGAAAATGGTGGCGGTGCCTTCCTCATACCCTATATTATAGTTCTGTTTCTAATCGGTAAGTCGACGAATTCTTGCACTATAAATTGATAATTTCTTTGATTTTTTTGTGAAGGCAAACCCATGTACTACCTGGAAATGATAATCGGACAGTTTACCAGTCAGGGTACTGTGAAAATCTGGTCCATATGCCCCTCATTTGTGGGTGTGGGCTATGGTCAGGGCTTTGCCACCATTTGCATTATCTCCTACTACTCTTCGCTGTTGGCCCTCACGTTGTACTATCTCTTTGTGTCCTTTCAATCGGTATTGCCTTGGTCCTTTTGCCGGGATGAATGGACGAATTGTGTGAACTCACAGCCGGATGAGTTTAAGAGCGCACTGTTGGATCTGGCGTCGAATGCCACACAACAGGGAACCGCACTGTTGACGGACAACACTACAAAGTTGCAGAGCAGCTCCGAGTTGTATTTCCTGTAAGTATTTTGTCATTTTATTTTGAATAATTTTATTGTTAAACTCAGTCTACAGTGTTCGAACAGTTCATAATATTCAAAATCGACATAATCGACATTTAATTAACAGTTTTGGGCTGGGGAAGAACTTTCTTACCTTTTTCATTTGGCAGCGTTGACAATTTGTAGCCGTGGAAGAGAACCAAACTTGGTTGACCACAACTATGATGCATTTGACCATTTAAAATGGGCATTCCTAAAAGTCAGCCCCATCAAAAAGCGCTCACAATGATGCAATGATTGCATACGATACGAACCCAGGTTCGAGCCAAAAGCTTGCAAATCCAAAACGCATGCAATTGTTCTAAAAAAAACCCTTTAAACAATTTTCGGAATTCAGGTGTAACGGCTTAAGCCAAAATTTACCAATGGGAAATGTTTCAAAATATGGTGCTCTTAGTTTTTGGGGTAATGTATTCAAATAGAAAACCAATTAATTTGTAAAAATACGAAATGGTATTCGGAATTTATACATTTTTGTAAGCGAATGTTTAACCTAGGCTTTAGAAGATGATGAGTGGTAAAATTTGAGTTCTCAATTAATTTCGATTAATTTATACTTTACGTTTGCTTTTTATATGGTCATATTTTTAAATTTGAATATTTGTAGCAACGGTTCGAACCCGGAATTCCGACTTTCAGATTATTATAACCCGAACCTCATTAGAAATTAAAGCTGAACCCGAACCTAATCCGAGCCTAAAATATCGGCTCTGTTCAAAATAATGATACATCTCAGAAACTTGACCTTCTGCCAAGCGACTTCATCTGTTATATGGTTGGTTTAGTGCGAATGACTCCTCAAATGAGCAGGAAAGTTAAATAACAAATCAAAAAAAAAAATTACAAATAATAGCCTCTGTTCTCAAGCTTAGAAACTTTTTAAGAGGACTACAAAATGAATATTACTTAACAGTAAATTATATATTGAATATTCCTATGTGTCCTACTAACCGGTTCAGGTTGAATATATATAGGTTGAATATAGGTTGAATGCAATTTGAAGAACATGATTACAGATAACAAAAAATTGAACACAAAAATGATTAGAAATGTATAGTTCGAACCAAAACCTTCTAACAAAGACCTCGAACCATAAATTTCTGAACCTTAACCGTTGGTTAATTTCGGTTCGAACCAGTGTTTGTAGCCTATTTTCGAAGTGTGGTATAATTATCTAGCTCAATACCCCTGTTCTACTGACACATACTGTATGTCATTCTCTGGATGATTTAAGAGTCTTCATACTTTCTATGTATTTCCCTATTAAAGATAAAAGTCTATTCTGGCAGATTATCCGTGACAAATGGGTAAGCCAAAGGCTAAATGATCTAGCCTTTTTCTGCAAAAAGCTAGGTTTTTCTTTCGATATGCCATCGAATTAAGAAATAGCCATCAATGGGAACAGCTGTTGGTCAATGGCGTTGCCATTTTCTTCATTCATTTCATTTTTCTAAAAACCAATTTAAATTTGTTTAAAATTGCAACTTTCAATCATTTTATCGGGCTAGAACTCCCATATTGGGGATTACAAATTCTAAAGATTCTCTTGAGGTAGTTTTTCTTTAGAGGGACGCGACGGCCTTGACAGAAAACCTGATCTCTCCTTATAAGAAACTTTTGCTACCTTGTTGTTTCAACGTTCCATGTTTTTGATCAAATCCTTCATTGAATCGTCGAATTGTTAAACGTTTTAGCTTTAAAACAAGTTAAGCCAATCAGTTCTATGATATTTCGAAAGATAAAAATTTGGAATATATGCATGTGTTGAAAGTTATCAATTGGTAAATCGAGAGAAGAGGTTCTCTCGTGATTCTTCAACTTACTTCAATCTTAGCCAGAAAAGTTTTTCCTCGTACGATTTATTGAGATTGCAATAATAATGAGAAATAAGCTAGATACGTATTCTTTTCTTTACGAGGATGCAGTTCTAGAACTTATAGATCAAGCCCACAAATGCGACTTCATTCATTTCTGGACATTTATATAGCATTTTTAATAGTTTCTAAAAATTCCATTTCGAAGGTGTACGAAAAGTTACATATTCATGATAGAAAACATAATATTGCATAATAGGACTTGATAAAGTCTATAACTTGATCAAAATTGTCCTAGAAATTACTAGATTGAGATCAAGATATTATGAGCTCCCAGAACATGAACCGAACCGATGGTTCGGCAACTGTCTGAAGCATTGAACCGAACCATTCCTTATATGGGGGCGGCTTGCATCCCATAAATAAAGTTTCCACGAAGCAGAAAGATATCCTTGACATGGCACGCTTCTGCTCTAAATTGTCATTCCCAATAACTTTACTCTCGTTCATTGGATCTAACGCATCTGCTTCAAATTGTCATTCCCTATAACTCGACTATCGTTCATTAGATCTTAACCATTCGGCGAATCGATAAGAATACTGATTACAAAATATGTTCAGAAGCTACGAACATTCTATTCATAAAATTTGCGAGAGAAAGTGTATGCTCGGAATGAATTTCGGGCCTTATGAACTCGGCGGTTGATGCCGATTTAGAAATGAAATGATTCCTTATGGAAAACCATCTCGAATTGGTGTTGCATCCAGAGCCAAGTGTTATTGACTCAAGACTTTGGGTGTAAATTTAAATGACAACTATATCTGGGCAAGATTTTAAACTAAACTATACATAGAAATGTTGTTAATCTATTAGTTAACTTCATTTTTTATAAGAAAAATGTTTTTAAATTGTTTCCCCACAGAAACGTGGTGATTAAGGAGAAGACAGACATTTCGGATGGCCTTGGTGATCCCGATTGGAAACTGACCATCGCCCTGTTTGTATCTTGGGTGGTTATCTTTTTGGTGATAATGCGCGGAGTTAAGAGTTCCGGCAAGGCGGCCTATTTTCTGGCTCTTTTTCCCTATGTAGTGCTAATAGCACTTTTGGGCAGAGCCGTTACCCTGGAGGGTGCCGGTGATGGTATCATCTTCTTTTTGAAACCGCAATGGGGAGAGTTGCTTAATCCGAAAGTGTGGAAGGAGGCGGTGGTGCAGTGTTTCTTCTCACTGGCTGTGGGCTGTGGACCCATCATAATGTTTTCCTCCTACAATCGATTCGATCACAGAATCTACAGGTGAGTTTCCGCTCCCCGGGTTGTTGTTTTTTATTTTTACTTTTTATTCCTTACTCAGGGATGCCATGATTGTGACCACTCTGGACACGCTGACCAGTTTGCTGGGTGGCATTACGATATTTGCCATACTGGGAAATTTGGCTCATAATTTGGAAATTGAGAATATACGTGATGTGGTGCGCAGTGGCACCGGTTTGGCCTTCATCTCCTATCCGGATGCCATTTCCAAATTTCAGGCGGTGCCGCAGCTCTTTGCGGTGCTGTTCTTCTTCATGTTGTTTGTGCTGGGCATTGGCTCCATTGTGGCACTGCAGAGCACCATAGTGACCATCATTTGTGATCAGTTTAAGGGCTGGCAGTACTGGAAGGTGGCCCTGGCCACATCGATAAGTGGTTTCGCCATGGGCTTGGTCTATGTAACGCCGGTAAGTGGCGCAGTCGCAGGCGGCAATGAGTATCTCTCTATTGGAAATTTTAAACTTGTAGGGTGGCCAGTGGATACTTACCTTGGTAGACTTTTATGGTGGCACCTATGTGGTCTTCATTTTGGCCATCTTTGAATTGGCTGGCATAGTGTGGATATACGGTAGGTGGCATTTGCATTTCCCAACCCTAGCTGAACTCACATTTCGTTTGTGATTTTTGTAGGTCTTCAGAACTTCTGCGATGACATTGAGTTTATGTGCAACAAGCGAGTTTCACTGTACTGGCGCATCTGTTGGTCCTTCTTCACGCCCGTAATGATGATTGTGATCTTCATTTACTCCATGGCCACCATTGAGCCCATCACGTACAGTGAACAGCTGTTTCCCGAATCGGGCAATAGTGAGTATATGTCAGAGATTTGGCTTAAATCCACAATAATGCCTTCATCTTCCCTACAGTTGCCGGCTGGCTGTTGTTTGCCGTGGGAGCTGCCCAGTTTCCACTCTGGGGCTTTTGGTATATTCACACCCATCGGCGTGGTAGCTTCTGTAAATCATTCATGGCCTCTCTTAAGCCCAGCGACAAATGGGGTCCAGCCAATCCCGATACCAAGCGCGACTGGTTGCTCTTCAAACATGACAAGGCCGTGAAACGGGCCGCCCGAGTGGAGTCCGGCAAGATGGGCTTCTTTTGGCAAAAAGTGGGCAACTTTTGCGGCAACAGCACCTGAGATTATTAGTTAAATCATTTCGTTATATCTGTACATACATAACAAAATCAACATGCTAGCCCCTAAGAAGCCATCCTTCCAAGCAATGCAAATCGACAGCCCACCGTCAAATGAATGGTGGGGTCTGCGCCGAATATGTTAATGTGTTTGCATTGAGTAAAGTTCGATATTTTTTTTTTTAATAGTTTTTAAATGTACATTGTACTTACATTAGGGCTCAAAAAATGGAGTTTATTTTAAAGAGAATTCAATTCTTTTAATAAAGTATTCCAAAATATGCATGATAACTTCCCTTACAAAGTATGCTATGTTTATTAATCATTATAATTCAGAAAAATATTTATTTTGTATCTTTGGCCCAACACTTATTTATTTACTACAACTGCTTCAACATTCTGAGAGGATTGTGCAAGACTCTGCCATAACTGACTATGTATTAATTTTCTTGTTCAAATGAATATTTATTAAAGAAAGTAAAGTGTTGCATACTTTTGAGGGCATTTATCATCAAATTTCTTTTTTTTTTGCAATTGAAAGCTAAAAGTTCATTTGATGGATTTTTGAATATTTTAACTCTACAAATGTTTAGATTTTTGTCTTGAATTCAATTTTCTATAAAATATACTGAACAGGAAATGCTAAGTTCTACAAAGAACTAGTTCTTTGGTACGCTCTATTGTACATACAAGCAAACATACATACATATGTGTATATATATAAAATTGTATTTGTATTATAAAATGTGATAACATTATGATGAAGCGTTAATAAATTAATAGTTGTTATCAATGCACTAGAGAGAGAAGGAGAACCAAGCGAAACTTTTTAAGAAATGCTGGGATCGTGATATGGTAAAGTATCGCATATTCCTTAAGGATATTTGAAAATAATTTTAGGCTTTATCTCTACTTTGGTTCTACTTCGAACCTAAGCTTAGATGTATAAGTTCTTTTTGAGGTTTAAAACAAGTGAGAAAGTCGGTTATATTATACTCTGTAACTACGAAAGTGTATGCACAGCATAGATCTTGATGCTGCAGGAGTAGCTGAAAGTAGCGCTCAATCTTATGCTCATAACTTGACTCTAGTTCATCTAATCTTAACCAATTCTTTGGCAGATTGATAAATGATCTTGATTACCAAATATATTCAGGAGGTAGGAACCTTCTATGTATGATGGGGCGGGAGTTGGCGTGGCAAAATGTGACAATAAACATGACCTGTTTAAGAAGTTTTTGTTCCATACACGTCGAACCTCTATATCTTACCATCTTTGAGAACTGTGCGTTCATAAAGACAGACAGACTGTTCTAACAACATCGATATATCGATATCGACTTAACTGGTATTTTAATGCTGTACTTTGTACTTTAATGTTGTACTTTGTTCTCTAGTTTCTCTAATTTAAAAGGGCATGGGCAGTTGGTAACCTTTCTTTTGCTCATAAGCAGACTATCTTTTATCCGATCTTTACCAAATTTTTGACGGACTGATACATAATGCTGTTGCACACATTTTTACAAACTTACATGGCAAACATTTGTCACTTATGTAGGGAGAAAATGGTATCGTAGACTTTTTCCACCTAGATTGGCAAAGACATCAACATGAGTAACGGCCCTTTAATCTCTTAATTAGCCCTTTAATTGGAGCTAAAGTTGATTTTGGACAATTTTTTAACGTTTTCAAGATACAGAAATCATTTTTGTCGACAACTCAAACGCCGATTTCAGCAAATCCTGAGGCAATATTTCATAATATCTTATTTCAATACGCTGTGCACTGATATCTTTCAAGAATGGTTTAGCTTTCACCAGGGCTGCAAACCAGTAAGATTCTAAAGCTCGAGAGAGAAACCCGGTTGTTGGGGAGTGGGGGTGATTAAATTTTGAACTAAACTAGGAGAACTTTCAGAACAGTCGGTTTCACGACCCCAACTTTTATCATCTAATCTAGTAGCCCAGCATTTTGGCAACATTTCACATTTGAAGGCAAGCAATTTAAGCTCGAAATGAAAGTGTTTGTAAGAAAATCTTGAGAGTTTCCTGGGATACCCCCGTTTGTCTTTTGCTGTGTGCGTGTGCTTGTGCCTGTCTGTGGCATGCGCAATCATTCGGCGCACAACGTGTAATTTTACAATTACAAACGCATGCTAATTTGTTAATATATATCTGTCAATAGTCTGCATTCTATACTTTGAGCTTGCTAAATAACTTTTCGTTATCTACGGGACAATATTCTCATTATTCTTTGGTGTTTCCCCGTCCAAGTGCAATTTATTAGCAGTATTTAGTTTGTAAGAAGCATGGAACGTATGGTATTCTCTCAGAAGATAGTCTGATACCTAGTTTAACCGGCGCAATCCAACAAATCGTTAACGTTAATGTTCTGATAAAAGCGAGTAATGTACCAAAGTGTTATAAATCAAAGTAAACCTTTTAGCCGAACCAAACCGGGGTCCATTTAGCCATCAAAAAACCATGTAACAAATTGAACCGGTGTTTCAAAAACTGTGTGAACTACTGAACCGCACCAGTCAAGCAATTGGTCAAGCAATCTCCTGGCTTATGATACTTTTTGCGAACTGTGAGAAATCTGAGCGTGAGAAGTTTGGTTCAAGAAGTTGGTTTAACAATCTCTAGAAAAAAGACTTGTTGTTGGCTTTAGACTTAGATTTAGCCGACTGATATAAAAGTTTGAGGGATGTTTCATACTAACGAGTAACTAAAGTCACTGCAGCTTATCTTAACAAGTTTATTTAAATTTATATATGTATACCTTAATTTCTAAATCTAAACCTCTTATTTTCTAAGCCTCGACTAGATTCTGTTGTGAAATACCCACGGGGGAAACATTCGTATTTGTATCAGCTGCTGGTTGGGGTTTGATGTCGCTCTTTTTGTGACCCCTCAGCAATTGCTGTTCCAGCTTAACCATTGGGGCTTCAATGCACAGATACATCAGCACCGAAACGATCAGAGTGATGCCAAAGTCGGACCAAAAGTTAAGAATCTGGAAAAGTGGATGCATTTATCAATAAATACAATATAAAGCAAAACAAAGCAGGTTCCCCTCCTCAACTTACTGCATCGTAGTTGGAAAAATGCTGGCTTGTCTTGATGCGAGCGGTGCGAGCTGTCTCCACCATCAGATGCCAGATATAGAGACTATAGGAGAGCTTGGACAATGGCTGCCACAGGGACCAACTGAGCAGGGAATTGATGACACCCGCCTGACCATGTTGACAGGCCCAAATCAGCCAGCAAAGGGCCAGCGGCCAGGCAATGCGACTGCAGCACAAATAGAAGGCACCGGCCAGCGGTGATATATCCTGTGATCCTGGTTGTGTATAAGGATACACAGCAAAGATGACCGCACTGAGCAGACCCAAAGCCAACAGCCATAAAACGAGTGTCAGCCATTTGGGCAGGCGACGAGGACGACGATGAACATTTGCACGATTCTCGCAGTGTAGAAAGTAGCCAAAAAGTAAACCAATGAGCCAGGGTCCTGCTCGAGCATGTGTGGTGTAGTAGATGAGACGCATCTCGGGGCTATCCTCTCCCAGGTTGCTAAGAGGGATATAGAGAGTGGCGTAAGTACTTCCCATAACCTCTTGTGCCCACACTTACCCATTCCTCTTGAATACCTGCAGATCATTCAGCATCACAATGCTAAACACACAGCCAAACAGCAACAGGATGAGCACCACAATAACACCGGCCGTCCTCCTGCCCCACTTGTAGAGACCAATCAGTACTATGGGCGAGAGAATGTACAATTGCATGTCCACTGCCAAATACCAAGAGTGTCCCAGGCACTGCAAAAAACCACACCGATTAGTATGTCCACCGTCCACATCTCTGCCAAAAACCAACCATTCGTCCAGCAGCTGCATAATTCTGCACATAAAGCAAAGTGGCCCACCAGGTGTCCTCGCACAGTTGAGAGGCTCCATTGAACTGCTCCCAAAGCGGACCATTGCCCAGACGTGGAAACAGAGTCATGAAGAATAGCACCGCCAAGGCGAGAACTGGGGTAAGACGCAGCCAGCGATGCAGATACATCAGCGGCACCTGAATTCGACCCGAATTCCTGTCAACAGGCATAAATCAAAAATCAAAATTCCATTTCCGAAAGTTAACCCACCTCTCGAGCTCCCTTAAGGCGGTCATCACCAGCAGCAAACCGCTGAGCAGAAAAAAGGTATCCACGGAAATGGCACCGCTCTGCATGATCATGGAGTAGGGCGTCTGGGCCCAACTGACAATCTCCAGGGCATTCACATTGGGCGACAAGAGCAGAAACATATAGCCATGACCAAAGATAATCCAAATAATGGTCAGACAACGGATGCCATTTAGGCAGGGAATGATATGCGGTGCGGTGGTGGTGGAGGTGTGCATTAGCTGGGGTACATTCTGACGCAGCGAAAATGAACCAAGCAGCTTGCTGGAAACTTTGTAAAGGAAAAGAAAGGGTAAAGGTTAAATTAAAATGGGTAAATTTGGAATGATTCTTGTATATTCATTTTGCTATATCTCAAGTCTGTGAACCAGTTCGAAAGCGGTTTAAAAGTGCGGTTCAGAGTCTTAACTCCATTTTAATACAAGTTATGAACTAAAAATTGGATAAGTATGAAATTTAATATTGAACCAGTTCCTAAAACTTCACACTTGTATCTCAGAAACTATGAAGATGAAGCAGCCATCTGAACCGCTTCAAAAGTGGTTTAACGCCCTTTCTTAGAAACTATTCAAGGTGGGATCTGTTAAGTAAAACTGTTTGTTGATAATAATATGTACCTCTTTGCAGCCTATTCGAAGCCAGTTAGTAAATGATATAAATATACACAACTTTGGAGTTGAATTAAGTACAATCGGTGTTAATAGAACGGTAAGTACGAAACTACTTAATTTAAGTACTAAACTCTTATATCAGGTACAGTTTCTTCATGCCCATAATAATTGATCCAAGTCTAATACAGCATATAAGTGTAGATTAGCAACTCTTTTTGATGCTAGGTTAAGGTTGTGGTACTCTAAAGTCAATTACTTTTCAATAAGTCGAAAAAATTCATGGTTGAGGTCTTCACCCGTTTTTCGTGAACCGTGAACAGGGGTGTTCTTAATAGAAACATTTATTTCGAATAACAAAAGAAAACTTTAAGTTCCTCGCCTGGGAATTAAGGTCGGAACCTCGTGACTAACACGAAAGTCGGCGGGTCAACCGTCGACCTTACGTGAGACGTGAGACTTTACGTTAAATCATAGTGAAAAATGTAGCCAAAAGGCTTAGCAATCAGCGAGCAACAAGCAAGATCGTGCTTCGTTAAAAAAGAAGTTCAAAAAGAAGTTCCATACTTGCTTGAAACGAATAAGGAGCGCACATCAAACAAGAACCAAATGTTTTAGAACTAAGCCAATAAAACATTAAAGCTGTTCCCAATTCGAGCTTGATGTGACAGAAACCTTAAGAATCTTGGAAAGACACAAGGACCATGAATTATAAAAAAGGCCTACAAGTTAGTGCTAATGGTTAGAAGTCTACCCTCAGTCTAAAACAAAACTGCTACGAAGAAAACAAAAATCAGAAATCGGGATTGAGAACAGGGTAATCCCGGAGCAGGCTTAAAGTGAAGCTGTTTTTCGGGATTAAAAAATAAAATGGACGTAAAATCAATCTTTTTCCGGCATCAGCTTAAGAATATACGGGATCACCCCGTTTTTATTCCCGTTTCGGATTGATTTTTTGTGGAGTGTAGAACCAGTTGGGAATTTCAAGAACGGATACGGTTAAAAATAGTTTGCATTTTCCGTTGCTTACTTTGTGAAGCTTTTGAAATCACTTAAAGATATTTTGTACTTGAATTCAGAACGCGATTTTCTTACATTTTGTCGGTTTACTGTAAGTAAGAAAAGCTTGTTCTTGTTTCAATAATTATACTCTGTACCGTAGGTACATAGAGTATTATAAGTTTGTGCAAAAGTATGTAACATCCAGAAGGAAGCATCTCCGACCCCATAAAGTATATATATTCTTGATCAGCATCAACAGCCGAGTCATGTCCGTCATGTCCGTCTGTCCGTCTGTCCGTCTGTCTGTCCGTATGAACGCACAGATCTCAGAGATGGTAAGAGATAGAGGTTTGACATGTATGGGACATATGCTTCTAATGTCTGCAGGCAGATCAAGTTTATTTTCAATTTTGGCCACGCCCCCTCCCGCCCCCGCAATTTAGAAAAAACGTCATATCTCCCACAGTTTTGAAGATAGATGGCTTGTTCCTTCTAGACATATTTAGTTATTAGGATAACTTA
Organism: Lordiphosa andalusiaca; assembly: GCA_035044965.1. Classification (NCBI taxonomy): domain Eukaryota; kingdom Metazoa; phylum Arthropoda; class Insecta; order Diptera; family Drosophilidae; genus Lordiphosa; species Lordiphosa andalusiaca. The sequence goes on along the minus strand of JAWNNM010000051.1, from coordinate 6,004,740 downwards.
TCGATCCGCCAAAGGAATGAAGAAGATCGGATGAACGGTTTTCGAGTTATGATCAAAAGAAAAATTTTCTTGGTACAGAGTATGTTATAGTCGGGCTTGACCGACTTTCTTTCTTGTTTTAAAAAGTAGTCTTCGATGTTAGTATAGCTCATACTTAATTGGAGTACTTCCAAGATCAAATTAAACTTGAATCATATAGATTGTACACTCAGAAAACATTCAAAAATTCAGAAAATTAAGAAAAATATTTTCGCATTAATGGAAATTTTTCAAAGATTCAGAAAAAATTTTCCATAAATAAGAAAAAGTTTTCTAAATTTTAGGGTGAATCGCCTTAGGACGGATTTTATAGGAGAATTTATAATTTCGAGGGCCAATTTTTTTATGAGTGTACCCTTATCAATCTAGAACTCTACTAGTCCCTTTTCTGAGTGTAGTATTAAGTGTAAACTTATCTTTAAAGCTTACCCTTGACATAGTCCAGCACCGTGGCCAGTAACACCACACAAGTCAGCAGAATTAGCAAGCAGCTGTAAGGGAAATCAAGTATGAGAAGTTATCTAACAAAAATCTAATCTTTAACTTACACTGCAAACCAATCCAGTCCTGTCAGAGCTGTCCTCTGGCCCAAATCACAATTCCTTTCCTGCACCATCGTGCTGCCCGTCCTGGTATTCTCCTCGAACAGCTCCCCCAGATAGTTCTCCAGCCAGCGATTCAATTGTTCTGCACTGCAGGCAGCCGGCAGGCAGGTGCCAATGCTCAGGCTGAGACTCTCCACAGCAGGTGGCATCAGACTCTCAAACTGTATGCTGGTCAAGCAGTATTTACTGGTGCCGGCCAGGCTGAGACATGACTCATAGTTGCCCATATCCGTAAAATGGCCATAGAGTAGACCCTGCGGAAATTTACCCCAAGCATCCAGCACTGCCAAGAAAATTTGTAAAATAATTGAAAATAATACGAAAATACCAATTCCTCTGCTTACCCTTCAGGGCTGGCAAACTCTTGGCCTCCGCTGCCTTCAATAGCAGCCTCACCTGTGCCACACACAAACGCTCCAGATCCGTGCCCGCCACCACACTCTCATTGTGGGCCTGCTGTAGCACCTGATAGCCCAAATTGCTTTGCTGCATCCATGTGATTAGCTGATCCGATGAAAAGGCATCGGCACCCCGCCAAACGGCGAGGATCAGCCACAGCCGGAGTAGTCCACAGCGCTGGTTTCCTAATGCCATGGCCAAAATGTGTTGTTTGGCTCCAATGCTGTTGCTATTTATACGGCCGTATGCCTCTTAACTGATATGGCCGTTTTGTCTAATCGTTGTACTTGGGTTGCACTAGCTTGTTGTGCAGCAGCTTGTTTCCCTCTGATAACCAAGCATTCCCTTTACTCTTAACCATTTCAGCAATTCAGCCGAATCTTTGACCCCATGAAGCTTGCCAGGCAATACACAGGTGTTTTCTTGTTGTGCTTCCAGAGAGAGGGGGGTTCAATGACCTTATCTAGGCCAACTGCTTGTTCAGAGATAAAACTAATAATTCGCTGAATGTGTTGAATTATCAAATTGGCTGGGAAAATGTTAAGAGAATTTGAAAAGAGGGTTGAGTTGGAATTACACAGAGGAAATTAAATACACAGAGAAAAATGTGATGAATGCGGTGAAATTTTAAGTGCAGCCAAAAGGAGTCAGATCCGAGTCGATATGACCATGTCCTTTCGCCTATGCGTAAGAACATCCGTAAGAGATAAAGATGGAACAAAAACTTCTTATGCCTGAAGTCAGATTAAGTTTATTTTCTTTCGCCTTCGTAATTTGGAGAACAACGTCATATCTAGCACCGTTTTATAAAAAGCAGGCTCGCACCTTTTGAACATATTATGTACTCAGTATTCTTCATCGATTCGCCGAAGGAATAGTGGAAATCGGACGTACGATCGTCGAGTTATAGGCATAACAAACATTTATGCTGGGCAGCACCGGCTAGAACAGCAATGGGCAGCACTTTACACACCTTAACACATTTTGATAACTAAGAACTAATTTAAAATTGATTTTTAAATCCTTGCTTAGAAGTGGACAAAGATGTTGTGATCTGCACCGCCGGGCGTATTGCATTCTAAACTGAACTAAACTACCTCAGTAAAATTGATATATGTGCATGTATATTTTGCTTTGCTATTTGCATTTTCATTCTTTTTCATTTGTGAATTCATTTTTTTTATAAATGTATTGAATTTTGAAACTAACTAAGAATATTTCGTAGAAAATTGCTTTATGTGCATTTTTCAAATAATATTTTATATATAAAGTTATATTTTAATGCAGTCTAGAGATAATTTAAAAATGAAAATGGATTCTAAAAACTGCATCCGCCAGTTATTCAATGTGCCAAGTTGTGTAAGTCTTTCAAATAAATATTTTCCCCCACCTTTACAATTGCATCTTTGAATTTTCTGGCAGAAATGAGGCCCCACAGTTCCACAAATGGATCTAGATACGTGTTTTGTGCCGGCCACTGTAACAATGGAATATTGTGGGAGCTGAAATGTGCCATTGTATGCTGGGCAATGGGAATGGATGTATTATCTCTTCGGAAAATCAAATTGTCACCATGAAAATCTTCCACAATTTTGATAAGCACACTTTCCAGCAACTCGAGAATCATTTGGGTATACATACGAACAAATTGTCGACTTTCCCATAGCACTGAAGGTACCGTAGGAAAACGACTGTCATAGTAAGTCGGTAGGGTATAATGCTTTTCTCTCCAATATCTTAAATATATCTCTTAAATACCTCTTCAATACTATGGCCAATATTGTGAACACTGCTGACTTCAAAAGACAAATAGCTCAATTTGCACAAATATCAATTTTCTATTGGAAGCATGACTGGCTCGCCTCTTTCATACCATAGTTACCATTGATTTGGAGGTGATAATAAGAAAACCCTTGAAAAAGCTAAATGAAGTTGCAGATATTGAAAGTGTTTACCCAAAGTAGATGTACCTTTATTGGTTTATAAGAAAAGGGAAAAAACAAATATTTTGCACATATATCAATTTTACTGAGGTAAGTTTTAAGACCTACATCGCCGGGCTTCTTGCATGCTGAGTGCTTCTCCAAATGTCCGTACCAAAAACCTGTTGTTTCGTTCTCAACATTAGGTTAAGTCCGTTTATTCTTTTCAAGAAAACGGTGGACATGTTTTGGTTTTAGGATCACTCCGTCTTTGCTATTGGAACAGATGAAGACAGTTCTGGTAAACCCAGACGGAAACAATTGATAAACACACATTTTGTAAAGCGGAGTGGGTGAAGGTATAATGGGGAAGGGCTGGGAGGCAGACACGACCACACATCTCCACCACCTTAGCTACTTTTCTTATATAATTTTCTTGAACACTTACTCGCGGACATCTACATCTAAGCGCACACGACCATTAGGCACTCGCAAGAAGAAGCGACTCAATCCTAGAAAAAAATGAAGCCATAATTACTCAGCCTCACTTGGTGCTCATCTAGCCACATCTGCGTCATAGCGCACAAGACCATTAAGCGCTCGCGAGAAGAAGCGACTCAATCCTCAATCGCAGCTAGAAAACTATAACATTACTCGATATTAAAGTAAGAAAGAAGCCCAATTTCTTTTGAGTGTACGACTGCATACTGTTAGCTGTGATTTGCATAGTGGTTCACTGCGAATTCCTGAGTTCAATTCCCAGACAAAGTTAAGTTAATTAAATACAATTTTTATAGGTTTATGATTGGGTAAATAATACATTTTTTATTTTATACTGGATGCCATCTTTAACAAGGAGTTGCTTTCAGCTTCAACCATGTTTATACAAGATTGTGGATTCTCATAAAAAACCGCGTAATTGTTTGCTCGTGTTTGTGGAATTTTGTTATGGTTTTAGTTGATTTTTTTTTACAGTGTACGAAATGTTCAATCTAAATAGTATCAAATTAACTAAGGGAAAAGTGTACTATTGAGACCCATCGTTGGGTTAACACATCTTGCTGTATATTCGTACGCCAATTCAAGTCATTACGTGATGTTGGAATTTTTCTGTTGTTTCTTTTTCACAACTGGAGCATTAACCGATAAGGTTGTCAGTCGATCGTTAACAGTTAGAACCAAAAATCACGTCAATATTTTCATCAACCAATTTGCTGGCCCCTGAAGTGGGCGCACTTCAATATTCTTGATATATAGCCTGATCTGCACTGTACCTTATCATTTGTTAGGTGCAAAACATGGCTAAATATTGGCGAAGCTTTCAAATAAACAATAAAAAAGCTTGAAATTATTTCTTCACTTTTCCCACTAGTTTGACCAACACTTCAACGCAAACTAATCAAAATTCAGATTACAGCCAAGTAAATGAGCTGACCATTGCAACACCATGTTACACTTCTATGCTTATTACACTTGAAAGGATAGGAAACATGAGAGGGTAAGTTGGTGCTAATCGATTTACAAGTTAAGTACACGTTGACCCACATATTCTTTGAGTACCTTTGATTGAGCTGTGAGAGAAGACAGAACGAGAGTAGTTAGTTTTGGGAAGTGTCAGGACACTTTCTAGGGGCAGTGAATGAGTAGGCAAGTTCTTTATAGCATTGGTGAAGTAAACAGGTAGATGGATAGATTAAGGCAAAATGTGGCAATCAGCTAGAAAAAACAGAGGAAAGCTAACTTCGGCTCGGCCGAAGTTTGTATACCCTTGCAGC